>OX465299.1:189708040-190908040 GCA_949987735.1 Leucophora obtusa | reverse complement strand
AACTACTAAAAATTGGTTAAAAATGATGTTGCAGGAAAAACTGCTAAAATAAGCAGATCATTTTTGCTATTTATTAGAAAGATAGTAACAGCAAAAACAAAACTCTTAAATATATAGAATTTTGGTTATATTTGAGTTAAATTTTTGTTAATAGAAAATAACGAATTAACCTGCTAAAATCAGCAAAACATTTTGCTAAATAATTTGTAGCGTAAACAATCACAAAAAAAATTATTTTTAATTTGTTTTAAATGCAAATAAAAATCAAGCCTTTTGAAAACAGCAGTTTGCAGTTTTTTAGCAAATATTTTCTGCTGATTTTAGCAGAATAGACTGCTATTTGCATTCAACTAAATTTAGCTTAAAACTAGCATAAGTTTTGTAGATACAACAGTTTATTTTTGCTTTTTTTAGTCTACTAATATTTAGCAAAATTTTCTGCAGATTTTACAGTACAATTTGTTATTTTCAATTAACTAAAAGTTAATTTAGATATTAATAAAATTCTGCAAATTTAACTGATTTAATTTTGCTGTTCTTTTCTTTTACTAGTATTTAGCAAAAAAGTCTGCCGATTTCAGCAGTTTTTTCTGTAGCATAACTTTTAGCTAATTTTTAGTAACTTTTACTGCCATCTTTAAAGATTTATTTCTATGAGTGTACAATCTAAAGGTTGGAAGTCCAAAATACCTCAAAGAAAAAAAAAAAAGAAAAATTTAGTGAAAGTAAAAATCCTTTGTAGAGCAGTGAAATTATTTCTGTATTGGTATTATTTGAACTTACTCTATTTGTTTATAATCAAATTGTCGTTCTTAAATTGTCTCAATTAATTAAAATTGCCCTTATCGAGAAAATAACTAGAAAAACCCTTATTTACCTCAAATTATAACTGTATTTTCGGCTTTATATGTATGGTATATATTTTTGGTGTATTGTACTTTTGTAGGAAATGTATTATACGAGTATGAACATTTAAATTTTCTACTCAAATACACATTGTGCCTCTCTGTACAATCTCCTGCTGGGGACTACATAGAAAAACAACAAAGGCAATAATGTTTCAAACAATAGTAAATATCAACTACCAACAATAAAAACAACAACAAAATAATTTTCTTTCTACTTTTTTGAACTTAAACAATACAAAGTTTTCCTACTGACTTGTCAATCAATTTTAATTTTTCATACCGTTTAGAAATGTGCTCAACATAAAACGTCTGACCAGTCGGTTCTTATAAACAAATGATTTTCCAGGGTAAGTGTGATTGTGGAATGATTTGATTATGTTTCCATGAGTATTTTGTTTGCCTTTATTTTTAAAAGGCGGGGGGGGGGCATATTAACCTTTAAGGCGTACGAAAAATATGATTGATGTCTGATGGTTATTTAAATTACTTACACGCCACGTAGGTTGGTTACGAATGCAGCCAAAAATCGCTAACTGTACGAAATTAGTACCAGTAATCCACTATTATTTTTGTTAAACTTTGGTTATTCAGGGTCTGATATTGGTTCAGATCCTCCTAATTCATTTTTATTGCGTTTTAAATATCGAAAGGTTTGAAAAATTACGAAATTGTATATTTTTCGTGTTTTTTGATATTATGGTACAACATTGTTTAATGAAGATTATATAAGATTAGATAAGGTTGGATTAGATTAGGTTTATGCTATAAGTGCTGCCTGGTTGTCATAGCATCACAAAAATTTTATATATATTTCATACCGCTAATCCCCTAGCGGTATGAAATATACATTAACACCTATTCTCATACCTACCAAATGCACATAGAAAGTTTTATAAAAATCGGTCGAGCCATTTAGGAGGAGTACGAACACAAACATAGATGGTGATTTTTTTTTTGACCAAGATCCAAATAAATACAACTAAAAAACTAATGATTTTTTTTTGCCTTATTGCTGTTGAGAAACGGTTAAAAAATTTTATTATTTCATACTTTTTTATACTCAATGCAAAACTTAAAAATAATTTGTTGAAAAATAATTCAATATTAAACCCTCTTGTTTCGCTTAAAGGTTAATATTAAATTTGACCAGACATCATGTTGATGTTTTCCTCATTTACCTTCTGTTTGCCTAAAGATTCATTTAGTATTTTGTGTTCCTGAACATTTGTTTGCCTTCTGTACTTCTTTGTATATGTCCCACAAGCAAATATCCATTAACACACACATACACATCTCTCAGTATAGAGTTGATAATATTGGGTTTTTGTGTTACTGTATGATATTGTTTGTTACGTTTGTTGATGCATGTCCACTTATAATTGACACGCACATATTGAATGTTTAACAAAACAAAACTGTATTGGTCACGTTTATGTAGAATGCATGCAACAAATAAAGGAAATAATGAAATTCGCTTTCTAATTTTAGCTTCAAATTTATATTGAAGGTGTAACAAAACGAAAATGTTCTTAGAAAAATTAAAGAATATATCGAACAATTCTGTATCGAACTCTGAAAAGTTAAACTATAATTTCCTATTACCTTACGAAACAATTATCTGCAAATACCTTGAACGTATGAGTAATATAAATTGTATTATATACGTAAATATCAATCATACGTATGTGGGATATGGGGGAAGAAACCAAAAATAATATAAATTGGACTGATTAGAGCAAAAATATATAATAAAAAAGCAAAAAAAGCTAAGGAAAAAGACTTGGGAAAACAAAATTTTTTATAAAAAACTTCAAAGTTAGCAAAAAAAAAAACTTTTATGAACATTTTTGGTAAAAAGAATCTTAAAAAAGCAAAAAAAAGGCAAATTTGTCTCCCCTGATTATTATATGAATGGTTAAAAAATGTCAGCCTGTGGGTTAGGGTGTCCCTTGTAAAGTGTTTGGTCGATTTTCGAAACGTATACCCCCCAATTTTTTTACAAATGGTCCAAAATTAACAAAATCGATTTTTTTTTTTGAAAACGTTAACCCGTGCCGAGTTGCGGCCGAATATGGTCCATTTTGGAAAAAAGTGTGTTATTATTAAAAATTCATCATAATCATTTTTAAAAAATTAGGGGGTTTGTGTGTCGAAAATCGACCAAACACTTTATAAGGGACACCCCACTGTGGGTGTTTAATTAAATGGATTCGTCGGTATTCCTCTCGGAACAACCTTATTTGTATAACCGGAGTGTGATCTTTCCTGAGCTTGCCAAAAATAGACAGTATCCCGAAATCTAAGCGATTTTCTCGAGTTGTCCAAATTACTTATACACCGAGTGAACAGATTCATTGTGAAATGTGAATTTCTTGGTAGCCGAATGTTTTTGTTGCAGCAACGGAATTATTTGGTTGCCGCAGTGAAATGTATTCTTGGGTCAATAAAAACTATATTTTTTCAACCGAAATTCTATTTTTATAACCGAATATCTGACGCAACAAACAAAACTATCGATGACTGCAACCAAATCATGCGGTTTGCAAAAAATTCATTTGCGAAAATGAATCTGTGTTCTCTGTGTACTACTCAAACATACCTCGTTATTATACAAAATAATCCTCAGGCACACTACAGAGCACTTAAGTGGTATATAAAGCACATTGCCACAGAAGTCCTGATCAGTTGGCTGGAGTCGTGAACGAGTAAACATGGTAAGCTGCATTTCTCCTCTAGATCCTATACTGGAAGCGTACCGTCCTAGGTAGCTTCTACAAATTTTAAGAGCATGTGAATATCCTTGAAGGTTCTACAAATAGATTTAAAGATCCGGCGGACATCCTTGAAGGTTCTGTGGATAGCCCTGAAAGACCTGCGCACATCCTTGAAGTTCCTACGAACATCTTTGAAGTTCCTTCGAACATTCTTTAAGTTCCTGCGAATATCCTTGAGGGTCGTGTAAACTTTCGTGAGCATCCTTCGAATACCCCTAAAACTCCTCGGATGTTATTTAAACTATTTTTGCAATGAAGGAAGCGTGCGGTCCCACGTCTTCCGTTATACACCGTTCAATAAAGAAGATATGCCGCCTTGGTTAGCAACCATATTTTTCCATATTTTTCCAACTTGGACAGCTGTTTCATTCCACTTTCGAAATGTATTAGTTTGCTCGTAGTATTAAAAAGAAATAAATAATTCACCCTATATTTGTTTCTTAAAAGTTGCTCCATAGGGATTTCTTTCGGACCTGACACAATTGTATCATCGCAGTGTATTAACACTTGTGTCAGTTTTGCATTATCTCGTTAATTTTCCGAGATAAGGTCATTACAAAAAGTGGCAAATTAGAAGCTCACTTTAATCTCCAAAACTAAGCGATAGAGTGCAAAATCGACAATATTTTTGGCACGTCCAAAAAATCACACTACGATTATTCAAATGAAGTCGGTCCAGAAAATCTCCTAAGGGACACATTTTTTGCAACATCGAAAGAGTGACTCATTTATTTTACAAATTTATATCATAATACAAATTAATTCGGGCCAAAAACAGAAATTTTGTTACCCTTTCCATTCCATTTGTTTTCCTGTATTTAGAGTTCCCATTTTATGCTATATATTTCATTAATTATTTTCTTAGAACAATACCATATTTTCCTATAAAATAGATGAGATCTGAGCAGATCAGATTATTTATTATCACATATGGTATATATGATAGACTTTATAACCAGATCTAATCAGATCTAGTGCCAGTTCTTTTCATATCTGAAATGACCTGGATAATCGGATGATTTTTATGGCCAAGTGTATCCGAATTTAACCAAAATATTTTACCAGATGTGGTGAGCTATTTTCAAAACCAAAGGAATATATACACAATTTTTATTTATAGAGTTACCCCATAAAAAAAAGCATTCATAGGTATAAATTATTTAATTTTAGTTTATATATTGTGCGCCATATCTGATCTAAATAGATATTGTTAAATATTTTCTCCAAAATGTTTTGCTTTTCTCTAGAAACTCATTTAAACTCTTCCATTAGATTGCGTTAATTTGAATAAGATAGATCTTCCTAGATATAATGCAGTTATCCTTTATCTTTTGCTTATATCAATTAAAACTTAATGAAAATTACTCAAACCACAAACTCTGCTATTATCTTCACATATACCACTACGGTAATGCCATGGAAATTTTATTTAATAATATCAACCAAAAGCGTTTACTTAAAAACACCTTTAATAAACGCGTAACTCATTAAGTGCTACATTCACTATTATCTGTTAGCATTACAATGAACATAGCAAAATATGTACATTAGACCGTACCTCAAAAAAAAAAAAAAAAGTTCGCCGTACACCGTCCAATCTAAATTATATTTGCAAGAAGGTTTCAAAAAAATTTTTTTTCTTTGCCGAACGCAGGGGTCGCCATTTTACATTTTTCGTTATATCTTCAGCATTTACAGTCGGATCTGAAAGTATGATACATCGATATTTTTCTCTCGAGGGGACCAATCTTTTGCTCTATGCGCCATTGAGCTCAAGTATCCCGTTCTAGTAATTACCCCCCAGATTTCAGTTGCTACCACCCTAATGTACCACCCCAATGTCAGAAAATTAAAGCTCGTAAAAAATCATTAAACTTTTGTTAAGGAAGTTTTCCGATAAATCCAGTAGAAATTGTTTTTATTATTTTGGTTGCCGAGCGTAGGGGTCGCCTTTTTAAATTTTTTTCATTGGATTTTTCCTTTATAGCAAAACACTAGTCTCCTCGAGGCAAAAAATCGATATATCACACTTTAAAATCCGACTTTAAATGCCGAAGGTATAAAGAAAAATTAAAAAAGGCGACCTCTACGTAAAATAAATTTTTGGAATTGCCTTGCAAAAATACTTTTCATTTGAATGCGCGCACTTTTTTTTGCCTTTAAGGTGGTACGGTCTAATGAACATATACAACTTGTGTTTGTAGTGTATGTGTGTGTGTGTGTGTAAGTGTACAAAAGTAGTTATGCGTGCACATATAAAGCTTATACATAGATCATTTTGTGGCCTGCTTAATGTCACATTAGATATAAACATACTCAAACATACTAATACGCATTTACAAATACATAGTGGGTACTCGTACACTGTAACAAAATTTATGACATTTAATGCCATTTACGAGATATTTGGCTGTTAAACATAACCGTGTTTAGTAATATTTCCCAGATATTATTCTTGCAAAAGCTATTTGAAAAAGGATACTACTAACCTTTTCAAGGATAATTCTGTTACATCAGTGTTTATGTGTGTCAGAGATAACAAAGTTTAGATAGGTAATTAATGTTAGTTTTTAAAACATATTTTTTGTTACTATTTGATAGATAAGAATTTTATATTTTTGTAAAATTAACATATTTATAAAAATATAAACAAAGGCAACTTTTATAAATCAACATACCCAAAGACCAAAGTAATGATTAGATATTAAACTAGTAAGGTTTTTCGTTTGGCTTTTAGGCTTATGCTAAGTCGTAAAATTGTGAAAAGTCTTAAAGTATTTTTATACCAAAAGAAGGTGACAAAATACTCAAATGATTAATATTTGTTTGTTTTACTTTTGCCATTTATTGTCAAATATTTATCCTGTGGTTAATTTAGAGTTTATTAAAATTTTTATATTTTCAAATAACTTGAAGTTTACTTTGAAGCTTTTATGACTAAACACAATAAGTACAAATACATGTAAGTTTTGTGTGTGTAAGTGTAGTTGGAAGTAGTAGTAGTAGTGGGTAATATTTGCTCAACTTTTAATTTGCAGTCGCCTTTGTGTCTTTATATGTGTGTATGAATTAATATTTCATACACACACACACACACTCATATGGAATACAATAACATTTTGTCTAATGCCTGGCATATAAATGCACAAGTGTGAGTTTTCAATTTCAAATTTACTATGTTTATCAAAGTAAATATATGTATGTATGTAGTTATATAGACTTTTGTATAGACACACACACTCACTAACTTACCTATTTAGGAACACAAACACGGTAAGTAAATTAATATGTCGGCAAAGAACTTTGTACTTACTACGTTAGTGGCTGTAGCTATAATAATATGAAATCTTCAAGTAAGTATGGGCAACAACTTCAAAGTTTTTTTTTAGAAAAACTAAAGTCGAATTTAAAAGTTTTATTATTAGAATTCAGAGGAATTTGAACAGAAAGATGCTAAAAAATAGAATGGTCATAAACTCAGCTTAATTAAAATATTTTTGAATATTTATGCTATGTTTCTTACAATATTTTTGCGTGTGACAAAAATATTTTATATATTTGCTTAAATGCTTATTTTCAAATCGCATTACAAATAAGTAACATTGTTTAATTAGAACGTGCTGATAATTTAAAAATCTTAAATACTGAAATACTGAGAAACAAAAAGAAACAAAAAAAAAAAAAACTCTCAAAAATATATTTTTATCAGTAAAGTTTAAAATTACCTTTCTTCTAAAAATACTTTTTAAAATTTAAGTGGGCCATGTTTCCAGGAAAAATTTCTTTTTACTCTGTAAATGAAGGAAATTTTACACGAATTTTTGTGGAAATGGAGCTATCAAATACCAAAGAACAATAACATATTGTATATTTCAATTAAATAGCAAGAACTAATTAATGACTTTCCCAAAATTGTGCTCTTTCAATTGTAGTCCAAAAAAATATCATGTTGGCGAAAAAAAAACTGCACGCGATTTAGTAAAAATTATAAAATTTATTAGTGTTTATATATATTCGATTATCTGTGCTGAGCCCGGTCCTCAGCAACACAGATAATTCAGGTTCAGTGGCATATTGTGTCTCATCGGGCAACTATTTCTTCAAATTTGATTTGTATCGGACAAACTAAAATATAAAATTGGGGAATTAAACTAGAAGGGATTCTAGCTCAATTCCTTGCTCAAATATGGTTTTATGGTTTGAAAATTTCTTAGATTGTAATACTTTGTATTGTAATGTCTTATTATTATGGAATGGTCCATATATAAGTTGGCGTTAAATTTTAGCTTTAATTGTTAAGTTTGTGGTCGTTTTTATGTCATCGTAAGTGTACAATACAAAATAAAATACATCTTACGTAGTTATACACACATTTACATATACTCGTAAGTTGTGTTGACACCTTAACTTTGGGTCTTGAGTAAGTATATAAGTTTGTTTACGTGTTGGTGCGTAAACTCAAAAAGTCTATACCTATGTGTGTTAATGTTGAAAGGTCATTAGAGATTTAATTAAGTTAAATTTATTGCTTTGCATAAATTTAAACTAACAAAATATAGTGGGAATAAAATATTATCACATCAAAATTTGGAGAAAATGGAAACGCAAAAACATTTTCAAAGTAAATAACAAAAATTTTCTTTTTTTGCACTAAAGAGTTAAAGTTTGGTTGGTTACCACAACATCTTCAATTTCAAATATTTTGTACTAGCTTAAAGTAGTGTAAAATGCTTAGCTACAAATAGTTTAATCATCGGAATATATTAGAAAGATATTTTAATTAATTTTTTTCAAAGAATTTTCCTTATTTAGTAACTTTCAGCTGATTTTTAATTCCATAATTTTTTTAGCCAAACAGATTTATTTAGCTTCAGAAATGGATCAGTTTGACACCGTGCTCTTAAACAGGTTAATTTTGATTTTGTTTCTTCTAGAAAATGCTTAATTAAAAGTTTTTATATCGATAAAAAATTTGAGGTCATTTTGACCCCATGTGCTTAAAAGGGTTAATTTCTAATTTTTTTTACTACGTATAAAATTTGGTGTTAACAGAGTTATTTGGACAACTTTCACCAAATTCCGTTTGTTTTGATATACTTCCAGGAAAAATCGAAAAATTTCACCTTTGACCTTGGTAAAGAAAGAGTTAACGTTGTTGGAGTTTTACAAAAGTTTCGGAAAACAATCTCTTGTATGAGAGTTAAAAGAAATCGGAAGTGATTTTGTTACAGCTTAGCTAGCTGTAACACAAAAACTAATACTATTATCTAAATTATTGGCCAAAATCACACTTTTCTCTAAAATTTTAAAATTTAAAACGCCGTCACTGCTAAGTTAAAAGAGGGATATGTTTAATTTTCAGTAGAATTATTCTCTAAGGTGTATTTAATAAACTTCTATGCGTTGACCACTTTTCTTTATATTTTGTTGAACAAAATTTTAAAAAATTTATTAAAAATCCCATCTTTGGCCATACCTGGGACTAGGTTATCATAATCCAAGAGAGACAAAAATTTTATCTGAATATTTGCGGACCTTAGAAATGAAACTAGAGTATAACATTGTAAATTTTTGAAAAATATATTTTATTTTTTAGGATTTTTGTAATTTATCTCATTTTAACCCTACAATGGTCTGAGGAAATTGCAATTACTCAAATATTTTCCAACCGATTTTGGATTTGGATTGCCAGAAAGGTAATTCAGTCTAGATTCTATTTACATTTATATTACATTTTTTCGCCTTGTAAATCGTATTTTAAACTTCAAGGCTGATGCGGCACATGTTTCCGTTATACGATCACCTTAATTTTTTGCATGGTCTATTTTTATACCCAAAGGTGCATTTCCAGGGGGGGACGGGTCACATGTCGCCATTTTTTTGTCCATATAACGAAGGTCCACCCAAGGGAACACAAATTTTAAATTTCTAATTTCTAGACAATACCGTTTGGACAGGCCATTACCTAGTGTCTTCAAATGCAATAAAAAATTCTATATAATTTACGAATTACACACAAAGCGACAACAAAATTAGTTTTGTTGTTGGAGCTTTGTGTGTTAGTTTCAAATTCCTTTGCACATTTCATTAAATTTGTAGACATAACGTTAAGGGGGAGAATTTTTCTCTTTTAAAAACATACTTTTAAAACTTTTCTGATAAAAATTCCAAAAAGTGAATTATAAGTGAATTAGCCCATACTTGAGAGAACACATTCATACATTGAGTTTCAAAAAGGAGCCTAGGCAGGCATTGCATTGCGCATACTTCGTTAACATCTGTATATATAGCCAAAAATGTACCCAAATAATGTGCTGTATCAAAACGAATGTCTTCAATCTACTCGCTAGTCCAATGAAACATTTGAGGATATTCCCCAAAGTTAGCAAGTGTTTCCGGAGTATACTGTAGATCGAAAACATGTCCCCTAGACCGCACCTCAAAAAAAAGTTCGCCGTACACCCTCCAATATGATGTATTTTTGGAAGGCGATTTCAAAAAAAAATTTTTTTTTTGTCGACCGAAGGGGTCGCCTTTTTTAATTTTTTGTTATAGCTTTGGCATTTAAAATCGGATTTTAAAGTGTGATATATCGAGGAGGAGACCACTGTTTTGCTATATAGTAAAAATCCAATTAAAAAAAATTTAAAAAGGCGACCCCTACGTTCGGCAACCATTATATAAAAAAAATTTTTATTGGGTTTAGCGAAAAACTTCCTTAGCTAAAGTTTAATGATTTTTTGCGAGCTTTAATTTTCTGACATTAGCGTGGTACATTAGGGTGGTAGCAACTGGGATCTGGTAGGCAACTACTAGAACGGGATACATGAGGTCAAAATGTCCTTAGAGCAAAACACGGGTCTCCTCGAGAGAAAAACATCGATGTATCATACTTTAAGATCCGACTGTAAATACCAAAGATATAACGAAAAATGTAAAATGGCGACCCCTACGTTCGACAAAAAAAATAAAAAAATTTGTTTTGAAACCTTCTTGCAAAAATACTTCATATTGGAGGGTTTACTCCGCACTTTTTTTTTTTTTTTGCCTGTAAGGTGTTACGCTCTAATGTCCCCGCTTTATGCGGTGTGAACAAATATATACAATATATGTGCATTTAGATTGTTTGAATAATTTAATAATTTTTTTATAAAACAATTATAACCTAAATTCGTTAGCCTACCATAATCTATTCACAGATAAGGAAATTGTTTTCCAAATGCTTTTAAACATCAAATCTAACTTTTTTTCAAACACAATTTACCTTTTATTATAAAATATCTCTTTTGGCTAAACTTTCTAAACAATAAAACATGTTAACTCTTTCGTATGAAATGCCAACACCATGCACTAGTTATCGGTATTTCTTTATATAAATGGAACAGTAGAACAAGTAGAACAACTAAAAGGCAACAACTTGTTCATTTTTTACGTTTTTCTGTATGAAATGCTCTTATTAATTTTCCAATCAATTAATTTTTGTGGGCCTGACTGACTGCTTACGCATGTATTGATTAAAAAAACTGAAAGAGTTCATACATCAGAACACAATACAAATACACAGATACACATGATGAAATTTTGTGAGGGTTTCGTGCTTTTTCTCTCCTCTGGGTTGTGTGTGTGTGTGTTTTTTTTTAAATTTATATGTAGGTCGCTGTATGAATATAAAGTGATGTTGTTGTTGGTAATAAGTGTTGTAGTTGCAGTTGTTGTTGTTGTATTTAAATCAGTTATTATATGTATAGTATTATGGAACAAACATTTTACAACTAAAGTCATCAAGCAAGCTACATTTTTTATATATGAGTATTTTTGTTTAACTCTCTGACTAGGTCGAACTTAACGGACTGGCTGGCTGACTGACTGGTTAAATGAGTGAGTGACTGACAAACTGACTACTTATTTGTATGCCTGATCACTAGAATGTAAGCGTGTATGTACGTATGTATATGTATTTGTCTGTTCATGTATAGATGTTTAACATACATCCTTACATATTACTGTTTGGGTCAGAAAACAGTGCATACAACAACAACAACATCCACAACACAATAAACACAGCAGCAACAACATACAGAAAAAAGGGAACAAAAAACAAGCATACATCCATAGCTGAACAAACGTCAAAAGCTAAAAGTGCTTTCAACCATAACCATGTTGATTGTTGAGGTATACAATGTTGAAAGTTGATTGGCGAAATATGTTGGTTTCTATAAATGTTTGTTTGTGTGTCTGTGTGTGTATGCATGTGTAATGCAATATTTTTGTTATGGATGGCTATTTGTAGGTGTTTGTTTTCGGATGTTGAGCTTCTATATTGTACCCACACATATACACACATCCACACATGTGTATATATAGACTTACTTGGGTTAGTTATGAAGTATATAAAAAATATATTTATTGTTCTCTCCTATGAATTTCAGTATGTTTGACCCAATGGTTTTGTCTGTGTGTGTGTGTGTATGTGAAATATGATGTAGTACATTTAGTAATAACAAGCTAAATATATTATATTGCTGATTTATTATCAATAATATTGATGTAAAAGTAAAGCAAAACAAAGGGAGTACATACATATTTGTTTCAAATAAAAGTATGTGTACTCCAGTGTAGGTACTTATTTTAAATTAATTAGGTTTTGTTAGGAACTCACTTTGAAAGGAAGTTAAACATAGTTTGTAATGTATAATTATTAAAAAAAATAAAAACTTGTATTTAAAGTTTACTATAAAAGCACAAAAAATAATAAAAAGGATTATATACCCAGAAAAAATTTTTAGTAGAAAAATTGTATAAATTGAAAATTGGTTTAAATTTGATACTTTGTATTCACAAAAACGTTTTGAATTTTATTACAGACAAAACAAATTAGCATGCAAAACAACAACAAAATCTGCATGTGAGTAATTATACGTTGACAGTAGTCGTATGTTCACATTAACAATATCCGTTAACTCATAAACAAACTCAAAGTACACAAAAATGCGGGTAAGGCAAAAACTTACATAAAAAATCAACCAATTAGAACATTTTATTTTTAAACACTTTGTTCTGATGATTTTAAAAACATTGATCAATAATATTGAACGTGTATGTTTGCCTTAAGATAGACGTTCACTTGAAGCTCAAATATTACAAACATTAAGTAGGGCATATACGTTCAATATTATTGATCAGTTTTTCAAAAATCAACCAATCAGAAATACCAGAAATACCAACTATAATCGAAAATCACTCAATAAAACTGAAATAGATCTATTGAAATCAACGGTATTAAAGTTCATTCATTACAACCTGCATCCTTGTGAGTGCCAACAGTAAGCTCTTATACATATATATATATATTTTTTATTTTTTACAGAAATAAATAAAAGGTTTTTAGTTTAAGCGCATTAGTTTTAACCTGCTTAAAAAAACTATATTTTTTACTGGAAAGATGCCATATACAAATTTTCTTTTTATCACTTTTGGAGTAACCTGCGACATTTTTTCTGTAAATTGCTTAATTATTGTTTTATAAATTCTATTTAACTTTTCTTTGAATATACATATTTTTTAGCTGAAACTCTAATTTATTTTTTTTGTGTATTTTTCTACTGAAAGTTGTGAAATCTTAGCTTTTTATCTTCGCTAAAACCAAGTTTAGATTAGATTTTTATTTTTTGATTTACTAGGTGTATCCTGGAACGCATTAATATCTATCGCTCAAAATCGGGTCAGATGGCGATCTGCTGTTATTGGAGCCCTATGCTCCAGTGGGAGTATATATATATTAGAGTTCGCCACAAAAATTTGATTTTCGGATATCATCACTTTTTTTTAAAGTTTTTGCATAGAAAAAAAGAATGGCGTTTTTTTTTATTTCAACTCCTTCCACTGACGCAAGTCGGCGAAGAACACTAATTTTAAGACACTTTTCCTCCAGAGCAAAAACAGCTGCATTTATAGGAAATCTGATTTTACCATTCGATTCTACAACAAAATTTAATACACAAAACTTTTTTTTCCATTTCCAAAATACACCAGATAGCCATTAGAGTTGTTCAAAAATTCGCTTTTTTCAAAAACTTCTAAAAAGTATTTTTTTTATTACACACAATGAAAATGTATTTCCGGCGGAGTACATGTGTACAACAATTTTGGATATACCGCGAACAGTTAAAAAGTTATTAGCTAATCAAATTTGAATTTTTTTTTAATTCAATGAAAAAGTGTTTGAGCTAATTAAAATACAGCTTTCAATACTCGCTGCCGCATTTTAAATTTATTTTTTAGTAATGACAAAATAATTTGTAAGTTTTGTAATGTTTATTACAAAGATTTTTTTTCTAAACATATTTGATTACTAAATAACTTTTTAACGGGTCGCGGTATATCAAAAATTTGTGTTCCAATATTCTCAGCAGGCAATACATTTTCACCAAAAAAAGTAATTGCCATTGACAGAAAAACGTAAAACTGGAGTAAAACTCGCTGAAATCGAAGATGGAATATGCTCATTCAGGCTCATGCTCATTTGAAATTAAATATTAAATGGATCCTCCTTAATAAATTATGTTTTATAACTTCCCTGGCCAAACCAGTTGTTCGTTTACATTTGTCTGAATTTTTTGTAAACAAATGATTTGTAATCAATTGTAATTAGTTTTTTTTATACATTAATGTAATTAGTAATGTAATTAATCATTACCATTAGTAATAATTTTTCTAATGAAAAATATTTCATTACCATTAAATGGTAATGGAATTTTTTTCATTGTCATTAGTATGAACTAATGGTAATGAAAATTCAATGGTAATGAAAAATTCCCATGTATGATTTTTCTCCTATTTTTTAATGTTTTACTGTAAAGTCTTCTTCTATGAAGTTTTTTATTTTGCCTAAATGATCATTTCAAACTACTCAAAGTTTCAGATAAGTCTATAAGATACCCAAAAATTGGGTGCATGTACCTTGGATCGACAAAAGTAAATTTTTGAAAAAAATTTTAACTAATTTTTTAAAAATAATCAAGATATTTCAAGTTACTGGCTTAAATCAATATAAAGTTTGTCGTTTTCTAAATGCAGTAACCAGTAAATTTCTTAACTATATCTAAAAATTAAAATGAGTTTATCTTGGAACTTTTTGAATATTTCCTCTTCTGTGTATCCAACAAATTTTAATACATGATTAACTGAAGCTCCGCAGGCTAACTGTACTTCTTGAATTTAATTCGCTTCAAAATAACCCTAGGTTTAAGATTTTCGCCATTTTTTAAAAATTATGTTATCATGCAAATATTAAATTGCATTGTCTGATTTCAAGTAGATATTAACTCTACTGCAAATAATGCAATAATTTTCATTATGGGGCAGTATTTGATTAAGAAATTCCCTTCATTTTTTACGAGTTCCAAGGTACACGCCAATTTGTAATTTGGAATACTTTTTCGCTTTTCTAAAAAAATTTAAATTTCTTAAAATGCATAAGAATTATTAAAGTTTTTATTATTTGCAATCTATAACAACACCAACACTAATATTTCTGCTTTAAAAGATTTTTCGCATCTATCTTAATCTTAGAGATATGGACACAGGCTTTTCAAAAGTACCAAGGTACACGACTCTCCCCTACTATTAAAAATTATATAATTTTTATAAATTAGCTTTAAATAAGTCAAAATTTAACCATACCTACTTCGATGACTTTTTGGAAAAATGGAAAAAGTTGTTTAAATTTTTATAAATATAGTACAGAATAAAAACTCTGAATGTGTCATTAGATAGTTGTTAAATATTAGTATGCACTAAAAACGTTATAAAAAATAATTCCATTACAAAATATTTGTAAAGCTAAAGCAATCTTTTTATTTATGTAATTTTTGTTAATGCTCTAATAACAAACTTGCTATAATATGTATGTGATGGATGCTGTAAATAAAGCTTTACGCTTTCTGTAATGTTAGCCAACCAATTATGGAAAATGTTAAAAGGTTGACATTGTAAATTCATGTTATTTTAAACTAAAGCTTTAGTAAAAATACCGCAAAAATTCCAGATTAAATTAAAAGTTATCATCAAAAACAATTTAAAATTTTTTTAATACAAGCAAAGAATTACTATTAAGTTATATGTACGATTTTAGTGAAGAAGAGTATTTATTGCCAAATTAAAACTCTTATTGCTCTTTATGTAAATGCGCATCATTTTTTTTTTTGCTCTTTCTCTTATTAACATAATGAAAGTAAAATTGTTTATCTCTTCTGCTTTCTCTGGTAAAGTTGAAATTTATCTAAAAGTTGGCATTTACTTTAAGACTTTTACAATAAAATCTCTTGACTTTATATAAAACACCAGTATAAAAAGATAAATATTATTATCGCATGAGAGATTTTAGCTAAGAATGTTTTTTGTTTTGTTTAGTTTTTCTTATTGTCGATGAACGTAGTAAAATAAATTATAGTGAGCACGTAGTAAAATTTTTAGTTAAATTTTATTAAGGTAGGGAATTTTCAATCCAAATTTCCTACTTAAAAGTAAAACTAAACTTAAATTTAAAAACGCATTTATTACTTATAGGAAAAATTCCTAGTAACTGCTGACTATAATACCCTAAATAAAAATGTTAGAAATCCTATTGCATGTCCTTAAGAGCCAGTTTTATAGTCAGCACTTAAAATGTATGTTTGTTAAATTTTACTTAGACAATTTTATTAAAATTTATTAAATTAGATTAAGTTTTACAATGGTTTATACGTTTCTTTATATACTCAGATATTGGTTATGCATTATAACCTATGATCATATTTAAATGAATTAATTTATATATAAATGTATAAAAAAATTTCAATAAAATAGGACTAAAAGCCCGATATAATTGTATCAAATTATACTTAAAAATATATCAATTGATGTAATTATTCTTTGTTTAACTAAATTATATTAATCCAAATTATATAAAGATTTTTCACGGGAAGTCACAAATATTGAAACAAGAATTCTAATTTTCTTAAATTAGAATTTTTAATTTTTTTATTTAAGACAAAAATCGATTTAAGAATATGGCAAGATTTTTTATTTAAATTTTGCTTAAGTAAAAAGTTTTCACACCAGATTTCCTATTTAAGTAATTTTTTAGAAAAAAACTGTGCTTAGTTCTGGCCCTTAAGGCCAGTTTTCTAGATTTCTGAATTAAAAAATTTTGTTTAAAAATTTCTTAGCATATTTAGTAAATACAAAAAAAAAAAAATATCGTAATTCTGGTCCTGAATCTTTTATTTTTCAACTTAAACTTAGTTTTACTAAGTATTTAAACAGAAGAAGGAATTGCAGAAAAAATAAAAATATGTCAAGGTATTTTGTTGTTTTCATATTTATGCGTATTGTGAATCTTCTCATTTGCATACATGATGTTAGGGTGTCAGTGAAATATATGAGCAAATATTTGTTTCTAAATTTTAACGACTGTTGCGCTACTTAGATAAGACAGTTTGTATAATTCCAAGCCCTGCTCTTTTGAGGTCAAAGTTTCGGAATTTTCAAACAAATTCGAAATTACATATTTTAATAATTTTTCTTCTAATCAGATTTAGAATGCTGAAACAGTTTTCAAGATATCCTGAAAATTATGCTAAAAATTTATATTTCTCATAGATTCTGCAAAATATAATAAAAAAGTCACAATAGGGCTTCAAAAATGCCTTCATATTTGCATTCAGCATAAAACAGAAGGCATTAGTAAACTAAATTTATTAAATTTGTTCCAAAATTTAGAAATCGTCGGCTTGCCTTTAAGTAGTGCTATGTGTTTTTTTTAACAAGTTTTAAGGACAGTGAAAAAACTGTTAAAAAATAGCCTTTTAAGATATTTTATTGGCACCTTGTTCCTTAGTGATTCACGATCTCATTTACTAAAATCATCATTAAGGCATATGATGTCAATAAAATATCTTAAAAGGCCATTTTTAACAGTTTTTTCGCTCTCCTGAAAATCTATTAAAAAACACATAGCATTATTTGCAGGCAAGCCGACGAAATTTTGACCACTTTTGGCAGTGCTTAGGATTATCTGATTTGGCTAAAATTTTCTTAATATCGGTTCGAAGCCAAGTAGAAAAATATTTCTCCCCCAGGCATCAGCGAAAATTCAAAGTTGAATTTTTATTGCCGACCTAATGAATATATATCAGCATACGTATGAATGTTTATTTGTTTTCAGTATATCATAAAAGAGAATAATTAAAATCTTAAGACACTTGAAAAAAAGATGCAAAAAAAAAGAAATGTAAAAAGCAAACACAAAATAATTCGCATTACAACTTTTGTTAAGGTATTAAATATAAATGTGAATAATGAAAACGAAATGTTTTTATGTATGTAAGCACATGTGCGTATAAGAGTTTGTATGCCTGTTCGTGTGTAAAAGGATACTGAATATGTATGTATGCCAAGTGATGCTGACAATAATGATGATAATGAGCAACAGTAGCTGATTGTAAATGCACACATATATACATATGAGCTTGACACACATACTACGATAAGTAAGTTTTATTATTTGCTGTATAAAATTTATTTGAAATAAATATAGTGGCATACAATACGAAAATATATTCCATTTAACTGAAATTATTATATTTTTTTAATGGATACCGTGAGGAGCTGCAAACATAGAAGAAAATAATTCATTCATCAATAATAGTTATTTAATTTCTAAAATTTAATCAATAAAAATTATTTTTGAATTACGTATTAAATCTCGATTAAAACAAAAAGTTAATTCGCACAAATTTTTTATTTAAAATTTTTATAAAATATTCTATTTTGATTCGCGGATTAAAGCTTTTTGTTTATGATCCGCAAATTAATTTTATTCTTTCATATATTCGTATGAAATGAGCTTTCATTGAATAGATTGATTTAATGAAAGCTTTAAAAATAAAATTTTATTTGCTCCAAATAAATAAATGTTCTAAATAAAAATCGGGTCCTTTCAATAAATTGTTGAAAATTAGTAGTAATCACAGATTTAAACAGAAAATTATGCTTCATGAATAAAAAAAAAAAAAATGATCAAATAAAATAATAATTTGCTGCAATTATATATTTATTTTTTGACTGTTGAATTTATAAATCACCTTTTTTGAATCTTCGCTAAACATAAAATTCATTTTTATTCAAGTCTTCAAGGTCTGGGTACTGGCAAAATTAGTTAAATAGGAAAACTTCTTATTTCATAGAATTGGTCGGTTGCATTAAGTGGCAGCTCACACTAGGCGATCAACAAGTGGATTAATACATCTTTAATAATCCATTAAAAATTCAGAAAATATCAACGGAAATTCAGAAAACATTAATTAAACTTTGCAGGAATCGGAGACATTTTTTGCGACAAGCGGGGCACCCAGTGGGCAAAACTAATTCGGTTACGCTATATTCAGTGGTTCTAGCTTTTTTTCTAGATTAATTTTAAGTTAGATTGTTTGTTACTCTACCAAGGAGCTTTGTGTTAAAAATATTCAAAATCGTTCCGGCAGTTCAAAAGTTGTGACTGAAAATGTAAGGGCATCTCCTTACAACTTTTTCATTTCAATACAAAGTTTAATACATTTAACAAAGCAATAAAATATACCATTTGTTATAGAAAATTTTGAAGTGTCCACACATTTTCATTTTTCAATAAGGACAGTGTTATTATATATAAAATATCAATTGTTATTCAAAGAAACATTAAATAAAATTCAGAAAATACCAGTTAAAATTCAGAAATCTTCGATGGAAATTCAGAAAATAGCTAATACCTGCTAGATTATGAAAGATTCTGTTCTATATTCTCCTCATAAATATTTTATGCGTATGAAGAATTTTTTATATTTATTTATATTTTTTCCAAAAACCTAATAAGCATATCGAGAAGAATTTGAGATCTATTGTATTAAAATATTTTAAATAAAGGGTTCTTCAACAGGGACGCTACAAAAGTAGAAAGACAGGGACAGCAAACGACGCCATATTTCTTGCCGCTCTTTTGACATTTCTCTTCAGTAAGGTTTGCCATTTCATGTTGGAAAGATATACGAGCCAACAACGAGTCGATATTATTAAAATTTACTACCGAAATTCGGAGTCAGTGGCCTCAACGTTAAGAGCGCTACGTCCAATTTATGGTCGTCATAATGAATGGCTTCGCCAATAAACAAAATATCCGTTACTGGTCAGACAGCAATCCACACGTACTCCATGAGTCATCATTGCATCCCGAAAAATTACGGTTTGGTGCGGTTTATGGGCCGGCGGCGTCATTGGGCCGTACTTCTTCCGTGATGATCAAGACCGGCACGTTACTGTGAATGGGAATCGCTACCGTTCAATGATAACCGAATATTTTTGACCCAAATTGGGGGATATGGACTTGGAGGACATGTGGTTTCAACAGGACGGTGCCACAAGCCAAACAGCGAATGTCACAATCAATTTATTGCAAATCAATTTTGGAGAACGTATTATCTCACGAAATGGTCCAGTCGATTGGCCGCCTCGGTCGTGCGATTTGACGCCGTTTGACTATTTCCTGTGGGGCTACGTCAAATCTATGGTCTATGCCAACAAGCCAGCGACGATTGATGAACTTCGTACAAAAATCGAACGTGAAATTGCAGCAGTATCGGCCGATTTATGCTTGAAAACCATCGAGAATTGGGTTCAGCGTCTGGATTTCTGCAAGCGTGCCCGTGGTTGCCATGCAAAAGAGATCGATTTCCATACATAATGGCATCGAACGTACTTTCACAGGAATAAAGAATTTCATTGATATCCAAAACCGTTTATGTTTTATTTAAAAAAACTTTTGTAGCGCTCTTATTGAAAAACCCTTTAGTTAGAATATTATTCTACCTCAAGTACATATTCTAATATGATATTGTCATATTAGATTTTATTTTGTGGTTTCCAAAAGGTTGATGATTTTCATGATAGACAATACAATTGTTTCGTGGGCATCACCTTCTCTTATTGCAGACAACTGAAGAGTTGGGGTGATGCCCACAAAACAATTATATTGTCTATCATGAAAATGATCAACCTTTTTAAAACAACAAAATAAAATCTAATATAATGATATCATATAAGAATTTGGACTTGAGGTAGAACAATAAAATTTAAAAAGTGATTATGCATATGATCCTTAATATTTATAATCAGAGTTTTAGGTTTAAATTTAATTCCATTTAAAAATATTTTATCCTCTTTTGAAAACCCGCAAATATTGCTGTGTTGAAATTTACCTAAAGATCTCATGATTTCTTTACAAGAAAAATATCAATTTTTTATATCAGCATATCTCCCTTATGTATTGCACATTGAGGATAGAAATAATTTAAGATTGTTGTTTTCTAACACTTTTTTAATAATCAATGATAAAACATGTACTTCATCATACAACCGTGATAATAAGGTATCATCGATTATTTCTCTTGGCTGTTGTACAATAACAATTTCTGGATTTTTTACCTCACTTTTTAGCCTTTAAAAATCAGATTGGGTTACTGAGAAACACGTGTTCATTCTTTTTTCTTCTCTAGGAAATCTCATTAAGATTGCAAAGAACCCATTGGTATACCTTCCTTGTAAGTGATATAGACAATGCATTCTTTTTGTTGATGCAAATATATCATGCGTGTGTGGCTACATAAACTAATCTCACGTTAAGGAGTTAGGAGGTGTCATTAACTATTACCCAATCTTTTCGATTTTTATTATAAATCTTATAATTTAAAGAGAACTGTAGAAAGACCGTTTGAAGATGACTCTACCTATACACAAACCATGCCTGAGCATGTGAAACTTTCTCGATAATAAAAATAATTTTTTTTATTGCTGTTGGCTGAGGTTCGAACTTACATAAACTAATGAAAGCAAAATTATTTTACATTGACCGATTCATTGAAATATCGGCGGCTCTAACCAAACCATTCGGTTACTGCAGTGAATCTGATTTTTCTATATATTACACTTGTATATGAGTATTGTTAAAAATTTGTGTATCAAACCAGCTTTGCCAAAAAACACTAACATATTTTTGTTTCTAAAGTAGGGTACCTCAAAATGTACGGTTGCTTTCCCTTTTAAACTGTTGTTAATTTTAAATTCATATTCTTAATATGAAATTCTTTTGAAAGTTATTATTCCAATATATGTAAATATGTATTTATTCTCATGGGTATTTAAAATTCATCAACAAGAAGCAACAAAAAATTAACATGTTTCTGTGTTTGTTGTTTGGTATGTTTTGTTTTTTTCTTTTACTTCGTTTTCAGTTTTCATATTTTTTTGTTTCCTTGTTATAATATAATGATTAACATATGACACACTTTTCAACACATACTTACAACACAAGTAGATGAAATGTTCTTTTTTTTTTGCTTTTGCTCTGATGTTGCTAGCATGACTGCTGCTGCTGTTGTTGTTCACTTATAATTTACCTGTCGGTAGTTTATAGTATTTAAATTACTTGTACATTAAGTTGGTTATTAAAGAAATGTGCAAGTAATAAAGAAGTATGAATTATGTATAATGGGCTGCTAGTTGTAACAGTTAAATTGTTTTAAATTGCAAAAATAAAGATTGTATGAAATGAGAATTTAAGGTTTGTCGTAATGATTAAGAAGGCCTTTTGTAGGTTGACATAAATAAAAAATATTTATCGTTAAATCACCAAAGGATATTTGTGTTGAAAAATGAATAAATTAATTTTTATCCCGATAAAAATAAATTTGGAATAATGAATGAATATTATATGTTTGAATGAACATGTTAATTTTCATTGCATACTGCAAGGCGTATGATTAATAGTAATAAAGTTGAAAATAATAATCATACGCTCAGTATTGCTAACACTGTAATATGGTGATCAGCAGGGCAATCAGAAATATGCTCTAAAAAATCCGGTTTATGCCCATAATGAATGCTTTAAAAAATGGAACAATTTTTTTTTTTATTATAAAAGCAATATCTTTGAATGTTTGTAAAAAAAATTCGGCTATAAGTTTATTTCGTTATTTACTTTAATGTTTTTCTTTGTACATTTAAATTGTTGGAAAGAAATCTATGTGTAATTAAGTATATTTAATGCCTATAGCTATTTTGACAAAAGCTGTCATATCCGATTCCTATTAATTGAAAGCATCATAAACATACGTCAACAATATAAAGTACACTAATTTATGCACAAAAATAAAATAAAGGGTTAGAGAAAACATTAATAATGGTATCTTAAATATTTGTTGCAGAAATTAAATTTTAAGTAATTTTTAGTCCCTTGAAATATGTAGTTTTCCACTACACATATTTTGTAATATAAAAATAAAAAAATTTCGAAAACATTTAGGATTTACAGTTTAACAGGGGTATGGCATCCCGAAACCAAAAATTATAACTACATCGTTATCACTAGGTGGCACTTTGTTCACAAAATTGACAATTTTATTTTTTTTTATTGAAATTGAAATAATAGCAAAACAAAATAAACGAAAACCAAATGAATATCTCAAATTTTATTATTTGAATATATGTATTTCTCGCTTGGTTTCTTCTTATTTTGCGCAGTTTTCAGCAATTTTTGAGTTTTCAAATATAGGCTCAGGTGATACTAAATAGTTGCTCAGGTAATACTACATTTCAGCGCCACCTACCGGTATGTAGTGTAAGTTCTGATTTCCTATCTCGTAAACATGATCGTATTTAATTTAAACCCACTTCCTGGCCAATATATTTCTGTACGCTCAGAAGTTATGACTCATAAGAAGCTCCGAAATATGATAATTTTGGAGTCATAACTGAAACATATTAAACTCTTATGTATGAGAATATTTGAAATATTTTTAAACTATTTAAAATTTTCATAAATGACATAAAAAATAAACAATAAATAACCCATCAAAATTTTTTTGAACTGGTTGCCTCTGACTCTATTCTAGAGTTGGAAATTTTAACACAGATTCTACGGAACATGTTCCAAAACCAATTACTGAAAATCAAAACATAAGGTTCTACTGTGCAGAACCAATTCTAAAATTGATTCTAGAACCGGCTCTAAAGCAACCTCATTTAGTTTGGAGGAAAAGAAATTGGTTATTGGTCAAATTCCATAGAAAAAACAAAGTTGTGGAACAGAAATTTAAACCTATACTAAGGCAGTATAGGTTGTTCAACAGGGACGCTACAAAAGTAGAAAGACAGGGACAGCAAACGACGCCATATTTCTTGCCGCTTTTTTGACATTTCTCTTCAGTAAGGTTTGCCATTTCATGATGGAAAGATATACGAGCCAACAACGAGTCGAAATTATTAAAATTTACTACCGAAATTCGGAGTCAGTGGCCTCAACGTTAAGAGCGCTACGTCCAATTTATGGTCGTCATAATCGTCCTAGCAGATCAGCAATTGAGCGTGGGGCTACGTCAAATCTATGGTCTATGCCAACAAGCCAGCGACGATTGATGAACTTCGTACGAATATCGAACGTGAAATTGCAGCAGTATCGGCCGATTTATGCTTCAAAACCGTCGAAAATTGGGTTCAGCGTCTGGACTTCTGCAAGCGTGTCCGTGGTGGCCATGCAAAAGAGATCGATTTCCATAAATAATGGCATTGAACGTACTTTCACAGGAATAAAGAATTTCATTGATATCCAAAACCGTTTTTGTTTTATTTAAACTTTTTTACTTTTGTAGCGCTCTTATTGAAAAACCCTTTAGTTGTATAATACCATCTCGATTTTAGAACAGTCTGCTGTACAGAATGGAGTACTCCAGAATTTTGCAACAATTTTCAAATGAAACTTATTTTTTTTTAAATCGCCATTATCAAAGTCTATTAAGCCTTTGATGACCATAGGCAAGTATGCTTGCCCAAGGGGTTTGCGCATTTATAATTGCCCAGACAAAAGATAGAGTAAATATTTCCAAAGGTGATTTGTAAAGGAGAAATGGAGGAACAAAAATGTAGTAGGCAGCAAATCCCTACCTAGTCCCGCTTTCCCCTTGAGAGCCCTCGAAATTGGTTACTTAGAATTCTTCATTTAAGGGGTAAAAAGCACAAATTTTGATAAGCGAAATGAAGGGCAAGCAAGGGGTCTATGAGGTAAATTTTTTTTAACATATCCATAGTTTAGTTCTAGAGCACAAAAATAAATTAATAATAAAAATCGCTTCGTCCGGAACGGCATGGTCGCCAAATGGCAAATATTTTTGGCAAGCGAAATGAGGGATAAGGAGGGGTTCTACGGAGCCAATTTTTCTTGGCATAACTATTATTAGGTCAGAGATTATAAAATGAAATTTTCAAAATCGCTTCGGAAAGAAGAAAATGTATGATCCTCAAAGGGTTCATTTATTTCAACATTCTGGCACAATTCGTAACTCCGTAAAAATTGCATTCCCTCTTTTCTCTTCAAAAAGCTTTAATTTATTGAATTTTTTTTCAAATCGCCCTTATTAGAGCTTATTAATAGCCATAAATTCTGGCGTTTCTCAAATAAAATTTAGTTATACTTAACAATTTAAAAGGAATCCTAAATTTGTCACTTCTAATATTTTTTTTGTATGAATGGAATCCTTAAGGTTCATGTAAACAACAACAAACAGTTAAAAACAATTAAAAAATATTGCCGCTGCACACCATGTATGTCAGCATTACGTTTAATTACATTGTTATTTACATAAACGCTGAGGATATAATTTAATGAGTTACGAAATATCGGTACTCATTATATATTATATATATATATAATAAGATATCTTTTATATTAAAAACTAAATGACCTGGAGCTCATTTATTTAATAAATTAATTAATTTCAAAGGTCGACTAATATTTTTATAATTTAAAAATGTTTTAATTTCAATAAATTTTGTGTAACGTAATAATATTTACGTAGAACAAATTATTGAATTAAATAACTGCACATTGGTTCCTACCACTAAAAATATGATTTAATATAAATATTATTGTCGTAATAGCAAGAAATTTAATAATGATATTTTAAATGTTTAATAACGATCCTAGACGAGATTAAAAAAATTCTCATTGAGTTTGTAATTTAACTTAACAAATAGTTCCAGAAATTCTAAAAACGTCGTCCCCTGACGATTTCCTTAGGCAAGAATGAAATCCGGATAGAAACATGCCTATAACGGATTATTTTTCTGAATTTGTTAAATACGTTTGAGATTTTTAGCATATTTAATTCCTTTGATGCACTTACTGCTATAGTTTCCTGTTCTTCGTTGTGTGTTCAAATTTTACAGCCTTCGCGGTCTGGTCTAATTTTGCAGTCTACTCTGTATGTTCTATTTGATCACCACCGCCTAGTTGGTCTGTAGTGTATGCGAATTCGCCGCCAAGAAGTTCGGCAACCCTAGAAAATTCAAGGTGAGGTAGATGACGAACTACCTACTAAAGCCATGCCAAAATCGGAATATGACTAAATGTCGAACAAATACATGAGTCGAGGTACGACTCTTTGTCGAACCAATACCATATTTTTACTTAAGGTTTTCGGGTAATAAAGTAGACCCTGGACAAAACGGAATGACCTCAGCCGACGACAAAACCATGTTGAGGTAAGAAAATTCATAAATAAGTTTCAAAATTCTAGCCAATTGTGTGTGCACATTTTCCACTAAACTACCACAAAAATGTGTCATAATAATACTAAACATACACTCATAAAAAAGTCCATACAAATACGCCAAATTTGTGCTGGCGCAAATACATGTACTAAGTATTTCCTGTTATTTTAGCAGAATTTTTACCTAGTTGTACGGACTTTTTTAGAGAAACTAACAGAAAAATGAGTTCAATTTAATCAGACCGCGTTTAACAGACTTTTGTACTACCTATTTTTTATGAGTATAGCAGTTGTATTTATATTACAACCACCTAATATTCACAAGTTCAGTATTTACCTTTTGCTCATCTTCATCTTTATTTTTTAGACGATTTTTATTTTCTTTTAAATTTTTATATTTTAAAATAAATTTGTCCTTTAAATTTTTTGCATTAAATTTAATACTATTCAATAATTGTATTCGTTAAATTTAGCGTAAAATATAAAATGTTACAAAATTTAAGCTCCCACTGTGCTCGTAGAGCACAATAATTGTAGTGACTGGATAATGCGTTTTTTTTCGTTGGCATTTTTATTTCATTTTCCTTTTTTTGGCAATCGACTTTTTAAGAGTCAAGTGCAGTTAGGTACTTAAAGACCTTAAATGAACTGCAGTTTATGACAGAAACATTATTTTAGTTTCAAATAGTTGTTATTTATTAAAGCAAATGTACAAACCGTTTAAAAGAGAAATACTTTTCTCTACTACAATTATGTAAAGTTTAACATTTAGTAACAAAATAAAAAGAAAAATAAATAAATAATAAAAATAATAATACTGAATGAACACAATAACACTTTGGAAACACTTCAATGTCAAAATATGATACCAGTCAACAGCAAAGAGGGGGGCCAGTTTGATACTGAACGTTTTTTTTACAGTTCAATGTCCTATTTTGGTCATTTCAGTAAACTCTATAAAAATTTTATAAGCCGTATTATCTTAGGATTAGTATCTTAATCGAAAATAATACTTAAAATACTTTAAGGTCTTAAAATTTTGGAAAAAATCACATAAATACATTTTTCTCGTAAGTATCCACTATAATACCGGCCCATATATTAAAAAACCAAGCATTTCTCCAAAAGGACAACAAAAATAGTAGCGTTATACAGGACTACAATCCATCAACAACTCAACAATAGTACATATTAATATTTTATTCAATATATATTCAAATATACCAATGTACAATCACTTTACGCATATATATACACAAACAACAGCAACAAAACTGGTAAATATTATGTATACAATACAATGGAGTGAAAAGAAAAAATGTTTTCCCTCTCTTTGTGTATCATAAGAGCCCTTGACTGTGATATTTTTTTAACCATACAATAAATACGAATATAAATATAAATACTCCATATCTTTCTTGACATTGTTACGATTATAAAAAAAACTCTATTCGATACTTAAATTCTTATGTTATATTTCAATTTGACAAAAAGTTAAACACACTTGTCTTTAACAAAAATGTCCCATTGTAGCATTATTTATATGTGTTGTCGTTACTTAGTAACTATTAGAGTAAATAAAAGCTCTACTACAACCCAAAAAGAAATCCCTTTTTAACTATTGTTATAATTTAGGGACTATGTGTGTGTGTGTGTTCAATTGAATATGTGCAATCAAGTTGAAAAACTATAAGGCTTAACGGTATTATAAAACAAAATCAAGATCTTGAAAAGATTTGTGTCTTAAGGGGTTACACCTATATGAAGAACTAAAGATGAGATCTGTTTTGTGTATAGTTTGTTTTGTTTACTGTTTTATAAAAGAAAAAGTAAAAACAAAATATTTTTTTTATAAACAACTTGCAAAATGGCGGATGGAGAGCGGCTTTAAAGTAGGGTGACCATTCCTACTGAATGGTACATGTACTGATTTTTGGTCACGTGTACTGATGAAAAAGTCGTGTACTGATTTGTACTGATTTTTTAAAATTTGTACTGATTTTACTGATTTTTGGCATTTAAAAAAATATTACATTTTTTTTAGTAAAAAAAAGCCAAAATGCAAGTACAATGTAGTTTTTTTAAAAGATACATTCTTGTGAATGTGAGTGGTTTTCTCTACCAGACAGCATTCAAAATGATTTTTCTACATGTAAATTTTTTAATCTAGTATGTAGTTTAATACACAGAGAAGATTCGTGGTGACAACCGAATTTATCAAATATTTCCATTGCGATAATAGAAAATTAGTTGATTTGTCTGTGATAAAAATATTTTAATTATCCGGCTGTCAGAGCGGTTGTCAGAATGATTCTGTTTTCTGAGTGTATGGAACGATATCAAAAGCTGAAGATATTTCAGTACAACAATCCTTAAAATCTGAAGAAATATGTGGGTATTTCTATAGAAAAATATTCGAATCTGTGGGATTTTCAATAGAAAAAAGGACACAAAACCTTAAGATTTTCATTTTTAAAAACGTTGCGTGTTTTTGTAGAAAAACGTAGCGAAAATGTAATGTTTTTCTATTTCAGAAATCATGCAGAAAATACGAAAGAGAAAATAGATTTATTCTGACTGCTAAATTTGTAGCCAATCTATTGGTTAGTTTGTATCTACAGAAAATTAATTTAGGCAATGCAATTTGCTCGTGACAACAGAAATTCGTTAGTCAGAATAAAAGCTCGGAAGAATTAACGTTCATACTGGAATGGTAACAGATCATTGAAATTTCTAAATAATGAGTCCGTTTACTGTAAACTGGATTTTTTTGCGAAAAAAATTTTTGTCTTGGGGTCTGTATAGGCAGAAATGTGTAAGGTTTTTTAGGATAGTATAATGGTTAACCGAAAAATTTTGTTGCCTTAACCAAACCATTGGGTTGACAACAAATTAGGTTGGCTGCATAATCATTTCTTTTTTTTGGATGATATTTTTTAAAATTTGTACTGACTTGAAGTCAGAAAAAAATGGTCACCCTACTTTAAAGGGATAGTAAATTTATAAAGTGGTCCATAAAATAAAGCTATAGTTTTTTCTAAAAATCAGACATGTATTTTTTATGTTTATTATAACTTTAGCTTCTGAAATCCGCAGTATTTTTTTTATAAATATTAATCTTTGAAGAAAATGACGGAACTTTATACACACTTGTCTGCAAAATGTAGTGTTCTAAATACTGTAGAAATTTCAAGACGATCCATTATAAATCTGCTTGGATATTTCACAAGAAAATTATTTGTTATTTTAAGGGCTTTTCAATAGGAATGGATTGTTCATGGAGTTTATAATGTTTTAAATTTGTTCGTTTTCTTCTTATTGCTTTTTCAGAAAATGAGGATAAATTACCATGACAAGATACAGCTTCGAACCATATACGTAATCGATAAAACTTTGTTATCAATATGGCAGCAAAAAATTATCTTCTGAGAAGAATCCCAGTTTTGGATGAATGGCTGCCTCAAGAAGTAAAATTGCCGGATTTGGGAAAATTGCCCAATCCACACAAGAGCCACAGGTGGAAATGCATCCTCCAAAAGCTTCTATTTATGGCAGGTGTCCTTATATTTAGTACCTCAAATTTTCTAAGGATGGCTTTTTCGAAACCCTTTTTAGTAGTTTTACACTTTCTATATTGTGGACATGGCTTTCAAATGAAAGAGTAAAATCTCTACAGGTCAATGAAAGCTTTTATCTTTTTCTACCAAGGGTGTATAATTGAAAAATGAATCCAGCTGGTTGCAAACATTTTGAAATTGCTGCTTGAGTAACTCTGAATGAGTTTGCAAGTTCTTCTTGAGCTTGACAACAGTCTTCATGGGGTAATGCCTCCAATTTTTTATCTTCGAAGTTTTTTGGCTGACCTAGACGGTCTTTGCTTTTTCGAAAGTAGTAGTAAGCAGAACTTATTTCGTCAAAATTTATTGATGTTTGTGCCAAATTCGCCAAATTTTGTAATTTTCAAAAAGCGAAAATCGCCATAACTTTTGAAATAACAATTGTTCAACAATTTTCGGTACGTAGTTTTATTTTATTGATAGTGTTATTTACAGCAAAAATCAAAATTATTTGACTACTGGGTTTCAAGATACCTCTTCAACCTTTGTTGTGCTATATCGCCTAAATAAAGCGATAAATTAAAATTTTAATATTTGTTCCATAGTAGATTTTTAAATGCCAAATATATGGTTTTAATATTATTGTAATCAGAAGAAAGAGCATTAGAGGGTTAAAGATATAAACCATGTGTTGTCAATCCCACATTTTTAAGTTATACACCCGATAATATTTAGCAAAATTTTCTGCAGATTTTATAGTATATATAATTTGTCATTTTCAGTTAACTAAATGTTAACTAAAATATAACAAAAATTCTATAGATTTAACAGTTCTATTTTTGGTGTTATTTTTATACTAGTATTTAACCAAAAAATCTGCTAATTTCAGAAGTTTTTTCTGCAAGGTAACTTAATAAATTTTCCGTAGCTTTTTCTGCTATTTTTACAGATTTATTTCTATGATTTATATATGGTAATTTTGCTTTTTGCCGTACCCGTTCATCGTCATCGGACATCGTCGCTGAAGATGTTATTTTTTTGCTGAAATCGGGATCAGTTTTCAGCTGCTCTAGAACTCAGTCAATACACATGTTTGCACATGTTGCTCGACCCTATCGTGGTCTCAGTGGAGCAACTTTTGGAAAAAAAGTTATGAGAAAAATTAAATTGAAATTTTAAAAAACGCATACAATCTTACTGAAATCTTTAAGTACAAAAAGCTGTACTTGAAATATCGTTATAAAATTTTAATATGATATTTTTTGGCAGAAGTACTACTTTGAGGTCCTAATTCAGGCTATCCCCTTAAGAAATAATGTTGTACGTTAATGACTTATGATGAGTCCCAAACTATTTGTTTAACTTTAACTTAACTATTAAAAAGAAAAACAACAACAAATTTTTAGGTTAACTCGAAAACCTTCAATATGAGACACAATAATTTCCATTAAAAAAAATTTCGTAAAAGTATTTTAGAAAGAAAATTATACTCGAAACTTGACATGTTGTTACTCGTTGTGATTGCCATAGGACTATTTTTGTGACTGAAAGTCATAACATTGTGTTGATAATTTTTTTTGAAGTTTTCAAACAAAAATTTGAATAACTGTAACTTATTATGACTTTGCAACAACAAGCACAAATGAAATACAGTCACAACTAAGAGTTACAGACTTTTCGTAAGAATAGGCACGTAAATCAATATTTAGTTCTATTTAATACAAAAAAAAATTTTTATTATAATAATTTTCTATAAAATTTTAAGCTATTTTGACAATTTTTATTTAGTTTAGTATAAATTTATTCACATCGCACAAGGCTTTAGTATATTTCATCAGCTTTTGTGTGGTTTTATAAAATATAACAAATAGTTAAGCAGTAACCACAATTGACTTACTTGTTGTCAATTTAATCATCAAAATTTTGATTAAGTTTGATTCAAATTGCATCATGCCCATATTTAACTTGAAGGGTTTTTGAAATTTTATTTGAAAATCTTTTGCCTATCTTTCGTTATAATTTTATTTTATTTTTTTGTAATTTTTTCCAATTATTTTTTGTTTTGAAAAGTTTTTATTGTGCTTAATTAAATTATGTACGATAATTTTTAATTAAAAATTAATCAAATTAATATTGATAAAACTTTTGAAAATTTAACTTAAGTCAAATATGGTTACTTTAATACATTTGTTTGGAATCAATCGCTCTTTTGCTTAAGTCGACTGCGCTAAATATAGTTGTGCCTTTAGAAAACTCGACTAAAGGCAAGAATACACGTTCGATATTATTGATAATTTTTAAAAACTTGATCATTAATATTGAACGTGTATACCCGGCTTAACAATCTGGATTTTTTTTACCAAATTAAATTTTATTTTCAATGTCATCTCCTCTGTAATTATTTCTGTTTTCTAAAAGTGATTCTTATATTGAAAGATTTAAAACCTTAATAAATATTATCTTGGATTTTACATTAATTTATTTAATTTTACTAATTATGTTTATTAATGTGTGTTAGCTTAAAATCGATAATAATACATTAATGAAAGATTTGTACATTAATGAGAAGTAGTCAAATAATTGGCTAAAACTAATTTGCTTTTGGAAAGTACATAGAACATTTTAGTCAAATTTACTCTGAAAGAATATATAAGTAACATGTACTACAATTTTTGTTAGTTGTACATAAGGGGTATAACTTTGTGTGTGCAAACAACTTAGATGGCATCAGGATATGGGCACTAACTACTGAATTGAAAATGAAAATTTTTTCTAACCAACATATTTGAGCAAGAACGTTATGAGACGAGGCCACCTTTAAACCATCACATTTTTATCAATTTTTTAAAATATTCTCATAATAATATTCTTTATCAATAACAGATATGATTTGACTTAAGGGGGGTAAATACTGTAACAACAGCATTTTAGAGGGCATATTTGAATGGTTGTCAAAAATTCAATTAACAATATCTTTAAGATTTTATTTTTTTATATTTGACAAAAACTATTCAAACTTTTTCAAATTTTATTTTTTTTGATTTAAAAATCATGTTATTTTAGTATTTTTAAAAATATTAGCTTTATATTTTCCCAGCCAAAATCGCCAGAGTTGCCACTTCATTACTGGCCTTTTTTAAAAAAGGCAAAATCGGCTGCCACTGTGCATCCTTCATTAATTATCAGAAAATAAAAATGTAAAGTGATTCTTAATCCCAGATAAATTCTCTAATCGTAGCCCGATTTTTATTTAAAAAATGTTTTTTAACAAAGTTGTCACACAATCTTAAAAAATTCCAAAAAAAGACAAAAAAAAAACATATTTGCGAGGGGATATAAAATTTATTTGACCAAAATTCAAAAAAGGGCAACGATAAAGACGGTTAACCTGCCTTGGCTGTATAGTGGCAGCCGATTTTGAACTCAGGGTTGTGGGAAAACGCGTTTAAAGTGTAAAATTAATTTTACGCTAAGAAAACAGCAAAATTTCAAAAAACCGAGTATGAACAAAATTTATATCTCGCAGTTTTCTACATGTGCACCAAATTTGGTAAGAATCGGATAAAGAGTATTTTATATATTAACCCAAATATTCTGAAAAACGATGGTAGAGAATTTATATGACATTTCAGTTCGGTCAAAATCTCTTATTTCATACATTTTTTAATTTGCTTTTTATTTTTTATATATGTACATTGATTACTTTTATGGCTTATAATAAGCGATCAGTATCTGCCTCATATAACGTGCCTTCGCCCACCATCGAGGAATCGTCATTGGCTCTTTAAAGACTGCATGCAATTCTTGCATCTTTGGATGTAGTTTTTTTCTTTTTGTTCTGCTGTTTTATGCGAAATAAAATTTCTAATAAAGACCATGATAAAAAACGCTCCCAAAAATTTTTGTGTACAAATTTAATGCATAGAATATTACTTTGTGACTACAATATATTTAATAAAAAAAACATTTTTTCGAATTTTTTTATTGATATGCTCTATCCAAATAAAAACAAAATCGAAAACAAAATTTTTTCTATAGTCGGTACCCCCCTTAAATGAAAGTTTAGTTTATGTAGAGACCCAAAACCATCCCAAAATTTTAGGATTAGAAAATATAATTTTCAGAAATCTAGCAAAATCGATCACATTCTGAAAATTAAAAAAAAAGTATCGCTAAAATTTTAAAACTAAATATTTGACAATAAAATATAAACAATAATATAATTTAATGGAAAATCACTGATGAAGCCTGTTAATCAAAAAAGGCAAAAACTTCTAGTGTAATTTGAAAATTAATGTGTTGTTCTTCTTCTTAACCTCAAACCTAATTCGATATATATTTTATCATAAAATGTTGAGAAAAAAAATTTAAAAAATCTAAAAAAATGCTTCTTTCTATTTTTCCAAGACCTTTGCCATGTAATTTTTGATATTTGAAAAATTGTAAAAAGTTATATGCCTAATATACAAACTCACATAAGGCTTTCCATACCAACTGCCTCGTTATAGGAAAAACTATGTCGGATTAATTTCACGCTAACAGTACTTATTGTCCTAATTGAAATAAATTATGGAACAGCTTTTCTAATTTTTACAAAATGTGGGTTAGGGTGGGATATTAAATATTGAGCGATTTGCAATTTTTTAATTTATCATTTTGCATGTGAAGAAAAAAAAACTATCATAGTTGTCAAGCTTTATTTTTGTTTTTCATCTTCTTTATGAAACTTTTTCTAAATATGATGGAAGTTTTTTTTTCGAGTGATACTAATTGTTAGTAAAATTGGTTGCTAATTTTAGTAAATAATTTTTAAATTACAGTTAACAACAATTTTACTAAAATTTATTAGGGGTTCTTAATTTTTCACTGCACTATAAATCAGTAGACATGCGTTGCTAAAATTAGTAAAATATACCGCAGGATTCAAAATATACCGCACGCTTCAAAATATTTTTTTTTTTTTTTGAAGAATTTTAAGGTATTTTTCCACGTTTCATATAGAATAGTAAATACTGTAAAAGTGGCATTGATAAGATATTCTTTTTTTTTATCTTGAATAGTTGGTGTGGAAAGCCTGCCATATTTATATATAATTACACATAAATGACCAAATGTCTGTAAAACAAATAAAGCCTTTTCATTAAATTGTTTTCACAAAGTTAGTTTTATGAATATCAAATTATAAATCAAAACGTCAACATCATAAATATCACAATGTCCAGTTAGGTACTAACAGGGACTTTAATTGACACATCTACATACAATTTAAGTTTAACTTCTGGTGAAATTTTAACCAGACATTGTGTTATCGGGCCTACGAATTTTAAATCAATATCTTAATTTATTGCTACTTAATTATCTGAAATGTAAAAATTAATTCATGGCCACGCCTTATATAACCGTATTCGTAGACAAACATATTTGTATAACGTTGAGTACAACATGTATTTGTACATAAAATGTTAGTTAACTGGGTAAAACACTAATTGCTTGTACGCTTCCGCTATTAACGTTTAACAATAATTATAAACATGGCTTTAACATCTACTATGCTACTATGTATGTAGTACTCTGCCAGTTCTATCACTAGGTGTAGGTATGTGTATGTCTTGGATGGCAATCATGACTACTACGGGTAAGTAGCAGTAGTTGTTGTTGTTTTGTGACATTTTCCATAAAACAAGTATATATATGGTAAATGAACAATAATAATAATAATAACAATAATATAAACACAACAAATAAACAAATATTTACTTAATTTTAATACATGCCTGGTAATAAAACAAAATGAACATGAACGACTACAAAATAAACATAGACATTTAACCCTTTTCTCTCCAAATATTCATACTATTTTATCTTACAAACACTTGAATATTTCAAAGTTGTCCAATTATTCTAAATTTCTAACGTTTGTGGAATTTGATGCAAATAGTTTTACCACAAATAAAATTATTTCGATAAACAGAGGTACCGCTAAATTTACAACTAAATTACCGTTGAGCAAAAGCTATGAAAACATTTTTATAATATGTTACAGTAAATCTGAAAAACATCATGTACTTTTGGTACGTAGCCTGACTTTGATAGGGTTATATATGGTTCGATATGCATTTTAAGGGTTAAATTTACTAGTCCTCATGGCACTAAGATTATAATTTATTTTATAGTTCAGTGTATTAATATTCATAAACATTTCCCAAGATATACAAACAAAATTTTCATAAAAGAAAAAAAAAAAAATTACTCGTATCTTAAATTAAATTACATTTATACAGGAAAGTTACAACATCCTATGTTTTACTAACGCAAATGCAAACATATAGTGCATGTACTCGTATATGTGTATATATATGAATGTTTGTTTGTATGGGTAATATATAAATTGATTTTATTTGTAAATTACTGATTTTATTTCAATTATTCCATGTTCTTCTGTATAACTTGTATCATTTAATATCTGGCATTTGTATTAGTTCATTAATTATAATTTAAGTTCAACTTGTCAATTAATATGAATATCCTTTATAAAGAATCTATTTAGAAAATGAAATAACAAATATTAAATATAAATCAGAATAATATATAGTATTTGCAATTTTCATTTATGCAATACTTTTTAAATACCAATTTACTTTTAATTTTTTATTTAAATTAAAAATAATTACTTATTCCGTTTTATAAACATTGGAAAGTTTATGTATTTTGGATTATGATGATTTTTCATAGAAGGATTTATAGACGAATGCATAAACATTTTGAATCTTATAAATTAAATTAATAAGTAAAACAACATTCAATTTGATTGATAATACTGTTTTAAAAAGCAACAAAGTGATTAATAATCACTGATTATACATTTGATCATTAAACTTTAGGCCGAAAATTATAAGTAATACTGTTCAATTACAAAATTATTATAGGAATTCACAGTTTAAGTGCTAATGTACTATCGTTGTTAAATAGCATGAGTTTTGAAGTTTAACTCAAAGAAAGTTGTCAAATTTATGATAAATGCTACTTTACTACTTAATATAGTACGAACTGTGAATACCATCACTGTGTTGTTTATATGAACCAGAGTTGTGACATAATTATTATCATTACATTTTTATTGCTGTTATTGGTAACGGCTGTTTTATACCGAAATTTGATTTGCATTACTTTTTGTATTGTGTAACAACTTATATTTGCTTGGATATACTAAGCTTTTTTCCAGTGTTCGTTAAAAGAAATAATTTAACACAGCGTTGTTTTACTTTATTTCTATTATTTTGTATATTATATGCACTTTACCGAGTTTAAGGTTCACTTTCCCTTTGTATTCTCTTATGCAGTGGATCTTCTTACTCGGCGGCGCATTTGGATATCTATTAGATTAAAAATTATTGGGATTTTTGCTATCAAAAACCCTCAAAGTGAATGGAAAATATCAAGTATGCCCTGGCTTTGTATCCTAGGAACTTTGTCAGGTGGAGATGTATGCGTTATTACTAAATAGCTATCACCTAATTTTTCTGCAAGTGATCGCTAAGCACCAGGAGAAAGATTTGCAACATGATCACGGCTACAAAACTATATTCCCTACTTGCTTTAAAGGAATTAAATATGCTAAAATCCCAAACGTATTTAACAAATTGTGAAAATAATCTATTGAGGCATGTCCCTATCCGGATTCAATTCTTGCCTAAGGAAATCGCCAGGGGACGACATTTTTAGAATTTCTGGAAATATTTGTTAAGTTAAATTACAAACTCAATGAGAATTTCTTCTTCTCGTCTAGAAGCTTTATTAAACATTTAAAATATCAAACAAAAAACAAAAACAACATAAAACAATTTTTTACCACAATTTGCTTTGTCATCTTCCAATATACTACTCTGTTGTTTTGACCGATCTAGCAATGTAGTGACATCCATTCATGTATAAACAACAATAGAAAACAATGTTTTCTAAAGTGTCAGTGCCATATATGTTTGTTGCATTAAAATTTCTATTGTATTAGTCATACTGTGATATGGTCGCCTATAATCATTTTATAATTAAAATTTTCCTTTTTTGGGTTATCATATTATTCTACCGTCTACAATCATATTTCTCTCTTCTATTTACATTCATATTATTACCTGAATTGAGAGAGGTCATGTTTAAAATCATTAATATATTTAGTTTTAACAGCTATAGGATGATCAGTATATTTTTTTTATGAGCGTCATCGATCAGTTACCTTCATTCTTGCTTGAGATCTTATGAAAATAAATTGTAAGGAGCAGTTAAATGAAATAATAAATATTATTAACATTGTTTGTGGTATAAGGAATTAGATCTACCCAAGAAGTCTGGGCAAAATTGGGGGATTGTCAAACAACCTTCAAATAAAATTATTGTTTATTATGCATTAATGTTTTTAGTGATTTTATTCTTTCTAGAAATTTTATTTTCAGTGCAGTCGTCAGCATGTGATGGTCGGAGCCAATGTCAAATTGTGAAGTACTCCACTTGGCACTGACATATATATGGTCAATTTGGCATTCTATCTTGGAATCATGCGATAGCCATGAAAGTTTGTGGGCTAATTTGTGTGAGAAAATGGTACCACCAATCTTTAATTCATTAACGCCACATATATCAATCATACGCCCCCCCATTCGAGTGGCCAAGCATTTAAGTCAATTCAAGTTTTTTTTTATAATTTTATTGTTGTTGCCTTTATTTTTAAAGATCAAAATAGTGGCTAAATTCGCCACGAAAGGCAAGGAGATGGTTCAGCAAATTGTACAGAATTTTAACGTAATGTTTGTTTTTTCATTTTGTCACTTGTTTTAAGTGGGCGTGGCTTTTAACGAAAAATTAGCGATATAAACCTCTTATCAAATTACATAGTAAAATTTAGGCAGTACTGATCGGTTCTGTAGAAACTGTATATTTTTGGAAATCCTATAAAATTTCCTTAAGTCTTGCATTATCTTTATCTACAAATAGTCACCAGACTTAACATTGCAGCACTTTAAACATGATCAAATTTTTCTTTGTTTTTAGCGATTTTAAAAGAAAGTTAACAACACTGAAATTTTAACATGAAATGCTTTTTACTATAACGTAAGAAATTTTTTGACTGATTTGCTATATTGTGGTAAGAAAAGCATAAAACTATTCACTTTAAAATTTTAGTGCTGTTAACTTTATTAAAAATCGCTAAAAACAAAGAAAAATTTGGTCATGTTTAAATTTTTTACACTTGATATACAAGACGTTTCACTAATTTTTCTACATACTTATTTTTTTGAGTGTAGCATTGAAATCAGCCGTTACAATCTTATGGTCATGCGAAGGTATCTTAGTTAAAGTATCGTTAAGTACATAAGAGAAAGAATTTGTTTTTGGGCATTGTCAGCATCTTCTGTTGGTGCATAGCACTATACAACACTAATATTTATATTTTGTGATTTTAATCTGACTGTCAACTTACGTTCATTTATGAATTTTGTAATCCAATGTGGAGTTACGGGTCTTGGCACTAAGCAGCATACCCATTAGGGTGGGTCGATTTAGCAATCGATATTGTGCCATCGATTTATCAATAGCTTTTGGCATGAGGAAAAAAACATATCAAAAAAATCATTTTCGAGGCACCCAAATTTAAATTTTTTGACTTTTTTTAGTATGTAATAAAAAAAAATCGGCTGATTTAATTTTTTTTTAAATATTACCTTTCCAAGGTGAAATTGTACGCTAAAAACGATGGCGATAGCAGTTTTTTCAAGAAAATGTTTTTCTTGAGGTTTTGGACGAGTTTTTGTCGAAAAATCGATCTTTTTTACGCGTTAATTTTTAAGTTTTTTTTAGTAGGTATGTTAAAAAAAATTCGCCGATTCCAAATTTTTTAAATATATCCTATCCAAGGTAAAATTGTTTTTTTTGGGGTTTTGGACGAGTTTATGTGGAAAAAACCGCGCCTCGAAAATGATTTTTTTGATATGTCGTAGTGGAACTTTTTTTTCCTAATTTTTTTTTTTTGTATGCAGGACTATAATATGATTATATTTTGTTTAGTATGCAGGACTAGAATTTGGTAATATTGGAATCATTTTAGAATAATAATTTTATACTTTAAGGATCATATTATGATGCAAAAGGTATTTCGTGATATGCTAATGGCTGAATTTATAACTCCAAACCTTAAAATGTAAGTTTATTTTTTATTTGGGATTTAAGTGCAAAATCGGCATTCACAAAATTTACAATTGTATAAAAGTAATGGTAATACAAACCTATTCTTGATTTTGTAGTGGAAATTGAAATCAATTTCATTAAACCTATACTGTAATGGAAATTAAAAAATATTTGAACTTATTTTTTCCTTTCAATGACGATTAAATTATGGTTATGAAAATATGTAGCGATCACTACAAAATAATTAACTATTCCCAACTATGTAATAAACTTATTGAAGTTAGCCCACAAAACACATATTAAATAAGCATACATAGATTTATATTCTACGTAAATAGATATTGAATGACAATCGTTTTGCAGTCAAAAGAATTTTAAATTAAATATAGATTAAATATAAATATAGTGACATTAATACTAATAATACAGTCGAACCCCGGTTTGCGCTCCCTTTGGAATGGGCTTAAATCAGTCTCCCAGTTCCATAAATTTGGGACAATGATTTTGCTACGATTGTGATTTAAAATCAAGATAATATTTTGAATTCAAAAGGCATCGTCTAAAGTTTATCAAGAACTGAATTCCCGATTTATGCCGGTCTAATGCAAGGGTACCCTAATCGCTTTCCGACTGTACACTAATAGAAAAAAGTCCGTAAAAAATTTAGTTAAAACTACTAAAAATTTGTTAAAAATGCTGCTGCAGAAAAAACTGCTAAATTAGCAGTTTATTTTTGCTATATATTAGCCATATAGGAACAGCAAAAATAAAACCGTTTAATATACAGAACTTTAGTTATATTTGAGCTTAATTTTTGTTAATGTAGAATAGCAAATTAATCTGCTAAAATCCGCAAAAAATTTTCCTAAATAATTAGTAGCCTAAAAAATCACAAAAAAATTTAAAATTTTCGAAGTTTTTCTTCGACTTTTTTTTAAATGCAAATAAAATTCGAGCTTTCTGAAAACAGCAGTTTACAATTTTTTAGCAAATATTTCTGCTGACTTTAGCAGAATAGACTGCTATTTGTATTCAACTAAGTTTAGCTGAAAAATAGCAAAAATTTTGTAGATTTAACAGTTTATTTGTGCTATTTTTAGTCCACAAATATTTAGCAAAATTTTTTGCAGATTTTACAGTAAAATTTGCTATTTTCAATTAACTAAAAGTTAGCTTAAATATTACTAAAATTCTGTAAATTTAACGGTTTTAATTTTGATGTTCTCATTTTACTAGTATTTAATAAAAAAATCTACTAATTTTTGCAGATTTTTCTGCAGCATCATTTTTAACTAATTTTTAGTAACTTTTTTTGCTATTTTTACAGATTTATTTCTATGAGTGTAGAAGGAAGGAAGGGGACTTTTCTATGATAACTGCGTATAAATATGGATCTATTGTAATCAAAAATAATAGGCTTTTTTAGGCCGATATGTGACGGCCTTCAAAATATCTTAATAATTATTTACAACCTGTAGAATGCGAACAAGATTATATGAACAGATAGAAGATGGACATCAATACATCGAATAAAAAAGGTATTCAGCCTCGATCGGTATACTAAAAAGTGGGTTTATGTCCAATATGTTTTGTTGTTGCAAATATCGGAGCAAACTCTTTATATTCTGTGATAGTGGGTTGAAGTAAAAGTAGTCGGTATATGCCAAAAATTCGGAATATGCACCAAACACTTCAGATAAAGTGAAATTAAAAACAATAAAAAAATTAAAAATTTCTGCACTCATTTTCTCTCTCTTTGATGATATTATTCAATATTATTAAGCAATTGTAAAAGAGCAAATTTTGAAACCTTTAGCTGTTATAGATAAAAGGAGTTAGAAATTTGGAATGGTATTTGTCACACTCACGACCTGCCGAAAATGAAAAAAAATCAGGTTGGACCATAATTTAACTAGACCATATATTTAATATAGTGCACTTAAGTTTTGCAAAAACTCCATTTGGCAATAATATATAAAAAATTGTTGTCAACATTTTACCAGCGGCTAAAAAATAATTATTTTTATAGATCCCTGATATTGGAAGTAATATTTATATTTTCTTCATCAGCTATACGTGCTGTTGGAAATTGTAACGATAACATCAATACGTACAAAAAAGAGCAAATTTAAACTAGTCTGCAAACAAATAAACAACTCCGTGTTAGTTTTAGCTCTCAGTAAATATAGAATTAAAAAATACGTGAAAATAAATTTAAATTCGTGACCCCAAACAATAACAACAAGATGCCTGTTATGATCTACAGACAGAAGATAACAAAAAAAAAAAAAAAAAAAATAACCAACAAATTCTAAACGAAGTAAAACCAAAAAAATGTTGTATATAAATAAGTTATAATTGCTTGTTTTTGCCTGGCTTGTGACTTCATTAAACATTTCCCACGTGTATTACAATAACAAGAGCAACTACAACAACACATAAAAAAATAACTGCCTCCTGTTACACAAAGCTCTGTAATAAAAAAAGAGGCATTTAAAGCCACAAAAGTGACTATAATTTTAAATATGTCTCACGCCCTTCCGCCCAAATGATCATAAAGGCAGTATACGAGTGAAGGCAGGATGTAATGGAGACTGAAAACTTTATAACCACTACAACGACTGCTTAAAAAATGAACAAATTTTTAAATGAACGTTCACAAATACATTCACAAAAAAAAAAGCAGAAGTATTCAACAACCACGAGTACCGTTTAATGTGTAATATAAACCCTTTTTACTCTGGGGTACAATCTAGATTCATATAAATGCGTAACTGTTGTGTTGTTGGTTGGTTTGGTTTGGTTTGCTGTGCTTTGGTTACTTCATACATCTACATAATACCACTACTAACTCAAACAGCTCGTAATATTCGCTACTGTTAATAACATTAATTTAATACTGTGTGTAAGCCCAGCATGGCAAGGCAATGAAGGGATAGGATTTTATAAACAAATTGCCAAATTTGTTTGCTACTCTCTGAAGCTTTAAAATAATAATAAAAAAAAAATGTGGATTTCCGTTTCATAAAGCATGATTTTATTTAAAAGATAAAAAGAAACAAGCAACAAAAAAAACCAAGCTTTTTATTTACAGTTATTTATATCTACACACAACGCACTCCTATGACATGTTTCTTTTATGAGTTTCCATGTAGTTTTTTTTTTATTTATTCATTTAAAATACACAAAGAAGGATGAAAACATTATAAATGTGTGAAATTAAACATGTATGAACATGTTAGAGGAAATTATTGTTAATTGTTTTTAACAACTTAATTAACACATAGACATTTTTAATTTAATTTTATACAAAGCAACAAATCTGATAGCAACAACTACAATGAGATGAAGAAAAAATTAATTAAGTCGTGTTATTTATGCTTCCTTTTTTGCTAGGAAAGTGATACATAAATTTTTCGAATATTAATTTCTTTCCGTTATTAACTCTTCAGTTTAAATGTTTTTTTCGTTCTTAAATTTCCATTTCCCTGCAGAGTGTGTGAAAAATTTAATAAATGTAACATCTGCTTATACAGGGTGGCGCAAAAATAATATGATAATGTGAATTGCCTCCCATTTTGTTAGAAATAAAAACAATGAGTTCTGTTTTCATGAAAAGTTTATTTGAAGATGTAAAATTTATTACATTAAGTTGAAAAAATTATATCGGTCAAATTACCAGCTCCCGAGTTGATGCACATTTGTTCTCATTTTACTGCATTTTGCATTTTTGCTCGTAAAATATAACCAAACAGTCACTTTAAAGGAATGTAATGGCTCTTTTTGCATTTCATGTGCATTCTCGGTGCCCCAGAAATGCATATTTTGTTTGTTAACATAACCACTTAAGTGTAAAGGGGCTTCGTCGCTCATTATTATTTTATGATTTTAGCATTAAAACAACATAACGAAAATTGGTCAAATAAGCAGTACCAATAATTCCACGTTCTGCAGGTGTGTATCGCTCAATTGCTTGTTGTAAAATAATTTTCTATCTGTTTACAACATAAAGATGTCAAAGCATAATGACATTTGACGTCATTTGCAAAAATTAAAGCACATTCACATTATGAAATTACTTTTCCGCGCGCCACCCTGTATTTTGTACGTATCTGTGTGTGTTTGTATTTGAATTCAATCATTTCCTTTCCCTATAAACCAAAGAACGATATGCTTGTAATTGCTTCAAGTAATTGTTTTTTTTTTTTTTCGTAAACTTAACCTAGATTTACATATTGTATGTTTGAAATTAAAGTCGCCTCTTGCGACAAATTGATGACGAAAAGATTTTAAATATTTATGCACTAAATTTTATTTTGGAACTTTTCTTTTATTTACGTTTATTTTACAAAATGATTGAGACCTTTTTGTAAAAAACAGGCGAATTTTTTCCGGCGAAAAATCAAATTTCAAACGCTTGTAGAGGTCTGTAGTACCCTTCAAAATTTTTTCTTGTTAATTTTTCTGCAATAAGCATAAAATTACGCATCGTTTGAGTGGTAGTAGTTAACGCGATTCGCAAATATGTGAAATATCGTTAACCCCTACACTACAAGTACTGGCAAAAAGTGCTTTTCCAATCCCAAAATCATAGCATCATTAGACGAAGGAACTGGCTTTACAAAAAGAGCCGGAAAAGCACTTGGAAAACAATATTTCTAACATTGAAAAAACGCTGGCAAAGCCATAGATATGTTGGTTGTCTCAAAAGGTGGTTTGAAAATAAAATTTTTAAAAAGTCCATATGTACTTTTTGGTAATGCCGTGATTTCAACCCAGTCCTTCCGATTGGCAGAAGAGAGCTCTTCCCACAGGTAAAGCGATATAAAACATAAAAGCGACAATAAAGGAATTGAATGCGCTAAAAAAAATTGTGAAAAATATTCTGTTGAATCATTTTTAATCTTATTTATCTTAAAAACTACACTCAAAAAAATAAGTTAGTAGAAAATTTAGTAAAACGTCTTGTATATCAAGTGTACTAGTTTTCAGCAATTTTTTTGCTGAAATTCCGTCTTCAGCAAAAGTTTTAGTTATATTTTTTTAGCACTAAACTAATTTTGAACTAATGTTTTACTAATTTATTTTGCTACAAAAATTGTGCTGATAACCGCAATTATAGCGTGGACGACAACCAGATAGACAATATGTAGATATCGCAGCTTGTCTGGATTTAGTACAGACAACGGAAATGATAAAAAAGAAAAACAAATCTACACAATTTCTATATTTAAATTTTCAGCAAATAAATTAACTAAAGTAAAATTTCGCTACAAGTTTTTTGAGTTTTTTTCAGTCCACTAATATTCAGCAAAAAGTTTAGTGATTTTAGCAAGGATTTTTTTTTATTTGCAAACGACTAATTGCTATTTTTTGGTAAAAATCAGCTCGCTGATTTTCAGCAAACGTTTTTCTGAAATTACCAACTTTTTTGCAAGCACGCTCCTGACTAAAAATTTGCTGACACAGCAACATTTTTTGCTGACTTTACTGACTTTTTTTTAGTGTATGCTATTATCTCTTCATCTTATGTCAATAAATATATTTTAATATTTTAAATTGTTTTGTGAAAAATGTCTTTTGCACGAATATAATATAAAAAATAAAAGTATTTCCGTACAATGTATGGCGAAGAAAGGTAATCTACACGGCGTATGAGTATTGTTATATTTGTATTTAATATCACTCATACGCAGTGTGCAGATATAATCAATATTTTTCTTTATAATAGCATGCCCGTTATATCATGCCAGTTTACAGGAGAAAAAGTGCGCGGTACACCTTCGAATGTAAAGTATTTTAGCAAGGCAATTTCGAATTTTTTTTGCCGAACGTAGGGGTCGCTTTTTTAATTTTGCGTTATAGCTTCGGCATTTTCAGTCGAATTTTAAAGTGAGATATATCAATTTATTTGCCCCGAGAAGAAGTGTTTTGCTATAAAGTTAAAATGCAATGAAAAAAAAAAAAAAATTTAAAAAGGCGAGTCATACGTTCGGCAAAAAAAAAAATAAAATAAAAAATAGAAAAAAATCTGCTGGATTTTATCGAAAAACTTTTTTAATTTTTCGTTATAGCTTCTTGTTTGAGGCCAATTTCCTTATAATGAATTAACATAATAAGAACTTTTTCCCAAAAACTGCTATTTTTCTTCATCAGGATACTCTCCTGATAAATACTTTACAGAGTTTTTACTTTCAATTTGTCAGAAGAGTATCCAGATGAAGAAAAATAGCAGTTTTTGAAAAAAGTAATTATTATATTATTATATTAATTCATAATAAGGAAATTGGCCTCGAACTCGAATTAATAAATTTCTAATTAAGCAATTAAAAATATGGGGAAAAAACTACTTTTATTTTGAAATAAAAATTAAAAACCAACATTTATAATGAAATATTTTAAAGTAAGTAGCTACTATAAAGATTTTTTTAAATCAACCATAACTTTTACTAAAAAAATATTAATAAATATCAATGTATGTATTTATGTATGTAAGTTATTTAAAAATTAATAAATATTTATTAAAACAAAAATCAACCCATTTTACTGTCCGTTTCCAGTTTCAACCATACACAACCCATTGATGACATACCAAATATTTATGATGGCTTTAGGGTTATTACTGATTATGCGGTATTCAATATGACGACGAGAAAATGAAACAGAAAAATACAAAAAAAAAAGAAAAAAGAAACTTAACTATAAACCCCGTGCATATATGAACCAATATATGCGCATTTCAAATGACTTATTTTTAATACATAAATAAAAAAATAAAGAAGGAAAAACAAAAATTACAACAATTTTTTATAAATATATACATGAAATTCACTACTACATTTACACAATGTATACCCTGCAAACATGTGGATGAAAACTTCCAAGAAGATATTGAAAGAATATCTTCTTTGAATTAAAATAATCAAGCAGTATTTTAAAATTTTCCCTCTTTTATCAATTGAAAAACATTTTTGGTGAAGAAAAGAAAAATAGTTGCAAACTTTTGTGTTAGTTTGGAAACAATTAAAACAAAGATATTTACAGACAAATTCGTAGGAAAGCGAATATTTATTTCCTGCAAAAAATCGGATATATCTAAAAAAATATATAATTAATGTGTTGGTTATTGGATTATGTATGCAGATATTATTTTTCAGAGTTATACTAAATAAGTTGAAAAGCTCGATACTTCGTTAGAGGAATATATTTAGAAGAAAATATATTAAAAAATTCCCATCTCAGTGGATGTCTGTAATTCAATATGGCTTACATTATTTTAATTTATTATTTTAAAATGAATGTTACGAATTCTCCATAAATTTTATAGTTTGATGTTTTAACGATTTACAGACTTAGTTAAAATTGATATTTCTGCTACAAATTAATGTTTCTTTCACCTCAAATAACAAAACTGACATGCAACCCAAACAACTAAAAAATCATGATTGCAGAAGTTCCTTGAAATTAAATAAAAAATTAAATAATTTGTTTTATTTCGGAAGTTTATTAATTTTTATCACCTTTATCCAAATTATCTTCCACGATTTTCCAGAAGTGTTGCTTTCGCTTTGTTAATTATTGCCAGAATAAAATTTTTCCTCCAGCCGATACGATTTCGAACGTCTTCGTATAGCAATGTTTGCAAGGTAGTATATATATGTGTGTGTATAAAAAGTGAAACAACAAATTTAATATCAACAAAGATGTTTTATTAAATTTTCTTTCTATAGTATATATTTTTTTGACAGAAAGTAATTCTTGACCTAAGGCAGTTACAACAAAAATCATACAAAAGTACCACATATACTACAACAACAAAAATTAGAAACACTGATAAATATTTATCTTCACCAAATAAGTAACTATACAAACACAAATAGAAAAATATGTACGTAAGTATTGACGATTAAAATATATTTTGATCATAAATAATAAAAAATATCTTTTTTAAATTCTTGCAGTTAGATTATTTTTCTTTTCATTTTATTCATTTTTTGCACCAACCCTTAAATATAAATATTTTTTTGTATCTTTTTCTATTGTAACATTACGTAGTATTTCATATTTCTGCTTGTGTTCCCTTGGGGCTTTAAACAATATTTTTTTAAATGGTAGAAATTATGCTAATAAGTTAACATTTTTTGTCATTTCATTTTCCGAGTTTATTTTTTGTGTTTTTTTTTGTGTTTTTTTTTGTGTTTTTTTTTTGAAATGTTGAATTTCACTTATAAAAATTTACATGATAATATTTATAATGTTTTTGCATATATTTTTTGTTTTGTTCCAAATATTTTTTTTGTTCTCCCTCTATTTATGAAGTTAAATTTAAACCAAATTATGGTATACTTGAAAGTTAAAGGCACTCTATTTTATCCTAAAATACTTAGGTCTGTTATATTTCAATTATATCACAAAATTTTCGGCCTAAAATAAAATAGCTTAAAAGCTGATAAATCTACAAAACTTATAGCAGATTTTTTTTACCAAATTTGTTTAAAATTTATTCATATATCGAATTCTTTCAATAATTTTTATTCTTTGTAATTTACTTGTAAAAATTGTATCATCTTTCTTTGATTTGAAAATAATTTAAACAGAAAGTGATATTAATTTATGATCTTGAGTCAAACTAAAATAACATTCATTTATTTATTAATATTTATTTTAATTTCAGCAAACTTTGTTTCAAGGAAAATCAAATTTTAATTTCAAGAAAATCATATATGTCTCTTAAATTACAGAACAAATTTTTCAGTATATAAATTACTTCAAATTTTTAATTATTTTAGAATTATGAGGTTTGCAAATTAAGAAGAAGTTCCCATTATAAGCGTTTAACATACAAAAAGAAAAGAGGATCGTTGGGGTTTCTCGAAAAACGTTGTTTCTCATAGTTTTTCTATATAAAAATATATTTTTTAATTTTGTTAATTTTTCAAAAATAAATTTTCTGAGAAATTAAAAAAAAAAAAATACCAAAAAAATTTTATTTGTCGCATACATGTAACTAATAGTAATATCTGCTCAATGGTAGGGTATTACTTAACGAAACAAACAGTTTTTCTTTTATTTCAAATATATTCCAGACATTGTCCTTTATTTAAATAAATAAACAAAAAACATTTAAATATAAACACAAATTATTTTGATTACCTATCCAGGCGCCAGTCTAGAAAATGTTTTTGATTTTTGTTCTTTCATTCAATATGCAAAAAAAATAATATTATTTTAATGTATTATTTTAAATTAAACTTGATATTTTTAAGAAAAACAACATAAATACTATATAATTTATATATTTATTTTAATAAATTCTTTTTTATTTTAATTTAATTGTATACTTTGCTCCATAACTCAAACCAATCATATGCCATTGTTTTATGATCTTTGTGTTAAATCATTTTAGACATTTTTATTATTGCCTTTTCCTAAATGTACAAAGCATCAGCATATACATGCATAAAAACGAGTAAAAAGGTTAAAGTCGGGCATGCCGACTATACAATACCCTACACCACTCTGGTGTATTGTTTGGATCCGAAATTCGAATAGGTTAAAATGGGGCTTGTGTCAAAATTTTTTATAATGTGAGTCAGCGCACCAAATTTCATTAAAATATCTTAATATTGGCGACCTGCAGTTTGTAACCAAGCCAATTTTGGGGGGACCCTTATATGGGCACTAGTTCTAAACATGGACCGATGTTCACCAAAATCAATAGGCTGCGTTATTGGGCCAAAATAGGTCTGTGTACCAAATTTCATCAAAATATCTTAATATTTACGACCTGCAGCGTATAAACAGTATAATTTTGGTAGGACCCTTATATGGGCACTAAGGTGGACCTTGAAATGAAATTTTTGCGATATTTTGGTAGATGAGGGCTCTATTCCGTGCCTTTTTGAAAAAAAATGACAATGCCGAAAAAAAAAATTAAAAAAAAAAAAAATTAGGGGTTGCGCACGAGCCGAGAAAAAGGTCCACTTTGCCAAAATTAGGGGGGAAATTGCCATAGGTCATCAGGGGTCACCCGTAGGGGGGAAGAATGTATGGCCGACCCCCATTAACTTTTTACCGCCAACATTTTCCCCCAAGCCACCCACCCCCTAGCTCCTCCCCTTAGGGGGGTCACCATACAAAAATGGAGGTTGCTCAGTATTTTCGAAAAACACCATAGGTCATCAGGGGTCACCCCTAGGGGGGCAAAATATATGACCGACCCCCATTAACTTTTCATCCCCAACATCTTTTCCGAACAAACTTACCCTCTATCTCCACTCCTTGAGGGACTCCCCATACAAAAATAAAAGAAGCTGTAATTGAGTAGTACTACTAAGCACTTTTAATATAATATAGTCAAATTAACATATTTTTGTTCGCTGATGGGTATTTCTTGCGGTAAGAATCGATAACATGTAGTAAATACTGTTTCTCTTCTTCGCCTTGACACAGTATTCTATTATAATCTTGTATCATTTTTACTCCTCTTTCGGCAGTGTCGTTCACAACGCGCAAGTTATTTACAATTCTACGACCTTCTTGATAGTCTGCGCGAGATTTCCAGGTTGCTGGATTTGCTAGAATGAAATCTTGCGATATTCCAAATCGTACAAATAAATTTTTGGTATTATGAGAGACGAAGTTGCTCAAGTCTTTAGCCAAGAATTCCTCATTCACATCTTTGAATTTCACCTCGATTTTTTTAACGCTGGTGCTTTTGATTACGACGCGAGGAGCTGGGGGAACCGGGTCGTCTTCTTCATCTTCTTCACCTTCTTCGTCTTCTTCGTCTTCTTCATCTTCTTCACCTTCGTCATTCTCCTTTTCTAGCAATGCTTGGGCCATTTTGGCCTTCAACTCATTTGAAACCTTGTCATCGAAAAAGGCAAGGGCTATGTGCTCATCGGCGAGATACCATAGGTGACCGATAAATTTCTTTATCATTACCCGAGATAAATCCTGGTCAACGGACTTGTACTCGACGATGTCCTTCAAAAACTTCCAATCTTGATTCGGCGCCTCAGCTGCTCGAGAAGAACCAAACCATGCCTTGACGTAAAGTCGCACCACAAAAATACAAACGTGTCGAATACCATTCAATTCACATACAGATAAGTGAAAAGTTCTCCGAAACAAAAACATCTTGAGGCTGTAAATGGCTTTTGCCATCCATCGAGCATGGGAAACGGGTCCTGGAGCTCGGAAATGGTAATTCTCAAGTTTTTCACCCAGAAACAAAAGAATTAATTGTAGCATTTCTTTGTAGTCATCGCGAGGGTGTTTCTCCTTCAATTGATCTAAGCAAAACTCCTTTATGCCGACTTGCATTGCCACAGGAATTTTTCTGACGACTTGATCGTCTATCAAGCCAGAATGGAATGGTTTAACCTTTACAGCGTCCCATTCCTGTTTGAAACGGTCAAAGCAAGGAACGCCTGGTGCACTGGTCTTTCCCATTTTTGTCTCAAAAACTTCCCTTAGCACCAGTTCGTATACGTGGTGTCTGCAAGGTAAATATAAGATTTCTCTCTCCAACAGCCGCTCAAGAGCAACTGCGGCTCCGGAGAATGGGCCACTGTTCGTTGATGTCGTGTCGAAAGAAAGTCCTTGTATTCGATGTGTCATATGCCAAGATGCCAACAGTTGATAAACGGCATGTGCTATTCTCCGGCCTTTTCCTTTCCCATCTTCTACTTTGGGAACTCCAAGAAGTTGTTCTTTTTCTCCGTACGAGACAATTACCGGTAGACGGTCCACCTTCTTTGTACCCACAAAATCCAAAAGCATTTTGCCATCCCAATGGACTACGAAGGATTTAGCTGCGACAAGCTGGAGATAAATGAAACGCGTTGAAGAATAAGAATTCTGAATGAGAGCAAATAAATCTATGCGATCTTACTTCTGGATTGTCTTTCACATAACTCAGCATGTTCTCTCGATTTGAACGCCGACATCTCCGAAGCGACGTACGGTTTATTGTGTATTGTTGAGGATCGCGTCCAAATGCTTCTGCCGCCGCTATCATAATGCCGACCGCGTCTCGGTCAGTCACTTTGCACTTGTCCAAAGCTGATAGGACTCGTTCAGTAAAACATTGTTTGTAACCTCTTATGTCACCAACATTTGATGGGCCAGCTTCTGCCGGGAAGTTTTCGTCCTGTCTCCCATTATCATCGCTTGAATCACTGCTTGAGAATTTAACCACTGCAATTGAAAGAATTTCATTTGAATATAAACATTGGACGAACACACAAAGCGCGAAATAACTTACCGCCTTTAGCGAACTGATCTCTACTAGATTCCGTTGCACGTTTGCGTCGCAACTCTTCTTGTTCTTCGCGCTCAGCTTTTCTTTTCCTCGTTCGAGTATCAGTAGCGTCCACACCTCCCATAGTTCCTGGCCGGCCATCTTCTCTTTGCTTTAGCAGAAACTCAATGTCTTCGGTATTTGTCATTTTCTCAAGGGCGTTGGCGTGTGCGATGTCGAAAAGATTATCCAAGCTATCAGAAAACTTATTCTCTTTTTCTCTAGTGGACTCAGTCTTTCTGTGAGATGACTTTCTTAAAGCATCCCACTCATCGTGCAGCGCAGCTATTTTTCTTGTAACATCTCCTCTGGCTTTCGTCGGAATAGCTGCTTGGCGCCAAAAAATCATCACTGCGTCCGCGACTATAACCGCACTATTTTTCTTCGACATGTTTCGTTTGCGAATGTTGAAGAAATGCATTCTTAGCACTTGCTTCTTCGACGGTAATTTGTTCCCCGTAATATTCATGCTTGGATAACCAATCAAAAAAATATCGTCGCGCGATCTAAGTTGTGTTGTCATCTTAACTTTGGTGGAATATTGGTGGAATTTCTGTAAAAAAATCAAAAAAATCTCGATATTGTGCAACTGTAAATACATAGATTTTCAGTATTTTTGTATGGGGAGTCCCTCAAGGAGTGGAGATAGAGGGTAAGTTTGTTCGGAAAAGATGTTGGGGATGAAAAGTTAATGGGGGTCGGTCATATATTTTGCCCCCCTAGGGGTGACCCCTGATGACCTATGGTGTTTTTCGAAAATACTGAGCAACCTCCATTTTTGTATGGTGACCCCCCTAAGGGGAGGAGCTAGGGGGTGGGTGGCTTGGGGGAAAATGTTGGCGGTAAAAAGTTAATGGGGGTCGGCCATACATTCTTCCCCCCTACGGGTGACCCCTGATGACCTATGGCAATTTCCCCCCTAATTTTGGCAAAGTGGACCTTTTTCTCGGCTCGTGCGCAACCCCTATTTTTTTTTTTTTTTAATTTTTTTTTTCGGCATTGTCATTTTTTTTCAAAAAGGCACGGAATAGAGCCCTCATCTACCAAAATATCGACACAAGGTCCACCCTAATGGGCACTAGGTATAAACATGGACCGATGTTCACCAAAATCAATAGGCTGCGTTATTGGGCCAAAATAGGTCTGTGTACCAAATTTCATCAAAATATCTTAATATTTACGACCTGCAGCGTATAAACAGTATAATTTTGGTAGGACCCTTATATGGGCACTAGGTCTAAACATGGACCGATGTTCACCAAAATCAATAGGCTGCGGTATTGGGCTAACATAGGTCTGTGTACCAAATTTCGTTAAAATATCTTAATATTTACGACCTGCAGCGTATAAACAATATAATTTTGGTAGGACCCTTATATGGGCACTAGGTCTAAACATGGACCGATGTTCACCAAAATCAATAGGCTGCGTTATTGGGCCAATGTAGATCTGTGTACCAAATTTCATCAAAATATCTTAATATTTACGACCTGCAGCGTATAAACAGTATAATTTTGGTAGGACCCTGATATGGGCACTAGGTCTAAACATGGACCGATGTTCACCAAAATCAATAGGCTGCGTTATTGGGCCAATATAGGTCTGTGTACCAAATTTCATCAAAATATCTTAATATTTACGACCTGCAGCGTATAAACAGTATAATTTTGGTAGGACCCTTATATGGGCACTAGGTCTAAACATGGACCGATGTTCACCAAAATCAATAGGCTGCGTTATTGGGCCAATGTAGGGCTGTGTACCAAATTTCATCAAAATATCTTAATATTTACGACCTGCAGCGTATAAACAGTATAATTTTGGTAGGACCCTTATATGGGCACTAGGTCTAAACATGGACCGATGTTCACCAAAATCAATGGGCTGCGTTATTGGGCTAACATAGGTCTGTGTACCAAATTTCGTCCAAATATCTTAATATTTACGACCTGCAGCGTATAAACAATATAATTTTGGTAGGACCCTTATATGGGCACTAGGTCTAAACATGGACCGATGTTCAAAAAAATCAAACTTGTTCGTCCTTGGGCCAACATAGGTCTGCGTACCAAATTTCATCAAAATATCTTAGTAGGTGCGACCTGTAGAGTGCGTACAAGATTGCATGGACAGACAGACAGACGGACGGACGGACGGACGGACGGAGGGACGGACGGACGGACGGACGGACGGACAGACGGACATCGTTAAATCGAAATAAAAAAAAATTCTGAACCGATCGGTATACTATAAGGTGGGTCTACGACCAATATTTTTTGGTGTTACAAACATCAGCACAAACTTATAATACCCTGACCACATAGTGGTGTAGGGTATAAATACACTCACATACGATATATTAATGTACTAACATGTGTATTGTATTTTATATCTTTATACCTTATCCCTCGACTTACACGATGAATACGTTAGTGAAAAAATTGTGTAAATATTAAATGGCTGCACAAGCACATTCGTTTTTGTCGTGATGTACCTGAAAAACCGATTAAAACCACACTGTTAAACGCGATAACAGATAAAAACATAAGCGAGCGCGAGTATGGGACATGAACACTAAAAAACGAATGTGTATTAGGTTTGTATATGATAGTTCGTTACAGTGGTGCCAGACATTTTTGGTCAAAAATTGTCAAAAATGTAAAAACAAATCATCGTCAGCAATTTTATGAAAATTTTATCGTCAAGAAATCGTTATCAGTTAAATAGCACAAAAACACAAGTTTCAATTATTTTTTTTTAACCGATATTCAATTCATTTTAACTGTTTGCCTATAATACTGCTCTTAAGACAATTCAAAGCTTATATAACTGAGTTTCTTATAGACAATTTGAAAATATATGTTTTGTGTAGTCGGCATGTCCGACTTTAATTTCTTTACTTGTTTGTTTATAAAAAAGTTCAGATATTTTTCTATAGATTCACAAAGCTTCGTTGTGTTACTCGGCTTAATTTCGGACAATATGGTCCACATCAAATATTTAAATATTTGTTCTATCAGCAGTTAGGACATCAAATGTAGAATCAATATTATAAATGATTATCACGTAAATTGAGGGAGCTGTTTATATGGTCTTTTATAACCGAACAGAAATGGGTCTGTAATAAAATCGTTACAATTTTGTAACATTTATTGCTTTTTTGTTACTATTTTTTTGGTATTTTGCATGTACATATATTAAAATAAAAGAATTGTTTATTTTATAAACATTTTCATGTGTTTTTTTATTTTATCTATAGTACACCTTATTGTCTGCCATTTAAACAATTAAATTAAAAATAAGTATGTAGGTTAGACCGTACCTCCAAAAAAAAAAAAAAAAACAAAGGTTCAACGTACACCGTCCAATCTAAATTATTTTTGCAAGAAGGTTTCAAAAAATTTTTTTTTATAGTAGTTACCCATCAGATCTCAGTTGCTACAACCGTAATGAACGAAGTATTTCGATAAACCTAGCAGATTTTTTTTTATTTTTTTGTTGCCGAACGTAGGGGTCGCCTTTTTAAAATTTTTTCATTGGATTTTTACTTTATAGCATAACACTGGTCTCCTCGAGGTAAAAAAAGACGATATATCACAGTTTAAAATTCGATTTTAAATGCCGAAGCTCGACATTGGGCAACAAAAATTTTTTTTTGGATTTCCCTTGCAAAAATACTTTATATTTGAATGTGTACTGCGCACGTTTTTTTGCCTGTAAGGTGGTACGGTCTAATGTAGGTATATGTACTCAGAAGTACAAGGAATAGTAATCGGTGCGGATTGGTGAGGGAGTAATTTCGAAAGAAATAATTAAATTATTTTTCTTACATACACTCAAAAATTTTTTTTCCTGCTGCACTTGCATTTTAAAACAACTGAATATCAGTTGGTAACATGACTACATAGTCTTCCTTTAAAACAATTACATTTTGTCCGTTTAGTTGTAATTGTTAATTAAATGACAATAGATTTTTGTTTATTTTTATACTAAATAATAATATAAGGACAGTTTGTTTATAAAAAAAATTTTTTTATTGAATATTTTCAATAACACAGAAAGTTTATATTTTCGTGTGTTTTGTTTCTTAAGCAATGGCTGAAAAAGTTAAAATACATATATATTTCATTGCAATGTTATTGTCTAATCAGTTGAAAATACCTTTACTGATTTACTTTTTAAATATCTACACCCAAAAAAATAGATTCGGTGCTGACAACCTAATTTTTGCCAATCGAATAGGGTTCAGTTGTATCAAATGAATTTTTGGCTTGCGACTGATGAATTATTCTTGGCAGAACTGAAACTCCATTGCCACAGCTAAATTAGTCCTCTCTCAATCGACTTAATGCTGAAAAACTCGGCTGCCACAACCGAACCATTCGATTGGCTACAAATGTGGTTGTCACCACCCAATCTGTTTTCTGGGTGTATTGAAATCTTACTGCAAATATATATTGAGTGTAGAAAAATAGTTTTCTGATGCATTTTGAAACAAGTGTATATCTTATTTAAGTTCCTTAACAAAACTGTGATTTTTCAAACATTTTCTACAATTTTAAATGTCGATATCTATTGCAAAACTATAAGTTCAATGGTGCGTATGATTAACATTAATTTTCAAACAAAATTTATCATACGTACTAAATTTTATGTTAAAAATTTTCGATTTCCTTGCTGTCAGTTCATTAAATTTGAGTACTTTTGTGTACTTTTAGTCAATAATAATGTTTAACATAGATACTGATATAAGTATCTAGAAAACTATTCCACCCCTCCCAAAAACAATGTATAAAGTATCGAAATTTGAAAACCGTGTTTTCTCATTTCCGTTTGTTCTGCTGCTGCATGCAGTGCAAATATTGCAAAAAGTAAACAAGAGAGAGAGAGAGAGAGTTGCATAGACAAAAACCAAAAGACAAACATAATTCATGGCAAATAGAAAAGTCATTAAAAGACAACACAATCAGCTATATGACAATGAATGTGTACAAAATCAACACCCACTTCGAATTGTGCTAGAAGGGCTGACTGAAAAACAGTTCATTGCAGTTATAGTGAAATAATAAAAAAATATTTATTTCTAATTAAAGTTTTTTATTTTTATTTCACTTAAATTAAATCTTTTGGAAAAAAATTAAGGACTTTAAAGGTTTTGATTGACACTGAACTTATGTTAAAAGGGCACTATTTATAAATTATAGAAGTTCAACAAAGATGAAATATTCTTTTTAATTTTCGCCCACTTTTTCTCCTTGAGGCAGTGCAGCAATTTAATTTTATCAATTTTCAAAGAATAGCGTATTTATTACTTTTTGGGTGGCAAAGTTTTTTTTTGGAAAATACAATCTCTATTTCATTGGGTATTATTTTAGTTGACCACAATAACTGAGGAATAATTTTACGTAAGCTACTGTGTTCGAAAAGAATAATATGAGATGTAATATTGGTTGGTTTTTCCGAAAATGTATTTTTAAACAATTACTTTAACCAAAAAACTAAAAAAAAAACGCTATTCCTTGAAAATCGCTGCACGCTTAAACCTGCCGAAGAGACACTAATAATTGTTCGTTTATTCTCTAAGGTGTATTTAATAGAATAAAGAATAAATTTTCCTTTCCTTTTTTTACAATGAGCGCTATTTTTCGGTTCGATTTTAAGATCAAATATGATAAATTCCAAATAGAATTCACAAACTATTTTACAACAAATAGAGAAAAAACTTATGAAAAAACTTTTCTAGAACCAATGGTTGACAGTTAATGCATTTTCAAGTGTTACCAATCACTATAATCAGATTGTATTTATAGGGTCCTCTTTAGGTTATAATGTAGATTTTAATTTTTGTATTTATGTTAACTTTTTTTATTTAATAAAATTATTTAATATTTGAAAATGAAGTTTGGATAATTATGCCAGAATCTTGTATTTTGGCCTTGTGTTAATACGGGTTAGCAATATCCTATTAAGTTAATATACTTTTTATAATTTTTTTAATCTGTAATTACACTACGAGATTTGAGCGGTTAATTTCTCTTGAATTACCTACCCAGTGTCTGATTAAAGTAGGCCTCCTCATAGGACTGTTTTAATGTAGCATTGCTATGGTTTAAGAAGTGTCAATGGTGCAACGAGGACACACCACTCCATTGCTCTTAAAGTACCTATACCGTGATTTGTGAAACGGGCCATATAATTTAGTTACTCTTAAAGTACCTCCTATTCTGGAACTGATTAAAGTAGGACCTCGCATAGGACTATTATTAGTAATCATTGCTGCGGGTTAAGTAAGCAGTGTCAATTTAGCTTAACTCATTTCATACACACTGTCATATTTTCAACCCAAGATTTTAAAATGTTTTACTAGATACAGATAATTCGGTGAATTAAAAACAAAAAAGTAATTTGTATCACCACAACCTATCCTACACACAGAGAAAAAATATGTCATTTTCCAACTGAAATTCGGTTACATCTACGAAAATAGGTTGGTGCAACTGAATATTTTCTATCACAAAAAATTCGGTTTATACAACTGAATTTTAGTTGCAATACCCAAAATATTTAGGAATCACATTCCAATATGGTTTCACCAACCGAATTTATTGTTTGTTTGCAACCAAAATAGGCTTAGAAATTCGGTTGACAATTTTTTTCCTGTGTGTAATCTCATGAGTTCCTTGTTAAGACTTTTTTTTTTAAAGAGTGTTCCGAAAAAGTTCTTTCATAAGTTTGGCTACAATTGATATACATATTTAAACTTGTATGCGTATTTAGTATTTATGTGTTGCTAACTGAAATCGCATTTTTTTCTATTTCATGTCCCTTTTTCGAGTGTTCAAACTGTTTTTGCAGTAGCATAGAACAGTGCTATTTTTATTACAATTTCTGGTTTCTAAATATTAACGTAAGTGTTGTTGTTCGTTGTTGCTTGCTGGTTGTCATTGTCATTGCTTTTTACTTCTAAGTAATGCTATAAGAATGTCTGCAGCTGCATATTGTGTGCTTTCTATTAAACGTAAGAACTAACGAGGAAAGCCTCCCAAACCTTATGTGCCGATTAAGATAAATTTCCGATATGCGATAAAGAAGAAAAGTCTAAAATTAACCGTTTTTAGTATGTGTCATCTACAGTGTTTAGCATGATACTTAAGACAAGATGTCAAAAATTAATTTTTTCTTGTATTTCTTTAAAATTTCTTCTTAAAAAACTACAAAAAAGCGATATTTATGGAAAGCGATTTTTAATATACATTAAGTATTTTTTTTTAACGAGAAGCAACACTCAAAAATTCTTCCTTTCTTTGGAAAAGGGATGGTGAAGAGAAGAAGGATGGTGAAGCATGAAGGGCTTCTACTAGAGCAACACAATAGAGTTGGCGAACTTTGTTGAAGCATTTTGGCGAACTTTGTAGAAGCATCATAACAGGGGTTTGGGGTTCGGGAATTCCCGGGCGGGAATTCCCGGGAAAAATATATTATTTTCCGGGAAATTTTAAAAATATTAAATTTTTTAAATTGTTTTTGTTTCGAATAGGATTTTTTAATTTTAGTCATAAAAAACATTTTAAATACCAAAACAAAAATGTCATTGTTAAAATCTTTTAAAAGGGAATACATTTATTTGACACGCAAATAAAATCTTTGCCAAGTAATTAGGAGCATTTCAACTAATAAAGATTTTTCGCATAGCTTATTCAAAATTTAAGTAGTAAAACCTAAAAACTTGGTAAAATGTTTAAAAGAAATATGAAAAAAGCTTTGTTTCTTACAAATAATCGCCCTTACTATCTAAATTTTTCAAATGTATAATTTAGGTAAAGTCGACTTTAGTTAAAATATTGGGTGGCAGTATACCTTGACTTCGTTTATTTTTGGAGCATTCTGATTGGTTAATTTATTTTCAACCAATCAAAATATTTGAAAATATAAATATTTTTGTAAGGTTTTCATACACAAAATGAACAAAACCGTTTGATTAAAAATAAAGTCGACTTTAAATTTACAATACTCTTTTATATTAAGGGCCAATAATTTTATAAGTAACGTTTTCATTAATAAATGTGAAGAGAAAAAACTGGTTAACGGTGGTATCTAAAGTTGGTTATCCGACATCTAAATTTGGTGCACAAAAAAAAAAAAAAAAAAATAAATTTATGGTCATGCAACTTCTCTTGAAGAAAAGAACAACAAGAATAACGTTTCAGCTAAAATTAGCAAAGTACCCGAAGAAAAAAGTGTAAGCTGAATAGGCATTAAAGGTTTTATGGTAGGGCAAACATTTCCTGAAATGGTATCCAAATTCGCCGCAGTCAATCTGCACCATAACTAGATCTTCGTTTATTCGAGAAAGTTTTTATAATAAAAACCTGGCATTGCAAAAAAATGAAACCGATGTAAAGAACATTATATTAAATTACTACAATAATGTAAAAGATATCATGATGAAAGAAATATCGAGCAATATTTCTAACAATAGGAGATTTACTATAATCTTAGATGAATGGACAAGAATATCACAACAATGTATGAATGGAAATAATTCATTTTATAACCTGGGGTTGGTTTATATATCAGGAAGATGTAATGCTGATGAAATAAGAAGAATTGTAGAAATAAGACTAGAAGAGTTTTATTTGTCTTTGGAAAATAACATTGTGGCCACCATATCTAATGGGTCAAGTGTGATGAAACGGTTTGTTTCCGACAGTCCAGTAGTAGGTGCTTTCTGCTAGAATCATGCAATTCATTTGGCAGTGCTGCGAGTAATTTATGTGAAATCAAATGTTCAACATTCTGATATTTTTTACTTTGAATTCTCACTACACAGACTGCATTTGTACTGAAATAGTTTTTTTTTTTAACAAAAATTACTTATATAGGTGGTTTTCATTAACAATTTTGTTCAAAAATATTTACCGGGATTCCCGGGAATCCCGGGAATTTAATTTTTTCATTCCCGTTTCCCGGGAAATAAAAAAGTCCGGGAAATCCCAAACCCTAATCATAACCCTGTTATTTTATTTTACTTCGGTGTGATATGTATGAGGGATAGAAAACTCATACATATTTTTTTTCCAAATTGATGTTGCTGTCGCTGGGCATCGAACTCTGTAACAGTCCAACGTGCTAACCATTACGAGGTTAGCTCGTCAGTTACAGTAAAAATATAATTAACTTATAAAAAGAATATTTTTGTACTTTTTTGTTTGGTAATAAGCTAAAGAAAACAAACTACAAACATTTCTTAACTTAGCTTAGATCTATATACACATAGCATAGCTTGGCAAAGTTTGTATAATAAATGTCCAGCGGACATAAATACGTTGTATCCGTAATAAATTAATATCAAAATACCTGCTGTGATATTATGCCGAAAGGTAAATATCAGAGCTAGCATATAAAAAATGAAGTTCTCCTTAGAATTGGATTCTCTGTCTAACGTGTCCGCGTTGGGAGGCTTCCCTTAAAAAAAGTTGCTGGTTAACAACTACACTCGAAATAATACCTAAGTTTGCAAAAATCTATAACATTGCTTTTAAAACAATTTGGCTGATTTTACTAGTTTATAGATTGAATTCCATTATATGTCATTAATATATTTTTTTTAAAGTTCGAAAAGTAATATTTTAAGATTCACTAAACTGGAGTATTTCACTCTGCAGATTGGATTTTGTTCCTTTCTTTTTCGTACTTACATGTGTTTTTTTATCATGCCATCTTTATTAGTAGTATGCTCCATTGTTCAAAATGGAGTACTCTATCATTGTGAATCCAGCTTAGTATTTAAAAAGATTTTTTGACAACATCTTAAGTAAAAAAGTCTCAAAAATTTTTTTTTTTACAAAATTGAACAATTTTAAAGTGCTGACAAAAGTACAGAAATTTATAAAAAATTTAACAAACTATTTTAAATACCTTATTTTTTTGCTAATAAAAGAGACTTTTGAACTGTTTCTTCCAATATGTTATTTTAAGTGTAGGTAATCATACTGCTGTATCTACCATCACCACCACTACTACTACTACTACCTCTGCTATATAAAATACATGTTGTTGTATTTGTTTCTTATACCATTGCAATGTTATAATACTATAGTGGATTTTTTTCATATGCATTTGTTTATTGCTTTGCATGGTTGGGTTGTTCTAGTACTTATCTCATTTTAAGATCTACTTATTGTTTTAAGAACAAGAATCGTAAAAAGCCAAAAAGCACTGAGCTCGAGGTGACTGTTTGTTTTATATCGCATTTTCCAGTTATTGTCTTTATGTGTTTAGTATTTAAACAATCTAAAATTGTGTATTATGCTCTATATATGAGCTTGACAATGTCAGTTAGTCAGTCAGTGTGAAAAGGTAAGTAGTTTTTAGGGATATAATTGAAATTTCTTTTTAAAACTATTTTCTTAAAGCATAAATAATAGATTTCAAGAAAATGTAAAAGGTTAGTATATGTGACAGCGCATAGAGAAAGGGACCTAAGGGCAAAAAAATCAATTTTTTTTTTGATGTGGACAACATCTGAGCATCGAATGAGACAGATCCCATGCTCTCCTGAACAAAACCGGTTTTTATCCTTAGGTCCCTTTCTATTTTGCGCGTCACATATATGTATACTAAAACAACAAAAACTTGATAAAAGTAAATGGTTTAAAATATTTACAACACTTTGGAATTTTTAAATTTATGGATCAAGTCCTAACTTGTGTAATATATTTTTTGGAGATTCTGAGAGGTTATGAGAATTCATTGTTTGTTTTATTAATATAAAGATGTATTTTTAATGAGTCTACAAATAGATTTTCAAAAAAATAAATTATATAAAAAAAATATTTTTTATTGTATTTTTTTTTTTAATATAAAATTTGCTGGTGCGGGAATCGAACCTGGGTCTACAGATTGCCAATCAATAGCTCTACAATGTGAGCTATATCGACATGTAAAATTAAATAGATAAAAACATAGTTGTCCTGCTGCACACAAGTTAGCTTTCTCGCCAACATACAAAAAATCAAAAAATATATGATTACATATATCCTTACCAGAGTTGAAAAAATATTGAGTCTAAAAATAGATTTCAAAAAATTTTCAAAAAAATCTAGAAAATTACCTTCTATTTGAAATAATGATAAAATTAAGTCATTATCAGTGACTCGTTATTATATGTTTTAAAATAAAGCAGAAGGTAAGTGGGTGTCATTAATGATAGTCCAAAAAATTATGATATGTCATTACCGTTTCTACACTGGGTTGGTATTTAAAAGGACATCTTCCTCTACATACCATAGCCATAATCATTTAATAAGTTTAATGTTAATTGATTGATATAATGCATGGATATTTACAAAAAAAAAAATCTTTATAATTATACCCTACACCACTATGTGGTCAGGGTATTATAAGTTTGTGCTGATTATACCCTACACCACTATGTGGTCAGGGTATTATAAGTTTGTGCTGATGTTTGTAACACCAAAAAATATTGGTCGTAGACCCACCTTATAGTATACCGATCGGTTCAGAATTTTTTTTTATTTCGATTTAACGATGTCCGTCTGTCCGTCCGTCCGTCCGTCCGTCCGTCCCTCCGTCCGTCCGTCCGTCCGTCCGTCTGTCTGTCTGTCCATGCAATCTTGTACGCACTCTACAGGTCGCACCTACTAAGATATTTTGATGAAATTTGGTACGCAGACCTATGTTGGCCCAAGGACGAACAAGTTTGATTTTTTTGAACATCGGTCCATGTTTAGACCTAGTGCCCATATAAGGGTCCTACCAAAATTATATTGTTTATACGCTGCAGGTCGTAAATATTAAGATATTTGGACGAAATTTGGTACACAGACCTATGTTAGCCCAATAACGCAGCCCATTGATTTTGGTGAACATCGGTCCATGTTTAGACCTAGTGCCCATATAAGGGTCCTACCAAAATTATACTGTTTATACGCTGCAGGTCGTAAATATTAAGATATTTTGATGAAATTTGGTACACAGCCCTACATTGGCCCAATAACGCAGCCTATTGATTTTGGTGAACATCGGTCCATGTTTAGACCTAGTGCCCATATAAGGGTCCTACCAAAATTATACTGTTTATACGCTGCAGGTCGTAAATATTAAGATATTTTGATGAAATTTGGTACACAGACCTATATTGGCCCAATAACGCAGCCTATTGATTTTGGTGAACATCGGTCCATGTTTAGACCTAGTGCCCATATCAGGGTCCTACCAAAATTATACTGTTTATACGCTGCAGGTCGTAAATATTAAGATATTTTGATGAAATTTGGTACACAGATCTACATTGGCCCAATAACGCAGCCTATTGATTTTGGTGAACATCGGTCCATGTTTAGACCTAGTGCCCATATAAGGGTCCTACCAAAATTATATTTTTTATACGCTGCAGGTCGTAAATATTAAGATATTTTAACGAAATTTGGTACACAGACCTATGTTAGCCCAATACCGCAGCCTATTGATTTTGGTGAACATCGGTCCATGTTTAGACCTAGTGCCCATATAAGGGTCCTACCAAAATTATACTGTTTATACGCTGCAGGTCGTAAATATTAAGATATTTTGATGAAATTTGGTACACAGACCTATTTTGGCCCAATAACGCAGCCTATTGATTTTGGTGAACATCGGTCCATGTTTATACCTAGTGCCCATTAGGGTGGACCTTGTGTCGATATTTTGGTAGATGAGGGCTCTATTCCGTGCCTTTTTGAAAAAAAATGACAATGCCGAAAAAAAAAATTAAAAAAAAAAAAAAATAGGGGTTGCGCACGAGCCGAGAAAAAGGTCCACTTTGCCAAAATTAGGGGGGAAATTGCCATAGGTCATCAGGGGTCACCCGTAGGGGGGAAGAATGTATGGCCGACCCCCATTAACTTTTTACCGCCAACATTTTCCCCCAAGCCACCCACCCCCTAGCTCCTCCCCTTAGGGGGGTCACCATACAAAAATGGAGGTTGCTCAGTATTTTCGAAAAACACCATAGGTCATCAGGGGTCACCCCTAGGGGGGCAAAATATATGACCGACCCCCATTAACTTTTCATCCCCAACATCTTTTCCGAACAAACTTACCCTCTATCTCCACTCCTTGAGGGACTCCCCATACAAAAATACTGAAAATCTATGTATTTACAGTTGCACAATATCGAGATTTTTTTGATTTTTTTACAGAAATTCCACCAATATTCCACCAAAGTTAAGATGACAACACAACTTAGATCGCGCGACGATATTTTTTTGATTGGTTATCCAAGCATGAATATTACGGGGAACAAATTACCGTCGAAGAAGCAAGTGCTAAGAATGCATTTCTTCAACATTCGCAAACGAAACATGTCGAAGAAAAATAGTGCGGTTATAGTCGCGGACGCAGTGATGATTTTTTGGCGCCAAGCAGCTATTCCGACGAAAGCCAGAGGAGATGTTACAAGAAAAATAGCTGCGCTGCACGATGAGTGGGATGCTTTAAGAAAGTCATCTCACAGAAAGACTGAGTCCACTAGAGAAAAAGAGAATAAGTTTTCTGATAGCTTGGATAATCTTTTCGACATCGCACACGCCAACGCCCTTGAGAAAATGACAAATACCGAAGACATTGAGTTTCTGCTAAAGCAAAGAGAAGATGGCCGGCCAGGAACTATGGGAGGTGTGGACGCTACTGATACTCGAACGAGGAAAAGAAAAGCTGAGCGCGAAGAACAAGAAGAGTTGCGACGCAAACGTGCAACGGAATCTAGTAGAGATCAGTTCGCTAAAGGCGGTAAGTTATTTCGCGCTTTGTGTGTTCGTCCAATGTTTATATTCAAATGAAATTCTTTCAATTGCAGTGGTTAAATTCTCAAGCAGTGATTCAAGCGATGATAATGGGAGACAGGACGAAAACTTCCCGGCAGAAGCTGGCCCATCAAATGTTGGTGACATAAGAGGTTACAAACAATGTTTTACTGAACGAGTCCTATCAGCTTTGGACAAGTGCAAAGTGACTGACCGAGACGCGGTCGGCATTATGATAGCGGCGGCAGAAGCATTTGGACGCGATCCTCAACAATACACAATAAACCGTACGTCGCTTCGGAGATGTCGGCGTTCAAATCGAGAGAACATGCTGAGTTATGTGAAAGACAATCCAGAAGTAAGATCGCATAGATTTATTTGCTCTCATTCAGAATTCTTATTCTTCAACGCGTTTCATTTATCTCCAGCTTGTCGCAGCTAAATCCTTCGTAGTCCATTGGGATGGCAAAATGCTTTTGGATTTTGTGGGTACAAAGAAGGTGGACCGTCTACCGGTAATTGTCTCGTACGGAGAAAAAGAACAACTTCTTGGAGTTCCCAAAGTAGAAGATGGGAAAGGAAAAGGCCGGAGAATAGCACATGCCGTTTATCAACTGTTGGCATCTTGGCATATGACACATCGAATACAAGGACTTTCTTTCGACACGACATCAACGAACAGTGGCCCATTCTCCGGAGCCGCAGTTGCTCTTGAGCGGCTGTTGGAGAGAGAAATCTTATATTTACCTTGCAGACACCACGTATACGAACTGGTGCTAAGGGAAGTTTTTGAGACAAAAATGGGAAAGACCAGTGCACCAGGCGTTCCTTGCTTTGACCGTTTCAAACAGGAATGGGACGCTGTAAAGGTTAAACCATTCCATTCTGGCTTGATAGACGATCAAGTCGTCAGAAAAATTCCTGTGGCAATGCAAGTCGGCATAAAGGAGTTTTGCTTAGATCAATTGAAGGAGAAACACCCTCGCGATGACTACAAAGAAATGCTACAATTAATTCTTTTGTTTCTGGGTGAAAAACTTGAGAATTACCATTTCCGAGCTCCAGGACCCGTTTCCCATGCTCGATGGATGGCAAAAGCCATTTACAGCCTCAAGATGTTTTTGTTTCGGAGAACTTTTCACTTATCTGTATGTGAATTGAATGGTATTCGACACGTTTGTATTTTTGTGGTGCGACTTTACGTCAAGGCATGGTTTGGTTCTTCTCGAGCAGCTGAGGCGCCGAATCAAGATTGGAAGTTTTTGAAGGACATCGTCGAGTACAAGTCCGTTGACCAGGATTTATCTCGGGTAATGATAAAGAAATTTATCGGTCACCTATGGTATCTCGCCGATGAGCACATAGCCCTTGCCTTTTTCGATGACAAGGTTTCAAATGAGTTGAAGGCCAAAATGGCCCAAGCATTGCTAGAAAAGGAGAATGACGAAGGTGAAGAAGATGAAGAAGACGAAGAAGACGAAGAAGGTGAAGAAGATGAAGAAGACGACCCGGTTCCCCCAGCTCCTCGCGTCGTAATCAAAAGCACCAGCGTTAAAAAAATCGAGGTGAAATTCAAAGATGTGAATGAGGAATTCTTGGCTAAAGACTTGAGCAACTTCGTCTCTCATAATACCAAAAATTTATTTGTACGATTTGGAATATCGCAAGATTTCATTCTAGCAAATCCAGCAACCTGGAAATCTCGCGCAGACTATCAAGAAGGTCGTAGAATTGTAAATAACTTGCGCGTTGTGAACGACACTGCCGAAAGAGGAGTAAAAATGATACAAGATTATAATAGAATACTGTGTCAAGGCGAAGAAGAGAAACAGTATTTACTACATGTTATCGATTCTTACCGCAAGAAATACCCATCAGCGAACAAAAATATGTTAATTTGACTATATTATATTAAAAGTGCTTAGTAGTACTACTCAATTACAGCTTCTTTTATTTTTGTATGGGGAGTCCCTCAAGGAGTGGAGATAGAGGGTAAGTTTGTTCGGAAAGATGTTGGGGATGAAAAGTTAATGGGGGTCGGTCATATATTTTGCCCCCCTAGGGGTGACCCCTGATGACCTATGGTGTTTTTCGAAAATACTGAGCAACCTCCATTTTTGTATGGTGACCCCCCTAAGGGGAGGAGCTAGGGGGTGGGTGGCTTGGGGGAAAATGTTGGCGGTAAAAAGTTAATGGGGGTCGGCCATACATTCTTCCCCCCTACGGGTGACCCCTGATGACCTATGGCAATTTCCCCCCTAATTTTGGCAAAGTGGACCTTTTTCTCGGCTCGTGCGCAACCCCTAATTTTTTTTTTTTTAATTTTTTTTTTCGGCATTGTCATTTTTTTTCAAAAAGGCACGGAATAGAGCCCTCATCTACCAAAATATCGCAAAAATTTCATTTCAAGGTCCACCTTAGTGCCCATATAAGGGTCCTACCAAAATTATACTGTTTATACGCTGCAGGTCGTAAATATTAAGATATTTTGATGAAATTTGGTACACAGACCTATTTTGGCCCAATAACGCAGCCTATTGATTTTGGTGAACATCGGTCCATGTTTAGAACTAGTGCCCATATAAGGGTCCCCCCAAAATTGGCTTGGTTACAAACTGCAGGTCGCCAATATTAAGATATTTTAATGAAATTTGGTGCGCTGACTCACATTATAAAAAATTTTGACACAAGCCCCATTTTAACCTATTCGAATTTCGGATCCAAACAATACACCAGAGTGGTGTAGGGTATTGTATAGTCGGCATGCCCGACTTTAACCTTTTTACTCGTTTAATTATGTCGTAGTGAGTTTATATGTTTGTAGTATGTGCGTATATGTACGTGTAAGTAGTATATTTATTAAGGATATTAAAGTATGTGTATGTGTATTTAAGCGTAATTTTAAGAAGCATTAGTCTGTTAATAATTGTGGTATTAAACGTAAAACGGAAAATGTTGCATACAAATCATACATATTAAGTGTTTATAACGCATTAATGGTGATTAATTTTGAATATTAATTATAGCTTAAGAAAATTTCAAATTGGTAATTGTAAATGCGCACTGAAAACTTAAAAGGGGTTTTGCTTTAAGTTGAATCATTTCAATTTATTTATTTATTTAATTTTGCATTTCAAATACTTAAGCTGTCTACAAATTAATTTATATGTATATTTACATATGTATTTCAGCATTAAGATGTTTTCTATTTCTATTTATACTACTGTTCTTTTCTTTTTTTTTTTAATAAATTCTAAGTTTAAGTAAATTCTGATGTTTTTTTAACTTTTGTTTTGTTGCCTTCTTGTTTTTTCTTGAAGATTTTTTTTATATAAGTGCTTATAAACATTTTGTGTGCTAACCGAAGACAACTTATAAATTATTTACAAACTTCATCTTCTTTTTTTTATTTTTTTTAAATATGTACTAGACTTTTTATGCAGCAAAAAAAAGGTAAGTGTGTTCATACACTCACAATATTGTTTCGTTAAAATCTACTTAATATGTACAATAAAACAATGGAGAAGCAGTTATAAAAAGGACTACCTATTTTTCGTTTATTAGTTATTTTTAATGGCTACTAAATTGACTGTCAAAATAGGGAAAAAACAATTAATTTTTCATTTATTTTAATACTCAATATACTGAATGTAGGTTCGCATTTTTTAAATAATTTTTGGCAAAACTTTCAAAATATATTTCTATGTTCCATTAACAGTAAAATTAACAAACTGAAATTTATATGGAATTTGACAACTGCAACTGTAAGTTAGCTCTAACTTCAGGTTATTTTGCGTATTGTTAATGGCAATATGTAACTTCACTATTTAGGGCTGATAACACAAAGGCCCGATAACATAATGTCCCGTTAAAATTAAGTTGAAAATTTATATGGTTAAAAAAAAAAACAAATGTGTCAGTTAAAGTCCTAATTAGTAGCTAAAAATACATTGTGTTAATTAGGGCAAAGTCATATTAAAATTTAACCAACAGTTCAATTAGAAATTTACTTTACTGAGCTAGGTTTTAAATAACACCTCTACTGTAAATATACTGTGAGTTTAAGTATAAAAAAATTTTACAAAAAAAGTAAAAAAAACAAATACAGTAGTAGAATATTTAACTTAAGGAATTTGTTAGAAAAGCTAAAGGATACATTTTAGAAAACTTAACTTACTAAAATAAATGAATAATTAATGAAATACGCATTTTATATGGTGTCAAAAGTGAAAGAGGTAGGGGGTGAATTGTAAAGAAGTTGAGTACAATGGTTTATGTTGCAGTAATAGATAAGTTTTTTTAAAATTTAAGAAAAATCATTAAAGCAACCTAAGATTGACCAACATAATAAGAAATATTTGTGTTTAAATATACACTGAGATTTCATCCTTTCATTTTCCTTGTAGACTACAGTGTACACTAGGGAAATTCACCAAAAAGATATTTTTTACTTCGGATTTTTACAAAAATGTTTATGGTCCAAAGATTTTGGAAAATTTTTCAGATTTTTTTTTAAATTAAGAAATACTAAATTTTTACTTTTACGGTCAAAATGATCCTTGAACTAATAATTTGTACCAAGTAGACCCCTGCATGAATGCATTTAAAACAGGATGTGAAACATTCACTGCACTTTTTGCAATCCAGAAATCTTTAACTTGATATTTTCTGAATTTTAGCTGATGATTTCTGAATTGAAAAAAATGTAGTGAATGTTTCACAGCCTGTTTAATATTCATTCATGCAGGCCTTATTTTATTCATGCAGAATAATTTTTTAGTAGGCCGGAACTCTTGAGTAGTGATTTAACTGGGTTTGTTTAAACGAAGCACAGCAGACAAAAAAAAAAATAAAAATTTTATGCTTCATAACATAATTTTTTGAACAAAATCCATTTTAGCGATCACCGCTAAAATCAGAACAAATTCTCAAAAATCTTTTGAGCTTTAAGATTTGCAAAAATCGAAACAAAATGTGGGTAGTGAAAGTATATAAAGGGTTTGAGTAAAAATAAGCAAACAATTGTACCTCATGAAAATGCATTATTTGTTGCTATTTACCAGCATCAGCACAACCTTATTATACTCTGTCCACGTAGTGATGTAGGGTATAAATACTAGATTCATGGAGACCACATAAATTTTACTTTAACAAACAGAATTTCCGTTGCCTTAAACAAAAACAAATAAATTGCAGCACGAATCTGTTGTCTGTTTTCAATAGAACGACCAAGTAAAAAGTTGTTTTAATTATTTTCTCTCCCAAAGTTTTGTCTCACTTTTACTGAAACATCGATAATCCTGTGTAATTTACTTATTTTTCTCCAATAAAATTTAATTTATTAAAAGATTTCTTGTATATTTTTTTAATATTACTTTTGCTACAAGTCCTTATTATTTTCAATTTCTTTTCGTTTGTTTGTAAGTTTTAACAGCATTTTTATTTGTCGGTTATTTTCTTCCGTCTGTGTTATTATTTGTTTGTCACAGCTGTGACTGTGTATAATACGTTTTATGTAAATGTTGTTAAAAAAGAAAAAAAAAAAAAATTGAGATAATAAAGTCGACAGTGTCAGTGGCTTAATCCTTCGTCCAATGCTGACAATCCAATGGTTTTGAGCAAATAAGCTGAAACAATATTAAGGGTATTCACAAGGTGTAGTAAATGTTGTATGCATTTAATTTTCACTTTGGCGACTATTTTTTTTGGGGTTTCTCCTTGTTAGCGCACTTAAGTAAAGCATATCAAACTTACTTGAAAATGTGGTACATATATATCGCACTTATAATCAAATCTTTATTTTAAAATAAAATTTTAATTACTATGTTTTTCTTAGGCCAATACAATACAATACAACATTTAGCACACTCCTTACGAGCAACCTAATTATTTATACATACAATAGTATACATACAATGTATACATATGTTAAGGTGCCCCTTGAATTAAAAATTGTCGAATTTTAATGCTAGCGAAAATAAATTTCAAAGAACTTTCGCTAGTGCCGAATCACCTCCAAAATTGTTGGTTATAGCCCTGCAAAAAATAGACATGATTTTAGAAGCACTGCAGAACTATAAGCATATTTTATAGCGCTTGTCGCTTCTCTCCTTTCCAAAAGTGTACTAAAACAAGGCAGAGTTTTTGATGTTGTTGTACCTCAAAAATTTTAACAAAATTTTGTCCAGAGTACCGTGCAAAATGTATGAAATTTGCAAAATTCCAAACTATATCCACTTAGCGATGATTTGCTTGTCAAAAGAAAAGTTTTGGTATCCATATTGCCCTATTTAAAACATATTGTTTCCACCACATTGAATTTCTAATAAAACGCGAAAAATCGCGAGTTTCAAAAAATCTGAAACAGGTGTTCAATTAAATCGACTATAGATTAGGTTTAACATTTCAATCATAAGTTTAATATTTCAATCACAAACATCTCAGCACAAAATAGCAAAAATTAGTTTTTTTTGATATTGTAGAATATCCTTGAAAATAGGATATGTCTGGATATGCTTTAACATATTATATATACCGCTGGACGTGCCTCAAAAAAACCTTTCATATGATACCCATATTGAGTATATTGTCTTCAGCTAAATTCTTACAAAAACTAAAAAAATACCTCTTTTAAAAATGGTCCAGCTCGTGAAATCTCAGTGCTAGAACCGAAATATTTTGGGAAGCATTATAACACAAAGCAAGGTTTATTTTGAGGGGGCATTTTTTTTGCTTTCTTTCGTGAGTTGGTCTAATGTATATATAATATAAGTAATATAAAATTTCATAACTCCATTTCAGGACTACATAGAAGTAATAAATGTTTTGATTTATCTCAGGAGTTATTTGCCACGGTGTTAATTTTGTCAAATAAATTAAAAGAGCTAAAAAACCTGTTCAATGCATATGTAAACAACAACAATGTAAAAGAGAGTGCTTATAGAAAAAATAAAAAAACAACTGCAAACCGAGCTTAAAACATCATGCTAATACTAAACCTGTTCTTGTTGCTGTTGTACATGATGATAATGTTATCACTTCTGAACCAACCGATCACAAAGTAAATTACTGAAGTTCTAATACTGTCCATAATAGAAGAGTAAATCTTTGTTTGTCTGAACCAACCGTTCGCAGAGTAATTGATTCAAATTTTAACAATGTACCTACACGAAGAGCAAGACTCTGTTAATCTAAAAGCTTCAAAAATTGTCTTGGTTTTACTGCTGTTAGTTCTAATAATGTACATATGCGAAGATCAAGTCTCTGTTTGTCTGAAAGCTCTACAAATTCTGTTAGTAATTAATGCTGTTCATTCTAATATTGTTGCTACTAATGGTGATGCTAATTCTGCGGTTTTAAGCGCTGATGCTGTTAATTTTCCTGCTCATAATTTTTAAAGTGTTTCTGGTATTAAACATAATTCTAATGTTAATGCTGTGGTTCTAACCGATGATAATAATGCTGATTGGCAATTGGAAGAAAAATCTTTCTAAACATCATAATATCATTGTTGGTAATAACAAAAATTTTTAATTGAACATTGTTGCTAAAATAAAATTGGTTTATTTATTCTCTTTTAAGCTTAATATCTCTGAGGATGGTATAATTTGCTATGTTGCTGAGCATCTTGGAATTGATAAAGTGCATTTATTATTGCATAAATTGCCCCTTTAAATGATTTTAAGTTTATAAATTTTAAACTTGGTATTTCTCCTGAATTTTATCCAGAATTGTTTAAACCAGAACTTTGGCCATATAGTGTGAAAGTACGATCGTTTAAATATATTCCAAAAAAGGTGGAAACTGAGTGAATCTAACTAACCAAGAATTCTAAAAATTTTATTTAAATATTTCTAATAATGAGTTTTAAACTTTAAAATATATTGTTATTAATAAATTCGTTTTAAGATTTAAGTTGCTAGTCTGTAAGGATAATACTGTATCCATAGAAAAAATAAATAAAGTAAAATAAAATAAAATAAAAACAAATAAAAAAAATATTACCGGTATAAAGTTTGGTGGCGATTGGATAAAAAAATTTGGTTAGTATTCATATAACAAAAAAATAACTTTTTTTAAGTTTTTTAAATTAATATAATTTTTACACCAAATAAATAGATTTTTAATTTAAATTTAATTATCATTCTAAACAGGTAAATAAATTGAAAATTTTACGACATTGTTAGTCATTTAAAAAGCATTTTTTAATTATTTTTCAGCAGTTAAAAATAATTGCATTTTAAGTTATTTTTAAGGTTAATACCTTTGTTGCCCTTTGAACTGCATATATGTACATTCGTCTTAACTGGCATTCTCAGTAGACTCAAGCCACAAACTTTTTTTGAGTGTACCATAGAAAATGGCAGAAACTAGTTTAGTCTAATTTTCGTTGTAAAGAAAACATAACTGGTAAATGTTTGATATGATTCTCAATTTGCTGTAAGAGCTTATTTAAATACAAAAAACTTAAATCTCTATTATAATATAGAGAGAGCCCCATAAAGACAATCTGATGATAGTACTTGGTAGAAATTGAAAATGAATTAATTGCCAAACTATTTGTTTTAGGAGAGTTTTTTTTCTAAGCATTTCTTTCATTGTTGTAAAAAATTAATTGTAAATTCTATATCGAATTTGCGATAATATGATCTTAAATCGAACAAAATATCACTAATTGTATTTTTTTTAAATTTTTGACGCGATTCGGCACCGGTTAACATTTTGTAAACCTTTTCGTTATATCGTATATCTGAGACCAAATAAAAAACAAAACTGCAAAATGTTAGCATGAAAATTCGACAATTTGTTATATAAGGGAGATCCTAATTTACATATTAACCATTCAGTTAAAGTAAAGTATGTATATAAACAAAAAAATAAAAATTAAATAAATTTATTTATTGCATTATTTATTTTGTGTGGGTGTAAAGAGATATATAAATATAAAGAAAAAACATTGATTAAATTTACAGCAAGTTCAATGACTACAGGATTTTTAGCGGCCAAAGGACTTAATGACCATTGTTTTTGTTTGTTTGTTTCAGAGACAAACTGTTTTTCCAAAAAAATATTAAAAGTTTTTGTTACTAAAATTTGATAATGAAACTGTTTGGTTTGTTGTTGTTTCCCATATAAAATTTGAATTTAACTGTTGGCTAAATTGTAACTGGACATTCAGTAATTAAATATATTTAAATTGAATTATTTTAAAAAATATAAATACTAAACACTCAGAATTGTGTAAGCTGGGTAATTATGCAATAGGCAAATTTAAAAGAAATTTAATTATACTTCATGTGCCGCACAATGAATTTATTCGAAATATTCCTGGTATCTAGTTTTCAGTATAACTGTTTGACATTTAAATTAAGCATCTTTAAAAAATACCTTAGCCTCTAATGGTTTAAGAAAATAGCCCTGATTTGCTGCCATTATTGGACTTGTATCAGCATCGGTTACTAAAACTTTAGCCTGTGGCATCGGTAAAAATTTAAATAAACGTTTGCGTAATTTAGGCACATAATGTGGCATCATATGCTTTGGAGTTTCTGTTAATTTTCCAGAAATATCTGCTGTAGCTTTCGTCATAATAGGTTGATCACGTAATTGTCTTTCCATAGGTAAATTGTTCTTTATTGCTTCCAATTGACGACATGTTAATACTTTAGGACGTTCACTATCTTTCCAACGTTCTACACCCGAACTAAATGCAATTTTTTTATTAACTCGTAATTGTTTACGTTTTATTACCTTAATCATGGAGTTGTAAACAATGCGTGGTGGTAGTTGGGCTATTGTTTGCTTACGTATATAACTTAAATCGCTGCTTGCATTATTAATCATCGAAATATATTTAAAATCAGCATATAAATGTATATTCTTATGTTTGTTTGATTCATCTGAAGCCTGGATAGTCTTTTTATAAGGTTTAGCTCCTTGGAATAAATGTCTATGGCCAGCATTTTTAACATGACGAAAATCAGGAGTACAATATAAATCGGATTTAATTTTGTTGTATGGTAAATGGCGAAATTTTAAACGTTTGTTTTTATCTATAAGCAACTGCAAATTCGGCTGATAAATCAATTTAGCGTTGCATGGGCATATGTTATGGTAACGTGTCTCATAACGTCCAGGTCCAGGTGAGAAGCTTATATGAGATGAATGAATTTTGTTTCTCTTAAGAGGCACTATGGAATTGCGATAAAATGTATGCGGATTAAGGGGTGGTGGCCTAAGATGTTAATTGAATAAAAATTATCTATATGAATAATATTTGTTTCAAAACTCTTACGTTTTATGTTGCTTAGTTGTTTCGTTAATTTGATAATAATTTGGTCCAGGAAAATTGGGATCTTTATAACAAGTCAGTGGATTAGAAATCATACACCTGGTAGTTGCTTTATGTTCACGGGCATCTAAAATGAAAAGAAAAATATTTTCCTGCAACTTTTAATAAAATTATGATTTTCGAAATGGCCTCAGCTTCAATTAAAAAAAAAAAAAACTTCTATGTATATGAATAAAAGAATAGCGTGCCTGACTGACATATTCAGTTAACAGATCCCATTCTAATCCACAGGAATTAATAAGTTAAAGTTTGAGAGGTAGGTTCCTCTGCCAGCATGAGTGTCAGTATAAATTCTTACTGGAAGGGGAAAAACGGATAAAATATCCACCTAGACCATCTTCCCAAGCCGATTTAGCTTTGAAAATGAAACTTAGAATATACGTTCCACGGGGTGTGGGATAATTCACTTCGCAATTTTAGCCAGCAACATGGTAAAAATGTGGATTCAAATTGGCAAAAGCCTCTCCGGCTGCCCTATCCGCTTTATATAGAAGTCTTAATATAAATATGTTTCCTTTGGGGTAGGCTAAATTCACTAATAATTTAATTTTCCCAATTTTCGCAAGGAATGTGGTAAAAATGAGGATTTAAAAGGGGGAAAAGTTTGCTCCTCAACGTTCTGCCCAATCCGCTTTCGAGGGAAACCTGAAATTTTAAACATATATTCCGCGTAATAAATGCTAATTTATTGATAAGGTACTTTTTGGACTTTTTCCAGGGGGTTCCAAATGGTAAAAAGTCTCCCACTTAACGGCCTGTTTAAAGAGTTTTGGCTATAAATGAAATTAAAAATAGGTGCTCTCTGGGGTATAAATAAAATATGTGTCTGCAATATATCTCAGTACAAAAGGACCCGTACATCCTAATACCGTTTAAACCAGCAGGTAACACCACTGAGTAGTTGCGCTAAAAGAAATTTTTGAACATTTTTGCTGGGAGGGAAGGGACAAAACTTCTTAGGCTAAAAATTTTAAACATGTGTTCCTTGAGTTGTGCTCCTAATTTTTTAAGATGCATCAAAGATTTTTCTTTAACAGCTGCACTTACTTGATAAAAATATACTTTTTTGTTTATAACATATAGTTTTCATCTTCTCAGTTTCTCTTGGCAAGTCGTAAAATCTGTACGTTTGTTTTTTAGCTGCAATAACTTTCGATTTACTATTATTTAGTTTACGCCAATAAGCACCACCTTGACCAGCACGACTTTCAAATGGTATTTTAGTTATATCGTAAATATTTGGTGGCATTTGCCATGATTTCTCTTTTAATGATCCACGTTCTATAGATTTTGTTGTCATTTTACATGGACCATGAGGTTTCAGTGGCATTGTATAGGATTGATTGTTTTTTTCATGTTCATCTTTACTGTCCCGTAGATAAAGATTTTTATTTTCCGTTATATAAGATTCTAATTTTTTTCTGGCTTCTGATTCTTGAAAACGTATTCCTGGTGAAGAATATACATATAAATTTTGAATGTTTGTAAAGAGAGTAAAGATTATTATTAGCTTACTCGTTATCATAAACAGTGGTAGATTTAATTTTGTTCTTTCTAAATCAGTTGTAGTATTGACCACCATTTTGTTTATTTATCCAAAATATGGACAATAAAATCAGACAAGTTTTATTTTTAACTCAATGACAGGTTGATAGCATGTAGTTTATTCTTTGAAATTTATTAATTAAGTTTGACATATAGATATGTTGTGTAAATCTACAGGGTTCGAAACTGTTATGATGAATTAAGATAATTTTATAGCAAAAGATAAAATTAGAAGAATTTAACCTCAAAGTAAATAAAATGTTAAATCACGTTAATATTTATAAATTAATTCAAGAGAAAATTTACAAATACATACAGAACAAAATATTATAAAAACCCTGCAAACATTTGGATGATAATTTCTGAGAAGTTATTAAAGCGACAATGAGATAACACTGTGCAACAAATATTTTAGTTGTCAGTTAATTATGAAAATTTAACAACTTAACTATCCAAATTTGTCGTTAAAAAGTTAGAGAGTTCCACTATAGAATGCTTAAAAACATTGTTGATTTAAATTTGAATTCTTTTTTTTTTTTGACTAAAACAAAAATGGTAATGGGGTAGAGCAAAAACCATGGGTGAATTTACTATCATATCCAAGTACTTTCATTTCCATTTGATTTTGAAATTTTTTTTTTTGCCAATTTCGATTAATCGTATAAATTATTTGAAATAATCGTTATTTGAAAAACATTTTAAATTATTAAAAAATTTCTTTAGCAAAATTTTTCGATTAATCGATTGATTATGTCAATGCAAGAGTTGTTAATATTTTTTGTTAAAAGTTTTTCATTCAGAACTAAAGTCTCGATTGATATTTATTTTTGTTAAATAATATTTTTGTTTTATGGACATTTAAAATATGTATAAAGATGAAAGTGAATTTAACTTGTATACCTAGGGTCAGTTGTACTGTGAAGTGTTTATTTCTTATGTTTGTTATTTTAAACATAGTAAAGCTAATTACTTTGAATGGTTGTTATACACAAACTCCATTTTATGTTAGTGTTTTTAACAAGTAAATATTAACAATGCAAATGATATTGCCATCTTAAGGGTATAATGAGATGACAACAACAAAAGAATCAACTTTAAATAAAAAGTATAAAACAAACTCATTGTAAAATGCATTTGATTAAGGTTGCTGCCAACCAAAGAAGAAGATGTTTTTTTAGTTCAAGTTTTCAATCTTTATATACATTTTTTGCAATATACTCGTATTTTTTTTAACAGTTTAGTTTCCTTCTTATTTGAATGTCAATGAATATTTAACTAGATTATGAAAATAAATAGTGAAAACTAAAGGGAGAGAGAATAAGTTTGCAAAAACTATTAAAAATGAAAGCATATTCATTAGAATGATTATTAAAAAGAAACGGTTTGGAGTTTGTTCAGTTTTTTTTTTTTTTTTGTTAAAAGTAGAAAATTGATGATAAGTTTAAAAGAAAAATTAATTAATTTTAAGTTTCAATAAAAAAATTACTATGGTATTAAGATGGTACTAATTAATAAAATACCTAAAGGATGTTTTAGATGTCTTTAAGTTGATGACATTGTTTAAGAAAGTGAGAAACTTGTGTAGTGTTTAATTCTCTGTAAAACTCTTTTAGGTTATTTCTTATAAAATGATTTAGTTGTTAGTTATGCTTTGGTTATTATTACAAAAAAAAAAAAAACTGACTCAATCATTGCTAAACTACAATAAATATGGTATTGAGTTTGGATTAAGCTGAAAATGAATGCCCAATTTTGCTATGGTTTTCTTAGAAGATAATAAAATTTGGACTTTCACTTTTCTAAAACTCTTTTATGGCCTTTTGGCTGATAATTTTTTTTTTTTTGATTTCAGAACTATGTCTGAAAATTTCAAATTAAAATTCAACATAAATTCATATAAAATTATTTTATTTTAACTCTTTTTCTTTAATATTTTTAATTTAAAGTATGTTCTCTTTCAATTAAAAAATATTTAAAAAAAATAAAAATGATTCAGCCTTATTATTGTATCAATATTTTCCAAACGTATATTTTAGTTAAAGTCGACTTTAGTTAAAATATTGGGTGGCAGTATGCCTTGACTTGGTTTATTTTTGGAGCATTCTGATTGGTTAATTTATTTTCAGCCAATCAAAATGTTTGAAATAGAAATATTTTTGTAGGAATTTCATACACAAAATGAACAAAACCGTATGATTTAAAATAAAGTCGACTTTAAATTTAAATTACTCTTTTATAGTAAGGGCCATTGATTTTAAGATATATTGCTTTTTAGCTTGAAATTTTTAGATATACATAGTTCTGAAATTAAACAAAAAATCTTCTTGAAAATTGGAGTTCAGCTTTAAATTTTTCCCATTTTTCGCAAATATTAAAATTGTTATTCTATGAAAAATTAGATAACTAGGACACCATTTGTGGTAAGTTTAAAGAGTTTTCTTTTTTAAAGTGGAACGGTTCGAATTATTTTGCCTCATATGTGCAACAGAGAGTTAAAAAATTAAACAACTTTCCGAGATTAAGGAAAACTTGGCATTATACGATTATCTAACATCGGTTTTCTATTTTCAAATTTTTTTTCTTAATATCTTAAAATTAATTAATGCCTGGCTAAATATATTTTCCAAATAATTTGACATGCAGAAATTAAATGTTCTAAAAATTTTACTTTTTTTAATTTGTTTTTATTTCTCTACTTTCTTGCAATATGAAAATTTCAGCCTTCATCATTTTCAAATTTTAAGCCTCTCTAATATGTATGTACAATAAAAACCTCAAAAATCCTTTTCAAACAGTTATATTTTTTCTTTTGAAAAATAAAACGCATATTAGTACTAAAAACTAACGTTGTTTTAGTATACATAGAATAAGAGTAAATTTATACAACCACATTACGTTTATTTGCTTAAAATTCTAATATACAACATTTCTTTTCTTTCACTCTACACACAAATGTATATAAAACGAGTAAAAAGATTAAAGTCGGGCATGCCGACTATACAATACCCTACACCAGTCTGGGTAAAAGCCAACTAATGTTTGGATCCGAAATTCGAATGGGTTAAAATGGGGCTTCCGTCAAAATTTTCCATAATGTGAGTCAGCGCACCAAATTTCATTAAAATATCTTAATATTTGCGATCTGCAGTTTGTAACCAAGCCAATTTAGGGGGGACCCTTATATGGGCACTAGGTCTAAACATGGACCGATGTTCACCAAAATCTATAGGCTTCGTCCTTGGGCCAACTTAGCTCTGTGTACCAAATTTCATCAAAATATCTTAATATTTGCGATCTGCAGCGTATACACAATATAATTTTGGGGGGACCATTGTATGGGCACTAGGTCTAAACATGGACCGATTTTAACCAAAATCAATAGGCGTCGTCCTTGGGCCGACATAAGTCGGTGTACCAAGTTTAATCAAAATATCTTAATATTTGCGACCTGTAGAGTGCGCACAAGAATGCATGGACAGACAGACAGACGGACGGACGGACAGACGGACATCGTTAAATCGAAATAAAAAAAATTCTGAGCCGATCGGTATACTATAAGGTGGGTCTAGGACCACTATTTTTTGGTGTTACAAACATCAGCACAAACTTATAATACCCTGACCACATAGTGGTGTAGGGTATAAATACTAGAATATGTGTGTGTATGAGTTTATTGTGAAACATACATACATACATATGTCTACACTGGTAGCTACTATTGTATTTGTAATAGTTGGTTGCTATACCAGTAAGCTATGGGCCAGTGTCTTCGTTTTTTTTTTTTTTTTTGCAATAAACGCATTTCAAGTAAAGCGAAAATCTTGATTTTGATGTTCTAGGTAACCCGGTAATCATTGCTAAATATATACAGCGGTGGAAAATATAATAGGAACAATTCAAGTTTTTTCTAATTTTATTCTCGTTGCCTTTAATTTTAAAGATCAAAATAGTGGCTAAACTGGCCTCGAAAGACGAGCAGATGGTCCAAAAATAATGGAGAATTTTAACGTAATGTCTGTTTTTTTATTTTATTTTATCACTTGTCTTAAGTGGGCGTGTTGGAAATCCTACAAAATTTCCTTAAATCCTGCATTATTTTTATCCACAAATAGTCTCCTTGTCAGTGCCTTAAACATGAACAAATTTTTCTTAGTTTTAAGCGATTTTAGAATAAAGTTACCAACACTGAAATTTTAAAGTGAATAGAATTATGCTATACCTACCACGATATAACAAATAAGTCAAGTTTTTTTCTACGTTAAGTATAAAACCTTTCGTATTAAAATTTCATTGTTGTTAACTTTATTGTAAAATAAAGAAAAATTTGTTCATGTCTTAGGGACTGTTTTTATTTTTCTCAAAAAATCTTTATAAAAAAAATATAAAAGCTTTGGATCCACCATATTGAATTTAAATATTTTTAGCTACAGATTTGTGATCAGGGACCCTAAAATCAAATTTAACAATATCCAGAAAATTAAGAAAAAATTACGGGCACCATATTGGACTTTCTATTTGAACTTTCTAAATCTGAATTAATTTTTCATTTTTGCCATCTCCTAACTTCTCTCACCCATTGTTATATTATAAATCCAATCAGAAAAATTTTCAAAAATCATGTCCGCCACATAAAGTCTGCCATTTTAAATTTTATAATATTGATTTTAAACTCGTAAAATCAGTTCTTTGATACTTTTTGGTCAAATATATAATAAGTTTTGGTTCAGAAAATATTGATTCTGACCCATTGTGCCGTGTAGAATATTGTCGTTTGCTTAAGTGGTATTGTTTGCATAAAATAGTAATACAATATTATTTAAATTGCCAGTGAGTTGTTTTCATACACTAAAAATTCATAAAAAAACGAGTAAAAAGGTTAAAGTCGGGCATGCCGACTATACAATACCCTACACCAGTCTGGTGTATTGTTTGGATCCGAAATTCGAATGGGTTAAAATGGGGCTTGTGTCAAAATTTTCTATAATGTGAGTCAGCGCACCAAATTTCATTAAAATATCTTAATATTTGCGACCTGCAGTTTGTAACCAAGCCAATTTTGGGGGGACCCTTATATGGGCACTAGTTCTAAACATGGACCGATGTTCACCAAAATCAATAGGCTTCGTCCTTGGGCCAACATAGGTCTATGTACCAAATTTCATCAAAATATCTTAATATTTGCGACCTGCAGCGTATAAACAGTATAATTTTGGTAGGACCCTTATATGGGCACTAGGTCTAAACATGGACCGATGTTCACCAAAATCAATAGGCTGCGTTATTGGGCCAATATAGGTCTGTGTACCAAATTTCATCAAAACATCTTAATATTTACGACCTGCAGCGTATAAACAGTATAATTTTGGTAGGACCCTTATATGGGCACTAGGTCTAAACATGGACCGATGTTCACCAAAATCAATAGGCTGCGTTATTGGGCTAACATAGGTCTGTGTACCAAATTTCGTCAAAATATCTTAATATTTACGACCTGCAGCGTATAAACAATATAATTTTGGTAGGACCCTTATATGGGCACTAGGTCTAAACATGGACCGATGTTCACCAAAATCAAACTTGTTCGTCCTTGGGCCAACATAGGTCTGCGTACCAAATTTCATTAAAATATCTTAATATTTGCGACCTGTAGAGTGCGCACAAAATTGCATGGACAGACAGACAGACGGACGGACGGACAGACGGACATCGTTAAATCGAAACAAAAAAAAAATTCTGAACCGATCGGTATACTATAAGGTGGGTTTACGACCAATATTTTTTGGTGTTACAAACATCAGCACAAACTTATAATACCCTGACCACATAGTGGTGTAGGGTATAAAAATCCACACCTTTTGCAATTGTAATTCAGAAAATATCAATTGAAATTCAGAAAATATCAATTGAAATTCAGAATTTCCATTTGAAATTCAGAAAACATCAATTGAAATTCAGAATTTCCATTTGAAATTCAGAAAACATCAATTGAAATTCAGATTTTCCATTTGAAATTCAGAAAATATCAATTGAAATTCAGAAAATATCATTTGAAATTCAGAAAATATCAATTGAAATTCAGAAAATATCATTTGAAATTCAGAAAATATCATTTGAAATTCAGAAAATATCAATTATTATTCAGAAAACATCAATTGAAATTCAGAAAATATCAATTGAAATTCAGAAAATATCAATTGAAATTCAGAAATCGTCATTTGAAATTCAGAAAATATCAATTGAAATTCAGAAACAGTCATTTGAAATTCAGAAAATATCAATTGAAATTCAGAAAATATCATTTGAAATTCAGAAAATGTCAATTGAAATTCAGAAAATATCATTTGAAATTCAGAAAATATCATTTGAAATTCAGAAAATATCAATTGAAATTCAGAAAACATCAATTGAAATTCAGAAAATATCAATTGAATTTCAGAAATCGTCATTTGAAATTCAGAAAATATCAATAGAATTTCAATTGATGTTTTCTGAATATCAATTGATATTTTCTGAATTTTAAATGACATTTTGTGAATTTCAAATGATATTTTCTGAATTTCAAATGATATTTTATGAATTTCAATTGACATTTTCTGAATTTCAAATGATATTTTCTGAATTTCAATTGATATTTTCTGAATTTCAAATGATGGTTTCTGAATTTCAATTGATATTTTCTGAATTTCAAATGACGATTTCTGAATTTCAATTGATATTTTCTGAATTTCAATTGATATTTTCTGAATTTCAATTGATGTTTTCTGAATAATAATTGATATTTTCTGAATTTCAAATGATATTTTCTGAATTTCAAATGATATTTTCTGAATTTCAATTGATATTTTCTGAATTTCAAATGATATTTTCTGAATTTCAATTGATATTTTCTGAATTTCAAATAGAAAATCTGAATTTCAATTGATATTTTCTGAATTTCAAATGGAAATTCTGAATTTCAATTGATGTTTTCTGAATTTCAAATGGAAATTCTGAATTTCAATTGATATTTTCTGAATTTCAAATGGAAATTCTGAATTTCAATTGATATTTTCTGAATTACAGTTGCAAAAGGTGCAGAAAAGACAAAAATCGAGTAAGTACGAAAATGAAAGAATAGCTAGATCGACCACAAAGTACACTATTGAATCCTACATATAAAAGCAGTTAGTAGAACCAGCATTACTTAAAATTTTATATTTAAATATTTTGTGCATTTTGTTTAAACATTAGTTTGAAATAAAATTGCAGTTTTCTAAAACTTTTTTTATATTTTTCTGGGTGTACTCTTTGGTTTAAAACCAGCTATAACTTCAAACTTTATCCATAAATTTTCTTCAATTTTACGTAATCCCTTTATGAAGATATAGGGTATTTTTTAATGGGCTGTTCCAAAAAGCAGGTTAAAATATAATAGCTAATTTTCATTAATAACGCTTTTTGCTGTCAATTCTAACACCGATTACTTTTGTTTGAAATGGCCCCAAAAGCAACCGCTTCTCCAGCTTCAAAGAGTAACCTGTGGCCTACCAATTCTAAAATTAGTTCTAGAACTGAATATTTTCCATAGAAATAGACTGAGATGTATTTATAATGGCTCTTGTCAGACCTCATGTGTTTCGAATGTGATAGATATTTGAAATACTGTAATATTTGCAAACACATGAGTTTTAAAAATATATAATTTACGCTTTAAAATAAAAATGCTAATATTAGGAAAAAAAAAAAAAATTAAATATTTATGTAGAGGGATATTTTTCACTTAATAAAATTATTTGATTAAAATCGAAAAAATAAATGTTTCAACCCAAGCTTTTAGTAGTTACAAATACCAGCAAAATTATTTACTAGTGAACTGGTGTAGGGCACAAATTGTAGCAATACGTATGAATGTTCGTTTAACTCTACTTTAACAAACAACAGTATCTAAAGTAACTCAGTCAAAGTGGTATACACGCTTCCCTCGAGTAACATGGTTGCCAGTAATTCCCTTATTGTACCTCAATCGTTGTGTAATGTTATTAGTAAATATCGTTTTTGGCGTCAATAAGGTGATATTTCTTAATAGGTTTTGTTTACTCTTGACCCTAATTTTTATGGTTATATGTCAAGCTTTCTAATAGGCTAGACGAAAAATAAAAAAAACCTTTCTTGAGATATATCCATTTATATTTTTGGACTTTGAATTTCAAGGTCAAACATTATTCTTTTAAAGTAGCCAATATCGCCATTGCAAAAGCTGGGAGAATTAATTATGAATCGATTTTTATCTTTTTACTTTTATGAAGTCTACATATAATTTTAAATAATTTAAAACGTTTTTTTTTAAAGTCAAAAATTTCGAGCTCTATAACTTGAAAAATATTGAATGCTTATATTTTGCTCTTAGATTACATGGCACATTGTTAATAATTCACCAAAATTTTGATAAAATTCGGACTACTTTATATTTTTAGTGTGGACCGCTCTGAATTTTTTTCTTATATACGTAATCTCACATTTTTGTTATTTTGTGTGTTAGCGTTTTAGCATACTTGTGAACAGCAAGTCATTTAAGTTTTTATATATCAGATACAGCTCAGATGGTAGGGATGTCCATTGGTAAGCTGGATCGACTCCTGGCACAAGCACATATTATTAAAAAAGTTTAATAATAAAAAAAAATTCTTTTATAAATTATGATTTTTTATCTTGTTTAGAATTATTATTTTACCAATACTGATATCCACATTACTCATGATTCTTCACGACATCCTAATATAAAAGTAATAAGAAATGTTTTAGGAAAAGTAACTAGTTACCATAATCAGGTAATATGCTATCTTTATATATGTATATTTGGCAAGGACTTTCTACACTGGGGTTGTAAATATCAACGTTATACAAATTTTGCTGAATTTTCTATGAAATCATGAATTCTTTAGGGCAAAATTCAAAGAAAACCACGTTATGCGATGGAAGTTATCAAACCGCGTTAGAACTAAACTCGTTATGCGAGGAGTGTGTGTAATTTTATATGTAACTATGTGTGTTGTATGTATGACTAAAGCTTTTTTTGTTATGAGAATTCATTGCAATTTTAAATATTTTTCCTTATTTTCGTCATTGTTGTTGTTATTATTGTTACTTTCTTCAAAAGCTGAAGGAAAAGATGAAAAAATAATGCCAAAACTTCTGTTTGGTTTGTTTTACAATTTCGAATTCTTTTACTTTACTTAGATTGGAGAGTGCAATATTGTTTATATATTAGGCTGTCCTGAAATAATGGATTAAAAAATGTAGTATTTTGAAATTACAATATTAAAGACCCAGCATTAAAGAAAAAGCTTTAAAGAAAACTTTAGATGTTTTATAGCTTTTTTTGTATTAGAGAAAAAATAGGCATGAGTTTAGAAGTGCTGCAGAACAACAAAGACATTTTTCAGCGTTAGTTTTCTCTTTCCCTAACAATAATGCTGCGGAAAAGGCAAATGCTTTTTCTAAGTGCGACATTGCCATCAAATCGATATCGCGAACAAATGTTAACCAAATTTTTTCTGATCGGGATAAATATTAATTGCATTAAAAGAATTAAATGTACTAAAATCCCAAAACCTATTTAACAAATTGTGAAAAATAATCTGTTCTGTCAAAACATCAGAGTAGTATTTTGGAAGATGACAAAGATGAATTTTGGTAATTTTTATACCCTACACCACTATGTGGTCAGGGTATTATAAGTTTGTGCTGATGTTTGTATCACCAAAAAATATTGGTCGTAGACCCACCTTATATTATATCGATCGGATCAGAATTTTTTTTTATTTCGAATTAACGATGTCCGTCTGTCCGTCCGTCCGTCTGTCTGCCTGTCCATGCAATTTTGTGCGCACTCTACAGGTCGCAAATATTAAGATATTTTGTTGAAATTTGGTACGCAGACCTATGTTGGCCCAAGGACGAACAAGTTTGATTTTGGTGAACATCGGTCCATGTTTAGACCTAGTGCCCATATAAGGGTCCTACCAAAATTATATTGTTTATACGCTGCAGGTCGTAAATATTAAGATATTTTGATGAAATTTGGTACACAGACCTATATTGGCCCAATAACGCAGCCTATTGATTTTGGTGAATATCGGTTCATGTTTAGACCTAGTGCCCATATAAGGGTCCTACCAAAATTATACTGTTTATACGCTGCAGGTCGCAAATATTAAGATATTTTGATGAAATTTGGTACATAGACCTATGTTGGCCCAAGGACGAAGCCTATTGATTTTGGTGAACATCGGTCCATGTTTAGACCTAGTGCCCATATAAGGGTCCTACCAAAATTATATTGTTTATACGCTGCAGGTCGTAAATATTAAGATATTTTGACGAAATTTGGTACACAGACCTATGTTAGTCCAGAAAATAGATCTATAGATTGAAAAACATCGTCCCCGGACGATTTCCTGAGGCAGGAATGAAATCTGGAGATGGACATGATTTCAACAGAGTATTGTTATTATAAGATTTGGAATTTTAACATATTTCATTCCTTTAAAATAAGATGTCTCTCTTAAAAGCAATATTTTAAAACACAAATACAACAACATCAAGCAGTTTGCCTACTTTTACTGTTTTGGAAGGGAAAGAAAAAGAGTATCCAGGAAAAACAGGGTTTTAACTACTCACCAGCCCTTTTACTCGCTTATTTACTTTTGTTCGCTTTATCCCAAAAGTAATTACCTACATGCATTTTGTTTTTAAATAAGAAAGTAAATGTATGTATATATGTAATTAATTTTTGTTAGTTGTTTTGACTAATTTGTGGTTCATTTTATTAACAGTCGAAAACAAAAGATTTCGTATTAACCAATGTTTTTATATTGAAATAGTTGCCAAAACTTCGGGACTTCTAAATTAGTTCGTATTAACCGAGAATTCATTTCAAGTTTTAAAATTTTAGCATATTCGATTACTCTAATATGATTAATGATTATCCCAATAAACAGAAATTGGAAATAAAACTCATTTTATGTTTTTCCCATGTTGTACACAATATCGGTATGTTAAGGACCCTGTAAAGCAATGTAAGTAGATACAAATTGTTTGTCATGCTCGTCTATAAAAAGCGTTATTGAAATTTTCATATCTTCAATGTCTGAAGTTAAGGTGTAGCATTACAGTAATACTTCGTGAAAATGTTGATTCGGAACACACTAATCCACAGAGTATTTGTTTTTAGTACAACTTCTAGTTTAAACAGACAGACACTTTCACAGTAGTGGAAATAGGGAAAATGGAAGGAATGGTTAAGGAAATTGTAAGTTAGCTTTTTAATACTCATCTATTTACATATAACATACAAAAAAAAAAAGACTAAAGAAAGGAAATATAGGTTAAAAGTGCTTACATACGCAAATACAAGTTAAATTATCTTTTATGTTATTGTATTAAATTGTAAAGTACATATTGTTAGTTATATATAAAGAAGTAATGCTTTTTTTTCTATCTATAGGGTGGTCTCAATATTATTAAAATGTTAAGTAATTTGTGCTTTAAAATGTTTTTCACAAATAGCGATTAAGTAAAACGATGCTTAATATGGTAATACACAATTTGAAAAACTAATTTTGGTTTTAAATCCATTAATTAAATTTATCTAAGTTAAGGTTAAGTAGCGCTTAATTTTTGCTGCTAATCCAATATAATAGGCTGCCTTTAAAATTTGTGTAAATTTTGTTGTATGCTATCTGAAAGAATTAAATTTTGTTTATTTCCTTATTTTGCATTAGATAGACATAATATTGCCATTTTACTGCAACATGTAAATATCGATTTCGAAAACGGAAATAACAATGCGGTTTGTTAAACAGGAAATTACTTGTCAAAATAAATATTCGTAATTTTAACTAAAATGTATTATTGAGAAATCAACAGAAAATTGTTGATTGGCTTAAAATAAAAAATAAAACAACAAAAATTTTATTAATTTTTTTTATTGTTTTTATTCATACGGCCCCACTACTACTATTACTACATTGAACAGAAAATAACTAAATATTTTGGTAGTTAAAAAACTACATTCACACATTACATGGGTGGCATTGGCATACCGTCTGGAGGTGAGGGCATTTGACGTTTAGCCTAAAGAGAAAAAAGACGTTAATAAAATCATATACATTGCAGTAAAAATTGAAAAAAAATGCTTTTTTTATTCTCCACATTTTTTGCAGCTACATTCCCCGCTTGCTTGTAATCACAAGATATGAAAATGAAATTATAAATTTTCGACAAAAAGTAGGTGCAACAAAATGAGGTGAATGTCAAAAAGTATTTTGAAATCGCTATAACAATTTGTTTTTGAAATAACCTACACGTGTTTGTTCTGGATTTTGTTGGAATTCTTTTGGTACTTCCTCGGGTGGTGTATTACGACGAATCTGTTAAATATATAAATTTATTTAATAAATAGGGGAAAACCGAATTTGTAGCCAATCAAATGATTCAGTTGGGGTAACCGAAATTCGCTATTAAATTTCAGAATTCGGTAGTCACAACCGACAAATTCTTTAACTGCAACGCAACAATTCGGTTGGCAACAAATTTGATTATCAGCATGAATCTGTTTTCTGGATGGAGGTTAGGGGGTATTATAAGTGAAAACTGGATTGAGTTTGTTTTTTAATTATGCCAGCAAAATTTCAGTGATGGGTGCTCATTAATAATATCTAAATAATAAGCAGTATAATCTTTGTCTATTTCATATATTTAATGCTAAAACTTATTAATTTTATTTGACAAGGTCGTTTTCATAAGTAGTTGTCCAATTTGTGCATCTGCTTATCCACTGCATTACAAAAATTAAAAAAATAAGTGGTTATTCGTATGCTGACTATCAATTAAAAAACTAAGTGGTTACAAATTGTTAATTATTAAGACTTACTCATATGCTTATTATTATTATTAAGTTGTTATCAATATCACATTATTTTTGACTGCTTATAAAAACGACTTCGTCTAAGAAAAATATACTAGTTATTTTTGTTAGACAATGTCCAAGAGTCGAATTATAAATAGTAAAAAATTTAGTTTCAATATTCATATGACCACTTGTTTGGTAAGAAAAGTTTTTCCTGTGATATAAAAGTTAAGTTAATTTTTTTTTAAATGAAGTTTTAATTTTCTTAATGCTGACAACTGAAGAATGTGGTGATGCCCAGGAAGCAATTTTATTGTATATCGGAAAACTGATGAAACACTTTGAAGCAACCAATAAAATCTAATAATTCACTATCATGTTAAATTTTGGAACACTATTCTAACTAAATATATAAAATATTATTTATAAAGTTTGGTGGCACTCGCATAAATAAAAATCACGCCGAAAATTTGTGCTGATGCTTGTAATATAAAAAAAATATTGAATATAGACCCAAGTTTTAGTAGGACGATCGACCAAAAACCACTTTTTGATTCGATTTGGCAGTCTAAATATCTGTCCATGTGTTAAGATATTTTGATAAAATTTAATACACCAAGTTATATGGGTCTAAGAACTGGGCCTGTTGAATTACATCTCTTAGAGTTTCGACCTTGTTTGCAGATTTTTTAGATTTGAAAATTATTTTACTTTAAATATTACCAAAACAAAGTAGTGATTTAAAAAAATATATTCAATAACATTTTTTAAAAAAATTAAAAAAATAATTTTGTCGCCTTTTAAACACTAATAAAATTGGAAACTAATTTTTAATGCAATTTTTCTTTATCCGATTGTCAGCAAAGAGAAAAAAATGGGACCACCCTTCTCTGGGGAGCAAATTAAAAAAAATTCATATAACTTAGAACAGCTCCAGTGCGTATTTTCATTTAATCAAATAATTGAAGAGTAATAATTCTACCCCTAATGAAAAAGTTCTAAAGACTTATTACGTCGAATTTTTTCAAAAACCTTTTGTAAGCTGTTATGATATATTTTGTCTCTTAAGTACTCTTTTAATAGTCTTATTTTATTTTGTTTATTAAAAACTCTTGGAAAAGTACTTAATATAGCTTATTTTATGACTGTCCGTTCACAAACTACAATTTAGTTCTTGTACTAATGCTGAATTTTTTAAATACAAATACTAAAAAACCTTCCAAATGTAGCAAAAGTAGTACAAATTGCAAGTAAACTGAACCCACCAGACACTGACAATATTTTATAGTAATATTTTTAAATACAAATATATGATTTAAATGATTATACTCACTCTGAAGTTAGAAGATTCAAACTGTAATGAAAACAAGATATTTTATATATTATTATTTCATAAGAAAACCTTAGATTTAAAAAATATTTGAATATAGAAAAGGTGTTGTTTTGTATTCCGAAGTAAAGTGCGATTAACCCTCTAAAGAACCATATGGAAATGGTGTTGTTACTTTGGAAGTTTTGACGATTTTTTCTGTAAAGAGATTTTCATAATAAGGCTCTTCGTTTTCTATTAGTTTTTTGTATTTTTTTCGAACGAAGTTAGCCAATTCGCAGGGATATTACATATTTACATTTTTTTCCAATCTCCTGCGGAAGCTCTGGCGTCAAAGTTTATAATTTCCACTGAAAGCATAGATTTGAGTGGCTTTTCTTGGCCTTCAGTTTATAAGGCTTCATAAGGCTAATATGAGCAGCTATGAATAAATTAACAACAATGATGATTTTGCAAGTATTCCATTAATGAAATTTTCATTTTAAAGTTAAAACTACATTTTTGGAACATATTTGGCCTTCTGCCACTTTGTAAAAAGTAATATTTTTACCTGAGCTACCGCTGCCAAATAGAACATTATATTCTGTAATGTGAAAATGTATTTTCGAACAATTATTTTAATACAACATTGAAAATATTATTATAGTAACTGACTGTAGTTTATTTAAAAAGTTTTCGGTATATTTATTTTTAAATTATTAAACAGTTAAAACGAAAATAAATATGTTTTTCCACTTTTTTGTCTTTTATTTAAAAAATAAATATAAAATATATAAATATGTACATATAAATATGGATTTTCTGTTACAGTTATTATTTTCGTTTAAAATGTTTTGTTTAAAAAACCCTTTTGGACTTCTAGGTCAGTTAAAAAAACGAAATAAATGAAAAATCGTTATTTTTTTAAGGATTTTTAAGCTAATTTATTAACATTTAAAAATAAATGAAAAGTTCATGAATCAAAATATATGGAAGTAGTTTGCGAGAATTATCTTTATATTTTTTTGATTCGCGAATTTATAAATCCCTTTTCTTGAATCATCTTTGAAAATAATTCTTTCTGAATCAATTCCTCAAAGCTCTGGCCATGATGCCGTCTGCAAATATTAAATTTAGCACACGAACTTGTATCGGCCTAATGACAAAACCTATTTGGACTTAGCGTCCACATCTGACTATTTTTCGGATTTTCATTTGAATAAACATAATATTAGCCAAAATCAAATTTTCTTATGGATTTTTAATCAATTTATTGAAAAATTGTAGCACAAGTACATTTGACCCCATTAAAATTTCGGACCTAAAAGTTAGTTGACTTTCAACCCGATTGCCAGGGTATTGTGTAATCTGCATACCCAACTTTAACTTTTTCACTCGTTTTTCATTTATTTTCTGGGTGTATTTTCGTTTCATAATTTTTTTAAAAAAAATTCGAAAATAATGCTTTCCGAATTATGCCAAAATCACGTTTTTTTGGACCGCGGTCGATTTTCTTTTGCCTATTTGGCCCCCTAAATCTTTGAGACGGCCAAAATAATGAAGCAGTTTTTTTGTTCTCTATCACTTAACTGAATTTCATAAAAATTGGACACTCTCACACAAGGTACAATTTACTATTTAATATGATTTACGCATTCTGTTTTCCTACACTGTTTATAAAATACTTCATTTTTCGAAATATTAAAAATTTTATTAAAATTGTTAAATTTGCATGGTATGAACTTACTTCTGGAGCTTTTTTTGGAGGTTCCTCCATTCTCTAAAAAAAAAACCAAATAATAAATCCAAATTATATTCATAATTCATATAGATATAAAAGAATATTGTACTCACCATTAAATCACTCATACCACCACGTGGTTTGGCTTGCACAATTGCTCCAATAATCACAATAATTGTGCAATAAATAAACAATTTCACTAACAGTTTCATTTTGAGTGATTTAATTCACAAAATTTACGTTTAACAAAGCACCAAACAAAAGCAGAGCTACAAATTGAAATATTGCAAATTGATCAATTTTGTTTTAAACAATTCAACAAATCAACGAATTATGCATACTGGCCAAAGCAAACAATGACAATTTATAGTTTAGATTGTGCATCGATATTTGTTTTTCTTTTTTTTTCAATATGGCCTGTGTATGAGTATGAAAAGCCAATGTGTGTGTGTGTGTAGTATGTACACTATATGGACTATGCATTGTATTTGTATATTTTCATGTTTGTATGCAAATAACAATGATAAACATGGAATTTTTCTAAATTCATTTAATTATTAGATTTTTTTGTGATAAAATTCTAATTAAATATTTGTTAAAAGTAAAATTAAAAACACATGTACCCTAACTTTTTCCCCTGAAAAATACAATAACTTGTATTACAATAGATTGGATTTTGATAAATAAAATATTAGTTAATTTGTAACACATTAAAATGTTTATATAAGTGTATATTAGGGTGGGTCAATTTGGATTTTTTTTTAGGTTTTAATTTTAAATCTATACTTTCTTAGGGCTTTTTTCTTCTTAGAAATTTGTGTAGATTTCCTATACTTAGATTTGTAAATTTGCTATACGCCCGTCACGAACATATATTAGGGTGGGTCGAATTGTAGGTGGCCGAAAAAATATACAAATGCGCATCGCGATCCTTGTTCTAAAGGTCATTCCAATAAACTTTGCCAAAGAAGCCATAGCTCAAAAATGAACTTCAACGATTAAATGAACTGAACGATTAAATATTCAAGAATCAAGGCAAAAGAAAATTTTATTTCCTCTAGCCAAATGTATGTATATGTTGTGTTTTTTGGGTCGAGGAAATCATTTTTGACATATATTTTTAGTTTTGAGTGCCGCCAGAGGGCGATTTCGTATATTGTTTTGGATTTATCGAGCTTTTTTGGGGAAAATTGACGAAATTGTTGTGAAAATTGACGAATATTTGACTTTCTATTTTGAAAATCCGGGAGTTCGAAGTTCATTTTCGAACTCCCGGCAAAGTTTCTTGGAATGACCCATAGAACAAGAATCGCGATGTGCCTTTGTCACAAAAAATTTGACCCACCCTAGTATATATTATGTAGGTATATATTTTCATATTGCAATGCCTTGTTAAACATGTGTGTTTTTGTTGCTTTTCTATTGTTTTCAAAATTTAATTGTTTCGATTTCTTTCAATGCCTGTAAACAATAAATATTTGTATGTAACTGTGTGAGTGCTTATGATTTTTTTTTTTGCTAATTTTTCCCTTATTGTTATTAAGTATTATTTAATTATGTTCAATTTCAAATGATTGATTATAAACTAATATTTTTTTCTCTTATCATTTTGTAATTTTATTTTGTTTTCCGATTTAATTTTATAACTTTAATTAGTTTCGTTATTGATCAATGTAGGTGATAAAAATTATATTTGTTTTCATTCGTTTTTTAGTTGATTATTGAAATTGTGGTTTTTAGAATTTTATTTAAAGTAAGCAAAATAATTAGAAATTTTGAATTTAACAAGCAAAAAAACAAATAAATAAAAGTTAAACTCGTTCATGCCGATTATATGATACCCTACACAACAGTATAATTTCGGATATATTTCGGGAAGCGGATCAAATTCCGGAAAGTTAGTTTCAACCAGCGGTGCAATTAATATAGTGAAAGATATGTATCATACTTAGAAATAGGACAATTAAATTCGTATATACAAACCTATCTTTTTTTAATTTTTCTGCAACTTTTCTTTTTATCTTCAAAGAGTTTTTATATGAAAAATTATAAATTACAAACATTTCAAACAACAAATTTGTGAGAATTTGAATTTAAGCTAATATTTTTTAGTCAGAAATAAGAACGAATTTTTCTTGAATTTTATTTAAGTCAGAAATAAAATATTTAGCTCCAGTTTCAGAACTGCCGTTTTGTAAACATCGTCTCGATAGTTTCCAAAATAATTCCAAAATGGTAATTCAGATTGGTTCCAAATTCAAAAACTTGCTCTCAAAAATTAAAGAAAATTACCTAAGTTTTAAGAAAATAATTTTTACACCCATCTCTCCGTCTTTTAACACGGGATGTGCTACGGGGTATCGAAAATAATCAACCATTCTGGGTATGTAAAAATTTTATTTCCGTATAACTTTAATAAATGTGGACCGATTTCGCTGTATTTAGAATCTTTTTAATCTAGGTTATGAGATAAAATACAGACATGAATTCAGTACCATATTACCTCCTTAAATTTCAAAATATTTAACTACACAGAGAGAATTTTTTCCTATGAGTATTAATGCCATTTTTCATTAAACTAATAAATTTTTCTCCACAAAGTGAATAAAAAATTTCTCAGATTTTATGACAAACATCATAATAATTAAAAAAAATTTTATGATTCACTCAGAAAATTACAACAAATAGGTATATTTAGCAGTATCATGGCAAAAATAATCAATTCCGTTTTGTTTGAGGCTGCTCAACACTTAAATTTTTTACTCAAATCGAAAATGTTGTTCTACGAAAAACTTTTATGTGGTAGGCCACTATTTATGGTTAGTTTAAAAAATTTGATTTTGCATTATAGTTGCAAAATCAATTAAAATATTAATTGATATAAGAAATTTCTCAACTGAAATTCGTTTTTAATTTTTTCTAGTTATAATGGCTTCACCCACATTAAAAATAAACTCGAAAATTGTATATAAATTGCAGATATTTATTAAATTATATTATATATTTTAAATATTCATATAGTAGTTTTAATATTCGTATAGTAGTTACATAGTATTAAATTTTGCTAATATCAAACTTTGTAAAAATAAATTAATATTGAAAATCATGTTTAAGCATAAGACTGTGATAAGATTAAATTAAAGTTTAGGTAACAACACTAGCAACAAAATTAACCAAAGCAGAGTCATACAAATGAAAGCAATCAAAACATTAAGTATGTAGTATTACACATATAAAATCTTTTTACTCTACTTATCTACTATTCTTAACCCTCTACTGGTCTTTAATCTAATTGCAGTGAATGTTTTCGAAAAAAGCTACTATTTTTTTAAGTGAATGTTCTAAAATAATAATGTCATTGCTATAAATGTATACAGAATGGATTTTTCTGCTATTTCTATATCCTACACCAATAAATGGCCAGGGTACATACATATATAAAAACGAGTAAAAAGGTTAAAGTCGGGCATGCCGACTATACAATACCCTACACCAGTCTGGTTAAAAGCCAACTAATGTTTGGATCCGAAATTCGAATGGGTTGAAATGGGGCTTGTGTCAAAATTTTCTATAATGTGAGTCAGCGCACCAAATTTCATTAAAATGTCTTAATATTTGCGACCTGCAGTTTGTAACCAAGCCAATTTTGGGGGGACCCTTATATGGGCACTAGGTCTAAACATGGACCGATGTTCACCAAAATCAATAGGCTGCGTTATTGGGCCAATGTAGGTCTGTGTACCAAATTTCATCAAAATATCTTAATATTTCGACCTGCAGCGTATAAACAGTATAATTTTGGTAGGACCCTTATATGGGCACTAGGTCTAAACATGGACCGATGTTCACGAAAATCAATAGGCTGCGTTATTGGGCTAACATACTGTGTACCAAATTTCGTCAAAATATCTTAATATTTGCGACCAGTAGAGTGCGCACAAGAATGCATGGACAGACAGACAGACGGACAGACGGACATCGTTAAATCGAAATAAAAAAAAATTATGAGCCAATCGGTATACTATAAGGTGCTAGACCCACCAAACATCAGCACAAACTTATAATACCCTGACCACATAGTGGTGTAGGGTATAAAAATCGGGTTTTTGCTGATGTTTCTTATTATTCTCGAAATAATTGCAAAATAGCGTTATTCATTCTCATTGCATGAATCGTTTCCCAACCCTGGTTTAAAGTAAGACAGATCTTTGGGAACTTATCTCCGTATAGAAAACTATTAGACTATTAGACTATTTAACTATTATTGCAATTGCATGATTATATTTAATATAAACGCATACGTCTGCATAAGTATAAATGAATTGGTTTTATAGTTTTAATATACCATATGCACTTTCACATATGGCCAATTTTAAGTAAAGCATACCGTTTACAAATATTTTTAATAATGTTTACTGATATTATGAATTTTTTTTATTTACCAATTTATTTTGTTCTGAAGGAATCTTAAACAAAAAATAATATTAAAACAGTTTTGTGTAATCGATTAAAATACTTTTATAAAAAAATTCAAATAACTTTATATTGCATTTAATTGTTTTCATATGAAATCCCCAAATCCCTATAAATCCAAAATTCGAGAAAAAATCCCGCTGTTTGGGGTAATGAAAAGTCCAGCGAATTGCTATAATATACTAAATATATTTATAAATTTGAGTCGGATGATTTGAAAATTCTCATATACTTACTTCTCTATGTGCAAGTGATTTTTAGCTTGTACTGTAACTTACGCATACATTCATTTTATTTTATAATATTGTGTAATTACCCATTAACGATTTTCTATGTTCATTCATGTCTATTTTCTGTAAAACAGTGTTGAATAGTGCCTACTTTAAAGAGCAGTAAATAGTTTTAAATAAGTACTTATGTATGTACTACACTAGCACTACGTTAAGTATATATTTATAAATGTATGTACAGCTAAACACTAGGTAGTTATCTAGTATCTACTTACATACATACTAGGGTATTCAAATAATTCGGTTTTTGTTTGGTTCAAATAACCGAGCAACTCGATTTCGAGGTTTTGAACTTTGTCGAATAATCGAGTAAGGTTTTAAAATTACTCAATTGAATCGAATAATTTCAATAATTTGATTTCATTATTTAATTTTTCCTAAAAGTTCAGATTTTTTAGTTGAAAGTCAACTAATGTTTTGAATATTATTTTTTTGCAATTAATCGATAAATGGTTAAGCGATTGTATACCCTAATACATACTTACACGTCTAACGTGCCATACAAATATATATTCAAATGTGCATGTATGAGATTGTCAGTGTTATTGTTAGTATCTTAAGAGGCATCAAAAGTAAAAAGTAAGCATAAGATCTTGGTAATAATTGGTATGTTTTAACATATCCTTATAACAAAAATTTCAATACATTCTCATAGTGGTAGGTAGTTCTTTATAAAATATTTACAACAACATACATGTCTACTGTTTACTGACTTGCTTGCTTCTCATGCAGCTGACTGCCTTTTTTGTTTTTTTTCAATGTTTAACAACCGCTTAGCTACAAATACTCATACACGTATGTATGAAGAAGGGTTTGGTAGTCTAAAGTAAGTTTTTTTTATAGTCTTTTCATAAAGGTATTTATTTTTACTACTTCTTCCTGCTTCAGCATGCATCAGCTGTGATTGCTGCACAAAAGTATATACGTACCTTTAGAGTCATCACTACTATGTACTATAGAGTGACCCGAAAAGAAAAATCTAACCTAAAATATTTATCTAGAGAAACAAATTTGCGAGGTTATTTCATAGAACGCTTTGATAAGAACCAATGTTTTAGCATAACGTCTTTTTGGTAACCGTAATTTTTGAGTTTGGGTTCACTCTTTTCTACTGGCGTTCCTTCATATCTAGCATATGTGAAAGTTAGTGTTCTAACGAAGACGAAGACAGCGTAGTCGTTTCAATTCAATTACCAACTTCTTCTTATCATTCTTTTATGTATTTTTTTTTCTTAATAAAAAGGCTTAATTAGTTTGAAATAGCGGTGTTAAAGTAATGTTGGCATAAAATTTTAATTACTTTACTTCAAATTTTTTTTTATAAGTATTACGTGTGGAAGAGTGTTTGTTTTATACATGTGGAAGCATTTCCCATTAAATATTTAAAGTAACTGGTACCCATATAAAACCTTGGATATTGGATAAATTATAGAAGAAGGCGTGTCTTTAATAAAATTATGGTTATGGCTAAAATGGTTGCATCTGTCGAATTTCATGGTTTGGCCGTAGAGTATTCTTGCAATATCGTAACTGTTAACATTACTTTGTGATTGCAAAAATGGTAATATAACATTTTTATTTCGTTTATCTAAATTAACAGAATTTAAAAATTTCTAAAGAAAAGTTAAAATATTTACCTTAAAGCAAATTTCATGTTTTGTAGTAACTATCGTACTATCAACATATGTATGTATATGTAAAATATTTTCCAATAATAAGCATTTTAAAGTTTTGCCAAGTCATGCGAATGAAACGAACTCGTTTAAGTTTGCAATATACTGTATATCTATCTATGTATGTTTGCTTAGTTATAATAGAAATTCATTTTTGCTTGTTATTTACATATAAAACAGCCTGAAGTCATAACTACAAAATGTCTAATATCTATAGAATAGAAAAGAAAGATGGATAGATAAACCTCAAAACAGACACATAAAAGGGATTTTATATTAAAAACTTATAAACTAAAGTGATGATGTTCACTTTAACGTCAATAGATAACACTTTATACTTAACTTACTTGTTTTGTGTTTTAACAATAAAGTGATGTCATGGTAAAAGAAACCAAGAAGTTAATAGAAGAGAAAAAAATACGATATACGAAGCATGGAAAACAGTAGGAGGACAAATTAAAAATTTGCATGTATAAATATGATGTTGCGTATGATTAATATTTGTTAAAAACACCTAAGGCCTATGACCTAGTACCAAAGGCGTATGATTAATTTTTTTATAGCATAATAGCAAAGTGATTTTAAATGAATCAGAACAGTCTTAATAATTAATAGAATTTGATTTAGAAATTAATGGAATTCGATTTTAACGACTTTAATGTCATTACTAGGGCAACCAAAAAAAAATCTCTAAAAGTTATGTTTTAAGCTCTTAAAAAAAGCTCGAAAAACAGTAAAATATGCAGTCAAAATGCAAAAATAAGCCTTTTTTTGGGGTTGTCAAAAATTCAATTAACAATATTTTTAATATTTTATTTTTTTTATTTAAAAATCATGTTATTGTAGTATTTTGAAAAAACATCAGTTTTATATCATAATCGCCAAAATCGCCAGAGTTGCCACTTCATTACTGGCCTTTTTTTAATAAAGGAGAAATCGGCTGCCACTGTGCAGCCTTCATTAATTATCGGAAAATAAAAATGTAAAGTGATCCCTAATCCCAGATAAATTCTAAAATCGTGGCCCGATTTTAATTTTTAAAAGTTGTTTAAATCAAGTTGCCACACAAACTTAAAAATTCCAAAAAAGGAAAGGATAAACACATTTGCTCGGGGATATAAAATTTATTTGACCAAAATTCAAAAAAAGAGCCACGATAAGGACTAGAGTTTTTTATTGCCTTTGAAAGAAAAAAATCTATCGAAATCGGTTAACCCGATTTTGAATTCAGGATTGTGAGAAAACGCGTTTAAAGTTTAAAATTAATTTTACTCTAAGAAAACAGCAAAATTTCAAAAAACCGTGTATAAACAAAATTTATATCTCGCAGTTTGCTACATGTACACTGAATTTGGGAAGAATCGGATAAAGAGTATTTTATATATTAACCCAAATATTCTTGAAAACGATAGTAGAGAATTTATTAAACAATTCATTTCGGTAAAAATTTTAATTTCGTAAATTTTTTAATTTGTTTTGTATTTCTTTTTGATTATTTTAATGGCTTATAAAAAGCCATCAGTACCTGCCTCATATAACGTGCCTTCGTCCACCATCGACGAATCGTCATTGGCTTTTCTTTAAAGACTGCGTGCAATTCTTGCATCTTTGGATGTAGTTTATTTCTTTTCTTCTGCTGTATTATTCGAAATACGATTTATAATAAAGACAATGATAAAAAACGCTCCCAAGAAATTTTGTGTACAAATTTAGTGCATAGAATATTACTTTCTGACAAAAATATATTTTACAAAAAAACATGTGAAATTTACCGCCCTTAAACTTCATTATTTCTTCATTAAAATCCTCATAAAATTTAAATTTTTTATTTAATACAATGCTACATTCCTTGGAATTTTAGGAATCAGACAAAGTTGTGACATTCTTAAATTTATTTTCATCGGGAAATAAATTAATTAAATATGGAATTAAATATGTTAATATCCCAAAACTTATTTAACATATGTGACAGCGCATAGAGAAAGGGACCTAAGGGTAAAAAAATCAATTTTTTGTTTGATGTGGACAACATCTGATCATCGAATGAGACCGATCCCATGCCCTCCCGAGAAAGGGACCTAAGGGGTCCCTTTCTATTTTGCGCGTCACATATGGTGAAAAGTAATCTGTTCAAGGTATGGCCCTATCTGGATTTCATTTTTGCCTAAGGAGATCGTTATTATTATATTTGTACTATTATAATTCATGTGGAAAAAAAAAGTTTATTTTAACAAAAGAAATTTTTTAATTTAAAATAAAAATAAAAAAAACAAATTTTAAATAAAAAAATTTATGTCGACTTAAAATAATGTTTAAAATTACTGATTTAAAAAAAAAATGGAAAAAATATGCTCTATTTTCACATAAAAAAGCTAAAACAAGCATAATTTTTAAAGAAAATAGCAAAAATAAGTCAATATTTACAAAATAAGCAAAAAAACAAGCAAAATCAGATAAAATAAGCAAAAAAAGCTCTAACAAATATAGCTCAAAATTCTTATATTTTTAAGATCAGAACTTGTCTCTAATCTAAATTGTTCTATCTTTTCAAATAAAAGCTATGCTCTGGCTTCTTTTTGGTTGGCCTAGTCAGTACCATTAAATGGTAATAAAAATCTGAAAAATGTTATTCTGTAAATTTCCTAGTGGGTCTGTTTTTTGTGAAAAGTGAGAACATTAACCCTATATGGAGCAAGTTACTCAAAATAATAATTTTTATCAAGTGGAACAAATTTTTTCTTATTCTTCAAAGTGATATTTTACCGAAAATTATGAAAGGTGTTGTTCTGTAAATTTCCCAATGGGACGTTTTTGACCATAAGTATAAAAATTAACCCCATATCGATCACGTTACATAAAATAATTATTTTTATCCAGTTGAGATTTTTTTTTTATCAATTTAATGGCTTTACAATCTCTTAGTCATAAATAATATTAAGTTTCATGGGTCTTTTCTGACCCCAGGCAACTAAGCGTTAAATATTTTTTAAACAAGATAATTATAATCTAACCAAATTTAAGCGATGTTTTTCCGAAAACTTTGCAAAATTTCATGAAAACATTAAAGTTTTGTTAAATTTTTGACAAAATAAGCAATTTTTGTAAAATGTCCTGGAAAGCAGTCGCTTTAAGCGCAAACTCGAATTATCATTTTTCCAATTTATTTTTTTTTTTTAATATCAAATATTATGTGCTACAAATAGCAAATGACATCTACAAATTAGGCATTTTAAAAAATCTTGAAAATTGATAAAAAAAACACGTTTTACATTTTTATCAAATTCGTGGGTCATTTTGGATTTCAGGCTAAAGTGGGTTAATGATATCCGAGGAAGTCAAAATTCCATATCTGAATCATTTTGCCTACATTAAATGAATAAATGGAATAAAAAATAATTTTTTTCGAAATTTCGAATTTTGGGAATTTTTAATAGTAATAGACTTTTTTCCCAAGATGGGCCATTTTCGTCCAACTTTCGGCACGGGTTAACGTTTTCCAAAAAAAAATAAAAATCGATTTCTTCCATTTGGGACCATTTTGAATAAAACTGGGGGGTGTAATGAACGAAAGTCGACAAATCGTTAATTTAAGGGACATCCTAATATATATTGGTTTCAAAAAATTTCAAAAAAGTCTTCATTAGCTTCGTAAATTATTTAATTTTTGACTAAACTATACTTTGTAAAATACACGAAATTTTTGTATATTCTACGAAAAAATAACTATGCATCTTTTCGTAAAACGTCTCATGGCTTTTTTTCAACATCACTTTTTAATTCGATTTAGGAATGTCTGTCTGTCCGTTCGTCTCTCTGCTCATTCGTGTGTCTTTTCATCTGCCTGTACCTCTGTCTGTGCCTGTGTCCGTCCATGTATTTTTGTTTGGACTCTACAGCTCGTAAAAGTGAAGATATTTGAAAGAAATTTAATACGCTGACTCAAAGGAACTCATGCACAATGCCTTTTTATTGATTTCGGATATAATGGGTCCATCTTGATTTCCAGATTGATTTGATTTCCGACTGTCGTAAATACATCTAACATTAGGCAAATTCACAATTTCTTAACGATTTCCTAATTTGTAATACAAACGCTGATACGAATATAATACATACTTCCACCGATATCAATACCGAAACCCACAAAAAGTTAATACCAATACATATACTGTTATCCATTTCGGTTGTTAAACTTGGCTTAAAGTCTCAAGTTTGCAAAAGAAATTGTTCATCTAAATATGATATTAATTAATAATCATTTACAATATATCATTTTGTTCGTGCATATTATTTATGTGGTCATACAAACATTTTTTATATCGAACAGAAGTTTTAAATACATGTTCTTTGTGGCTTTTCCCTTAATATTGATTACACTTATAACATTTAAAACTTTTTCTATTAGAAAAAAATCTATTCTATTTTTTTCTTAATACTCCAGTATCCATATTCCTTTTTCCGTTTTGCAAAGTTTATAAATAAATATCTGTTTCTCATAAATATAATTTTTTTTTGTCATCACCACGTGTTCATTTATCATGAAATCCTCATCTTTTCGGTACAATACAAAAATAAGTTGAAATTCCAAGTCATAATGAAATGATGTTTCATTTTTGTTTGATAGTTTCATAAAGTGGTCTCTGGTAGCTTTTTTTACTATTCTTATTTTGTTTGTGGTTGTTGATATTGGTTGCTGTTTTTATTTATGAGCAAAACAGTGATTGTTTTTCATCACATCTTCTTAACTCAACTGACTCTTGACCAAATAACCAAAGAAACAAGTTTTTTCATTTTGTTTGCATAGTTTTTAAGCAGTATATATTAGAGTGTCCCGTTTGAAAAATATTTGGATTAATAGCAATCAAGTAATTTTAAGTAATATTACATAATCTTTGGTTACCTTCTAAAAATATTCTACTTATTTTTGCATATCTAGTTGATTAATACACTTTATTTTAATCATATTACTTTAAGTAACTCGCAATGCAATATTTTGTCGGGACACTATAGTGTTTAGTTTTCTTCCTCTTTATCTTTGTTTGTATGTATTGAATTGATATAATTTTTGGTCTTGAAAAGTTATACTTCTACTACATTGTTGTAGGGGTCAAAGCATAGTCAGCAAATGTTATATTCGTTTTTTGTATTTATTTGAAAAATAATAAGAAACAAAAACTTTATTTGAGGCTAAAACTTTTAATGATTTTCAGGGCTAACCAGCAATTAATTCAAAAAGTTCATTTTATAAATTTATATTTATTTGTCGTTTTTCAAAAGAAGTTTGTGGGATGAAAAATAATAAAGCTTTGATATAATTTGTTGTGCATTAATTAACAAAGGAAACCCCCAAATAAATTCACGGCTGATTTGGATTAAACTCCGATATGTGGTAGAGAAAAAAAATTCTTATCTTCACCGGAAAAATTGGCACTTTTTTTTAGCATTTTTGATTATTTTAATATTTTTTCTAAAGGTATAAAAAACTTATATTAATGGAATACTATTTTAAATGACTTATACTATAGTTTTGCCCTTTTGTTGCTTAGTTGTTGTTGTAAAGAATTATTAAATTGGTAGTACTTTATGTAAAGACGTTTAGCCAAAGTGCTGCTAAAATCATGTATAACTATTATTTCTTAATTTCATTTTACATGGTTTCTCAAATTTAAATTTATTAAATTTTTCTCAGTAATTTAGCAATAACATAGACAACCAGCACATCACACTTCCTTCTTTAACCGATTCTTAAGTATTAAAAAAAGTTTTTTTTAATAAAGTTTAAAATACCCCAGAGATCTTGTTTTTAGGCCATATTTTCAATAGGAATTAGTTGACCATATAAACATTATTTTTAAAATAATTTCCTTTTTGCATCCTTGTAATTGCAATTGATTGAAATATTCAAACCAAAAGTCTAGACAAAATTAAGCCTCAGGATATTATTTTTCATTTTACATATGGTTGAATGTTTTTAAATATTAAAAATAATACCCAAGCCTAAAAAATTCAATAAAAAAGAAATATATTACAATCATAAAATATAGATGAATGCCTCGTCTGAACAAGGGATTAAATCCATTTTTTCCAAAAAAATATTTTTTATATTTTCGACATTACTTAAATGGTATCCTGCACGTTTTTTTAACTTTGAAAGGCCACCTTCATATTATTTTTAAATATCCTTTTTTATTTTTCCGTTAAAACATACAAAAATTCTATTTCGTACTTAGAATATTTGTTCTATCTTAAGTCCAAAATCTAATATGATATTGTCCTATTGTGAAGCAGTTTTGTCTTCAGCTGGGGTACGACCCAGTTTTTCAATGTTCGTTAAAGGTCTGCCTCCTTTGAAATAAAATTACAACTGTACGATCCAGTATCGCACACAGTTTATTTACCAAAGTGCCTATGCATAAAAATTTTAAAACCTTATAACATATTTATAAAATGAATTTTGTATTAGAAATTTGTTTTATAAGTCACTTGTAAATTTGAAAAGTGATTATGCATATGACCCCAAAATCTTAAACTACTTATATCACTTAATCTAATGACTCTTATTCTTTAAACGAAATCGGAAATTCGGTGCATATAATGATCATCAGCAACTCTGGCAGTGGCTGCAGTTCCTTCAAATGTCGATAGCTCTGTCACTGACTGGTTCGATAAGATTAGATTTTGGACTACGACTAGTAAATAATTCTAAGTAGCTTACGAGAATAATTGGCAGGTGAGTTTGGTTGATTCGGGAAAACAGGTTCTTAATACGATTGTTAACTCACGAGAATAATCGGCAGGTGAGTCTGGTTGAAACGGAAAAACAGGTTCATAATTTAGTGTAAAATATCAAGAGACCTAAAAAAATTTACGATCGCCCTATTGAATTTCTCTCAGAAACTGCCAAGAACATATTAACGCAACGTACCAATTCGGAAACTAAAATATTTAAACTAATAAACAGAACACAGTCAGGAGCTCAAATCTGTTCCAATATTGGAGAAATCCAACTTTAAACTTTTTTTAATGCGTTTTTATAGAATTATACCCCACACTAATTGTACGAGTATAACTAATTGGGGCTCATTTTTGTTAGTACCAACAACATTGAAACCAGGCCAACTTTTTACTAAATCTGTTATATATTTCATTACATTATTGCACTATTAATTGAAATCCGCTTCCCAGAATTTGATTCACTTCCCGAAATAAGGCCAAAATCCTACTGTGATGTGTAGTGTATCATATAGTCGGCCCAACTTCAAATTTTTACTTGATTGTCAGTGAAATTTAATGTTTAAAAAAATTAGACTATTTACTCACGAATTATACTTAGAAAATAAATTTTTAGAAATATTAAGTTCTTTACTATTCCCCACATTTTTATCCGCTCCCAAATCTTGACTATATTGGATTGTATACCCTTATTCGAGCTAGACATTTAAATATTCCCACAAGTTAATAAACAAATAAATAATAACTACATTATTTTAGCAATAAAGAAGGTTTTAAAGTAAACCACAAATTGTACAGAAATTTCTAAGAAAACCGAGTCCTTTAAGTAAAAGTATACAATTCAATTACTTCTTTATGTCAGCCTTATTCGTTAAAATTAAGGACCTTTATAGAGACTTTGTAACGTATTCTTTTTGCTTTATATAAATGAAACACCTTTAGAATTTGGTTAAGATAATATGAGCATCTAAATGTTTGTACAGGTGTGTATAGAAGTTAGAATGTATGTGTGAATATGTGTTATGGCTAAGAGACTGTTAAAGTGCCATGAAAATAAAATGAAATAAATTAAAGTTAACACGCAATGATATAAAAATGAAACGCAACAAAGTATGAAAGAAACCTACAAATTTTACACGAAAATATTTTCTTATACATATTTTAATAATAACCCAGCAAAACTTTTTAAAGCTATGTAAAGAAGAATACATTATTTTAGCACAGGCATATTATTGGAAATATATATTAACTATTTGCTTAACATATCAATTTATATAATGGGAACTGGTGAAATGATTACTTGTATGCACTAACTGAATTAATTACTTTTATTATATTTTAAAATAATGTCACATTTTCCATGAGATAATTTCGAGGCAGAAAAGGTTTTACTGGGAAACTGTTATAAAAACAAACCATTATTTATATGTAGGTACTACATATACAATGACTACACGTACTAAACATACTTATATAATAAAAAAGTAACCATTTACCATGTCATACACTCCAACACTTTCAGTTTATTTTATACACTAAGTCACTCACAAATACCCTATGCTGAAAAAGTATTAGCATTTTGATTTTTAAATTGTATGCCTGCTTAAAAACCTAAAAAAGTAATTAAAGGTTTTGAAAAAAATTCAATATTTTCGAGGAAGTATGCACCAAAATTTTGAAATTTTTTTAAAATGCCATTCACAGTTTTAACATAGTTTAACTACTACATATCATTTACAATATTTAAGCGTTTTGTATAATGGTTTGGCTTGTTGTTTTGCTTTTCTCTTTTTTGTTGCAAGTTCTTACCGCAAAATTTGGATGAGCAACATTTTGTTACGTTAAGTAAATATTTGACTATTTAGATACATTAAATATAAAATCGTGAGGGAAACTGTTGGCGGGGTTTGTTGTCTAAAATGGTTGAATAGAACTGTAAAATAAACTGAGTACATTTAATGTTCACATATTTCACGCATACCAAATTATTTTTCTTACCACGGCAGTTAATTTCTAAAAAAAAAATAAAAAATATAAAATACACAAAAGTACAGACATAAAGACAAGAGCAAGAACAAAGTTGGCAAATGTACTAGACGTAGTTATAAACAAATATTTAGAAGTACATGTGTATGTTTAATGTTAGTTATTTGTCTAGTATGAAAAGAATTTAATTAAAATTGTATAAAAAATATAACAACACTTGATGGGTTTTGAGACTAATTTGCTGAAATGTTTTGCTAAAAGTTAATTATAACAAATATTTTTTGACACAAACATAAATGTACAAATCAAAATATATGACAGACATTTTCAATTTTAAGAAAATAAATTATTTTAAAAGTTATTTAATATATAAAATTTAAAATTGTTCCAGAATATATCACAAAACAACACTATACACAGAAAATATAATTAACAGATTTTTTAATAAATTATTTATAAGAAATTAAATTAGTTTTAAAGAAAATCTTTAATTAAACAAATATAATTTTTTGATTTTAAAATAATTAAATAACTACATTTTAGAGTTTCCATCCCTAGTAAAAAAAAATTGAATTACTTTTCGTAGTATATACAATTGTATCCAAAAACGGAGAACATCTCACAGCTTTTTTATTTTATTCTTCTTTATTTATTTTAGTTTATACACCCAGAAAACAGATTCGGTGCTGAGAACCCTATTATTTGCCAATTGAATGCTTTGGTTGCATCAAGTGAATTTTTCAAATCATTCTTGATACAACTGAAATACCATTGACACAGCCAACTTACCTCTACCTCAATTGGTTTTCTGTTGTCACAACTGAAAAACTCGGCTGTGACAAGCAAACTATTCGATTGGCTACAAATACGGTTGACAACACCGAATCTGTTTTCTGGGTGGAGAACAATGTTGCCTACAGACTATAGCTAAGTTTTCATATTTTACATAATAATTTAAATAAATTTAAAATTTACTTCAATTTCCACAAAATTTGGTCTTAAAACATTCAGTCACTAAATTTTGGGCACGTAAAGCATAATAAAAATATATTCACAAAAATGTATCTCCAATCCTTCAGCAGCTAAAAGCTTACTAAATATATGTTATGTCTTATACTCGAGACAAAAATAAATATATGTGTGTAAGAAATCAAATATTGTCAAGTATTAGTATTTATTCATAATAAAAATTTCCATGTTGATTCTACATGCATAAGTACCATGCCTTTAAATCAGAAATGTTGTTGGCAAAACAAATACTTAAAAATACATAAAGTGTTTACAAACCAAAACAAAATAATACATAAATATTTAATTCTTTTTATGAACCTTGCACATTTTTTATTTAATTTTTTTTTTTTTATTTTTGTTAATGTTTTTTAATTTTTATCTGAGTCTTGTTAATGGCGGGAACAAAACAATTAAAGCAATTAACACTTCCTAATTATCTCATATAAAACAGACAACAACAAAAATATAAGCTGTGTTGAACATAAATATGTTGCATTCCATAGTAACTAACCATATGAAATGGGTGTTTGTAATAATATAAATGTATTGAAGGTCATAATTTGAAACGACTTTACAGTTATATTTTACAATTTCATAAGTAATTCAAACGACTTCTTCACCCTGCAGTAGTCATTTGCCATACTTATGCCAACTACTAGAAAACTGTATTAATAGGTGTCAACATATGATAATGTTATATCTTAAAACAATTTAAATTTAACAATTTTAATTGCACTAAGAAGTAATAAAATTAATTTTATAGCATAGGAAGTTTAGAAATCTAAAAATTCAAAATAAGTTTTAAGATTTTAAGATTTCCTTTTAATTTATAGCGAATATATAGCGCTTTTTGTGGATCGTTTGTTCCCTATATGTGTAATATGTATTAAGGAATATTGAAATAACATTTAACATTTCCACATAACTATTACTTTTTCAATTATAAAAAATAAAATTTTATGTGAAATGCCTCATCTTAAAAATGTACAACTAGTTTGTTTCATGCAGATCTTTCAAATAATTAATTAATCCAAAAATATTTCAATTAATTGAAATTAATAAATGAATATTCATAATTATTCGGGAAGTTACAGTTAAAATATTCTTATGTCGATAGTTAGTAATTTAGCAGTATATATGTATTAAATTATATATTATGAAACTTATTTAAGGGGGTTTAATACTGTAACAACAGCATTTTAAAGGGCATATTTGAACGGTTGTCAAAAATCCAATTAACAATATTTTTAATATTTTAGTAGATTTGAGGTTAAGATGAAGAATAAACCTTTTCTTCAAAAGTTATAAACACATTAAATTTTCAAATCAGACTAGATCCAGTTTCTGCCTTTTTTGTGGACAGGCTTCATCAGTGATTTTCCATTAAATTGTATTATTGTTCATATTTTTATTGTCAGATTGTCTATATATGAATACTTTCAGAAGTGATCAAACAGACATATACAAATATTATACTTAGATTTTTTTGTTTATCTTCTTATTTCCTCCGTGTTAATTAATATTTTATTTTTTTGTTTAAAAATCATGTTATTGTAGTATTTTTTAAAAATATCAATTTTATATTTCCCTAACCAAAATCGCCAGAGTTGCCACTTCATTATTGGCCTTTTTCAGCCTTCATTAATTATCGGAAAATAAAAATGTAAAGTGATTCTTAAACCCTTCTCTAGTCCTTATCGTGGCCCGATTTTTATTTAACATTTTTTTTTTTGTAACAAAGTTGCCACACAAACTTAAAAATTCCAAAAAAGGAAAGAAAAAATACATTTGCTCGGAGATATAAAATTTATTTCACCAAAATTCAAAAAAGGGCCACGAAAAGGACTAGAGTTTTTTGTTGCCTATGAAGGAAAAAAAACCCGGATCGAAATCGGTTAACCCGCCTTGGCTGTACAGTGGCAGCCGATTTTGAACTCAGGGTTGTGGAAAAAGTGTTTAAAGTTTAAAATTAATTTTACGCTAAGAAAACTGCAAAATTTCAAAAAACCATGTATAAACAAAATTTATATCTCGCAGTTTGCTACATGTACACTGAATTTGGGAAGAATCGGATAAAGAGTATTTTATATATTAACCCAAATATTCTTAAAAACGATAGTAGAAAATTTATTAAATATTTCATTTTGGTCAAAATATTTTGTTTCGTACATTTTTTTTATTTTTTTTTTGTATTTGTTTTTTATTTTTTATATACATTGATTACTTTTATGGCTTATAAAAAGCGATCAGTATCCGCCTCATATAACGTGCCTTCGCCCACCATCGAGGAATCGTCATTGGCTTTTCTTTAAAGACTGCGTGCAATTTTTGTATCTTTTGATGTAGTTTTTTCCTTTTTGTTCTGCTGTATTATGCGAAATAAGATTTATAATAAAGCCAATAATAAAAAACGCTCCCAAAAAATTTTGTGTACAAATTTAATGCATAGAATATTACTTTGTGACTAAAATATATTTTACAAAAAAACATGTGGAAATTTAATTAGTTCGAATTTTTAATTGATATTTTCTGAGCATATACTATGCTATGCTATGCTCTATCCAAATAAAATAAAAAGAAAATTTCTAAAACAAAATTTTTCCTAGAGTCGATAACTCCCTTAATAAATTATATGTGCCAAAATCTCCAAACTTATTTATAAAATTATGAAAAATAATTTGTTTTAATCATGCCCCTCTCCACATTTCATTCTTGCATAAAGAAATCGCCAGCAGCAACATTCCTAAAATTGCTAGCAATATTTGTTAAATAATAAACTCAATGAGAATTTTCCAGAAGCTTTATTCAACATTTCAAATATCAAAGAAAAAACAAAACCATAAGCAAAAAATTATCACAATTTGTTTTGTCATCTTCTAATATATTCTTTTGACGGGTATAACAATATAATGCCATCTATTTATGTATAACTAGTAATAGAAATTTGTATGTTTCCTAATTTTTAACACAAAACGTTGTTAGTTTCAGTAAATTTTATTCTAAATAAGTCAAAAGTTATAAATACCCAGCCACCAAATATTGGATAAATACTTTTTTGAGTGCTCTTATTCTAAGTGTCAAAAATTATTCAAATAAAACACATTTTTTTGAATTACAAAAAAAAATATTTTTCGCAAATTGCTCATTTTTGGACGATAATATTAGCTTTTTAAAATGATCCATAAAAGACTCAATAATTTGAGTCGAATTATTAAATCAAGAGGTTATTCAGAAATGACTCAGAAATATACAATAAGTAAATTCGAATATTTTGCAAACAACTCAAAAAAGTTCCGAGAAAGAAGATACATTTTTGAGCCTCCCCGCAAACAAAGATGTGATCATTAATGACTCGGAACTAAGCTCCAAAACCATAAGTATTTTTTAATTTTTTCCTATGAAATTGGTCCGTCCAAAAGAGCCCCCTCTGTACTCAGAAAAACGAGCGTATAAAATCGAAATTTTCTTCATAAATTTGAATAATTTTTGAATTATTTATGAGTCTGAAAAATGAGCACTCATTTTGAGACACAATTTTTAGATTGTAGAGACAACTTTTTGGATTGTGTTCTAAAGGTTCATATTTTCTAACAAAAAAAAAACAGTATTTTTAAAAACACAATATTCATTTTTTTGAGTCTTTTAAAAATATTATTTAAGAGCGATCCGAAATTTCATAGAATTTTTTAAAATATTTTTTGAGTCATTTTTGAATAAAAAAGAAGAGTTTCTTGTATGGACCACTTTCATACACAAATCTGAGCTTTTTATAATATATTTTAAGCTTTTCTCGATTAATTTTTGTGTTTTTTCTTTCTGGAAACAATTATTTAACAAGTAAAATGTTATTTAGAAATAAGAGTCTTGTAAAATATAGGATAATTTATGAAAATATACAAAACTCTACAACTTTATATGGAAATTTTAGAACTACCTTCACGTTTTCAATCATTGGTTTTTACGCGCTGGACTAATTTTGCTTAATTTCAATATCAAACTACACTCAAAATGATAAGTCTGTTGGCTGAACAAAAAAAAATTGGTTACTTTAACAAAATTTATTCCTGTTTTTTGGCTTAAAATAAAATTTGTTGGTTTTAACACTTTTTTTTGTTAAAATTAACAAATTTAAATTTAGGTAAAAAATTAGTAAAACTACAGTTTTATCTGCAATTATGCTGAGTCGTAGAAATTATTAAAATTTAGGGTCTTGGGACCCTCCCCGAGCCTAGTCCATATCCGTTGTGCTCTATCTCGCTTGGTTTTCGAAATATGAGTCATTTTATAAAAGTCAAAAATTTTTATTAAAAATTTCACTCAAAACTAGTTAAAGTACTGAGGATTTGTAGTATTGTTTTAAATGAAGATTTTTTATTCGTATTGAATTAATACAGATCCAAATTATTTAAAACCAAACTAAATTATTTTTGCAGTTATAAGGGCCACGATTTGTTTTTTCTAAAATTTTACTTCAAATAAAATTTCTATATTTAAGACAAAAATTGTTCTTAGTTCTTACCATAAAATTTATAGGCTGATTAGTAATAACAAATTCAACTTAATTAAGTAAGTCACATAATAGAGGATCAAAGAAATAATTCTTTTCAGGCTTTGATTTCATGCAGTCTATTCAACATGCATTAGTAGTAACCACAATTATTTCCCACAACACTATGCATACACATTCTCTAATGTACATAACAACATAGAGCATGTGTTAAATTTTTGACTATTAAGATATACATGCACATTTTTATTTACTATTAGTTGTCTTACTATTTTAAGGTTTTAACATGAAGAAAAAGTCTTTAATAGTAAAACCTTTGTAAGCATACCGCTTGCATTGAAAAAAATCAGACAAGATTTTAAATAAGATGCTACGCATAGTAATTAAAGTGTTGGCACTACACCCGACCCTTTTATAACACGGTTTACAAATAGACATATTCGTTCTTTTCACGCGAGTTTGCATATGAAAACTTTCGCAGCTCAGAGTGGCACCATTTTTTACAAATTTGTTAAAAGTTGGAAAACGCAGTGTTTTTGTGCAATGAATTAACCTACGCTATACATGAGAGGAGTGAACTACATAAAGTCTATCCCAAGCTGTAGTAGCATAAACCTACAAAATTTGTTGTTGAGTTGTTTTGTACTTCATTGAAAATCTCTTTGACTTGCTACTAATATACTTCCTTATAAAGTACAAGCATACTCGTTTCTTAATGTGTTTGTAGCAGTGTCTTCCTTTTTCAGTTAGTCTTGTTTAATTCAAATAATCTATAATATTAAGCCAATTTACACTTGCTACATGCTACATGGCTGACATGCCGTCTTGTGCTCATGCACTTGTTCTCATCAGCACTATATAGATGCATCAACGTCATCATTATTATCATCATCATCAACAGCATTAACAAGCCAACCAAAACTATATATGTAGAATTACACCATGTACCTACTATTAGTTTATTTAGTAGCTATACGAATTTCTAGTTGTGATGGGGGGATTGAAAAGATTCCTTACAAGACCTTCTTCAGTCGTTCATTAATTTGGATTCATTTCACACATATACACGTACTTATATGCAAAATACACCACTTTGCATGAATGTCATTGTATTGCTAAATAGTAACTCATGTCTGTGTAGTATTGTTGTTGCTTTCGTTGTTGTTGTGTTGTTTTGCTCTTGTTGTAATTGCCGCAAATTTCCCTACATTCTATTCTATTTTAAATAATAATTACATGCGTTGATAATTGTATAAACAGTGGTTAACAAATATTAAGTGGTTTTTTGTTTAAATTAAAAAAATATTGTAGAAGACTGTTTACCAAAAAAAAAAAAAAAAATAATTAAAAAAAAATTTAGAAACAAAAAATCGCAAAAGCAAAATTCAGGGGTGAATAATTTTCGAGCATTTTTCACTTGAGCGATTTTTTAAAAATTATAAGTGAATTGTCATTACTTATACATTTTAGTCGATTTTGTAAGTCTTTATAAAGAAATATTCAAATATAACATAATCCCCTAAATAATTTTTTCCAGCTGAAGTTTTATAACCCTCAGAAAAAATTTAAAAACCTTTTTTTACCACTGTATCATCATCATCATCGACAACATCATTTGAAGTCATTTAGTTGGGAAACCATAATTAGAAATTTACATTAATTGGGTGAAGGGCGGTAATTCAAAGCATTTGAATGCTTGTAGTATCTTTGTATTACTGTCCGTCTCTTTGTCTGTCTATCTCTGTGTTATGATAATGACAATTTTGCCAAGTCCAAGTTTGTATGTTTATATTTCGTTGTTAGGCGCCTATGACAATTACAAGCAGTACCATTTACAACCATTTCAATGTAGACAATTTATCATTGGATATATTTTGCTCTTTAATAATTTAAAGTGACCGTTGCTACTTAATAAAATAGTTGTAGTTGTGGGCATAATATTATGTATTTCCTCTTTTTTATAGTACTCGTATATATATTATATTTTCTCATCATTTATGCACCCCTTGACTTAAATATGTATTTTTGTGTAAAATTAAATGTTAATCACAACTTCATAATGAAATCAATATTTTTATTTAGTTTTGTCGAATATTGTGCACCTTTGTATTATAAAGTCAATATTCTTATTTGAGTTAAGCATTAGCTAAGGTCAGCAGGTACAGTTTGATAGTCAACTACTCTACAACAGTTTTGCAGCTATCAGTTGAGCGACCTGAACGCCGTGAGCAGAGCACTCAAGTAGAGCTGTTGTATTTGGTAGCTTAAAAAAACATGCGCTAGTTTTGATCAAATAGTAATAAAATTGTTACTTAGATTGTTCACAAGGGGTGTGCTATCTGTTGTATCGTCGTAACAAAAAAAAGAATTGTTAAAATTTTTATTTGACTATAACAACGATTTGCTATTGGGTTTTCTATCTGTTAGTACACTCAAACAACCTCCGTGAAATTAGCGACGTCGCCAACTTTTTTTTTTTTATTTTTTTAGCAAATAACAGGGCGACTCAGAAAAAAAAATTCGTAAAAAATACTACTTTTATAAACTCTAGCGACGTCGTTCCCTTTTTCTACCACTTTTATTAACTCTGGCGACGTCGCCAAATTTTCTACAATTTTGAGCAACCCGCCGTCGCCAACTTTTTTCCAAAAAAAAAAAATCAAAACAGTAAAAATTCAGTAAAAAAAATCTGAATTTCTGGACTACCCAGACTAGTCGCCGTATTTCTAAAGATGGACACTAATAGGTTTTATCCATACGAACATTTTGGTGTATCACAGTGATATCCTATCAGTTTTTTGTGGAGTTACTCCATGAAAATGTGATTCAAACACTGGTGGTCAGTAAACAAAATCTGAATTTCTGGAATTCCTGGACTAGTCGCCGCATTTCTAATTATGGACGCAAATAGGGCTTATTCATACGAACATTTTGGTGTATCACTCTTATATCCTATCAGTTTTTTGTGGAGTTGCTCCATGAAAATGTGATTCAGCACTGGTGGTCAGTAAACAAAATCTGAATTTCTGGAATACTTGGACTAGTCGCCGCATTTCCAAGTATGGACACTAATAGGTTTTATCCATACGAACATTTTGGTGTATCACACTTATATCCCATCAGTTTTTTGTGGAGTTGCTCCATGAAAATGCGATTCACCACTGGTGGTCAGTAAACAAAATCTGAATTTCTGGAATTCCTGGACTAGTCGCCGCATTTCTAATTATGGACGCAAATAGGGCTTATTCATACGAACATTTTGGTGTATCACTCTTATATCCTATCAGTTTTTTGTGGAGTTGCTCCATGAAAATGTGATTCAGCACTGGTGGTCAGTAAACAAAATCTGAATTTCTGGAATATTTGGACTAGTCGCCGCATTTCCAAGTATGGACACTAATAGGTTTTATCCATACGAACATTTTGGTGTATCACACTTATATCCCATCAGTTTTTTGTGGAGTTGCTCCATGAAAATGCGATTCACCACTGGTGGTCAGTAAACAAAATCTGAATTTCTGGAATTCCTGGACTAGTCGCCGCATTTCTAATTATGGACGCAAATAGGGCTTATTCATACGAACATTTTGGTGTATCACACTTATATCCTATCAGTTTTTTGTGGAGTTACTCCATGAAAATGTGATTCAAACACTGGTGGTCAGTAAACAAAATCTGAATTTCTGGAATTCCTGGACTAGTCGCCGCATTTCTAAATATGGACGCAAATAGGGCTTATTCATACGAACATTTTGGTGTATCACACTTATATCCCATCAGTTTTTTGTGGAGTTGCTCCATGAAAATGCGATTCACCACTGGTGGTCAGTAAACAAAATCTGAATTTCTGGAATTCCTGGACTAGCCGCCGCATTTCTAATTATGGACGCAAATAGGGCTTATTCATACGAACATTTTGGTGTATCACACTTATATCCCATCAGTTTTTTGTGGAGTTGCTCCATGAAAATGCGATTCACCACTGGTGGTCAGTAAACAAAATCTGAATTTCTGGAATTCCTGGACTAGTCGCCGCATTTCTAATTATGGACGCAAATAGGGCTTATTCATACGAACATTTTGGTGTATCACACTTATATCCCATCAGTTTTTTGTGGAGTTGCTCCATGAAAATGCGATTCACCACTGGTGGTCAGTAAACAAAATCTGAATTTCTGGAATTCCTGGACTAGTCGCCGCATTTCTAATTATGGACGCAAATAGGGCTTATTCATACGAACATTTTGGTGTATCACACTTATATCCTATCAGTTTTTTGTTGAGTTACTCCATGAAAATGTGATTCAAACACTGGTGGTCAGTAAACAAAATCTGAATTTCTGGAATTCCTGGACTAGTCGCCGCATTTCTAATTATGGACGCAAATAGGGCTTATTCATACGAACATTTTGGTGTATCACACTTATATCCCATCAGTTTTTTGTGGAGTTGCTCCATGAAAATGCGATTCACCACTGGTGGTCAGTAAACAAAATCTGAATTTCTGGAATTCCTGGACTAGTCGCCGCATTTCTAATTATGGACGCAAATAGGGCTTATTCATACGAACATTTTGGTGTATCACACTTATATCCTATCAGTTTTTTGTTGAGTTACTCCATGAAAATGTGATTCAAACACTGGTGGTCAGTAAACAAAATCTGAATTTCTGGAATTCCTGGACTAGTCGCCGTATTTCTAATTATGGACGCAAATAGGGCTTATTCATACGAACATTTTGGTGTATTACACTTATATCCCATCAGTTTTTTGTGGAGTTGCTCCATGAAAATGCGATTCACCACTGGTGGTCAGTAAACAAAATCTGAATTTCTGGAATTCCTGGACTAGTCGCCGCATTTCTAATTATGGACGCAAATAGGGCTTATTCATACGAACATTTTGGTGTATCACACTTATATCCTATCAGTTTTTTGTGGAGTTACTCCATGAAAATGTGATTCAAACACTGGTGGTCAGTAAACAAAATCTGAATTTCTGGAATTCCTGGACTAGTCGCCGCATTTCTAAATATGGACGCAAATAGGGCTTATTCATACGAACATTTTGGTGTATCACACTTATATCCCATCAGTTTTTTGTGGAGTTGCTCCATGAAAATGCGATTCACCACTGGTGGTCAGTAAACAAAATCTGAATTTCTGGAATTCCTGGACTAGTCGCCGCATTTCTAATTATGGACGCAAATAGGGCTTATTCATACGAACATTTTGGTGTATCACACTTATATCCTATCAGTTTTTTGTGGAGTTGCTCCATGAAAATGTGATTCAGCACTGGTGGTCAGTAAACAAAATCTGAATTTCTGGAATACTTGGACTAGTCGCCGCATTTCCAAGTATGGACGCTAATAGGTTTTATCCATACGAACATTTTGGTGTATCACACTTATATCCCATCAGTTTTTTTGTGGAGTTGCTCCATGAAAATGCGATTCACCACTGGTGGTCAGTAAACAAAATCTGAATTTCTGGAATTCCTGGACTAGTCGCCGCATTTCTAATTATAGACGCAAATAGGGCTTATTCATACGAACATTTTGGTGTATCACTCTTATATCCTATCAGTTTTTTGTGGAGTTGCTCCATGAAAATGTGATTCAGCACTGGTGGTCAGTAAACAAAATCTGAATTTCTGGAATACTTGGACTAGTCGCCGCATTTCCAAGTATGGACGCTAATAGGTTTTATCCATACGAACATTTTGGTGTATCACACTTATATCCCATCAGTTTTTTTGTGGAGTTGCTCCATGAAAATGCGATTCACCACTGGTGGTCAGTAAACAAAATCTGAATTTCTGGAATTCCTGGACTAGTCGCCGCATTTCTAATTATAGACGCAAATAGGGCTTATTCATACGAACATTTTGGTGTATCACTCTTATATCCTATCAGTTTTTTGTGGAGTTGCTCCATGAAAATGTGATTCAGCACTGGTGGTCAGTAAACAAAATCTGAATTTCTGGAATACTTGGACTAGTCGCCGCATTTCCAAGTATGGACACTAATAGGTTTTATCCATACGAACATTTTGGTGTATCACACTTATATCCCATCAGTTTTTTGTGGAGTTGCTCCATGAAAATGCGATTCACCACTGGTGGTCAGTAAACAAAATCTGAATTTCTGGAATTCCTGGACTAGTCGCCGCATTTCTAATTATGGACGCAAATAGGGCTTATTCATACGAACATTTTGGTGTATCACACTTATATCCTATCAGTTTTTTGTGGAGTTACTCCATGAAAATGTGATTCAAACACTGGTGGTCAGTAAACAAAATCTGAATTTCTGGAATTCCTGGACTAGTCGCCGCATTTCTAATTATGGACGCAAATAGGGCTTATTCATACGAAGATTTTGGTGTATCACACTTATATCCTATCAGTTTTTTGTGGAGTTACTCCATGAAAATGTGATTCAAACACTGGTGGTCAGTAAACAAAATCTGAATTTCTGGAATTCCTGGACTAGTCGCCGCATTTCTAATTATGGACGCAAATAGGGCTTATTCATACGAACATTTTGGTGTATCACACTTATATCCCATCAGTTTTTTGTGGAGTTGCTCCATGAAAATGCGATTCACCACTGGTGGTCAGTAAACAAAATCTGAATTTCTGGAATTCCTGGACTAGTCGCCGCATTTCTAATTATGGACGCAAATAGGGCTTATTCATACGAACATTTTGGTGTATCACACTTATATCCCATCAGTTTTTTGTGGAGTTGCTCCATGAAAATGCGATTCACCACTGGTGGTCAGTAAACAAAATCTGAATTTCGGGAATTCCTGGACTAGTCGCCGCATTTCTAATTATGGACGCAAATAGGGCTTATTCATACGAACATTTTGGTGTATCACACTTATATCCTATCAGTTTTTTGTTGAGTTACTCCATGAAAATGTGATTCAAACACTGGTGGTCAGTAAACAAAATCTGAATTTCTGGAATTCCTGGACTAGTCGCCGCATTTCTAATTATGGACGCAAATAGGGCTTATTCATACGAACATTTTGGTGTATCACACTTATATCCCATCAGTTTTTTGTGGAGTTGCTCCATGAAAATGCGATTCACCACTGGTGGTCAGTAAACAAAATCTGAATTTCTGGAATTCCTGGACTAGTCGCCGCATTTCTAATTATGGACGCAAATAGGGCTTATTCATACGAACATTTTGGTGTATCACACTTATATCCTATCAGTTTTTTGTGGAGTTACTCCATGAAAATGTGATTCAAACACTGGTGGTCAGTAAACAAAATCTGAATTTCTGGAATTCCTGGACTAGCCGCCGCATTTCTAATTATGGACGCAAATAGGGCTTATTCATACGAACATTTTGGTGTATCACACTTATATCCTATCAGTTTTTTGTTGAGTTACTCCATGAAAATGTGATTCAAACACTGGTGGTCAGTAAACAAAATCTGAATTTCTGGAATTCCTGGACTAGTCGCCGCATTTCTAATTATGGACGCAAATAGGGCTTATTCATACGAACATTTTGGTGTATCACACTTATATCCCATCAGTTTTTTGTGGAGTTGCTCCATGAAAATGCGATTCACCACTGGTGGTCAGTAAACAAAATCTGAATTTCTGGAATTCCTGGACTAGTCGCCGCATTTCTAATTATGGACGCAAATAGGGCTTATTCATACGAACATTTTGGTGTATCACACTTATATCCTATCAGTTTTTTGTGGAGTTACTCCATGAAAATGTGATTCAAACACTGGTGGTCAGTAAACAAAATCTGAATTTCTGGAATTCCTGGACTAGTCGCCGCATTTCTAAATATGGACGCAAATAGGGCTTATTCATACGAACATTTTGGTGTATCACACTTATATCCCATCAGTTTTTTGTGGAGTTGCTCCATGAAAATGCGATTCACCACTGGTGGTCAGTAAACAAAATCTGAATTTCTGGAATTCCTGGACTAGTCGCCGCATTTCTAATTATGGACGCAAATAGGGCTTATTCATACGAACATTTTGGTGTATCACACTTATATCCTATCAGTTTTTTGTGGAGTTGCTCCATGAAAATGTGATTCAGCACTGGTGGTCAGTAAACAAAATCTGAATTTCTGGAATACTTGGACTAGTCGCCGCATTTCCAAGTATGGACGCTAATAGGTTTTATCCATACGAACATTTTGGTGTATCACACTTATATCCCATCAGTTTTTTTGTGGAGTTGCTCCATGAAAATGCGATTCACCACTGGTGGTCAGTAAACAAAATCTGAATTTCTGGAATTCCTGGACTAGTCGCCGCATTTCTAATTATAGACGCAAATAGGGCTTATTCATACGAACATTTTGGTGTATCACTCTTATATCCTATCAGTTTTTTGTGGAGTTGCTCCATGAAAATGTGATTCAGCACTGGTGGTCAGTAAACAAAATCTGAATTTCTGGAATACTTGGACTAGTCGCCGCATTTCCAAGTATGGACGCTAATAGGTTTTATCCATACGAACATTTTGGTGTATCACACTTATATCCCATCAGTTTTTTTGTGGAGTTGCTCCATGAAAATGCGATTCACCACTGGTGGTCAGTAAACAAAATCTGAATTTCTGGAATTCCTGGACTAGTCGCCGCATTTCTAATTATAGACGCAAATAGGGCTTATTCATACGAACATTTTGGTGTATCACTCTTATATCCTATCAGTTTTTTGTGGAGTTGCTCCATGAAAATGTGATTCAGCACTGGTGGTCAGTAAACAAAATCTGAATTTCTGGAATACTTGGACTAGTCGCCGCATTTCCAAGTATGGACGCTAATAGGTTTTATCCATACGAACATTTTGGTGTATCACACTTATATCCCATCAGTTTTTTTGTGGAGTTGCTCCATGAAAATGCGATTCACCACTGGTGGTCAGTAAACAAAATCTGAATTTCTGGAATTCCTGGACTAGTCGCCGCATTTCTAATTATAGACGCAAATAGGGCTTATTCATACGAACATTTTGGTGTATCACTCTTATATCCTATCAGTTTTTTGTGGAGTTGCTCCATGAAAATGTGATTCAGCACTGGTGGTCAGTAAACAAAATCTGAATTTCTGGAATACTTGGACTAGTCGCCGCATTTCCAAGTATGGACACTAATAGGTTTTATCCATACGAACATTTTGGTGTATCACACTTATATCCCATCAGTTTTTTGTGGAGTTGCTCCATGAAAATGCGATTCACCACTGGTGGTCAGTAAACAAAATCTGAATTTCTGGAATTCCTGGACTAGTCGCCGCATTTCTAATTATGGACGCAAATAGGGCTTATTCATACGAACATTTTGGTGTATCACACTTATATCCTATCAGTTTTTTGTGGAGTTACTCCATGAAAATGTGATTCAAACACTGGTGGTCAGTAAACAAAATCTGAATTTCTGGAATTCCTGGACTAGTCGCCGCATTTCTAATTATGGACGCAAATAGGGCTTATTCATACGAAGATTTTGGTGTATCACACTTATATCCTATCAGTTTTTTGTGGAGTTACTCCATGAAAATGTGATTCAAACACTGGTGGTCAGTAAACAAAATCTGAATTTCTGGAATTCCTGGACTAGTCGCCGCATTTCTAATTATGGACGCAAATAGGGCTTATTCATACGAACATTTTGGTGTATCACACTTATATCCCATCAGTTTTTTGTGGAGTTGCTCCATGAAAATGTGATTCAGCACTGGTGGTCAGTAAACAAAATCTGAATTTCTGGAATACTTGGACTAGTCGCCGCATTTCCAAGTATGGACGCTAATAGGTTTTATCCATACGAACATTTTGGTGTATCACACTTATATCCCATCAGTTTTTTTGTGGAGTTGCTCCATGAAAATGCGATTCACCACTGGTGGTCAGTAAACAAAATCTGAATTTCTGGAATTCCTGGACTAGTCGCCGCATTTCTAATTATAGACGCAAATAGGGCTTATTCATACGAACATTTTGGTGTATCACACTTATATCCTATCAGTTTTTTGTGGAGTTGCTCCATGAAAATGTGATTCAGCACTGGTGGTCAGTAAACAAAATCTGAATTTCTGGAATACTTGGACTAGTCGCCGCATTTCCAAGTATGGACGCTAATAGGTTTTATCCATACGAACATTTTGGTGTATCACACTTATATCCCATCAGTTTTTTTGTGGAGTTGCTCCATGAAAATGCGATTCACCACTGGTGGTCAGTAAACAAAATCTGAATTTCTGGAATTCCTGGACTAGTCGCCGCATTTCTAATTATAGACGCAAATAGGGCTTATTCATACGAACATTTTGGTGTATCACTCTTATATCCTATCAGTTTTTTGTGGAGTTGCTCCATGAAAATGTGATTCAGCACTGGTGGTCAGTAAACAAAATCTGAATTTCTGGAATACTTGGACTAGTCGCCGCATTTCCAAGTATGGACGCTAATAGGTTTTATCCATACGAACATTTTGGTGTATCACACTTATATCCCATCAGTTTTTTTGTGGAGTTGCTCCATGAAAATGCGATTCACCACTGGTGGTCAGTAAACAAAATCTGAATTTCTGGAATTCCTGGACTAGTCGCCGCATTTCTAATTATGGACGCAAATAGGGCTTATTCATACGAACATTTTGGTGTATCACACTTATATCCTATCAGTTTTTTGTGGAGTTACTCCATGAAAATGTGATTCAAACACTGGTGGTCAGTAAACAAAATCTGAATTTCTGGAATTCCTGGACTAGTCGCCGCATTTCTAATTATGGACGCAAATAGGGCTTATTCATACGAACATTTTGGTGTATCACACTTATATCCTATCAGTTTTTTGTGGAGTTACTCCATGAAAATGTGATTCAAACATTGGTGGTCAGTAAACAAAATCTGAATTTCTGGAATTCCTGGACTAGTCGCCGCATTTCTAATTATGGACGCAAATAGGGCTTATTCATACGAACATTTTGGTGTATCACACTTATATCCTATCAGTTTTTTGTGGAGTTACTCCATGAAAATGTGATTCAAACACTGGTGGTCAGTAAACAAAATCTGAATTTCTGGAATTCCTGGACTAGTCGCCGCATTTCTAATTATGGACGCAAATAGGGCTTATTCATACGAACATTTTGGTGTATCACTCTTATATCCTATCAGTTTTTTGTGGAGTTGCTCCATGAAAATGTGATTCAGCACTGGTGGTCAGTAAACAAAATCTGAATTTCTGGAATACTTGGACTAGTCGCCGCATTTCCAAGTATGGACACTAATAGGTTTTATCCATACGAACATTTTGGTGTATCACACTTATATCCCATCAGTTTTTTGTGGAGTTGCTCCATGAAAATGCGATTCACCACTGGTGGTCAGTAAACAAAATCTGAATTTCTGGAATTCCTGGACTAGTCGCCGCATTTCTAATTATGGACGCAAATAGGGCTTATTCATACGAACATTTTGGTGTATCACACTTATATCCCATCAGTTTTTTGTGGAGTTGCTCCATGAAAATGCGATTCACCACTGGTGGTCAGTAAACAAAATCTGAATTTCTGGAATTCCTGGACTAGTCGCCGCATTTCTAATTATGGACGCAAATAGGGCTTATTCATACGAACATTTTGGTGTATCACACTTATATCCCATCAGTTTTTTGTGGAGTTGCTCCATGAAAATGCGATTCACCACTGGTGGTCAGTAAACAAAATCTGAATTTCTGGAATTCCTGGACTAGTCGCCGCATTTCTAATTATGGACGCAAATAGAGCTTATTCATACGAACATTTTGGTGTATCACTCTTATATCCTATCAGTTTTTTGTAGAGTTGCTCCATGAAAATGTGATTCAGCACTGGTGGTCAGTAAACAAAATCTGAATTTCTGGAATACTTGGACTAGTCGCCGCATTTCCAAGTATGGACACTAATAGGTTTTATTCATACGAACATTTTGGTGTATCACACTTATATCCCATCAGTTTTTTGTGGAGTTGCTCCATGAAAATGCGATTCACCACTGGTGGTCAGTAAACAAAATCTGAATTTCTGGAATTCCTGGACTAGTCGCCGCATTTCTAATTATGGACGCAAATAGGGCTTATTCATACGAACATTTTGGTGTATCACACTTATATCCCATCAGTTTTTTGTGGAGTTGCTCCATGAAAATGCGATTCACCACTGGTGGTCAGTAAACAAAATCTGAATTTCTGGAATTCCTGGACTAGTCGCCGCATTTCTAATTATGGACGCAAATAGAGCTTATTCATACGAACATTTTGGTGTATCACTCTTATATCCTATCAGTTTTTTGTAGAGTTGCTCCATGAAAATGTGATTCAGCACTGGTGGTCAGTAAACAAAATCTGAATTTCTGGAATACTTGGACTAGTCGCCGCATTTCCAAGTATGGACACTAATAGGTTTTATTCATACGAACATTTTGGTGTATCACACTTATATCCCATCAGTTTTTTGTGGAGTTGCTCCATGAAAATGCGATTCACCACTGGTGGTCAGTAAACAAAATCTGAATTTCTGGAATTCCTGGACTAGTCGCCGCATTTCTAATTATGGACGCAAATAGGGCTTATTCATACGAACATTTTGGTGTATCACACTTATATCCCATCAGTTTTTTGTGGAGTTGCTACATGAAAATGCGATTCACCACTGGTGGTCAGTAAACAAAATCTGAATTTCTGAAATTCCTGGACTAGTCGCCGCATTTCTAATTATGGACGCAAATAGGGCTTATTCATACGAACATTTTGGTGTATCACTCTTATATCCTATCAGTTTTTTGTGGAGTTACTCCATGAAAATGTGATTCAAACACTGGTGGTCAGTAAACAAAATCTGAATTTCTGGAATTCCTGGACTAGTCGCCGCATTTCTAATTATGGACACAAATAGGGCTTATTCATACGAACATTTTGGTGTATCACACTTATATCCTATCAGTTTTTTGTGGAGTTACTCCATGAAAATGTGATTCAAACACTGGTGGTCAGTAAACAAAATCTGAATTTCTGGAATTCCTGGACTAGTCGCCGCATTTCTACTTATGGACGCAAATAGGGCTTATTCATACGAACATTTTGGTGTATCACACTTATATCCCATCAGTTTTTTGTGGAGTTGCTCCATGAAAATGCGATTCACCACTGTAAACAAAATCTGAATTTCTGGAATTCCTGGACTAGTCGCCGCATCTCTAATTATGGACGCAAATAGGGCTTATTCATACGAACATTTTGGTGTATCACACTTATATCCTATCAGTTTTTTGTGGAGTTACTCCATGAAAATGTGATTCAAACACTGGTGGTCAGTAAACAAAATCTGAATTTCTGGAATTCCTGGACTAGTCGCCGCATTTCTAATTATGGACGCAAATAGGGCTTATTCATACGAACATTTTGGTGTATCACACTTATATCCTATCAGTTTTTTGTGGAGTTACTCCATGAAAATGTGATTCAAACACTGGTGGTCAGTAAACAAAATCTGAATTTCTGGAATTCCTGGAATAGTCGCCGCATTTCTAATTATGGACGCAAATAGGGCTTATTCATACGAACATTTTGGTGTATCACACTTATATCCCATCAGTTTTTTGTGGAGTTGCTCCATGAAAATGCGATTCACCACTGGTGGTCAGTAAACAAAATCTGAATTTCTGGAATTCCTGGACTAGTCGCCGCATTTCTAATTATGGACGCAAATAGGGCTTATTCATACGAACATTTTGGTGTATCACACTTATATCCTATCAGTTTTTTGTGGAGTTACTCCATGAAAATGTGATTCAAACACTGGTGGTCAGTAAACAAAATCTGAATTTCTGGAATTCCTGGACTAGTCGCCGCATTTCTAATTATGGACGCAAATAGGGCTTATTCATACGAACATTTTGGTGTATCACACTTATATCCTATCAGTTTTTTGTGGAGTTACTCCATGAAAATGTGATTCAAACACTGGTGGTCAGTAAACAAAATCTGAATTTCTGGAATTCCTGGAATAGTCGCCGCATTTCTAATTATGGACGCAAATAGGGCTTATTCATACGAACATTTTGGTGTATCACACTTATATCCCATCAGTTTTTTGTGGAGTTGCTCCATGAAAATGCGATTCACCACTGGTGGTCAGTAAACAAAATCTGAATTTCTGGAATTCCTGGACTAGTCGCCGCATTTCTAATTATGGACGCAAATAGGGCTTATTCATACGAACATTTTGGTGTATCACACTTATATCCTATCAGTTTTTTGTGGAGTTACTCCATGAAAATGTGATTCAAACACTGGTGGTCAGTAAACAAAATCTCAATTTCTGGAATTCCTGGACTAGTCGCCGCATTTCTAATTATGGACGCAAATAGGGCTTATTCATACGAACATTTTGGTGTATCACACTTATATCCTATCAGTTTTTTGTGGAGTTACTCCATGAAAATGTGATTCAAACACTGGTGGTCAGTAAACAAAATCTGAATTTCTGGAATTCCTGGACTAGTCGCCGCATTTCTAATTATGGACGCAAATAGGGCTTATTCATACGAACATTTTGGTGTATCACACTTATATCCTATCAGTTTTTTGTGGAGTTACTCCATGAAAATGTGATTCAAACACTGGTGGTCAGTAAACAAAATCTGAATTTCTGGAATTCCTGGACTAGTCGCCGCATTTCTAATTATGGACGCAAATAGGGCTTATTCATACGAACATTTTGGTGTATCACTCTTATATCCTATCAGTTTTTTGTGGAGTTGCTCCATGAAAATGTGATTCAGCACTGGTGGTCAGTAAACAAAATCTGAATTTCTGGAATACTTGGACTAGTCGCCGCATTTCCAAGTATGGACACTAATAGGTTTTATCCATACGAACATTTTGGTGTATCACACTTATATCCCATCAGTTTTTTGTGGAGTTGCTCCATGAAAATGCGATTCACCACTGGTGGTCAGTAAACAAAATCTGAATTTCTGGAATTCCTGGACTAGTCGCCGCATTTCTAATTATGGACGCAAATAGGGCTTATTCATACGAACATTTTGGTGTATCACTCTTATATCCTATCAGTTTTTTGTGGAGTTACTCCATGAAAATGTGATTCAAACACTGGTGGTCAGTAAACAAAATCTGAATTTCTGGAATTCCTGGACTAGTCGCCGCATTTCTAATTATGGACGCAAATAGGGCTTATTCATACGAACATTTTGGTGTATCACACTTATATCCTATCAGTTTTTTGTGGAGTTACTCCATGAAAATGTGATTCAAACACTGGTGGTCAGTAAACAAAATCTGAATTTCTGGAATTCCTGGAATAGTCGCCGCATTTCTAATTATGGACGCAAATAGGGCTTATTCATACGAACATTTTGGTGTATCACACTTATATCCCATCAGTTTTTTGTGGAGTTGCTCCATGAAAATGCGATTCACCACTGGTGGTCAGTAAACAAAATCTGAATTTCTGGAATTCCTGGACTAGTCGCCGCATTTCTAATTATGGACGCAAATAGGGCTTATTCATACGAACATTTTGGTGTATCACACTTATATCCTATCAGTTTTTTGTGGAGTTACTCCATGAAAATGTGACTCAAATACTGGTGGTCAGTAAACAAAATCTGAATTTCTGGAATTCCTGGACTAGTCGCCGCATTTCTAATTATGGACGCAAATAGGGCTTATTCATACGAACATTTTGGTGTATCACACTTATATCCTATCAGTTTTTTGTGGAGTTACTCCATGAAAATGTGATTCAAACACTGGTGGTCAGTAAACAAAATCTGAATTTCTGGAATTCCTGGACTAGTCGCCGCATTTCTAATTATGGACGCAAATAGGGCTTATTCATACGAACATTTTGGTGTATCACTCTTATATCCTATCAGTTTTTTGTGGAGTTGCTCCATGAAAATGTGATTCAGCACTGGTGGTCAGTAAACAAAATCTGAATTTCTGGAATTCCTGGACTAGTCGCCGCATTTCTAATTATGGACGCATATAGGGCTTATTCATACGAACATTTTGGTGTATCACACTTATATCCTATCAGTTTTTTGTGGAGTTGCTCCATGAAAATGCGATTCACCACTGGTGGTCAGTAAACAAAATCTGAATTTCTGGAATTCCTGGACTAGTCGCCGCATCTCTAATTATGGACGCAAATAGGGCTTATTCATACGAACATTTTGGTGTATCACACTTATATCCTATCAGTTTTTTGTGGAGTTACTCCATGAAAATGTGATTCAAACACTGGTGGTCAGTAAACAAAATCTGAATTTCTGGAATTCCTGGACTAGTCGCCGCATTTCTAATTATGGACGCATATAGGGCTTATTCATACGAACATTTTGGTGTATCACACTTATATCCCATCAGTTTTTTGTGGAGTTGCTCCATGAAAATGCGATTCACCACTGGTGGTCAGTAAACAAAATCTGAATTTCTGGAATTCCTGGACTAGTCGCCGCATTTCTAATTATGGACGCAAATAGGGCTTATTCATACGAACATTTTGGTGTATCACTCTTATATCCTATCAGTTTTTTGTGGAGTTGCTCCATGAAAATGTGATTCAGCACTGGTGGTGAGTAAACAAAATCTGAATTTCTGGAATACTTGGACTAGTCGCCGCATTTCCAAGTATGGACACTAATAGGTTTTATCCATACGAACATTTTGGTGTATCACACTTATATCCCATCAGTTTTTTGTGGAGTTGCTCCATGAAAATGCGATTCACCACTGGTGGTCAGTAAACAAAATCTGAATTTCTGGAATTCCTGGACTAGTCGCCGCATTTCTAATTATGGACGCAAATAGGGCTTATTCATACGAACATTTTGGTGTATCACTCTTATATCCTATCAGTTTTTTGTGGAGTTGCTCCATGAAAATGTGATTCAGCACTGGTGGTCAGTAAACAAAATCTGAATTTCTGGAATACTTGGACTAGTTGCCGCATTTCCAAGTATGGACACTAATAGGTTTTATCCATACGAACATTTTGGTGTATCACACTTATATCCCATCAGTTTTTTGTGGAGTTGCTCCATGAAAATGCGATTCACCACTGGTGGTCAGTAAACAAAATCTGAATTTCTGGAATTCCTGGACTAGTCGCCGCATTTCTAATTATGGACGCAAATAGGGCTTATTCATACGAACATTTTGGTGTATCACTCTTATATCCTATCAGTTTTTTGTGGAGTTGCTCCATGAAAATGTGATTCGGCACTGGTGGTCAGTAAACAAAATCTGAATTTCTGGAATACTTGGACTAGTCGCCGCATTTCCAAGTATGGACACTAATAGGTTTTATCCATACGAACATTTTGGTGTATCATACTTATATCCCATCAGTTTTTTGTGGAGTTGCTCCATGAAAATGCGATTCACCACTGGTGGTCAGTAAACAAAATCTGGATTTCTGGAATTCCTGGACTAGTCGCCGCATTTCTAATTATGGACGCATATAGGGCTTATTCATACGAACATTTTGGTGTATCACACTTATATCCCATCAGTTTTTTGTGGAGTTGCTCCATGAAAATGCGATTCACCACTGGTGGTCAGTAAACAAAATCTGAATTTCTGGAATTCCTGGACTAGTCGCCGCATTTCTAATTATGGACGCAAATAGGGCTTATTCATACGAACATTTTGGTGTATCACACTTATATCCTATCAGTTTTTTGTGGTGTTACTCCATGAAAATGCGATTCACCACTGGTGGTCAGTAAACAAAATCTGAATTTCTGTAATTCCTGGACTAGTCGCCGCATTTCTAATTATGGACGCAAATAGGGCTTATTCATACGAACATTTTGGTGTATCACACTTATATCCTATCAGTTTTTTGTGGAGTTACTCCATGAAAATGTGATTCAAACACTGGTGGTCAGTAAACAAAATCTGAATTTCTGGAATTCCTGGACTAGTCGCCGCATTTCTAATTATGGACGCAAATAGGGCTTATTCATACGAACATTTTGGTGTATCACACTTATATCCCATCAGTTTTTTGTGGAGTTGCTCCATGAAAATGCGATTCACCACTGGTGGTCAGTAAACAAAATCTGAATTTCTGGAATTCCTGGACTAGCCGCCGCATTTCTAATTATGGACGCAAATAGGGCTTATTCATACGAACATTTTGGTGTATCACACTTATATCCTATCAGTTTTTTGTGGAGTTACTCCATGAAAATGTGATTCAAACACTGGTGGTCAGTAAACAAAATCTGAATTTCTGGAATTCCTGGACTAGTCGCCGCATTTCTAATTATGGACGCAAATAGGGCTTATTCATACGAACATTTTGGTGTATCACACTTATATCGCATCAGTTTTTTGTGGAGTTGCTCCATGAAAATGCGATTCACCACTGGTGGTCAGTAAACAATATCTGAATTTCTGGAATTCCTGGACTAGCCGCCGCATTTCTAATTATGGACGCAAATAGGGCTTATTCATACGAATATTTTGGTGTATCACACTTATATCCTATCAGTTTTTTGTGGAGTTACTCCATGAAAATGTGATTCAAACACTGGTGGTCAGTAAACAAAATCTGAATTTCTGGAATTCCTGGACTAGTCGCCGCACTTCTAATTATGGACGCAAATAGGGCTTATTCATACGAACATTTTGGTGTATCACACTTATATCCCATCAGTTTTTTGTGGAGTTGCTTCATGAAAATGCGATTCACCACTGGTGGTCAGTAAACAAAATCTGAATTTCTGGAATTCCTGGACTAGTCGCCGCATTTCTAATTATGGACGCAAATAGGGCTTATTCATACGAACATTTTGGTGTATCACACTTATATCCCATCAGTTTTTTGTGGAGTTGCTTCATGAAAATGCGATTCACCACTGGTGGTCAGTAAACAAAATCTGAATTTCTGGAATTCCTGGACTAGTCGCCGCATTTCTAATTATGGACGCAAATAGGGCTTATTCATACGAACATTTTGGTGTATCACACTTATATCCTATCAGTTTTTTGTGGAGTTACTCCATGAAAATGTGATTCAAACACTGGTGGTCAGTAAACAAAATCTGAATTTCTGGAATTCCTGGACTAGTCGCCGCATTTCTAATTATGGACGCAAATAGGGCTTATTCATACGAACATTTTGGTGTATCACACTTATATCCCATCAGTTTTTTGTGGAGTTGCTTCATGAAAATGCGATTCACCACTGGTGGTCAGTAAACAAAATCTGAATTTCTGGAATTCCTGGACTAGTCGCCGCATTTCTAATTATGGACGCAAATAGGGCTTATTCATACGAACATTTTGGTGTATCACACTTATATCCTATCAGTTTTTTGTGGAGTTACTCCATGAAAATGTGATTCAAACACTGGTGGTCAGTAAACAAAATCTGAATTTCTGGAATTCCTGGACTAGTCGCCGCATTTCTAATTATGGACGCAAATAGGGCTTATTCATACGAACATTTTGGTGTATCACACTTATATCCTATCAGTTTTTTGTGGAGTTACTCCATGAAAATGTGATTCAAACACTGGTGGTCAGTAAACAAAATCTGAATTTCTGGAATTCCTGGACTAGTCGCCGCATTTCTAATTATGGACGCAAATAGGGCTTATTCATACGAACATTTTGGTGTATCACACTTATATCCTATCAGTTTTTTGTGGAGTTGCTTCATGAATTTCTGGAATTCCTGGACTAGTCGCCGCATTTCTAATTATGGACGCAAATAGGGCTTATTCATACGAACATTTTGGTGTATCACACTTATATCCTATCAGTTTTTTGTGGAGTTACTCCATGAAAATGTGATTCAAACACTGGTGGTCAGTAAAAAAAATCTGAATTTCTGGAATTCCTGGACTAGTCGCCGCATTTCTAATTATGGACGCAAATAGGGCTTATTCATACGAACATTTTGGTGTATCACACTTATATCCCATCAGTTTTTTGTGAAGTTGCTCCATGAAAATGCGATTCACCACTGGTGGTCAGTAAACAAAATCTGAATTTCTGGAATTCCTGGACTAGTCGCCGCATTTCTAATTATGGACGCAAATAGGGCTTATTCATACGAACATTTTGGTGTATCACACTTATATCCTATCAGTTTTTTGTGGAGTTACTCCATGAAAATGTGATTCAAACACTGGTGGTCAGTAAACAAAATCTGAATTTCTGGAATTCCTGGACTAGTCGCCGCATTTCTAATTATGGACGCAAATAGGGCTTATTCATACGAACATTTTGGTGTATCACTCTTATATCCCATCAGTTTTTTGTGAAGTTGCTCCATGAAAATGCGATTCACCACTGGTGGTCAGTAAACAAAATCTGAATTTCTGGAATTCCTGGACTAGTCGCCGCATTTCTAATTATGGACGCAAATAGGGCTTATTCATACGAACATTTTGGTGTATCACACTTATATCCTATCAGTTTTTTGTGGAGTTACTCCATGAAAATGTGATTCAAACACTGGTGGTCAGTAAAAAAAATCTGAATTTCTGGAATTCCTGGACTAGTCGCCGCATTTCTAATTATGGACGCAAATAGGGCTTATTCATACGAACATTTTGGTGTATCACACTTATATCCTATCAGTTTTTTGTGGAGTTACTCCATGAAAATGTGATTCAAACACTGGTGGTCAGTAAACAAAATCTGAATTTCTGGAATTCCTGGACTAGTCGCCGCATTTCTAATTATGGACGCAAATAGGGCTTATTCATACGAACATTTTGGTGTATCACACTTATATCCCATCAGTTTTTTGTGGAGTTGCTCCATGAAAATGCGATTCACCACTGGTGGTCAGTCAACAAAATCTGAATTTCTGGAATTCCTGGACTAGTCGCCGCATTTCTAATTATGGACGCAAATAGGGCTTATTCATACGAACATTTTGGTGTATCACACTTATATCCTATCAGTTTTTTGTGGAGTTACTCCATGAAAATGTGATTCAAACACTGGTGGTCAGTAAACAAAATCTGAATTTCTGGAATTCCTGGACTAGTCGCCGCATTTCTAATTATGGACGCAAACAGGGCTTATTCATACGAACATTTTGGTGTATCACTCTTATATCCTATCAGTTTTTTGTGGAGTTGCTCCATGAAAATGTGATTCTGCACTGGTGGTCAGTAAACAAAATCTGAATTTCTGGAAATCCTGGACTAGTCGCCGCATTTCTAATTATGGACGCAAATAGGGCTTATTCATACGAACATTTTGGTGTATCACTCTTATATCCTTTCAGTTTTTTGTGGAGTTGCTCCATGAAAATGTGATTCAGCACTGGTGGTCAGTAAACAAAATCTGAATTTCTGGAATACTTGGACTAGTCGCCGCATTTCCAAGTATGGACACTAATAGGTTTTATCCATGCGAACATTTTGGTGTATCACACTTATATCCCATCAGTTTTTAATGGAGTTGCTCCATGAAAATGCGATTCACCACTGGTGGTCAGTAAACAAAATCTGAATTTCTAGGATTCCTGGACTAGTCGCCGCATTTCTAATTATGGACGCAAATAGGGCTTATTCATACGAACATTTTGGTGTATCACACTTATATCCCATCAGTTTTTTTTGGAGTTGCTCCATGAAAATGCGATTCACCACTGGTGGTCAGTAAACAAAATCTGAATTTCTGGAATTCCTGGACTAGTCGCCGCATTTCTAATTATGGACGCAAATAGGGCTTATTTATACGAACATTTTGGTGTATCACTCTTATATCCTATCAGTTTTTTGTGGAGTTGCTCCATGAAAATGTGATTCAGCACTGGTGGTCAGTAAACAAAATCTGAATTTCTGGAATACTTGGACTAGTCGCCGCATTTCCAAGTATGGACACTAATAGGTTTTATCCATACGAACATTTTGGTGTATCACACTTATATCCCATCAGTTTTTTGTGGAGTTGCTCCATGAAAATGCGATTCACCACTGGTGGTCAGTAAACAAAATCTGAATTTCTGGAATTCCTGGACTAGTCGCCGCATTTCTAATTATGGACGCAAATAGGGCTTATTCATACGAACATTTTGGTGTATCACTCTTATATCCTATCAGTTTTTTGTGGAGTTGCTCCATGAAAATGTGATTCAGCACTGGTGGTCAGTAAACAAAATCTGAATTTCTGGAATTCCTGGACTAGTCGCCGCATTTCTAATTATGGACGCAAATAGGGCTTATTCATACGAACATTTTGGTGTATCACACTTATATCCCATCAGTTTTTTGTGGAGTTGCTCCATGAAAATGCGATTCACCACTGGTGGTCAGTAAACAAAATCTGAATTTCTGGAATTCCTGGACTAGTCGCCGCATTTCTAATTATGGACGCAAATAGGGCTTATTCATACGAACATTTTGGTGTATCACACTTATATCCTATCAGTTTTTTGTGGAGTTACTCCATGAAAATGTGATTCAAACACTGGTGGTCAGTAAACAAAATCTGAATTTCTGGAATTCCTGGACTAGTCGCCGCATTTCTAATTATGGACGCAAATAGGGCTTATTCATACGAACATTTTGGTGTATCACACTTATATCCCATCAGTTTTTTGTGGAGTTGCTCCATGAAAATGCGATTCACCACTGGTGGTCAGTAAACAATATCTGAATTTCTGGAATTCCTGGACTAGCCGCCGCATTTCTAATTATGGACGCAAATAGGGCTTATTCATACGAACATTTTGGTGTATCACACTTATATCCCATCAGTTTTTTGTGGAGTTGCTCCATGAAAATGCGATTCACCACTGGTGGTCAGTAAACAAAATCTGAATTTCTGCAATTCCTGGACTAGTCGCCGCATTTCTAATTATGGACACAAATAGGGCTTATTCATACGAACATTTTGGTGTATCACACTTATATCCCATCAGTTTTTTGTGGAGTTGCTCCATGAAAATGCGATTCACCACTGGTGGTCAGTAAACAAAATCTGAATTTCTGGAATTCCTGGACTAGTCGCCGCATTTCTAATTATGGACGCAAATAGGGCTTATTCATACGAACATTTTGGTGTATCACACTTATATCCCATCAGTTTTTTGTGGAGTTGCTCCATGAAAATGCGATTCACCACTGGTGGTCAGTAAACAAAATCTGAATTTCTGGAATTCCTGGACTAGTCGCCGCATTTCTAATTATGGACGCAAATAGGGCTTATTCATACGAACATTTTGGTGTATCACACTTATATCCTATCAGTTTTTTGTGGAGTTACTCCATGAAAATGTGATTCAAACACTGGTGGTCAGTAAACAAAATCTGAATTTCTGGAATTCCTGGACTAGTCGCCGCATTTCTAATTATGGACGCAAATAGGGCTTATTCATACGAATATTTTGGTGTATCACACTTATATCCCATCAGTTTTTTGTGGAGTTGCTCCATGAAAATGCGATTCACCACTGGTGGTCAGTAAACAATATCTGAATTTCTGGAATTCCTGGACTAGCCGCCGCATTTCTAATTATGGACGCAAATAGGGCTTATTCATACGAACATTTTGGTGTATCACACTTATATCCCATCAGTTTTTTGTGGAGTTGCTCCATGAAAATGAGATTCACCACTGGTGGTCAGTAAACAAAATCTGAATTTCTGGAATTCCTGGACTAGTCGCCGCATTTCTAATTATGGACACAAATAGGGCTTATTCATACGAACATTTTGGTGTATCACACTTATATCCCATCAGTTTTTTGTGGAGTTGCTCCATGAAAATGCGATTCACCACTGGTGGTCAGTAAACAAAATCTGAATTTCTGGAATTCCTGGACTAGTCGCCGCATTTCTAATTATGGACGCAAATAGGGCTTATTCATACGAACATTTTGGTGTATCACACTTATATCCTATCAGTTTTTTGTGGAGTTACTCCATGAAAATGTGATTCAAACACTGGTGGTCAGTAAACAAAATCTGAATTTCTGGAATTCCTGGACTAGTCGCCGCATTTCTAATTATGGACGCAAATAGGGCTTATTCATACGAACATTTTGGTGTATCACACTTATATCCTATCATTTTTTTGTGGAGTTACTCCATGAAAATGTGATTCAAACACTGGTGGTCAGTAAACAAAATCTGAATTTCTGGAATTCCTGGACTAGTCGCCGCATTTCTAATTATGGACGCAAATAGGGCTTATTCATACGAACATTTTGGTGTATCATACTTATATCCCATCAGTTTTTTGTGGAGTTGCTCCATGAAAATGCGATTCACCACTGGTGGTCAGTAAACAAAATCTGAATTTCTGGAATTCCTGGACTAGTCGCCGCATTTCTAATTATGGACGCAAATAGGGCTTATTCATACGAACATTTTGGTGTATCACACTTATATCCTATCAGTTTTTTGTGGAGTTACTCCATGAAAATGTGATTCAAACACTGGTGGTCAGTAAACAAAATCTGAATTTCTGGAATTCCTGGAATAGTCGCCGCATTTCTAATTATGGACGCAAATAGGGCTTATTCATACGAACATTTTGGTGTATCACACTTATATCCCATCAGTTTTTTGTGGAGTTGCTCCATGAAAATGCGATTCACCACTGGTGGTCAGTAAACAAAATCTGAATTTCTGGAATTCCTGGACTAGTCGCCGCATTTCTAATTATGGACGCAAATAGGGCTTATTCATACGAACATTTTGGTGTATCACACTTATATCCTATCAGTTTTTTGTGGAGTTACTCCATGAAAATGTGATTCAAACACTGGTGGTCAGTAAACAAAATCTGAATTTCTGGAATTCCTGGACTAGTCGCCGCATTTCTAATTATGGACGCAAATAGGGCTTATTCATACGAACATTTTGGTGTATCACACTTATATCCTATCAGTTTTTTGTGGAGTTACTCCATGAAAATGTGATTCAAACACTGGTGGTCAGTAAACAAAATCTGAATTTCTGGAATTCCTGGACTAGTCGCCGCATTTCTAATTATGGACGCAAATAGGGCTTATTCATACGAACATTTTGGTGTATCACACTTATATCCCATCAGTTTTTTGTGGAGTTGCTCCATGAAAATGCGATTCACCACTGGTGGTCAGTAAACAAAATCTGAATTTCTGGAATTCCTGGACTAGTCGCCGCATTTCTAATTATGGACGCAAATAGGGCTTATTCATACGAACATTTTGGTGTATCACACTTATATCCTATCAGTTTTTTGTGGAGTTACTCCATGAAAATGCGATTCACCACTGGTGGTCAGTAAACAAAATCTGAATTTCTGGAATTCCTGGACTAGTCGCCGCATTTCTAATTATGGACGCAAATAGGGCTTATTCATACGAACATTTTGGTGTATCACACTTATATCCCATCAGTTTTTTGTGGAGTTGCTCCATGAAAATGCGATTCACCACTGGTGGTCAGTAAACAAAATCTGAATTTCTGGAATTCCTGGACTAGTCGCCGCATTTCTAATTATGGACGCAAATAGGGCTTATTCATACGAACATTTTGGTGTATCACACTTATATCCTATCAGTTTTTTGTGGAGTTACTCCATGAAAATGTGATTCAAACACTGGTGGTCAGTAAACAAAATCTGAATTTCTGGAATTCCTGGACTAGTCGCCGCATTTCTAATTATGGACGCAAATAGGGCTTATTCATACGAACATTTTGGTGTATCACACTTATATCCTATCAGTTTTTTGTGGAGTTACTCCATGAAAATGTGATTCAAACACTGGTGGTCAGTAAACAAAATCTGAATTTCTGGAATTCCTGGACTAGTCGCAGCATTTCTAATTATGGACGCAAATAGGGCTTATTCATACGAACATTTTGGTGTATCACACTTATATCCCATCAGTTTTTTGTGGAGTTGCTCCATGAAAATGCGATTCACCATGGTGGTCAGTAAACAAAATCTGAATTTCTGGAATTCCTGGACTAGTCGCCGCATTTCTAATTATGGACGCAAATAGGGCTTATTCATACGAACATTTTGGTGTATCACACTTATATCCCATCAGTTTTTTGTGGAGTTGCTCCATGAAAATGCGATTCACCACTGGTGGTCAGTAAACAAAATCTGAATTTCTGGAATTCCTGGACTAGTCGCCGCATTTCTAATTATGGACGCAAATAGGGCTTATTCATACGAACATTTTGGTGTATCACACTTATATCCCATCAGTTTTTTGTGGAGTTACTCCATGAAAATGTGATTCAAACACTGGTGGTCAGTAAACAAAATCTGAATTTCTGGAATTCCTGGACTAGTCGCCGCATTTCTAATTATGGACGCAAATAGGGCTTATTCATACGAACATTTTGGTGTATCACACTTATATCCCATCAGTTTTTTGTGGAGTTGCTCCATGAAAATGCGATTCACCACTGGTGGTCAGTAAACAAAATCTGAATTTCTGGAATTCCTGGACTAGTCGCCGCATTTCTAATTACGGACGCAAATAGGGCTTATTCATACGAACATTTTGGTGTATCACACTTATATCCTATCAGTTTTTTGTGGAGTTACTCCATGAAAATGTGATTCAAACACTGGTGGTCAGTAAACAAAATCTGAATTTCTGGAATTCCTGGACTAGTCGCCGCATTTCTAATTATGGAAGCAAATAGGGCTTATTCATACGAACATTTTGGTGTATCACACTTATATCCTATCAGTTTTTTGTGGAGTTACTCCATGAAAATGTGATTCAAACACTGGTGGTCAGTAAACAAAATCTGAATTTCTGGAATTCCTGGACTAGTCGCCGCATTTCTAATTATGGACGCAAATAGGGCTTATTCATACGAACATTTTGGTGTATCACACTTATATCCCATCAGTTTTTTGTGGAGTTGCTCCATGAAAATGCGATTCACCACTGGTGGTCAGTAAACAAAATCTGAATTTCTGGAATTCCTGGACTAGTCGCCGCATTTCTAATTACGGACGCAAATAGGGCTTATTCATACGAACATTTTGGTGTATCACACTTATATCCCATCAGTTTTTTGTGGAGTTACTCCATGAAAATGCGATTCACCACTGGTGGTCATTAAACAAAATCTGAATTTCTGGAATTCCTGGACTAGCCGCCGCATTTCTAATTATGGACGCAAATAGGGCTTATTCATACGAACATTTTGGTGTATCACTCTTATATCCTATCAGTTTTTTGTGGAGTTACTCCATGAAAATGTGATTCAAACACTGGTGGTCAGTAAACAAAATCTGAATTTCTGGAATTCCTGGACTAGTCGCCGCATTTCTAATTATGGACGCAAATAGGGCTTATTCATACGAACATTTTGGTGTATCACACTTATATCCTATCAGTTTTTTGTGGAGTTACTCCATGAAAATGTGATTCAAACACTGGTGGTCAGTAAACAAAATCTGAATTTCTGGAATTCCTGGACTAGTCGCCGCATTTCTAATTATGGACGCAAATAGGGCTTATTCATACGAATATTTTGGTGTATCACACTTATATGCCATCAGTTTTTTGTGGAGTTGCTCCATGAAAATGCGATTCACCTCTGGTGGTCAGTAAACAAAATCTGAATTTCTGGAATTCCTGGACTAGTCGCCGCATTTCTAATTATGGACGCAAATAGGGCTTATTCATACGAACATTTTGGTGTATCACACTTATATCCCATCAGTTTTTTGTGGAGTTGCTCCATGAAAATGCGATTCACCACTGGTGGTCAGTCAACAAAATCTGAATTTCTGGAATTCCTGGACTAGTCGCCGCATTTCTAATTATGGACGCAAATAGGGCTTATTCATACGAACATTTTGGTGTATCACACTTATATCCCATCAGTTTTTTGTGGAGTTACTCCATGAAAATGTGATTCAAACACTGGTGGTCAGTAAACAAAATCTGAATTTCTGGAATTCCTGGACTAGTCGCCGCATTTCCAAGTATGGACACTAATAGGTTTTATCCATACGAACATTTTGGTGTATCACACTTATATCCCATCAGTTTTTTGTGGAGTTGCTCCATGAAAATGCGATTCACCACTGGTGGTCAGTAAACAGAATCTGAATTTCTGGAATTCCTGGACTAGTCGCCGCATTTCTAATTATGGACGCAAATAGGGCTTATTCATACGAACATTTTGGTGTATCACACTTATATCCCATCAGTTTTTTGTGGAGTTACTCCATGAAAATGTGATTCAAACACTGGTGGTCAGTAAACAAAATCTGAATTTCTGGAATTCCTGGACTAGTCGCCGCATTTCTAATTATGGACGCAAATAGGGCTTATTCATACGAACATTTTGGTGTATCACACTTATATCCCATCAGTTTTTTGTGGAGTTGCTCCATGAAAATGCGATTCACCACTGGTGGTCAGTAAACAAAATCTGAATTTCTGGAATTCCTGGACTAGTCGCCGCATTTCTAATTATGGACGCAAATAGGGCTTATTCATACGAACATTTTGGTGTATCACACTTATATCCCATCAGTTTTTTGTGGAGTTACTCCATGAAAATGTGATTCAAACACTGGTGGTCAGTAAACAAAATCTGAATTTCTGGAATTCCTGGACTAGTCGCCGCATTTCTAATTATGGACGCAAATAGGGCTTATTCATACGAACATTTTGGTGTATCACACTTATATCCCATCAGTTTTTTGTGGAGTTGCTCCATGAAAATGCGATTCACCACTGGTGGTCAGTAAACAAAATCTGAATTTCTGGAATTCCTGGACTAGTCGCCGCATTTCTAATTATGGACGCAAATAGGGCTTATTCATACGAACATTTTGGTGTATCACACTTATATCCCATCAGTTTTTTGTGGAGTTACTCCATGAAAATGTGATTCAAACACTGGTGGTCAGTAAACAAAATCTGAATTTCTGGAATTCCTGGACTAGTCGCCGCATTTCTAATTATGGACGCAAATAGGGCTTATTCATACGAACATTTTGGTGTATCACACTTATATCCCATCAGTTTTTTGTGGAGTTGCTCCATGAAAATGCGATTCACCACTGGTGGTCAGTAAACAAAATCTGAATTTCTGGAATTCCTGGACTAGTCGCCGCATTTCTAATTATGGACGCAAATAGGGCTTATTCATACGAACATTTTGGTGTATCACACTTATATCCCATCAGTTTTTTGTGGAGTTACTCCATGAAAATGTGATTCAAACACTGGTGGTCAGTAAACAAAATCTGAATTTCTGGAATTCCTGGACTAGTCGCCGCATTTCTAATTATGGACGCAAATAGGGCTTATTCATACGAACATTTTGGTGTATCACACTTATATCCCATCAGTTTTTTGTGGAGTTGCTCCATGAAAATGCGATTCACCACTGGTGGTCAGTAAACAAAATCTGAATTTCTGGAATTCCTGGACTAGTCGCCGCATTTCTAATTATGGACGCAAATAGGGCTTATTCATACGAACATTTTGGTGTATCACACTTATATCCCATCAGTTTTTTGTGGAGTTGTTCCATGAAAATGCGATTCACCATGGTGGTCAGTAAACAAAATCTGAATTTCTGGAATTCCTGGACTAGTCGCCGCATTTCTAATTATGGACGCAAATAGGGCTTATTCATACGAACATTTTGGTGTATCACACTTATATCCCATCAGTTTTTTGTGGAGTTGCTCCATGAAAATGCGATTCACCACTGGTGGTCAGTAAACAAAATCTGAATTTCTGGAATTCCTGGACTAGTCGCCGCATTTCTAATTACGGACGCAAATAGGGCTTATTCATACGAACATTTTGGTGTATCACACTTATATCCTATCAGTTTTTTGTGGAGTTACTCCATGAAAATGTGATTCAAACACTGGTGGTCAGTAAACAAAATCTGAATTTCTGGAATTCCTGGACTAGTCGCCGCATTTCTAATTATGGACGCAAATAGGGCTTATTCATACGAACATTTTGGTGTATCACACTTATATCCTATCAGTTTTTTGTGGAGTTACTCCATGAAAATGTGATTCAAACACTGGTGGTCAGTAAACAAAATCTGAATTTCTGGAATTCCTGGACTAGTCGCAGCATTTCTAATTATGGACGCAAATAGGGCTTATTCATACGAACATTTTGGTGTATCACACTTATATCCCATCAGTTTTTTGTGGAGTTGCTCCATGAAAATGCGATTCACCATGGTGGTCAGTAAACAAAATCTGAATTTCTGGAATTCCTGGACTAGTCGCCGCATTTCTAATTATGGACGCAAATAGGGCTTATTCATACGAACATTTTGGTGTATCACACTTATATCCCATCAGTTTTTTGTGGAGTTGCTCCATGAAAATGCGATTCACCACTGGTGGTCAGTAAACAAAATCTGAATTTCTGGAATTCCTGGACTAGTCGCCGCATTTCTAATTATGGACGCAAATAGGGCTTATTCATACGAACATTTTGGTGTATCACACTTATATCCCATCAGTTTTTTGTGGAGTTACTCCATGAAAATGTGATTCAAACACTGGTGGTCAGTAAACAAAATCTGAATTTCTGGAATTCCTGGACTAGTCGCCGCATTTCTAATTATGGACGCAAATAGGGCTTATTCATACGAACATTTTGGTGTATCACACTTATATCCCATCAGTTTTTTGTGGAGTTGCTCCATGAAAATGCGATTCACCACTGGTGGTCAGTAAACAAAATCTGAATTTCTGGAATTCCTGGACTAGTCGCCGCATTTCTAATTATGGACGCAAATAGGGCTTATTCATACGAACATTTTGGTGTATCACACTTATATCCCATCAGTTTTTTGTGGAGTTGCTCCATGAAAATGCGATTCACCATGGTGGTCAGTAAACAAAATCTGAATTTCTGGAATTCCTGGACTAGTCGCCGCATTTCTAATTATGGACGCAAATAGGGCTTATTCATACGAACATTTTGGTGTATCACACTTATATCCCATCAGTTTTTTGTGGAGTTGCTCCATGAAAATGCGATTCACCACTGGTGGTCAGTAAACAAAATCTGAATTTCTGGAATTCCTGGACTAGTCGCCGCATTTCTAATTATGGACGCAAATAGGGCTTATTCATACGAACATTTTGGTGTATCACACTTATATCCTATCAGTTTTTTGTGGAGTTACTCCATGAAAATGTGATTCAAACACTGGTGGTCAGTAAACAAAATCTGAATTTCTGGAATTCCTGGACTAGTCGCCGCATTTCTAATTATGGACGCAAATAGGGCTTATTCATACGAACATTTTGGTGTATCACACTTATATCCTATCAGTTTTTTGTGGAGTTACTCCATGAAAATGTGATTCAAACACTGGTGGTCAGTAAACAAAATCTGAATTTCTGGAATTCCTGGACTAGTCGCAGCATTTCTAATTATGGACGCAAATAGGGCTTATTCATACGAACATTTTGGTGTATCACACTTATATCCCATCAGTTTTTTGTGGAGTTGCTCCATGAAAATGCGATTCACCATGGTGGTCAGTAAACAAAATCTGAATTTCTGGAATTCCTGGACTAGTCGCCGCATTTCTAATTATGGACGCAAATAGGGCTTATTCATACGAACATTTTGGTGTATCACACTTATATCCCATCAGTTTTTTGTGGAGTTGCTCCATGAAAATGCGATTCACCACTGGTGGTCAGTAAACAAAATCTGAATTTCTGGAATTCCTGGACTAGTCGCCGCATTTCTAATTACGGACGCAAATAGGGCTTATTCATACGAACATTTTGGTGTATCACACTTATATCCTATCAGTTTTTTGTGGAGTTACTCCATGAAAATGTGATTCAAACACTGGTGGTCAGTAAACAAAATCTGAATTTCTGGAATTCCTGGACTAGTCGCCGCATTTCTAATTATGGAAGCAAATAGGGCTTATTCATACGAACATTTTGGTGTATCACACTTATATCCTATCAGTTTTTTGTGGAGTTACTCCATGAAAATGTGATTCAAACACTGGTGGTCAGTAAACAAAATCTGAATTTCTGGAATTCCTGGACTAGTCGCCGCATTTCTAATTATGGACGCAAATAGGGCTTATTCATACGAACATTTTGGTGTATCACACTTATATCCCATCAGTTTTTTGTGGAGTTGCTCCATGAAAATGCGATTCACCACTGGTGGTCAGTAAACAAAATCTGAATTTCTGGAATTCCTGGACTAGTCGCCGCATTTCTAATTATGGACGCAAATAGGGCTTATTCATACGAACATTTTGGTGTATCACACTTATATCCCATCAGTTTTTTGTGGAGTTGCTCCATGAAAATGCGATTCACCATGGTGGTCAGTAAACAAAATCTGAATTTCTGGAATTCCTGGACTAGTCGCCGCATTTCTAATTATGGACGCAAATAGGGCTTATTCATACGAACATTTTGGTGTATCACACTTATATCCCATCAGTTTTTTGTGGAGTTGCTCCATGAAAATGCGATTCACCACTGGTGGTCAGTAAACAAAATCTGAATTTCTGGAATTCCTGGACTAGTCGCCGCATTTCTAATTATGGACGCAAATAGGGCTTATTCATACGAACATTTTGGTGTATCACACTTATATCCTATCAGTTTTTTGTGGAGTTACTCCATGAAAATGTGATTCAAACACTGGTGGTCAGTAAACAAAATCTGAATTTCTGGAATTCCTGGACTAGTCGCCGCATTTCTAATTATGGACGCAAATAGGGCTTATTCATACGAACATTTTGGTGTATCACACTTATATCCTATCAGTTTTTTGTGGAGTTACTCCATGAAAATGTGATTCAAACACTGGTGGTCAGTAAACAAAATCTGAATTTCTGGAATTCCTGGACTAGTCGCAGCATTTCTAATTATGGACGCAAATAGGGCTTATTCATACGAACATTTTGGTGTATCACACTTATATCCCATCAGTTTTTTGTGGAGTTGCTCCATGAAAATGCGATTCACCATGGTGGTCAGTAAACAAAATCTGAATTTCTGGAATTCCTGGACTAGTCGCCGCATTTCTAATTATGGACGCAAATAGGGCTTATTCATACGAACATTTTGGTGTATCACACTTATATCCCATCAGTTTTTTGTGGAGTTGCTCCATGAAAATGCGATTCACCACTGGTGGTCAGTAAACAAAATCTGAATTTCTGGAATTCCTGGACTAGTCGCCGCATTTCTAATTACGGACGCAAATAGGGCTTATTCATACGAACATTTTGGTGTATCACACTTATATCCTATCAGTTTTTTGTGGAGTTACTCCATGAAAATGTGATTCAAACACTGGTGGTCAGTAAACAAAATCTGAATTTCTGGAATTCCTGGACTAGTCGCCGCATTTCTAATTATGGAAGCAAATAGGGCTTATTCATACGAACATTTTGGTGTATCACACTTATATCCTATCAGTTTTTTGTGGAGTTACTCCATGAAAATGTGATTCAAACACTGGTGGTCAGTAAACAAAATCTGAATTTCTGGAATTCCTGGACTAGTCGCCGCATTTCTAATTATGGACGCAAATAGGGCTTATTCATACGAACATTTTGGTGTATCACACTTATATCCCATCAGTTTTTTGTGGAGTTGCTCCATGAAAATGCGATTCACCACTGGTGGTCAGTAAACAAAATCTGAATTTCTGGAATTCCTGGACTAGTCGCCGCATTTCTAATTACGGACGCAAATAGGGCTTATTCATACGAACATTTTGGTGTATCACACTTATATCCTATCAGTTTTTTGTGGAGTTACTCCATGAAAATGTGATTCAAACACTGGTGGTCAGTAAACAAAATCTGAATTTCTGGAATTCCTGGACTAGTCGCCGCATTTCTAATTATGGACGCAAATAGGGCTTATTCATACGAACATTTTGGTGTATCACACTTATATCCTATCAGTTTTTTGTGGAGTTACTCCATGAAAATGTGATTCAAACACTGGTGGTCAGTAAACAAAATCTGAATTTCTGGAATTCCTGGACTAGTCGCCGCATTTCTAATTATGGACGCAAATAGGGCTTATTCATACGAATATTTTGGTGTATCACACTTATATGCCATCAGTTTTTTGTGGAGTTGCTCCATGAAAATGCGATTCACCTCTGGTGGTCAGTAAACAAAATCTGAATTTCTGGAATTCCTGGACTAGTCGCCGCATTTCTAATTATGGACGCAAATAGGGCTTATTCATACGAACATTTTGGTGTATCACACTTATATCCCATCAGTTTTTTGTGGAGTTGCTCCATGAAAATGCGATTCACCACTGGTGGTCAGTAAACAAAATCTGAATTTCTGGAATTCCTGGACTAGTCGCCGCATTTCTAATTATGGACGCAAATAGGGCTTATTCATACGAACATTTTGGTGTATCACACTTATATCCCATCAGTTTTTTGTGGAGTTACTCCATGAAAATGTGATTCAAACACTGGTGGTCAGTAAACAAAATCTGAATTTCTGGAATTCCTGGACTAGTCGCCGCATTTCCAAGTATGGACACTAATAGGTTTTATCCATACGAACATTTTGGTGTATCACACTTATATCCCATCAGTTTTTTGTGGAGTTGCTCCATGAAAATGCGATTCACCACTGGTGGTCAGTAAACAGAATCTGAATTTCTGGAATTCCTGGACTAGTCGCCGCATTTCTAATTATGGACGCAAATAGGGCTTATTCATACGAACATTTTGGTGTATCACACTTATATCCCATCAGTTTTTTGTGGAGTTGCTCCATGAAAATGCGATTCACCACTGGTGGTCAGTAAACAAAATCTGAATTTCTGGAATTCCTGGACTAGTCGCCGCATTTCTAATTATGGACGCAAATAGGGCTTATTCATACGAACATTTTGGTGTATCACACTTATATCCCATCAGTTTTTTGTGGAGTTACTCCATGAAAATGTGATTGAAACACTGGTGGTCAGTAAACAAAATCTGAATTTCTGGAATTCCTGGACTAGTCGCCGCATTTCTAATTATGGACGCAAATAGGGCTTATTCATACGAACATTTTGGTGTATCACACTTATATCCCATCAGTTTTTTGTGGAGTTGCTCCATGAAAATGCGATTCACCACTGGTGGTCAGTAAACAAAATCTGAATTTCTGGAATTCCTGGACTAGTCGCCGCATTTCTAATTATGGACGCAAATAGGGCTTATTCATACGAACATTTTGGTGTATCACACTTATATCCCATCAGTTTTTTGTGGAGTTACTCCATGAAAATGTGATTCAAACACTGGTGGTCAGTAAACAAAATCTGAATTTCTGGAATTCCTGGACTAGTCGCCGCATTTCTAATTATGGACGCAAATAGGGCTTATTCATACGAACATTTTGGTGTATCACACTTATATCCCATCAGTTTTTTGTGGAGTTGCTCCATGAAAATGCGATTCACCACTGGTGGTCAGTAAACAAAATCTGAATTTCTGGAATTCCTGGACTAGTCGCCGCATTTCTAATTATGGACGCAAATAGGGCTTATTCATACGAACATTTTGGTGTATCACACTTATATCCCATCAGTTTTTTGTGGAGTTACTCCATGAAAATGTGATTCAAACACTGGTGGTCAGTAAACAAAATCTGAATTTCTGGAATTCCTGGACTAGTCGCCGCATTTCTAATTATGGACGCAAATAGGGCTTATTCATACGAACATTTTGGTGTATCACACTTATATCCCATCAGTTTTTTGTGGAGTTGCTCCATGAAAATGCGATTCACCACTGGTGGTCAGTAAACAAAATCTGAGTTTCTGGAATTCCTGGACTAGTCGCCGCATTTCTAATTATGGACGCAAATAGGGCTTATTCATACGAACATTTTGGTGTATCACACTTATATCCCATCAGTTTTTTGTGGAGTTACTCCATGAAAATGTGATTCAAACACTGGTGGTCAGTAAACAAAATCTGAATTTCTGGAATTCCTGGACTAGTCGCCGCATTTCTAATTATGGACGCAAATAGGGCTTATTCATACGAACATTTTGGTGTATCACACTTATATCCCATCAGTTTTTTGTGGAGTTGCTCCATGAAAATGCGATTCACCACTGGTGGTCAGTAAACAAAATCTGAATTTCTGGAATTCCTGGACTAGTCGCCGCATTTCTAATTATGGACGCAAATAGGGCTTATTCATACGAACATTTTGGTGTATCACACTTATATCCCATCAGTTTTTTGTGGAGTTACTCCATGAAAATGTGATTCAAACACTGGTGGTCAGTAAACAAAATCTGAATTTCTGGAATTCCTGGACTAGTCGCCGCATTTCCAAGTATGGACACTAATAGGTTTTATCCATACGAACATTTTGGTGTATCACACTTATATCCCATCAGTTTTTTGTGGAGTTGCTCCATGAAAATGCGATTCACCACTGGTGGTCAGTAAACAAAATCTGAATTTCTGGAATTCCTGGACTAGTCGCCGCATTTCTAATTATGGACGCAAATAGGGCTTATTCATACGAACATTTTGGTGTATCACACTTATATCCCATCAGTTTTTTGTGGAGTTGCTCCATGAAAATGCGATTCACCACTGGTGGTCAGTAAACAAAATCTGAATTTCTGGAATTCCTGGACTAGTCGCCGCATTTCTAATTATGGACGCAAATAGGGCTTATTCATACGAACATTTTGGTGTATCACACTTATATCCCATCAGTTTTTTGTGGAGTTGCTCCATGAAAATGCGATTCACCACTGGTGGTCAGTAAACAAAATCTGAATTTCTGGAATTCCTGGACTAGTCGCCGCATTTCTAATTATGGACGCAAATAGGGCTTATTCATACGAACATTTTGGTGTATCACACTTATATCCCATCAGTTTTTTGTGGAGTTGCTCCATGAAAATGCGATTCACCACTGGTGGTCAGTAAACAAAATCTGAATTTCTGGAATTCCTGGACTAGTCGCCGCATTTCTAATTATGGACACAAATAGGGCTTATTCATACGAACATTTTGGTGTATCACACTTATATCCCATCAGTTTTTTGTGGAGTTGCTCCATGAAAATGCGATTCACCACTGGTGGTCAGTAAACAAAATCTGAATTTCTGGAATTCCTGGACTAGTCGCCGCATTTCTAATTATGGACGCAAATAGGGCCTATTCATACGAACATTTTGGTGTATCACACTTATATCCCCTCAGTTTTTTGTGGAGTTGCTCCATGAAAAAGCGATTCACCACTGGTGGTCAGTAAACAAAATCTGAATTTCTGGAATTCCTGGACTAGTCGCCGCATTTCTAATTATGCACGCAAATAGGGGTTATTCATACGAACATTTTGGTGTATCACACTTATATCCCATCAGTTTTTTGTGGAGTTGCTCCATGAAAATGCGATTCACCACTGGTGGTCAGTAAACAAAATCTGAATTTCTGGAATTCCTGGACTAGTCGCCGCATTTCTAATTATGGACGCAAATAGGGCTTATTCATACGAACATTTTGGTGTATCACACTTATATCCCATCAGTTTTTTGTGGAGGTACTCCATGAAAATGTGATTCAAACACTGGTGGTCAGTAAACAAAATCTGAATTTCTGGAATTCCTGGACTAGTCGTCGCATTTCCAAGTATGGACACTAATAGGTTTTATCCATACGAACATTTTGGTGTATCACACTTATATCCCATCAGTTTTTTGTGGAGTTGCTCCATGAAAATGCGATTCACCACTGGTGGTCAGTAAACAAAATCTGAATTTCTGGAATTCCTGGACTAGTCGCCGCATTTCTAATTATGGACGCAAATAGGGCTTATTCATACGAACATTTTGGTGTATCACACTTATATCCCATCAGTTTTTTGTGAAGTTGCTCCATGAAAATGCGATTCACCACTGGTGGTCAGTAAACAAAATCTGAATTTCTGGAATTCCTGGACTAGTCGCCGCATTTCTAATTATGGACGCAAATAGGGCTTATTCATACGAACATTTTGGTGTATCACACTTATATCCCATCAGTTTTTTGTGGAGTTACTCCATGAAAATGTGATTCAAACACTGGTGGTCAGTAAACAAAATCTGAATTTCTGGAATTCCTGGACTAGTCGCCGCATTTCTAATTATGGACGCAAATAGGGCTTATTCATACGAACATTTTGGTGTATCACACTTATATCCCATCAGTTTTTTGTGGAGTTGCTCCATGAAAATGCGATTCACCACTGGTGGTCAGTAAACAAAATCTGAATTTCCGGAATTCCTGGACTAGTCGCCGCATTTCTAATTATGGACGCAAATAGGGCTTATTCATACGAACATTTTGGTGTATCACTCTTATATCCTATCAGTTTTTTGTGGAGTTGCTCCATGAAAATGTGATTCAGCACTGGTGGTCAGTAAACAAAATCTGAATTTCTGGAATACTTGGACTAGTCGCCGCATTTCCAAGTATGGACACTAATAGGTTTTATTCATACGAACATTTTGGTGTATCACACTTATATCCCATCAGTTTTTTGTGGAGTTGCTCCATGAAAATGCGATTCACCACTGGTGGTCAGTAAACAAAATCTGAATTTCCGGAATTCCTGGACTAGTCGCCGCATTTCTAATTATGGACGCAAATAGGGCTTATTCATACGAACATTTTGGTGTATCACTCTTATATCCTATCAGTTTTTTGTGGAGTTGCTCCATGAAAATGTGATTCAGCACTGGTGGTCAGTAAACAAAATCTGAATTTCTGGAATACTTGGACTAGTCGCCGCATTTCCAAGTATGGACACTAATAGGTTTTATCCATACGAACATTTTGGTGTATCACACTTATATCCCATCAGTTTTTTGTGGAGTTGCTCCATGAAAATGCGATTCACCACTGGTGGTCAGTAAACAAAATCTGAATTTCTGGAATTCCTGGACTAGTCGCCGCATTTCTAATTATGGACGCAAATAGGGCTTATTCATACGAACATTTTGGTGTATCACACTTATATCCCATCAGTTTTTTGCGGAGTTGCTCCATGAAAATGCGATTCACCACTGGTGGTCAGTAAACAAAATCTGAATTTCTGGAATTCCTGGACTAGTCGCCGCATTTCTAATTATGGACGCAAATAGGGCTTATTCATACGAACATTTTGGTGTATCACACTTATATCCCATCAGTTTTTTGTGGAGTTGCTCCATGAAAATGCGATTCACCACTGGTGGTCAGTAAACAAAATCTGAATTTCTGGAATTCCTGGACAAGTCTCCGCATTTCTAATTATGGACGCAAATAGGGCTTATTCATACGAACATTTTGGTGTATCACACTTATATCCTATCAGTTTTTTGTGGAGTTGCTCCATGAAAATGTGATTCAGCACTGGTGGTCAGTAAACAAAATCTGAATTTCTGGAATACTTGGACTAGTCGCCGCATTTCCAAGTATGGACACTAATAGGTTTTATCCATACGAACATTTTGGTGTATCACACTTATATCCCATCAGTTTTTTGTGGAGTTGCTCCATGAAAATGCGATTCACCACTGGTGGTCAGTAAACAAAATCTGAATTTCTGGAATTCCTGGACTAGTCGCCGCATTTCTAATTATGGACGCAAATAGGGCTTATTCATACGAACATTTTGGTGTATCACACTTATATCCCATCAGTTTTTTGTGGAGTTACTCCATGAAAATGTGATTCAAACACTGGTGGTCAGTAAACAAAATCTGAATTTCTGGAATTCCTGGACTAGTCGCCGCATTTCTAATTATGGACGCAAATAGGGCTTATTCATACGAACATTTTGGTGTATCACTCTTATATCCTATCAGTTTTTTGTGGAGTTGCTCCATGAAAATGTGATTCAGCACTGGTGGTCAGTAAACAAAATCTGAATTTCTGGAATACTTGGACTAGTCGCCGCATTTCCAAGTATGGACACTAATAGGTTTTATTCATACGAACATTTTGGTGTATCACACTTATATCCCATCAGTTTTTTGTGGAGTTGCTCCATGAAAATGCGATTCACCACTGGTGGTCAGTAAACAAAATCTGAATTTCCGGAATTCCTGGACTAGTCGCCGCATTTCTAATTATGGACGCAAATAGGGCTTATTCATACGAACATTTTGGTGTATCACTCTTATATCCTATCAGTTTTTTGTGGAGTTGCTCCATGAAAATGTGATTCAGCACTGGTGGTCAGTAAACAAAATCTGAATTTCTGGAATACTTGGACTAGTCGCCGCATTTCCAAGTATGGACACTAATAGGTTTTATCCATACGAACATTTTGGTGTATCACACTTATATCCCATCAGTTTTTTGTGGAGTTGCTCCATGAAAATGCGATTCACCACTGGTGGTCAGTAAACAAAATCTGAATTTCTGGAATTCCTGGACTAGTCGCCGCATTTCTAATTATGGACGCAAATAGGGCTTATTCATACGAACATTTTGGTGTATCACACTTATATCCCATCAGTTTTTTGTGGAGTTGCTCCATGAAAATGCGATTTACCACTGGTGGTCAGTAAACAAAATCTGAATTTCTGGAATTCCTGGACTAGTCGCCGCATTTCTAATTATGGACGCAAATAGGGCTTATTCATACGAACATTTTGGTGTATCACACTTATATCCCATCAGTTTTTTGTGGAGTTGCTCCATGAAAATGCGATTCACCACTGGTGGTCAGTAAACAAAATCTGAATTTCTGGAATTCCTGGACTAGTCGCCGCATTTCTAATTATGGACGCAAATAGGGCTTATTCATACGAACATTTTGGTGTATCACACTTATATCCCATCAGTTTTTTGTGGAGTTGCTCCATGAAAATGCGATTTACCACTGGTGGTCAGTAAACAAAATCTGAATTTCTGGAATTCCTGGACTAGTCGCCGCATTTCTAATTATGGACGCAAATAGGGCTTATTCATACGAACATTTTGGTGTATCACACTTATATCCCATCAGTTTTTTGTGGAGTTGCTCCATGAAAATGCGATTCACCACTGGTGGTCAGTAAACAAAATCTGAATTTCTGGAATTCCTGGACTAGTCGCCGCATTTCTAATTATGGACGCAAATAGGGCTTATTCATACGAACATTTTGGTGTATCACTCTTATATCCTATCAGTTTTTTGTGGAGTTGCTCCATGAAAATGTGATTCAGCACTGGTGGTCAGTAAACAAAATCTGAATTTCTGGAATACTTGGACTAGTCGCCGCATTTCCAAGTATGGACACTAATAGGTTTTATGCATACGAACATTTTGGTGTATCACACTTATATCCCATCAGTTTTTTGTGGAGTTGCTCCATGAAAATGCGATTCACCACTGGTGGTCAGTAAACAAAATCTGAATTTCCGGAATTCCTGGACTAGTCGCCGCATTTCTAATTATGGACGCAAATAGGGCTTATTCATACGAACATTTTGGTGTATCACTCTTATATCCTATCAGTTTTTTGTGGAGTTGCTCCATGAAAATGTGATTCAGCACTGGTGGTCAGTAAACAAAATCTGAATTTCTGGAATACTTGGACTAGTCGCCGCATTTCCAAGTATGGACACTAATAGGTTTTATCCATACGAACATTTTGGTGTATCACACTTATATCCCATCAGTTTTTTGTGGAGTTGCTCCATGAAAATGCGATTCACCACTGGTGGTCAGTAAACAAAATCTGAATTTCTGGAATTCCTGGACTAGTCGCCGCATTTCTAATTATGGACGCAAATAGGGCTTATTCATACGAATATTTTGGTGTATCACACTTATATCCCATCAGTTTTTTGTGGAGTTGCTCCATGAAAATGCGATTTACCACTGGTGGTCAGTAAACAAAATCTGAATTTCTGGAATTCCTGGACTAGTCGCCGCATTTCTAATTATGGACGCAAATAGGGCTTATTCATACGAACATTTTGGTGTATCACACTTATATCCCATCAGTTTTTTGTGGAGTTGCTCCATGAAAATGCGATTCACCACTGGTGGTCAGTAAACAAAATCTGAATTTCTGGAATTCCTGGACTAGTCGCCGCATTTCTAATTATGGACGCAAATAGGGCTTATTCATACGAACATTTTGGTGTATCACACTTATATCCCATCAGTTTTTTGTGGAGTTGCTCCATGAAAATGCGATTTACCACTGGTGGTCAGTAAACAAAATCTGAATTTCTGGAATTCCTGGACTAGTCGCCGCATTTCTAATTATGGACGCAAATAGGGCTTATTCATACGAACATTTTGGTGTATCACACTTATATCCCATCAGTTTTTTGTGGAGTTGCTCCATGAAAATGCGATTCACCACTGGTGGTCAGTAAACAAAATCTGAATTTCTGGAATTCCTGGACTAGTCGCCGCATTTCTAATTATGGACGCAAATAGGGCTTATTCATACGAACATTTTGGTGTATCACACTTATATCCTATCAGTTTTTTGTGGAGTTACTCCATGAAAATGTGATTCAAACACTGGTGGTCAGTAAACAAAATCTGAATTTCTGGAATTCCTGGACTAGTCGCCGCATTTCTAATTATGGACGCAAATAGGGCTTATTCATACGAACATTTTGGTGTATCACACTTATATCCCATCAGTTTTTTGTGGAGTTGCTCCATGAAAATGCGATTCACCACTGGTGGTCAGTAAACAAAATCTGAATTTCTGGAATTCCTGGACTAGTCGCCGCATTTCTAATTATGGACGCAAATAGGGCTTATTCATACGAACATTTTGGTGTATCACACTTATATCCTATCAGTTTTTTGTGGAGTTACTCCATGAAAATGTGACTCAAACACTGGTGGTCAGTAAACAAAATCTGAATTTCTGGAATTCCTGGACTAGTCGCCGCATTTCTAATTATGGATGCAAATAGGGCTTATTCATACGAACATTTTGGTGTATCACACTTATATCCCATCAGTTTTTTGTGGAGTTGCTCCATGAAAATGCGATTCACCACTGGTGGTCAGTAAACAAAATCTGAATTTCTGGAATTCCTGGACTAGTCGCCGCATTTCTAATTATGGACGCAAATAGGGCTTATTCATACGAACATTTTGGTGTATCACACTTATATCCCATCAGTTTTTTGTGGAGTTGCTCCATGAAAATGTGATTCAGCACTGGTGGTCAGTAAACTAAATCTGAATTTCTGGAATACTTGGACTAGTCGCCGCATTTCCAAGTATGGACACTAATAGGTTTTATCCATACGAACATTTTGGTGTATCACACTTATATCCCATCAGTTTCTTGTGGAGTTGCTCCATGAAAATGCGATTCACCACTGGTGGTCAGTAAACAAAATCTGAATTTCTGGAATTCCTGGACTAGTCGCCGCATTTCTAATTATGGACGCAAATAGGGCTTATTCATACGAACATTTTGGTGTATCACACTTATATCCCATCAGTTTTTTGTGGAGTTGCTCCATGAAAATGCGATTCACCACTGGTGGTCAGTAAACAAAATCTGAATTTCTGGAATTCCTGGACTAGTCGCCGCATTTCTAATTATGGACGCAAATAGGGCTTATTCATACGAACATTTTGGTGTATCACTCTTATATCCTATCAGTTTTTTGTGGAGTTGCTCCATGAAAATGTGATTCAGCACTGGTGGTCAGTAAACAAAATCTGAATTTCTGGAATACTTGGACTAGTCGCCGCATTTCCAAGTATGGACGCTAATAGGTTTTATCCATACGAACATTTTGGTGTATCACACTTATATCCCATCAGTTTCTTGTGGAGTTGCTCCATGAAAATGCGATTCACCACTGGTGGTCAGTAAACAAAATCTGAATTTCTGGAGTTCCTGGACTAGTCGCCGCATTTCTAATTATGGACGCAAATAGGGCTTATTCATACGAACATTTTGGTGTATCACACTTATATCCCATCAGTTTTTGTGGAGTTGCTCCATGAAAATGCGATTCACCACTGGTGGTCAGTAAACAAAATCTGAATTTCTGGAATTCCTGGACTAGTCGCCGCATTTCTAATTATGGACGCAAATAGGGCTTATTCATACGAACATTTTGGTGTATCACACTTATATCCCATCAGTTTTTTGTGGAGTTGCTCCATGAAAATGCGATTCACCACTGGTGGTCAGTAAACAAAATCTGAATTTCTGGAATTCCTGGACTAGTCGCCGCATTTCTAATTATGGACCCAAATAGGGCTTATTCATACGAACATTTTGGTGTATCACACTTATATCCCATCAGTTTTTTGTGGAGTTGCTCCATGAAAATGCGATTCACCACTGGTGGTCAGTAAACAAAATCTGAATTTCTGGAATTCCTGGACTAGTCGCCGCATTTCTAATTATGGACGCAAATAGGGCTTATTCATACGAACATTTTGGTGTATCACACTTATATCCCATCAGCTTTTTGTGGAGTTGCTCCATGAAAATGTGATTCAGCACTGGTGGTCAGTAAACAAAATCTGAATTTCTGGAATACTTGGACTAGTCGCCGCATTTCCAAGTATGGACGCAAATAGGGCTTATTCATACGAACATTTTGGTGTATCACACTTATATCCCATCAGTTTTTTGTGGAGTTGCTCCATGAAAATGCGATTCACCACTGGTGGTCAGTAAACAAAATCTGAATTTCTGGAATTCCTGGACTAGTCGCCGCATTTCTAATTATAGACGCAAATAGGGCTTATTCATACGAACATTTTGGTGTATCACTCTTATATCCTATCAGTTTTTTGTGGAGTTGCTCCATGAAAATGTGATTCAGCACTGGTGGTCAGTAAACAAAATCTGAATTTCTGGAATACTTGGACCAGTCGCCGCATTTCCAAGTATGGACGCTAATAGGTTTTATCCATACGAACATTTTGGTGTATCACACTTATATCCCATCAGTTTCTTGTGGAGTTGCTCCATGAAAATGCGATTCACCACTGGTGGTCAGTAAACAAAATCTGAATTTCTGGAATTCCTGGACTAGTCGCCGCATTTCTAATTATAGACGCAAATAGGGCTTATTCATACGAACATTTTGGTGTATCACACTTATATCCCATCAGTTTTTTGTGGAGTTGCTCCATGAAAATGCGATTCACCACTGGTGGTCAGTAAACAAAATCTGAATTTCTGGAATTCCTGGACTAGTCGCCGCATTTCTAATTATGGACGCAAATAGGGCTTATTCATACGAACATTTTGGTGTATCACACTTATATCCCATCAGTTTTTTGTGGAGTTGCTCCATGAAAATGCGATTCACCACTGGTGGTCAGTAAACAAAATCTGAATTTCTGGAATTCCTGGACTAGTCGCCGCATTTCTAATTATAGACGCAAATAGGGCTTATTCATACGAACATTTTGGTGTATCACACTTATATCCCATCAGTTTTTTGTGGAGTTGCTCCATGAAAATGCGATTCACCACTGGTGGTCAGTAAACAAAATCTGAATTTCTGGAATTCCTGGACTAGTCGCCGCATTTCTAATTATGGACGCAAATAGGGCTTATTCATACGAACATTTTGGTGTATCACACTTATATCCTATCAGTTTTTTGTGGAGTTACTCCATGAAAATGTGATTCAAACACTGGTGGTCAGTAAACAAAATCTGAATTTCTGGAATTCCTGGACTAGTCGCCGCATTTCTAATTATGGACGCAAATAGGGCTTATTCATACGAACATTTTGGTGTATCACACTTATATCCCATCAGTTTTTTGTGGAGTTGCTCCATGAAAATGCGATTCACCACTGGTGGTCAGTAAACAAAATCTGAATTTCTGGAATTCCTGGACAAGTCTCCGCATTTCTAATTATGGACGCAAATAGGGCTTATTCATACGAACATTTTGGTGTATCACACTTATATCCTATCAGTTTTTTGTGGAGTTGCTCCATGAAAATGTGATTCAGCACTGGTGGTCAGTAAACAAAATCTGAATTTCTGGAATACTTGGACTAGTCGCCGCATTTCCAAGTATGGACACTAATAGGTTTTATCCATACGAACATTTTGGTGTATCACACTTATATCCCATCAGTTTTTTGTGGAGTTGCTCCATGAAAATGCGATTCACCACTGGTGGTCAGTAAACAAAATCTGAATTTCTGGAATTCCTGGACTAGTCGTCGCATTTCTAATTATGGACGCAAATAGGGCTTATTCATACGAACATTTTGGTGTATCACACTTATATCCCATCAGTTTTTTGTGGAGTTACTCCATGAAAATGTGATTCAAACACTGGTGGTCAGTAAACAAAATCTGAATTTCTGGAATTCCTGGACTAGTCGCCGCATTTCTAATTATGGACGCAAATAGGGCTTATTCATACGAACATTTTGGTGTATCACACTTATATCCTATCAGTTTTTTGTGGAGTTACTCCATGAAAATGTGATTCAAACACTGGTGGTCAGTAAACAAAATCTGAATTTCTGGAATTCCTGGACTAGTCGCCGCATTTCTAATTATGGACGCAAATAGGGCTTATTCATACGAACATTTTGGTGTATCACACTTATATCCCATCAGTTTTTTGTGGAGTTGCTCCATGAAAATGCGATTCACCACTGGTGGTCAGTAAACTAAATCTGAATTTCTGGAATACTTGGACCAGTCGCCGCATTTCCAAGTATGGACACTAATAGGTTTTATCCATACGAACATTTTGGTGTATCACACTTATATCCCATCAGTTTCTTGTGGAGTTGCTCCATGAAAATGCGATTCACCACTGGTGGTCAGTAAACAAAATCTGAATTTCTGGAATTCCTGGACTAGTCGCCGCATTTCTAATTATGGACGCAAATAGGGCTTATTCATACGAACATTTTGGTGTATCACACTTATATCCCATCAGTTTTTTGTGGAGTTGCTCCATGAAAATGCGATTCACCACTGGTGGTCAGTAAACAAAATCTGAATTTCTGGAATTCCTGGACTAGTCGCCGCATTTCTAATTATGGACGCAAATAGGGCTTATTCATACGAACATTTTGGTGTATCACTCTTATATCCTATCAGTTTTTTGTGGAGTTGCTCCATGAAAATGTGATTCAGCACTGGTGGTCAGTAAACAAAATCTGAATTTCTGGAATACTTGGACTAGTCGCCGCATTTCCAAGTATGGACGCTAATAGGTTTTATCCATACGAACATTTTGGTGTATCACACTTATATCCCATCAGTTTCTTGTGGAGTTGCTCCATGAAAATGCGATTCACCACTGGTGGTCAGTAAACAAAATCTGAATTTCTGGAATTCCTGGACTAGTCGCCGCATTTCTAATTATGGACGCAAATAGGGCTTATTCATACGAACATTTTGGTGTATCACACTTATATCCCATCAGTTTTTTGTGGAGTTGCTCCATGAAAATGCGATTCACCACTGGTGGTCAGTAAACAAAATCTGAATTTCTGGAATTCCTGGACTAGTCGCCGCATTTCTAATTATGGACGCAAATAGGGCTTATTCATACGAACATTTTGGTGTATCACACTTATATCCCATCAGTTTTTTGTGGAGTTGCTCCATGAAAATGCGATTCACCACTGGTGGTCAGTAAACAAAATCTGAATTTCTGGAATTCCTGGACTAGTCGCCGCATTTCTAATTATGGACGCAAATAGGGCTTATTCATACGAACATTTTGGTGTATCACACTTATATCCCATCAGTTTTTTGTGGAGTTGCTCCATGAAAATGCGATTCACCACTGGTGGTCAGTAAACAAAATCTGAATTTCTGGAATTCCTGGACTAGTCGCCGCATTTCTAATTATGGACGCAAATAGGGCTTATTCATACGAACATTTTGGTGTATCACACTTATATCCCATCAGCTTTTTGTGGAGTTGCTCCATGAAAATGTGATTCAGCACTGGTGGTCAGTAAACAAAATCTGAATTTCTGGAATACTTGGACTAGTCGCCGCATTTCCAAGTATGGACGCTAATAGGTTTTATCCATACGAACATTTTGGTGTATCACACTTATATCCCATCAGTTTTTTGTGGAGTTGCTCCATGAAAATGCGATTCACCACTGGTGGTCAGTAAACAAAATCTGAATTTCTGGAATTCCTGGACTAGTCGCCGCATTTCTAATTATGGACGGAAATAGGGCTTATTCATACGAACATTTTGGTGTATCACTCTTATATCCTATCAGTTTTTTGTGGAGTTGCTCCATGAAAATGTGATTCAGCACTGGTGGTCAGTAAACAAAATCTGAATTTCTGGAATACTTGGACCAGTCGCCGCATTTCCAAGTATGGACGCTAATAGGTTTTATCCATACGAACATTTTGGTGTATCACACTTATATCCCATCAGTTTCTTGTGGAGTTGCTCCATGAAAATGCGATTCACCACTGGTGGTCAGTAAACAAAATCTGAATTTCTGGAATTCCTGGACTAGTCGCCGCATTTCTAATTATAGACGCAAATAGGGCTTATTCATACGAACATTTTGGTGTATCACACTTATATCCCATCAGTTTTTTGTGGAGTTGCTCCATGAAAATGCGATTCACCACTGGTGGTCAGTAAACAAAATCTGAATTTCTGGAATTCCTGGACTAGTCGCCGCATTTCTAATTATGGACGCAAATAGGGCTTATTCATACGAACATTTTGGTGTATCACACTTATATCCCATCAGTTTTTTGTGGAGTTGCTCCATGAAAATGCGATTCACCACTGGTGGTCAGTAAACAAAATCTGAATTTCTGGAATTCCTGGACTAGTCGCCGCATTTCTAATTATGGACGCAAATAGGGCTTATTCATACGAACATTTTGGTGTATCACACTTATATCCCATCAGTTTTTTGTGGAGTTGCTCCATGAAAATGCGATTCACCACTGGTGGTCAGTAAACAAAATCTGAATTTCTGGAATTCCTGGACTAGTCGCCGCATTTCTAATTATGGACGCAAATAGGGCTTATTCATACGAACATTTTGGTGTATCACACTTATATCCCATCAGTTTTTTGTGGAGTTGCTCCATGAAAATGCGATTCACCACTGGTGGTCAGTAAACAAAATCTGAATTTCTGGAATTCCTGGACTAGTCGTCGCATGTCTAATTATGGAGGCAAATAGGGCTTATTCATACAAACATTTTGGTGTATCACACTTATATCCCATCAGTTTTTTGTGGAGTTGCTCCATGAAAATGCGATTCACCACTGGTGGTCAGTAAACAAAATCTGAATTTCTGGAATTCCTGGACTAGTCGCCGCATTTCTAATTATGGACGCAAATAGGGCTTATTCATACGAACATTTTGGTGTATCACACTTATATCCCATCAGTTTTTTGTGGAGTTGCTCCATGAAAATGTGATTCAGCACTGGTGGTCAGTAAACAAAATCTGAATTTCTGGAATTCCTGGACTAGTCGCCGCATTTCTAATTATGGACGCAAATAGGGCTTATTCATACGAACATTTTGGTGTATCACACTTATATCCCATCAGTTTTTTGTGGAGTTGCTCCATGAAAATGCGATTCACCACTGGTGGTCAGTAAACAAAATCTGAATTTCTGGAATTCCTGGACTAGTCGCCGCATTTCTAATTATGGACGCAAATAGGGCTTATTCATACGAACATTTTGGTGTATCACACTTATATCCTATCAGTTTTTTGTGGAGTTACTCCATGAAAATGTGATTCAAACACTGGTGGTCAGTAAACAAAATCTGAATTTCTGGAATTCCTCGACTAGTCGCCGCATTTCTAATTATGGACGCAAATAGGGCTTATTCATACGAACATTTTGGTGTATCACACTTATATCCCATCAGTTTTTTGTGGAGTTGCTCCATGAAAATGCGATTCACCACTGGTGGTCAGTAAACAAAATCTGAATTTCTGGAATTCCTGGACTAGTCGCCGCATTTCTAATTATGGACGCAAATAGGGCTTATTCATACGAACATTTTGGTGTATCACACTTATATCCTATCAGTTTTTTGTGGAGTTACTCCATGAAAATGTGATTCAAACACTGGTGGTCAGTAAACAAAATCTGAATTTCTGGAATTCCTGGATTAGTCGCCGCATTTCTAATTATGGACGCAAATAGGGCTTATTCATACGAACATTTTGGTGTATCACACTTATATCCTATCAGTTTTTTGTGGAGTTACTCCATGAAAATGTGATTCAAACACTGGTGGTCAGTAAACAAAATCTGAATTTCTGGAATTCCTGGACTAGTCGCCGCATTTCTAATTATGGACGCAAATAGGGCTTATTCATACGAACATTTTGGTGTATCACACTTATATCCCATCAGTTTTTTGTGGAGTTGCTCCATGAAAATGCGATTCACAACTGGTGGTCAGTAAACAAAATCTGAATTTCTGGAATTCCTGGACTAGTCGCCGCATTTATAATTATGGACGCAAATAGGGCTTATTCATACGAACATTTTGGTGTATCACACTTATATCCCATCAGTTTTTTGTGGAGTTGCTCCATGAAAATGCGATTCACCACTGGTGGTCAGTAAACAAAATCTGAATTTCTGGAATACTTGGACTAGACGCCGCATTTCCAAGTATGGACACTAATAGGTTTTATCCATACGAACATTTTGGTGTATCACACTTATATCCCATCAGTTTTTTGTGGAGTTGCTCCATGAAAATGCGATTCACCACTGGTGGTCAGTAAACAAAATCTGAATTTCTGGAATTCCTGGACTAGTCGCCGCATTTCTAATTATGGACGCAAATAGGGCTTATTCATACGAACATTTTGGTGTATCACACTTATATCCCATCAGCTTTTTGTGGAGTTGCTCCATGAAAATGTGATTCAGCACTGGTGGTCAGTAAACAAACTCTGAATTTCTGGAATACTTGGACTAGTCGCCGCATTTCCAAGTATAGACACTAATAGGTTTTATCCATACGAACATTTTGGTGTATCACACTTATATCCCATCAGTTTTTTGTGGAGTTGCTCCATGAAAATGCGATTCACCACTGGTGGTCAGTAAACAAAATCTGAATTTCTGGAATTCCTGGACTAGTCGCCGCATTTCTAATTATGGACGCAAATAGGGCTTATTCATACGAACATTTTGGTGTATCACTCTTATATCCTATCAGTTTTTTGTGGAGTTACTCCATGAAAATGTGATTCAAACACTGGTGGTCAGTAAACAAAATCTGAATTTCTGGAATTCCTGGACTAATCGCCGCATTTCTAATTATGGACGCAAATAGGGCTTATTCATACGAACATTTTGGTGTATCACACATATATCCTATCAGTTTTTTGTGGAGTTACTCCATGAAAATGTGATTCAAACACTGGTGGTCAGTAAACAAAATCTGAATTTCTGGAATTCCTGGACTAGTCGCCGCATTTCTAATTATGGACGCAAATAGGGCTTATTCATACGAACATTTTGGTGTATCACACTTATATCCCATCAGTTTTTTGTGGAGTTGCTCCATGAAAATGCGATTCACCACTGGTGGTCAGTAAACAAAATCTGAATTTCTGGAATTCCTGGACTAATCGCCGCATTTCTAATTATGGACGCAAATAGGGCTTATTCATACGAACATTTTGGTGTATCACACTTATATCCTATCAGTTTTTTGTGGAGTTACTCCATGAAAATGTGATTCAAACACTGGTGGTCAGTAAACAAAATCTGAATTTCTGGAATTCCTGGACTAGTCGCCGCATTTCTAATTATGGACGCAAATAGGGCTTATTCATACGAACATTTTGGTGTATCACACTTATATCCTATCAGTTTTTTGTGGAGTTACTCCATGAAAATGTGATTCAAACACTGGTGGTCAGTAAACAAAATCTGAATTTCTGGAATTCCTGGACTAATCGCCGCATTTCTAATTATGGACGCAAATAGGGCTTATTCATACGAACATTTTGGTGTATCACACATATATCCTATCAGTTTTTTGTGGAGTTACTCCATGAAAATGTGATTCAAACACTGGTGGTCAGTAAACAAAATCTGAATTTCTGGAATTCCTGGACTAATCGCCGCATTTCTAATTATGGACGCAAATAGGGCTTATTCATACGAACATTTTGGTGTATCACACATATATCCTATCAGTTTTTTGTGGAGTTGCTCCATGAAAATGTGATTCAGCACTGGTGGTCAGTAAACAAAATCTGAATTTCTGGAATACTTGGACTAGTCGCCCCATTTCCAAGTATGGACGCTAATAGGTTTTATCCATACGAACATTTTGGTGTATCACACTTATATCCCATCAGTTTTTTGTGGAGTTGCTCCATGAAAATGCGATTCACCACTGGTGGTCAGTAAACAAAATCTGAATTTCTGGAATTCCTGGACTAGTCGCCGCATTTCTAATTATGGACGCAAATAGGGCTTATTCATACGAACATTTTGGTGTATCACACTTATATCCCATCAGTTTTTTGTGGAGTTGCTCCATGAAAATGCGATTCACCACTGGTGGTCAGTAAACAAAATCTGAATTTCTGGAATTCCTGGACTAGTCGCCGCATTTCAAATTATGGACGCAAATAGGGCTTATTCATACGAACATTTTGGTGTATCACACTTATATCCCATCAGTTTTTTGTGGAGTTACTCCATGAAAATGTGATTCAAACACTGGTGGTCAGTAAACAAAATCTGAATTTCTGGAATTCCTGGACTAATCGCCGCATTTCTAATTATGGACGCAAATAGGGCTTATTCATACGAACATTTTGGTGTATCACACTTATATCCCATCAGTTTTTTGTGGAGTTGCTCCATGAAAATGCGATTCACCACTGGTGGTCAGTAAACAAAATCTGAATTTCTGGAATTCCTGGACTAGTCGCCGCATTTCTAATTATGGACGCAAATAGGGCTTATTCATACGAACATTTTGGAGTATCACACTTTTATCCCATCAGTTTTTTGTGGAGTTGCTCCATGAAAATGCGATTCACCACTGGTGGTCAGTAAACAAAATTTGAATTTCTGGAATTCCTGGACTAGTTGCCGCATTTCTAATTATGGACGCAAATAGGGCTTATTCATACGAACATTTTGTTGTATCACACTTATATCCTATCAGTTTTTTGTGGAGTTACTCCATGAAAATGTGATTCAAACACTGGTGGTCAGTAAACAAAATCTGAATTTCTGGAATTCCTGGACTAGTCGCCGCATTTCTAATTATGGACGCAAATAGGGCTTATTCATACGAACATTTTGGTGTATCACACTTATATCCCATCAGTTTTTTGTGGAGTTGCTCCATGAAAATGCGATTCACCACTGGTGGTCAGTAAACAAAATCTGAATTTCTGGAATTCCTGGACTAGTCGCCGCATTTCTAATTATGGACGCAAATAGGGCTTATTTATACGAACATTTTGGTGTATCACTCTTACATCCTACCAGTTTTTTGTGGAGTTGCTCCATGAAAATGTGATTCAGCACTGGTGGTCAGTAAACAAAATCTGAATTTCTGGAATACTTGGACTAGTCGCCGCATTTCCAAGTATGGACACTAATAGGTTTTATCCATGCGAACACTGTGGTGTATCACACTTATATCCCATCAGTTTTTTGTGGAGTTGCTCCATGAAAATGCGATTCACCACTGGTGGTCAGTAAACAAAATCTGAATTTCTGGAATTCCTGGACTAGTCGCCGCATTTCTAATTATGGACGCCCATAGGGCTTATTCATACGAACATTTTGGTGTATCACTCTTATATCCGATCAGTTTTTTGTGGAGTTGCTCCATGAAAATGTGATTCAAACACTGGTGGTCAGTAAACAAAATCTGAATTTCTGGAATTCCTGGATTAGTCGCCGCATTTCTAATTATGGACGCAAATAGGGCTTATTCATACGAACATTTTGGTGTATCACACTTATATCCTATCAGTTTTTTGTGGAGTTACTCCATGAAAATGTGATTCAAACACTGGTGGTCAGTAAACAAAATCTGAATTTCTGGAATTCCTGGATTAGTCGCCGCATTTCTAATTATGGACGCAAATAGGGCTTATTCATACGAACATTTTGGTGTATCACACTTATATCCTATCAGTTTTTTGTGGAGTTACTCCATGAAAATGCGATTCACCACTGGTGGTCAGTAAACAAAATCTGAATTTCTGGAATACTTGGACTAGGCGCCGCATTTCCAAGTATGGACACTAATAGGTTTTATCCATACGAACATTTTGGTGTATCACACTTATATCCCATCAGTTTTTTGTGGAGTTGCTCCATGAAAATGCGATTCACCACTGGTGGTCAGTAAACAAAATCTGAATTTCTGGAATTCCTGGACTAGTCGCCGCATTTCTAATTATGGACGCCAATAGGGCTTATTCATACGAACATTTTGGTGTATCACTCTTATATCCCATCAGTTTTTTGTGGAGTTGCTCCATGAAAATGTGATTCAGCACTGGTGGTCAGTAAACAAAATCTGAATTTCTGGAATACTTGGACTAGTCGCCGCATTTCCAAGTATAGATACTAATAGGTTTTATCCGTACGAACATTTTGGTGTATCACACTTATATCCCATCAGTTTTTTGTGGAGTTACTCCATGAAAATGTGATTCAAACACTGGTGGTCAGTAAACAAAATCTGAATTTCTGGAATTCCTGGACCAGTCGCCGCATTTCTAATTATGGACTCAAATAGGGCTTATTCATACGAACATTTTGGTGTATCACTCTTATTTCCTATCAGTTTTTTGTGGCGTTGCTCCATGAAAATGCGATTCAGCACTGTTGGTCAGTAAACAAAATCTGAATTTCTGGAATACTTGGACTAGTCGCCGCATTTCCAAGTATGGACACTAATAGGTTTTATCCATACGAACATTTTGGTGTATCACACTTATATCCTATCAGTTTTTTGTGGAGTTACTCCATGAAAATGTGATTCAAACACTGGTGGTCAGTAAACAAAATCTGAATTTCTGGAATTCCTGGACCAGTCGCCGCATTTCTAATTATGGACGCAAATAGGGCTTATTCATACGAGCATTTTGGTGTATCACTCTTATATCCTATCAGTTTTTTGTGGAGTTGCTCCATGAAAATGTGATTCAGCACTGGTGGTCAGTAAACAAAATCTGAATTTCTGGAATATTTGGACTAGTCGCCGCATTTCCAAGTATGGACACTAATAAGTTTTATCCATACGAACATTTTAGTGTATCACACTTATATCCCATCAGTTTTTTGTGGAGTTGCTCCATGAAAATGCGATTCACCACTGGTGGTCAGTAAACAAAATCTGAATTTCTGGAATACTTGGACTAGTCGCCGCATTTCCAAGTATGGACACTAATAGGTTTTATCCATACGAACATTTTGGTGTATCACACTTATATCCTATCAGTTTTTTGTGGAGTTACTCCATGAAAATGTGATTCAAACACTGGTGGTCAGTAAACAAAATCTGAATTTCTGGAATTCCTGGACTAGTCGCCGCATTTCTAATTATGGATGCAAATAGGGCTTATTCATACGAACATTTTGGTGTATCACTCTTATATCCCATCAGTTTTTTCTGGAGTTGCTCCATGAAAATGCGATTCACCACTGGTGGTCAGTAAACAAAATCTGAATTTCTGGAATTCCTGGACTAGTCGCCGCATTTCTAATTATGGACGCAAATAGGGCTTATTCATACGAACATTTTGGTGTATCACACTTATATCCCATCAGTTTTTTGTGGAGTTGCTCCATGAAAATCCAGTAAATGTAATCGCAGCTGTCAAAATGTGCGATATATCAAATTATAGGGCATATTTCATCCTATTCAAATTTTGCAAAGAGTGGCGTTCATACTTTTAATTTTGCAGTTTTTTGCAAAATTTTTATTACAAAATTGAAATTTTCTGCAAATACGGTTTTGTAAATATTTCTTAAACTATAGCTAACTTTAAAATTCTAAGGCCTTATTCGTGATCTACGTCCCAATGTCTTTTAGAAATTATGTGTCGCAATCCCGATGCATCAAATTTTTCTTATTTTGTTGTACTGTGTAATTTATTGTGTAAATTGATAAATGTTTTATAAAGTTGTAGGATGCCGAGTAAAAATAGTTATATAGGAAATTATATAATTTAATATGGACTAATATGTTTATATATAGTCAAGTGTGACACTATATTTTTGTGGATATAATTATGTATAGCTTTTAGTTTTAAAAAAATTTCTTATATGATGTCATATATAGATCAGTATAAATATATAGTTACATATGCTATGTCAATAGCATATATAATTAAAAATGGCTTTATCGGTAAACATAGAAAGTTTTATATAGCTCAATGTTAAGTTTTTTTCTAAGTTGTTTTAGATATACCCGGGTAAAAACCTTAATATGGTGTCATATATAATTATATCTTATTCGATAAGTCCCCATATACAACCACATACAGCTTGATCCGAAAAATGGGTCATCTATATGTGTCTAATTATATAAAATTAAATATAATTTGATACAGTTTGAGATTTGTCCATATCCAGGACATCATATTATATCTAATTCGATATAAAAATATCTGATTTTATATAATTTTTTCTGATAGTTGGTTTACTTTTTATGCATACCAGATATTAAATTGACATTGAAACTTGTATAGTTTGAACAATTTTAAAGGCCCAAATTTTATAACATAAAAAAATTTTTGTTGAATGCTTTTGTCTTCTAAATCGTACGCATAATTTTTCAACATGATTTTACATGCAAAAAAATCACGTGAAAATTATTTGGCTATGGAGTAATTAACTCTTAATTTGCAGACTACTAAATTTGATGTTGAGCTATATATTAATTTCTACGGCATTATATAGAAAGCTATATAAAATTACAAGAATATATTTTTAGTATGACGACACATACAGTGTTATATAACTAAGTATCGAACCATATATAATCATATCGGTCACTACATATATTTTGACTAGTTTTATATGGCTTATGTAGTTATATATGGAGTCAGATTTTGGGATATGTAATAACATCATTTACAATACAAAAAAATCGTTCAAAAAATAATATCAGATGTAGTTGTATATAATGATATGTATCTTAATGTGACTCCATTCATTGTCAGATATAACCCAATAACATTATATATGACAATATATAACTATTTTTACTCGGGTATTTAAGTATAGCGCAATGTAAAAAAAAATCTATGTTTTTTTCAGATATATTTATATATGATTTCAAAATATAAAAGCCGTACTCATTATAACTCGTAATTTCCTTGTAAACCTTGTATAAATATACAAGCCATATTTTTTATGTATGGAATTTGACATTAACACTAATATTTGGCATTGAAAATCTACTATGGAAGAAATATTAAAATTTTAATTTATCGCTTTATTTAGGCGATATCGCATAGGTTGAAGACGAATCAAGAAATCCAGTAGTCAAAAACTATATAGTTTAAATATTATCGCAATAAGAAGAAAAAGCATTAGAGGTTTAAACATACCAGGTTTACACAGTTTACGGGTAGAATACAATTTTATATGAGAAGGTTTAAAATGCTTCGTTACAATTATGTCAACTTCTTCTAAATACTTAAATTTTTATTTAAATTTTGAATTCTTAAGGGTGTTATTTTTTATTACTTTTTATTAGTTTTTGTTTTGAACCTGAAATATAAAGCGTTACATAATTATGTCTCTCTACATCAAATTAGATATGATTATATCGGGTCAAAATCCGGATAAGATTCTATATGATTCAATTTATATAGATCTTATCCGATATAATTTTATCCACCATTTTTCGGATCATAGCATATCTCCAATTATATTAAATAAGATATCATTACATATGACATCATATTATTTTTTTTACTCGGGAGGATTACAAAACAAATTTTTTATACAAAATTTATTTCAAAAGCCTACTTTACAAAGCATTTACGAATTTACACATCCCAAGTAAAAAAAATAATATGATGTCATATGTAATGATATCTAATTTAATATAATTGGAGATATGCTATGATCCGAAAAATGGTGGATAAAATTATGTCGGATAAGATCTAAATATATTAAATGATATAGAATCTTATCCGGATTTTGACCCGATATAATCATATCTAATTTTATGTAGAAAGACATAATTATATAACGCATTACATTTCAGGATCAAAACAAAAACTAATAAAAAGTACTAAAAAATAACACCCTTAAGTTAAGATTTCAAAATTTAAATAAAAATTTAATGTTTAAATTCATAAATCTTTTATAAAATTATAGGAGGTTCACAAAACAAATTTTCCATACAGAATTTGTCTCATAAGCCTCCTATAACTTTATAAAGCATTTATGAATTTACACATAAGTATTTAGAAGTAGTTGTACATAATTTTAACCAAGCATTTTAAGCCTTCTTATATAAACTTGTATTCTACCCGTAAACTGTGTTTATGAGTTTAATGTCAAATGCCATACATACAAAATATGGCTTGTATTTATACAAGGTTTACAAGGAATTTAAGAGTTATAATAAGTACGCCTTTTATATTTTGAAATCATACATACATAAATATATCTCAGAAAAACATATAATTTTTTTTTTACATTGAGCTATACTTAAACATATCTAAAACAACTTAGAAAAAAATTTAACATTGAGCTATATAAGACTTTATATGTTTACCGATGAAGCCAGTTTTAATTATATATGACGCTGTGTTAAAATTGTCATAGCATATTTAACTAAATATGGTATATATTAATATATATGGGGACATATATATTTATACTGATCTATATATGACATCATATAAGAAATTTTTGGAAAACTCAAAGCTATATATAATTATATCCACAAAGATATAGTGTCACATTTGACTATATATAAACATATTAGTCCATATTAAATTATATAATTTCCTATATAACTATTTTTACTCGGGATATTATTATTTTTTACCGGAAAAACAAAATTTAGAAAGTTTTATTATAATACAACGCAACAAATATTTTAGGGCCTCAATCAAACTAAATGGAAATAAAAGTATATAATTGGATATGGTAGTAAAATCGCCATTGGATTTGGCTTCACCCCACAACATTTATTTTTTATAATCAAAAAAGGAATTCAAAATCCTATGTATTTTTCAAGAATTCTCATTGGTTGATTTATTTTTAAGCAATCAGAGAGTTTGAGAAAATAACATTTTTGTAGGTTTCTATATACAAAGTGAAAAAAATGTAACCATTTGTTTTACTATAAGACAAAAAATATATATTTAAGCGCTGGGAAGTATTTTCTTTAATAAAAATAAATTGTGATGAGGTAGAGCGAAATCCAGTAATAAAAGAGAATAAAAATATCATTGTTAAAACTTCATTGATGTTAGCCTAATTGAGTTGCTTCGGATTTGAACATTTTTTCACACTCCATAAGAATAGACCATTATCAATTATCAATACATGAGGGTGTAGATATAGAACACGGGTTTGTAGTGGAATCTAAAATTTCGTATTCTATTCCGCTGGCATGTACCGAATTTTTTCATTTATTATTATTCTCTGGAATCTACCTCTAAATTTTATCGACTTTCTTGTAATTGAAAAATAAGTTAAAGAAAATTTTGAAAAATCAGAAATATGATCTCAATCGAACAAAAATCATTCACTTAAATTTGGAAAGTTAGTTGCAACAAACTTTATACCAGTGCTGGCAGCAGTTATCATTCATTTACGTTTTCAGCTATAAAGTATTGTATGCCTCGTTAGTTTATTGGACAAAGCTGCCTCGGCTACAAATCTGATGGCCTGGGTTCAAATCACGGCACGATCAAAAAGGTACATATTATCTTTATAACTCCTATTTTAGAAAATCTTTTTCCAGACTACCGGCTTTTTACTTTGAGAGCATTGTGCTAATATAGCCGGTCCTTTTGTTCAAAGTTATTGCCGCCTTTGAAACCTGAAATTTTTCAATAATATCAATCTTTTTATTGAAATTCGATTTTATTTTATATATAATTCATCATATAGTTTGGAAGAAATCCTTGTGATTTGTAGAAAGTATTATTATTCGAAAAGGTGCTTTAAAATATTGGATATTTGCTCTTATAGAGAATGTTCATATTCTGAATTATTTGTCATTTTTAAAAGGTCCAGGAATCAATATTTTTCTTGTAGAATAACAAACAAATTCTTTTTTTATCTCTCAAAGTAAGTTCGATAAAGCAAGATAACGTAGGTTCCTTTGTAAACTAAATAAAAATTTAGTTTCTTAGTGAAAACAACTTTTGACGATCGAATTAATAAAATAATTTTAAGGTTACAAGAAATTCCGGTTCGATTTCCAGAAGTGGCAAACCCTTTGTAGAAAAAAGTTTTTTATATGGAGACAATTTAAAAATTTAAAATACTTTGAATAATTGACAAATAAATTCATCACTGACCAGTCCTTATGTCCCTTAAAAGTTTCAATTAAATATTTTCTTCTTAGTCTTCCTGGCAATGAGCACCTTAAAAATACTTTAAATTTTATCAGCTTTTTCTTTATTTTAAATGTTTTGTAGTTCCTTAGGTAAGCTTAAAATTTAAACACCACAATTTCTGCAATTGTGGCTACTGAATATGCTACAACTGTATTTATTTTTCCATTTCCTTTTAATTGTTTGATTTTTCTTTTGTTTTTACACCCTTAAGAAATATGCTGTATTCTTTCTTATTTAGTTTTTCTAGAATTTAATATTTTTCTCCATATACTTTCTTCCAAGCTATTTGTCATTTTTTTACTACATATAACTGGACGTGAGAAAAGATTTTATTTACCATTGAGCATATAAAAAACAACAGAAAAATGCTGTATGCTTTGTTGGTGTCTACAACAAACAGTGATTGATACTTTGAATTTATTGTCAAACCTTAAGTGATTTTCTTGCAGGTAAAAATTGTAGATGCCATAATTTAAGAAGCAAAATGTCAATACTAGCAAAAGTCCAGAGAAGAGAAAAATAGAAGAAATATATAAAAAAATTATATTTGTTTTCGAAAAAGTTTATTTATTTGTCTTCTACATCTTCAAAATGGGAGTATAATTTTAATCAAGTTAAAATAACATATAAAAACTTTTATTTGGTAAATAACATAAAAAATCTGGAAAAATATTACAACATTTGCTATTGAAATATACTCTGAAAAAAATAAAATGAACATAAAAACCGGTTGTGATAAAAATATATTAGGGTGGCGCCTTTATGGATGATTTAATAAAAATAAGTAGAGTAATTTTTCCAAATGGAGTCGCTCTTTAACCTCTCTTGGGCGTGAGCTGTATACCAAGCAGAGTAATTTTTATAAAACAAGAGAACAAAATTTTTATTAAATAAGTTTAGATATTGAGAACAAAATTTTTATGTTAAGAAATCAACATTTTTTGTATGAATAGAGGAACTTGATACAAGCTGATCTGTGCTACTGTATACAAGCTGATCTGTGCTAATTTAGGCATCATGTGTATCCAAAATCTTCTGTTGACGAGTACATTATTTTTATTTACGTCTTATATCAAATGACGAATGTTTCTGACATGCTGCAGTAGAGAAATTGCCGATTGTCTTTCACCAATTTTACCACCTAAATTGCAGTCATAGTCAATAAGTATAATGAAATAGGCTAAGTTGCGTGTTCATCTGTTTTCAAATTCGGAGATTTCAATGGAAATCTGGACCCGAAATCCTGACCATTTACATTTGCACTTTATGGCAGTAGCAAGAATTCGATTTGACAACTGCATTTTTTTTTGTAAATATTTTGTAAAATATTTCTAAAAACCATTTTATTTATTGGCGGAGTACAATTTACATTATTTTTTGGAAACCTTTGATGCTAAATATGTTAGTAAATTTGCTTTTTTTTTTTGTAAGGACGACAAGATAGAAGCCAGCTTTTGCAATATTTTGGTGGAAGGAAGACATGCACTTCCCAATGCTTTATTCATAGTTATGCTTCGCGGGAAGCAAAAAATAGAACCACGCAACCCTTCTAATAATCATTAGTACATTTCCATTGGGTCTAAAATTATATTTATTATATTTATAATATTTTTTTTATTTCATTATTTTGTGTTATTTTTTTAGTCAGCTGTTGACCATCATTGCCACTTTTTCATGCAAAAACTTTATAAATTAAGCGAAACGCAGTGTTGTACTCTGTAAAAGTCTCCATATTTTGGGGATTTTCATGAGATTTCTTAGAAATCTCGCAAATTTACGGGATTTCTTTTGTATGGGGAATCTCGGAATTTCACACGAGATTGAAACTGAAATCTTAATTATAGTCGAAATCTCGAGATTTGGGTGCAGATGTAAATGCAACATTATTCTTAGATTTGTAGTCTCTATCACATATCCGAATTTCATAAAAATCGGAAACTATCAAATGAGATAATCTCTAGTAGGTAATGTTGTTTATTAAAAATTAACATCTATGTATAAGCTTTTCTTCATTGTTTTTATGTTTCTGAATATAAAAATAAAAAAATCTTGGGATTTCGATGCATATGTTAATGCTACCTTAGTATTGCGTATGTGTATTATATTTTTCCATATATTATAAATAAATGTTTATAGGTAAGAAAAAACATATTTTATTGATATAGAGCCATAACTTTAGTATTTAAACAACACAAAAAAAAAACAACTTACATAACCCTAAAGTATGAAAATACTAATAAAAAAAAGTTAAAAAGTCATAAAAACGTAACATGGAAAAAAAAACTTAAAAACAACTTGAGTGATTAGTTAGCCCAAGGTATTATAAACCTTTTTCCTTCATTCCTTATTTTTTTCTTGCATCTCAATGCTAAAACTCTTATATTCCATCAGCAAATTTCCTAGAAACAAAGAAAAACTTTTTTTTATTATAAACTTAATAATAACAATAAAATAAATTTATGACATCACTAGTTATGTTTGATTCGTAAAGGAGAGACAATAATAAAAGCAAGTTACCAAAACTAATAGTAGGTAAAGAAAGAAAAATATACTTTAAGAAAAAGAAATACATCGATTTGTGCGAAGTTGGGATATGCAAAAATAAAATAATCTACAATAATTGTTATGAAAATAAACCAAAGTTCCAATAAAAAATTTTCCAAAAGTTACAAATCACTGTTACGGAAAAACAAGTTAAAAATAGGCCAGCAAAAGGTCCTCTTTATTTTATTTCATTTTTTTTTTTAAGAGAAGCAACACTCAGGAAATTCTTCTTATTAATTAACTTGTTGCTTTCTTTGGAAGGGGGATAGAGAAGAGATGAAAGTTGGTGAAAGATGAAGGACTTAAAATATGGCAACACTGTAATTGCGCGAGACGTTGAATTTTGAGAACAGTTGCAAACTCACCATCGGATGGTGAGTTTGTACTAGTATTTTTTTTTAAACTAACAATAAACCCGAAACCGATTTTAATCGGGTTTAATAAAAAACCAGTAACCGGAACCGGTTTTTTGAAGGGCTAATTTCGAACAATCCGAAAACCGGGTTTCAGAAATGACCGAGTATTTTTTGGACACTCTAAACACAAAGTTCAATAAAAAGAATTTTTCCTTTATTTTGCTAGAAATTATGTACATAAATTTCGAAGTAATTAATATTATTAACGCTTATGTTCCCCCCCTACTATATGTACTCAAGTAGTTTGATAAAATGACAATATTATTAATATTGTATTTTATTAATAACTATTTGTACATATATGGTACATAATCATATATTAAGAGTTTATTATCTTATAACAACATGCACTGACATGTTTCTTTATAAATTCGTACCTATATTTATAATAAACATTCATGCAAACAACAAAATACTTATGTATAGTATCCAAAAACTTAAATTATTAAGTAAAATTTCCCAAGGACACTTGATAATGAAGAGAGATGTTTGTTTATAACTTGACATGTACATTTTTGAAGGGTATAATATTGTGTAGACATGTATTATTATATACATAATTTAGTAGTATACATATAATGATAACATAATAAGAAGGACTTAACATCAAAACAATAAGAATTGTTATTATAATGGTTGCCATATAAAAGGAAAAGAAATTCTAATATTTGTAAGTATAAAAGTATATGAAAATACCTTTTATATATACGCAAAATAATACTGACATAATTTTTTAAAAACTCCTTTTGATTTTCGGCTTCAAATAGAAATTAAGGGCTTTTAAGATTTTTGTAAACGAACAAGATATTTATTAAAAAACGATTTTAATTTAACCAGAAGAAGTTACTACAGATGCATTTTTTAGTGTATATGTAATATTTCTAAAAAAATCTTAATTATTTTTCAATAGCGATTTTTTTTGGTACTTTCCAGCAACCAATACTACTTGCTTGGAAGCAGGTTTGGCAGGGAAAGTGAACAGTACAGCGTACATCGCTTCTGCTACTGTTCATATATGGCATGATTTCTGTTTGAGATAGCTCGCTTGAAAGCACTTATATTGACATTCGATATGGCAATCACTGCTTTGATCATCGGTAACTCTATGGTTTTTTTTTGTACACTGCTGCAAGCTATAAATCTTAAAAATTACTAGAATAAGCAGAAAATAAGCATTAATAATTTTTATCACTTCCAAATTTCTGCTGGAATGTGATATCCCAGCAAAAAATACTGCTTGCTTGGAAGCAGGTTCGTCAGGGAAAGAAAATAGTGTAGCGCTTGCATTATTGCTGATATAAGGCATGATTTTTGTTCGAGATAGCTCGCATAAAAGCACGTGTTTCGATATCCGATATGCGCTTCTATCATAGCTCCAAATAATGGCATGAAATCACAGCTTTTAGCTAGTAAATTCGGTTGTCCATGTCATTCTTTCGTGCTTTGTTAGAGCCATAAAGTGTGGTAAACAAAACTCTATTGCCTTTTTTAACACACTAGTGCAAGCTATAAATCCTCAGAAGCAGTAAACGAAGCGGAAAAGAAGCACTAATCATTTTTACTCATTTTTACCGCTTCCGAATTTCTGCTGGGATGGAAAATATATTGTACCCAAATTTAGAAAGGTATTTTAATATTTTCAATATATGGAAACTCTGAATTTTTTATTTCTACTGGGAATAAACTTATATAAATGTTATACAATGAAACAAATTTCTTTACAAGCAGAACATTAATTCTTATGGGGTGCAGTTTTTATTTAATTATTTTTCATGTAATTTGTGGTTTTACGATGGTAAAAATAAAAACATGTCGTACTTATTTGCTCCTTGATAATTTGACATACCTGTGTTAAAAAAAAAATAACAATCACTTATTTATCTTCAAAATACAAAACATTTTATGGTTGTCTTTTGATTTACTGGTAAAATTTAGTTTATTGTTATAAATATAATTAGATCAAACAATTTATTTTAATTTTATAAAATAAAAAGCATGTATTTTCCCAATAGAAAGAACTTTATAAAGACATCCCAGCAAAGAATAGATGCAATTTTAGAAGCAATGAAAAACTAGAAAAGCATTTTTCAGCACTACTCTCTTCTTTGCAATAAAAGAAGACAGAGATTTTAGTGTTGTTGTATTTTTGTTGTAATTTACTGCTTCTAAATGGGACAGTGCAACAAAAATCATGTCATATAACCGCAATAAGCCATGTGCTACTTTTTATTGAATATTTCGGTGCAGCTTATTTTATTGCGGGTATATGACATCATTTTTGTACGCTATCCCAGTGTAGAAAATTATTACCAGATACGTGGTTATGTAACTACATACTTGGTAATGGTAACTACTTACTTTTGTTATTACATTTCTTATTACCTTTATATGGCGATGTCGCGAAAAATAATGAGTTGTCGTTACACACCAGCATACGAAAAATCAAAAAATATATCGTTACCTATGTGCTTACCAGTACTGACAAAAATAATGAGTCTAAAAATAGATTTTCAAAAAAATTAATTATATAAAAAAAAATATTTTTTATTGTATTTTTTTTTTTTTAATAAAATTTGCTGGTGCGGGAATCGAACCTGCCCAGGTAGAAAAATACAAACGGCACAATGTTGGCCCGGTATTGGAGGCGGTAGTACATATACTGGCAATGCGTCGGATTTTTAACGTTCACTGTACAGGCATGTTGTCGAAATGATAACACCAATAAACGCTTGGCCGTAGTTATTTCCCAACGTTGGCGCAGGCTTGGGATTTTATTTTTTTGGTATTATCCCAGTACATTTAATAACAAATTTAGTAGTTTGCTAGAAGTTTACTGTCCACTTAGTGTACATCACAGATTTTTTTTATTTTTATTTTTTTGGCAATGTCTTGAAACTTGATGGAATTTCTTCCAATGTATGCTTTCGAAACTTCACAAGAAAAGGATGGCTATGTCTCTGTTACATAAATAATTGTGTAATAGATGTAAAAATACGTAAATTTTATAAAATTGTGAATTTTAATAAATTAAAAAAGCTCCTTAATTTTCAGAAAACAGTACTGGCAAAGCACGTTTTAAGTAGTGCCGGCTTTTCGTAAAAAACAGTGCTCTCCCAGTACAACTTTTGTTATAACGTGGGCAATTTCTACCTGGGTGGGTCTACAGATTGCCAGTCAACAGCTCTACCATCTGAGCTATATCGACATGTAATATTTAATAGATAAAAACATAATTGACCTGCTGCACACAAGTAAGCTTACTCGCCAACATACAAAAAACCAAAAAATATGTGGTTACATATATCCTTACCAGTGTTGAAAAAATATTGAGTCTAAAAATAGATTTCAAAAAATTTTCAAAAATATCTAAAAAATTATTTTCTATTTGAAATAATGATAAAAATAAGTCATTATCAGTAACTCATTATTATATGTTTTAAAATAATGCAGAAGGTAAGTGGGTGTCATTACTGGTACTCCAAAAAATAATGATATGTCATTACCGTTTCTACACTGGGATGTTACAAGTAATAAATTACAATAGAAATACAACAACATTACACACACTGCCTTCTTTATTTGCTTTTACGCAGTTCTTCTAAATTCATATTTATTATTTGCTGGGATATCAAAGCATAGTTTAACATCAACTGTAATATTTCGATACTTAGTAAAAGACTAAATAAATATCCTATAAACGAAACAAGCAAACAACATCTGAGCAATACAAACTTGTGCCTCTGCAAAACTTCCACATAATTTCATCATTTTCAAAAGCAACTATAACAAGACAAAGGACAAGAATAGCAGCAACAACAACAAGAAAAAGATGGTGATGTCAATGTGACATTGCGTAATGAGAAGTACTTAAAAGTACCTAATTGGCTTAAAGTTACATATGAGGATTTCCATATCAACTGTCTAGCTAAAACTAAATTATATCATAACAACGTCAAATATACAGAATTTATTGTGGTGTATGTTACAAATAGAATTTTTCAAATTAATCAAAAAGTGGGAGAAGCAGTCGTGGTCAAATAAGCAGTGAGAAGCTCGACACACATTTTCATCAATAAATTTGTTTATGCACTTCCAATATTTTTTAAAATCACGTTACCTTCCAAAAATATACCAGATATTAATTTAAGTAGTTTTAATAAAACAAAAGTGATCCCAGAAATATTTAATCGAAACTTTTCAACCAAATAAACAACAATATTTTATTAAACAAGTGGTATTATATCTATAGAAAACTTAACTACCCACTTTTTTGCCTTTAAAATTTTTTTGTATAAGGAACGGTTTTCAAGCGAGAAGCATGTAAAGTGAAAATTTAGTAAATTTGAAAAAATTAACTTTTTAAAAAATTGCCAAAAAAAATACATTTACGATCTGGCGTAAATTATCGATAATAACAAAGCTGGTTTAGAGTCTCTAATTATAAAATCAGTTAAAATTGTTTCCCCAGGACTCACAGGATAACGCCAGGATACGTCTTACGAATATCTCTTTAACTCAAAAACTAGCCAATAGATTTTTTTTAAATTAATTAATGTGCTAATTCAGAAATAAAATTTATTTGGTGTTTGAAGCTTGCTATAGTTAAAGTACATATATCGCTTAATAAGGAGTTATTAGAAATCTTGATTCATAATCGTATTTTAACTTTTTTTTTTTTTTTTTTTTTTCAATTCATTTTTTATGGAAAGATATTGGGCTCTAGTAATACAAAAAATGAAGGCCACAAAACAGATTTTAAACGCACGAGGACCACAAGTTCCTTTTCTATAAAAGTAACAGAGGCAAATATAAAATCTTTAACGGGAAATTTTTCAGGAAAAGCGGGACAATTTTCATACATATTTTCAAAATTTCTACCAATTTAAAGACAAATTTTGATCTAGTTTAATTTTAGCTCATACAAATTTTGGACCCAAATATTAATTGACTTTTAATCAGACTGGGCTCATATATCATCCCTTTAACTATTGTATGTACTCGTTTTTGGATGAACAGTTTGCATGGAAAGCCTCATATGTATGTGTGAGTATATGACATGGTATAAAATGTTGAGTAAATTCCTAATAACAAATACTTTATAAACTTTCTTGTGAGGTTTTGTTAATAAGCCACAAGTGAGTTTAATTTTTTTTTAAAATACACTGAGTAAAAGACAAATCAATAATACGAATTTCAATATTTTCTTCTTACTATATAAAGTGAGTATCAAATTTGGTAGTTTTTGAAGAGTCTTGGACAAAATTGGTAATTTTTGTTGCTGAATTATGAACAATGTTAGAAATAAATATAAATATATAAACTTACCTCTAAATACTATTTTACATCATCTAATCAGTTTGCAATGTGGAAATCTTTTTAAAATTCAGATTAGGGGTCAGTTCCATAGTCAAAACTAAAAACAATTTTTTCTACAATTTTACTTAAGTCATAAATTTTCAAACAAAATTTCTTACTTAAAAAATATTTAAGAACAAAATTGATATTAATTCTGAATTCAACCTATAAATTTGTAATTATATCTTCCCAAATCCAGTTTCAGGAATTATAACTTATGAGCTTTTGAAATAATTACGGGGTGATGTTTAAACTTTTGAATATAAAAATAATTATGTGAATCCTAATTTGAAATTGCTATATTGTTTCGTTAATTTCAAAAAATTGGCTCAAACCAAAATATCGGCTTAACTAAAGCTTGGAACAAGAAAGTTGTTAAAAATTCCTCAACTTAAATATTAAATGAAAAAATTTTATTTCGTTTAATATTTTTCAGTAAATACTATTCTTTTCAGCCTTAACTAAAATCTTTAAAAATTTTAAATAATTAACTGAATAATTATGTTTTTTATATCGTCTTAACTAACTTTGTAATGGCAAAAATGCAAAAAATTTAAATTAGCTATAATTTTGATAAGAATTTAGCCAAAAAATCCGCTATATGTTTTGCTTACTTCTTATATTGTTGAAATTAAAACTTTTTTAAACAAGTTTTTCATACAAAAAATTGTATTAAGAAAGCAAGGGATATATTATTATCCATATAAAATATGATTATATAATACTCCCTAAGGCTAAGTAATAAAAGTTATTATATTGTTCGCTTTTTAACAATTTCACAACAACAAGAGAAAAAAATCACTTACTACTTGTATATTTGTTATTGGCTTTTGATATGAACCCTTAAGTTCTACTGTTTATTAAGAACAAATAAAATTTATGAGTTACTTTGAAGTTCTTTTCTCTTTTAATTTTCTTTTATTTCACAATTTCTTTAAAAGATAAATATTATTAGCTTTAGAAAGAATTAAGTAAAAGATAAAAAACAAAAAAAAAAAAAAAATACTGCTGCAAGGAAGGATTCAGAACAAGTGAATGTGTATTTGAAAGAAACTAAGCAAATATAACCAGAAATACTAGCATCAGTAAAAGAAATGCAATTTTGTTTAGCAACCCAGCAAAACCCATTATTTTAACACAGATATGTATATCATTGGAGGTTAGTAGTAACATTAGCTGACTCCTATCCATATAAATCGGTATTGACATATTACTGGTAAGTGAAGAATACTTCCTTATTTCCATAATGATATGGTAAGTACTTAACTGCAAAGACATGCCTGTGTTAAAGTAATGGATTTTTCACCACAAAGGTAATAGGAGGTTTTGCTGGGAAGATTAAAATAACCTAAATAATAATCGAAATATACATAAATCATTCACCATCAATATTATTTTAAATACCTCAAGTGCCTACTTAACTACTCGATGAATTTATCTTGTAAATGATACCTTCCTCCTACGTAGCAATAAATTTATTTATACGAAAATTAAATCAAATCGATTTTAGAAAAATATAATTTAATATTAAAACGCAATAAGAATTTTTGAAGAATATTTGAAGGATATTTATTAAGTCTAAAGAAAATATAACTAAATATAATGTTTTTTTTTTGTTACTTACTGCTGAGTGGTTAAAATAGCAAATATTAACAATGAAATAAAATTCAATTTATTGCTTAATAAATTGAAAAAAATAATACCTATTAATTTTGTTCTATTTTGTATTGTATTTATTTTTAGTTAAAAAAAGCATTAAATTGAAGAAATAATAAAATGCAAACAACAATAATAAAAATATACTGAATTCTGTTAATTTTTCAAATTGTATGTATTAATAATTTCTAAGAAGTCTTAAAAATTATGTCAACGTGTTGTTCGAGTGTTTTATGGTCTACAAATATTTTGTTTTTATAAAGGTCTATTTAATGAAGCGAAAACAAACTTGAAAGGTCAATTAAATGCAATTTAAATAAAGATAAAATTGGGCATTCAAGTTAATTATACTATTGCAAATTTAACTGCTTCGGTTTCTAATCTATTGATAAAGTGGTGGAAAAAAACTGCTGAGACTTCGCTACCAGTTATTTTGTATAACGAACTATATTTAGAAGAATATTGCATTCTCTGAGTGTTTTTTTTTTGTAGGGTTTTAAGATCAAATATGACAATTTCCAAATAGAATACTTTCCTAGAATTAATGGTTGACAATTAATGCATTTTCAAGTACTACCAAGTACTATCATCAGATTGTCCCTTTCAAAGATTTTCTTCTCTTTTAATAAATTTGTTTAACTTTTTGATAGAATAAAGCCAGAAAACAGATTTGATGCTTACAATCGCATTTGTAGCCAATCGAATGGTTCGGTTGTGGCAACCGAATTTTTCAGTTGTAAAACAGTAAACTAAAACCAGCCGAAAAACTTATTTGATGCAACTGAATCATTGCTCGAGTCATTCGACGAGGTTATTTTGTCTTTATTGGCCCTCCGCGTAAAAATTGCCAAATATCCGGGTTCAGTGAATTCTGTTGTAACAATGCAAGCATTCAATTGACAGTAAATTCTGTTGTAAAGACGAATATGTTTTCTGGGTGTAGTTTTGCATATCTTAATATATTTAGGAGAAATCTGTACTAATTTAATTATATAACCAATAGCAATTGATTTCATTATCAGTGTTTTCTTTTATATCAATTGTAATGAAATTATTTTAATTTTTTCTGGAGAGTTGCTTTTGTATTGTCTGAAAGTATTGTTTTCAGTTAACAGTTATTCCCGATGGAGGAAATTTCAGCAATACGAAATTGATGTTGCCTTTAACAAATGTTTTCTTCCAGACTATATCAGTGGGTAAATCTTCTTCGTATTGCTATGCTTGCTGGGTTATAACTACTTATAAAACTAAAGTAATTGGAAACATGCCTCAAAAATGTATATGTTATTTTGTAATTATACAATAATTACCTGTAAACATATTCAAAACATCTTTTACTTGCGTGTATAAACAGTCGAGGCTAAACACGCGATATAATGCAAGTTTTAATTCTGACAACCCATTTGGTGTAGTTTTATTTATGAATACGAATTGTGATTTATAATAAGTTTTACTGTGACTAAAAGTTTTATTAGTGAAAAAAATTTCCATCATAAAAATTTATCCGGAATTTAGTTTAATGCAGTGGGCTTCAAACTTTTCTTATCTCGTACCTCCTTATTATATTCAATCATGCGATATAACAGCAGATTAAAACAGAATATTTTATTAGGCAAAAAGTCAATAATTAAATATGTCTTTTCTCACTATTAATATTTTTTGTTTACTTTTGGATTTTGGGCTTATTTTCAAAAATAGTGTCACAGGTTGGAGATCACTGTACTAGTAGCTTTTCTATATGAATTTTATGAGCAATTTAAATATTTTTTAAAACGATTTTTTTTAGTCTAACTAATAAATATTCGTTTTTGTTAGTACATAATTTTAATATAATTTTTTTTATCACAAAATCTGCTTTTTTGTATGAGTTTTTCATCTTTACACTCTAGTAAATAACAAATTACAATGTAGTAAATTTAATTAATCAATGCTGGTGTGTACCATAGACTTTACAAGTACTTTGTTGTTCAGTTAGTTGGAAATTTTACATGTTCATAGTTGTAGCAAGGCATAGTACAATAGATTTGTTAAAATCAAAGTTGATTAACACAGTAATTTTTTTACATATTAAGTTTTGAAGAGTGTTAAAGTATATAGTAAAGAGATTTTTTTGCAAAACTTTTTTATGTTAAATTCAACAAACGAACACAACAAAAAAAAATTATATTCATTTGATTTTAAATTTCTAATTTGCCCTGCGGCAACCCGTCTCCAATATATAGGCAAGCTGCCTGCTCTTGAAAGTAATAACCATGCGTCGATTTGGCAATATTTTCGAAAAAGGAGACTCGGAGGAGATTGGAAAATAAACAAGAATTTAAAAAGTGAATTTTTGTATGTGTCTGTGTTTGATCCCTGTATTCTCACTGATTCAATATCATTAAGTTGTGCCCGGACGGGCAAAAAGGGGAAGTCTCCTTCTTAACGGTCTAACAAAATATCTTTGGCTACAAACCTGAAATTTCAAATGTGTGTTCCTTGGAGTAAGAGGTATTTTAAAAGGAAGGTAGTTTTTGGAATTTTGCATACGGATGCTCTAATAGTGAGGGTTGAAAAGGGGAAAATTACTCCGTTTAACGGCCTGCCCAAATCGCTGGAACAGGGAAGTTGAAAGTTGTTATATGTGCAGACATTCGCAAAGACGGGGTTTTTGGAAATTTTTACGGGGAGGGCAAAAAGGAAAGACCGGAGGGGGGGCCCTTGCTGGCCTGCCCTAACACATTTTGCTGGAAACCTGAAAATTTAGATAACATATGTATGGCGAAAGTTTCCTTTTGAAATTTTCGCCAGGAAAATGTTTAAAATGGAGATGATGTTCATGTGCAACTGGAACACTAAAATTTGGAAACGCAATAGAATGGAAACGAGTGGAATTAAAGCACTTGGCAAATGGAACGAAATGTAATGAAACGCAGAACGAGTGGAAGTGAAAGATCACAAAATGGAACCAAAATGGGATGGAATGGGGATCGAAATGGCATGAAATGAGAAACGAGTGGAATAGAAACATTAAAGTCAGAATATGGAGCGAGTGGAAAGAAATGGAATAGAACGAGGAATGTTTGATATTGAAACAGAAAGCAATGGGAATGAAATAGAATGAAATGGGCAACGAGTAGAATTGGAACACTAAAATTGGCAAACGAAATGTAATGAAACGGGGATCGAATGTAATTGAGATGGTAGACAAGTGGAATGAAATGAACACGGAAATGAGTGGAATTGAAACACAAGCCAATGGGAATCAAATGTAATGGAATAATAAAAATTTTATAACAAACTGGAATGAAATTTGAATGCCTCAAAACGCTGGATTTCGGTACTTGAAATTTTGCATATGAATCTATCTTTCATATAGACATCCACTGCTAAAGGGTTACATATATTTGGGAATTTTTACCAGTGGAGGAAAAAGACACCTTTTAATTACTTGAGCAAACCTTTGAAGTCCGAAATCTGAAACATCATTAAAATATAGTCTACAAAATGGTTAAACTTCCCAGGAAGATTTTCTGTTCCAATTGTAGAATAGCTAATTTTCCTCTATAACTGCTTCTCCTGCCAATTCTAGGACCGATGATTTTTATTGGAAATTGTCCCAAAAGCAACCACTTCTATGGCTCTAGAGTGGAACCGGTTGCCCTGGACTCAGTTCTGGAACTAGTTCTAGCAGTCATTCTAAGTCAGTTACACCTTATATACAAGATTCATAGAATCGGTTCTAGTGGAATTAATTGCATAATTGGTAGTGTTGGCAACTGATTGTAAAATATATTCCTGGGAAATTTATTAAAAGAGGAAAAAGCTATTTAAAACTAACGATAAAGAAGTATGGGGCTTTTAAGTTATCTATTAATAAAGTTGTGGAAGAAACTGATGTAGTTAACTTTTCAACGGAATTTTTTAGCTCACTGGAATTGCCACCCAGGAAAATTTTTTACAATCGGTAGCCAACCACACCCATTCTACAACTGGTTCCACTGCAACCGATTTCATGGAACTGGTTATGGAACCAGTTCCTGGGATCCTATATGGAAGGTTTGGGTGACGTAGAATCAGTTCCAGAAGTAGTTCCAGAACTGATTCTAGAGCAACCGGTTCCACTTTTGAGTTATAGAAGGAGTTGCTTTTGGGACAATTTCAAACAAAAAGAAAAGGTGTTAGAATCGACAGCAGAAGGGGTTCTGAATGAAAAGTAGCTATTCTACAACCGATTCTTTGGAACAGAAAATTTTCCTGGGCAGGACACCCTCCATCTAAACTTGAATTAAATAAGTTTTTAGGAGCGCTAATAACGCAGCGGGTTTTGCCCGCTAATACTTATTGACTGATTTCGATGTGGCATTATTGCCCAGAAAAAACACCATAACAAATATGAACTAACAATATGTCATAGCGGATATATTAAAAAAAAAAAATCTTGTAGTGGTAGCCGAAAATGTGTAATGATTTCAAATAATGCCTTTTTTACCGTTAATTCGCAAAAAAACAAAATTGAACAGTATTCGTAGTAAAAAAAAAAAAAAACGCAGCCCAAAGTGTATGGCTGAAAAATCCGTCTATTCATTGTTTTTTTGTTGCCTTGTTGTTATGAGGGATGTTGTTCGCAGGGATGTAATGAACAATTTTGTATGGAAATAAAGCAACAATTGTTTTTCAATTTCAAGTCGAGTATTTTGATGTTGTTGTTTATGTAGATGCTGTTAAAGCTGTTTGAATCAAGGATATTTGAGATGATTATAAATTCGTATAACGTTTTATTAAATGAGCATGTTTGGAATTTAAAACTTTATTATATTTGTTTTTTTTTTTTTTTTGTATTTTGGTTTATGTATATGCAAGTACTTGTTCAGGTTTATTTTGTTTGAAATATTTTGCCTTTAGTGAAAAAAAAAACGCTTTAACGAATTCTGTGGGAAAAAGTTTTAATATACACGTTTCAAGAGTTAAGGACAATAAAATTAAGTGGGCAATTGTTGTCGCAAAAATAGAGAAAAATATAAACCAACAACAGAAATTGTTGCTAATAAACCAGGTGGAAAATTAAACATAAAAATCAAAAAGTTTGATGTTTAAAAAATGTATTCTCGTAATTTTTTATTTTTTTTATCTTTTGTGTACAAACTAATTCAGGGTTTTTGTTAGTGATTTTGTTTTTATATATCTATTTCCATGTTCACACATAATACTTCTTTTGTTGCATGTTAACAACGTTTAAGTGCTAATCGTTCAGCAGTCACTTCACGTAAAAACCATTAAAAAACTTTATTTATAACCTTTTCTTTTTTTTTCTATTCATTTTAAGCTTCTATCTGTGAGGCTTTTTATGTATTATAAAGTATATAATATTTTTATCATTTTCCATGTGGCCTTTTTGGCCTGGTTGTAAAATGTATAAAATAATGGGGCATTTAAATTATTATGTTATCTTTGAATGAACTTTGAGTAATCACGTAAAATTACCTAATCATATATGAAATTAGGTATTTAATATAATTTTATATTTATTTCAAGATAGTTGAATAATGTAGATATGAGAATTTAAAAAAAGCCTTTAAAAGTTTAATTAAAACTTAAACTTAAAAACGTGTATTAATATTAACTGATAAGTGAACGTATACTTGATATTATTTAAATAATCAAATATTACGTATACGTTTATGTAAGCAGATAACTATGATATATGTATGTATATTATTTTTTTCCTTTGTTATTCAATTTTATTGCTCTGTTGTCAATTTAAGCAATTTTTGAATTTACTTTTTTTGCTCATTCCTTTCACTTGCCGTGTTCGACTTATTTAAAATATTGCACAGTGGAGATAATTTACTTTTTTGAGTACATTTTGTCTATGAATACAAAAATTTAAAATATATGGGGCCAATTTTTAATCGAAAAAATGTGCGATCATTTTCAATTTTGTATGTTAGTGCCTTAAAAAATGCAAACGTTAAGGAAACGTCAAAGCTGACTCTAAAAAATATTTATTAAATATTTTTTTTATATGAAATTTTAACTTTAACTTTAAGGCTCTCAAACAATATATCGGATTTTGCCATTTCGTACAGTAATGGCCAAAAATATACAATTCTAAGGCATCCTACAACTTGACTGTAGATAAGCAACACCAACCTATAAGGATTTAATTATACGTATCTGGCATAGTAATTATTACAAATGGATGAACGGAAATATTGCTGTACTTTGTAATTGGGCAAAATTTTATATATATGTTTGTATTCGCACAGGGACGAACCCTTTTGTAAAGTGCAAAAAAATGCTATCTAAGCTTGAATGTAGTATATTGTCGAACCAAAGCAAGTTGAAGCAACTTCTTACATGGTACCTACATAATTTTATTCAGACATCAGTTAGTGCTGTTCAAAAAGTTTAAAAAATTACGAAAATGTGATTTTTCTTACCTTTGTCGATTTGTTAAAAGTATAAAATAGATTATTTTCAAAATAATAAAATAAAATTTTTTTTTTATTTGGTTAAAATTTTAAGCTGCAAACAAATTTGCTTAAAAAAATCACATTTTCCCCACAGTGCACTGTCGTATTTGCTTTTTATAGAATACTTTGAAGAAAATAGAAATTCATTACATAGTTCATTGCATTTTATTTTATTTTAATTTTTTTTTTTTGCTTATATTTATAAGAAAAGCACAACTTTCAATTGACTTTATATCATCACTAACAATTTCAAAACAAAGTCTGTATGTAAATGTAAGTGCAAATGTGTGTGTGTGTCTACCTAATACTTTATCTTGTAGTAGTATCCCTGCAAACATTGCAATATGAAAATATTGCGAATTTATAATGCCTGGAAAAAAAATATATTGGTTTTTAATTTTTATTTAAAAATAAAAATTGTTTTTTCGACCTTTTTAATTGAGTAATTAGAAATTTATTAATTTAGCTCGATGCCAATTTCCTTATTATGAATTAATATAATAAGTACTTTTTTCCATAAACTGCTATTTCTTATTAAAAAAGTCACTATTATGTTAATTTGTAATAAGGAAATTGGCGTCGAACTAAATTAAAATAATAGACCTTTATTGTTTTAATATATTTATATAATAAGTAAATATCTATGTTATCCATAGAGTGAATAAATGAAATGAAAAATTAAATGAAAAAAAAACTAAACGAAATTAATAAATTTCTAATTAATGAAAAATAAATTATTACGCCAATATTCATATTCTTACTGGGGAAGTCCCCTTCCTCTGTTAGAAGCAAATGTCTGCTCTAGAGCGGTAATTTTAAGAAGTCTAATTTTATCAAACCAATACTTTTGGTTAGTAAATCAACGATATGGCTAGATAGATTATCATGCAAATATCGCTAATTTATTATTTTGAAGATGCTGATATACTTAGCTACATAAATAAACTCCCCGATACATTATAAATGCTTTATTTTTTTCAATATTTAATTTAATTTAGAAAATGAATATTTGCACAGATTAACCTTTGCCCAGCACATAAATTATGTTGTTATTATACTGATATTTTCCATGATTTCCATGATTGATGATTCCATTTCCTGCTATTTGTATAAATTTCGCTTTAAGTTTCCCAAAATAATAAAAAATATTAAAGATGTACCTTTATCTTTTAGGTGATAACCAGAGAAGACAGAAAAAAGCAAAATTCGATATGTTTAAATTAAAAAAATATTGTAAAAAAAAGCAAGAAAAAAGCAAAAGTAAAAAAAGTTGGAAAAATAACAGATTTTAACAAAAAAATTCAAAGTTAGGAGAAAAAATATTTTTTTGGGATCAAAAAAAAGTATTTTTGGGCAAAAAGTCTTTAAAAAAAGCAATTCAAAGCTCAAAAATCTTAAGAAAAAGCTATTTTAAAGCAAAAAAAACGGAAAATACTAAAAAGCAAAGAGAAGCAAATGTGAGTAAAACAAGCAATAAAAAGCATAAAAAGCAAAAACAGTAATTTTATCTTCTCTGGTGATAACTAAATATTTTTACCGCAATATTTTAATAAAATGTAATGACAAAAGAATTTAATTTTAGTTAGGTTTTCCAAAAATTTATGAATTTTTTTTTATAAATGATAAAGGAGAGAATAGTTAAAAATTAACTTAAACATGGCTTTAATATCTTCTTCAAATGTTTGCCGGGATTCTGTATACAATTTTTTTTAAATATTCAACATGACAAAAACAAGATTTTGGTATTTGCATTGACAGCTTTTGGATTATTTGTATAACAAATATTTGAGTGGATGGATGGAGGGGTTTCCGGTGCTTATGCTGGTAAATACATACGTATTTGTGTAATAAAAATGTACATATGTGAAAGGTTTAAGATTTGTTGTTCTTGTTTGTTAAAACGGTAAAATATTTATGTACAAATCTTAAATTGTTGTGATATTTATACGCCCGTTGAGGCGTGTTTACAATGGGATAAATTTTCAAGGATATGTATAGTGAATAATTGAAGGGGGGAATAATACGAAAAAGCAAGAACAGCTAAATGAAGAGGTGGAAAAAAATCAAAATGCAAAACAAAAAACCACCCTTTTAACATTTTAAGTAAAACGAGTAAAAAGGTTAAAGTCGGGCATGCCGACTATAGAATACCCTACACCAGTCTGGGTAAAAGCCAACTAATGTCACCAAAATCAATAGGCTGCGTTATTGGGCCAATATAGGTCTGTGTACCAAATTTCATCAAAATATCTTAATATTTGCGACCTGCAGCGTATAAACAGTATAATTTTGGTAGGACCCTTATATGGGCACTAGGTCTAAACATGGACCGATGTTCATCAAAATCAATAGGCTTCGTCCGTGGGCCAAAATAGGTCTGTGTACCAAATTTCGTCAAAATATCTTAATATTTACGACGTGCATCGTATAAACAATATAATTTTGGGGGGACCCTTATATGGGCACTAGGTCTAAACATAGACCGATGTTCACCAAAATCAATAGGCTTCGTCCTTCGGCTGCCATAAGTCGGTGTACCAAATTTCATCAAAATATCTTAATATTTGCGACCTGCAGCGTATAAACAATATAATTTTGGTAGGACCCTTATATGGGCACTAGGTCTAAACATGGACCGATGTTCACCAAAATCAATAGGCTTTGTCCTTGGGCCAACGTAGGTCTGTGTACCAAATTTTATCAAAATATCTTAATATTTGCGACCTGCAGCGTATAAACCATATAATTTTAGTAGGACCCTTATATGGGCACTAGGTCTAAACATGGACCGATGTTCACCAAAATCAATAAGCTGCGTTACTGGGCCAATGTAGGTCTGTATACCAAATTTTATCAAAATATCTTAATATTTACGACCTGCAGCGTATAAACAGTATAATTTTGGTAGGACCCTTATATGGGCACTAGGTCTAAACATGGACCGATGTTCACCAAAATCAATAGGCTGCGTTATTGGGCCAATATAGGTCTGTGTACCAAATTTCATCAAAATATCTTAATATTTACGACCTGCAGCGTATAAACAGTATAATTTTGGTAGGACCCTTATATGGGCACTAGGTCTAAACATGGACCGATGTTCACCAAAATCAATAGGCTGCGTTATTGGGCCAATATAGGTCTGTGTACCAAATTTCATCAAAATATCTTAATATTTACGACCTGCAGCGTATAAACAATATAATTTTGGTAGGACCCTTATATGGGCACTAGGTCTAAACATGGACCGATGTTCAAAAAAATCAAACTTGTTCGTCCTTGGGCCAACATAGGTCTATGTACCAAATTTCATCGAAATATCTTAATAGGTGCGACCTGTAGAGTGCGTACAAGATTGCATGGACAGACAGACAGACGGACGGACGGACGGACGGACGGACGGACGGACAGACGGACATCGTTAAATCGAAATAAAAAAAAATTCTGAACCGATCGGTATACTATAAGGTGGGTCTACGACCAATATTTTTTGGTGTTACAAACATCAGCACAAACTTATAATACCCTGACCACATAGTGGTGTAGGGTATAAAAACCATATTAGAAATTATCATACGAAAATAGATTTTTCCATTGTTAAGTTTTAGAAACCTATATGCATTCGATCTGAATTTTTAGTCAACCTGGAAAGAGAAATGTTAAATACTAGTGAATACACTTACCAAAGAATAATTACATTGACAATAAAATTCTGGAATCATTCCCCACATAATCTTATCTTTAGCTTAACGGATTAATAATTTAATGACGGTTTGTTGCTATGATATTTGAAAATTTTAGCCAATAATTTCAAAGAATTTAAAAATTGTTTTATATATATTTAATATAAAATAAATTACACTTACTCTCACACACATAAAGTTGTCTGTTGGTTGGTTATCGTTTACCAATAAGAAATATCAATATGGTAATAGAAATTTTTATTCAAAGAATTAATTATTATACCCTACACCACTATGTGGTCAGGGTATTATAAGTTTGTGCTGATGTTTGTAACACCAAAAAATATTGGTCGTATACCCACCTTATAGTATACCGATCGGTTCAGAATTTTTTTTTATTTCGATTTAACGATGTCCGTCTGTCCGTCCGTCCGTCCGTCCGTCTGTCTGTCTGTCCATGCAATCTTGTACGCACTCTACAGGTCGCACCTATTAAGATATTTCGATGAAATTTGGTACATAGACCTATGTTGGCCCAAGGACGAACAAGTTTGATTTTTTTGAACATCGGTCCATGTTTAGACCTAGTGCCCATATAAGGGTCCTACCAAAATTATATTGTTTATACGCTGCAGGTCGTAAATATTAAGATATTTTGATGAAATTTGGTACACAGACCTATATTGGCCCAATAACGCAGCCTATTGATTTTGGTGAACATCGGTCCATGTTTAGACCTAGTGCCCATATAAGGGTCCTACCAAAATTATACTGTTTATACGCTGCAGGTCGTAAATATTAAGATATTTTGATGAAATTTGGTACACAGACCTATATTGGCCCAATAACGCAGCCTATTGATTTTGGTGAACATCGGTCCATGTTTAGACCTAGTGCCCATATAAGGGTCCTACCAAAATTATACTGTTTATACGCTGCAGGTCGTAAATATTAAGATATTTTGATAAAATTTGGTATACAGACCTACATTGGCCCAGTAACGCAGCCTATTAATTTTGGTGAACATCGGTCCATGTTTAGACCTAGTGCCCATATAAGGGTCCTACTAAAATTATATGGTTTATACGCTGCAGGTCGCAAATATTAAGATATTTTGATAAAATTTGGTACACAGACCTACGTTGGCCCAAGGACAAAGCCTATTGATTTTGGTGAACATCGGTCCATGTTTAGACCTAGTGCCCATATAAGGGTCCTACCAAAATTATATTGTTTATACGCTGCAGGTCGCAAATATTAAGATATTTTGATGAAATTTGGTACACCGACTTATGGCAGCCGAAGGACGAAGCCTATTGATTTTGGTGAACATCGGTCTATGTTTAGACCTAGTGCCCATATAAGGTTCCCCCCAAAATTATATTGTTTATACGATGCACGTCGTAAATGTTAAGATATTTTGACGAAATTTGGTACACAGACCTATTTTGGCCCACGAACGAAGCCTATTGATTTTGATGAACCTCGGTCCATGTTTAGACCTAGTGCCCATATAAGGGTCCTACCAAAATTATACTGTTTATACGCTGCAGGTCGCAAATATTAAGATATTTTGATGAAATTTGGTACACAGACCTATATTGGCCCAATAACGCAGCCTATTGATTTTGGTGACATTAGTTGGCTTTTACCCAGACTGGTGTAGGGTATTCTATAGTCGGCATGCCCGACTTTAACCTTTTTACTCGTTTTTAATTGCAATTGCAATAGTACACTGAAAGAATTATCCTTCATGATATTAATGATATAATTTCATATAATTTTTTCGTAGAATCAATGAAGAATTTCATTATGTATATAATATTTAATTAATATTATGAAATTTTTCATAACTTTTCTTTTATAAAATTTCATAATTTCATTAAAACAATTCATTAAATTTAATAAATTAGATCTTCATAAATTTAATGAAAATGTTCTTTATATATATGAAATTATTCAATAGTATTTACTTTTTCTTTAATTTTTTTACAAAATATCGTCATTCCATTAATTTTTAAAAATTTTCATACAATTTTAATTTTATATTAAACATTTAATTCTCAAATACAAGAGTTTTATATAACTATAAGGCCGAATTTTAGTAATGTGCATTAATTTTCATACTGAGAGAATTATCTTATAATTTATATTAATTTTTGCGAAACATTGATAAGGAATTTCACATGTGTTTTTAATAGATTTTCAGGAGGGCGAAAAAACTGTTACAAAATCTAATTTTAAGGTATTTTATTGGCATCATATGCTTTAATGATTCACGACCTCATTTAGTAAAATCATCATTAAGGCATATGATGCCAATAAAATATCTTAAAAGTAGATTTTGTAACAGTTTTTTCGCTCTCCTGAAAATCTATTAAAAAACACATGTGACATTTTGCAGGCCGGTCGGCGATATTTCAAGATTTATAAAACTAGTATAACCCAAAATATTTTTATTCGAAGTGTGCTAATGATCCACTATAGCAAATATTTCATCTATTTCACACTACCTTGCTTACCATTAGTTTTCGAGATATAGGCCAGGCCAATGTTTGCGCTTAGCTCAAATGAGCCGGCTGAAAGAGCCGGAGCGATTTAGTTCCTTAATTAATTAATATTTTCCATACAGTATTTTGCATAATATTTTTTGTATGTATGTATTGTAAAATTTTGCAATATGTATTTGTTGAAGTGAAGTGAAGTCATTTTTATGCCTTTCATATATTGTAACTTAATGCTATAATTTTATGCCTAACCATATTCATGCCAAAATACCAATTTACCACTAGTTTGAAATGTATGACATTTATCCCTGCACAATAATTTGTCAATTTTCGTAGAATAACAACTAAAATCCTTATAATGTATGCTTTAACACAAACATAGACAGTTAGGCACCAAACAAATGTACATATAAAATAGGGTGTCCCGACAAAGGGTGTTCTTATGAATAGGAAAGCACTCAAATGATGCATGTTGATTTTCGGTGTTCATCTTTGATTCTCTACCCATGATTGAAGAAGTCGATATTAGTGTAGTGTCACAAAGAAAAGTTTTGATTTTTGTTTTTTAATCATTCTAGTTTTGGAACTAGAATGATGAGCTTGTTATCCGAAAAGTACTCAAAGAATTTTCATGGAACAATTTTAGTCCACCATTAAGTTTTTAAAATGCAAATTTTGAACAGTTTGCAAAATGTGGCTAAAGAGCTGTCTGAGAATGAGAATTTTGTATCCTTAACGGAATAATTTTAGTATTTAATTTAGATAGGAAATTTGTGCATTAGTGTTTAAACCAAAATTACTTAAGCAATAATTACAAAATTGTTTGTGATGGATTGGCAATTTAAAAATGTTAATACTGATTTGGTGCTAAAATTTGTAACTTTTTTTAACCAATACACAACAATGTCGCCAACTTAAGCTTTAAATGTTGATAGTAAAATCTCCAATCCAAATATTATCTACTTATTACTCCCATTTTCAGCTTATTTATATACTTCATTTGAGTGCTATATCTTCAATTTCTAATCGGGACATCCTAATATACCAGAATATATACATGTGTATTCACTCACATATACATACATAGGAATGTAACTACATACATACAAATAGGCATTAGTTACTTAAGCTTAGAAATTCTATACTAACCCTAAAATGCATCATTATTATAAACAATTGTATTGCATATTGTATGCATAGACATTTTACTCAAAGACTCTTTAAAAGAATGTGGTTTTATATTTTACAAAAAAAAAAAAAAAAAAAAAAAAAACACCAAAAATATAATAAAAAGTCAGGTGAAGCCAACCTTTTTTATTTTGAGATGTTGGTTGTCGATTCTCTAATCATGTTTTCTGTAACAAAACTTTTATTGTGCAGAATTTTACAGCTTTTAATTATAGACTCCTTTGATGTCTCCTGCTAATGCATTGCATTGTGCTGGTATCAGAAAAATAGGTTATTAGCAGAAGAAAATACGTAGAATTGTTTGTGAACATTTGATTTGATTTTATCTAAATTGGAATTACCAGCAAATATATCTGCGGGGAGTTTATACCACATACGGGCGGTTGGACTATGGAACGAGTTTTCAATGTAATGCATTGTGCAACTAACTGGACAATCGACTACGAGGCAAAAATTAGTGGCCAAGGAATGAGTTCACTTATCTCAGCAGAAGACTTCCCATAGTAGTAACGATAGAATAGTGTTACACAACCCATATTCCGACGATGCTCCAAAGAGTCAACAATGCTGAATGTCATACTGTTATAAATGAGCGCTAAAGCTCTCATTATACACTGCCCAAAAGATGCGAAATATTCTTTGAAGCTCCTGCCCCTATATGTGACAGCGCATAGAGAAAGGGACCTAAGGGTAAAAAAAATCAATTTTTTTTTTGATGTGGACAACATCTGAGCATCGAATGAGACCGATCCCATGCCCTTTTTTACCCTTTTTTTACCCTTAGGTCCCTTTCTATTTTGCGCGTCACATATGGAAATTAGATCAGTAGAATTAAAGTACTCAGTTCTTACACTGCTTAAGAAAGCCAAGATACTTGAATCCTCCTTTCGACACAAGAATACCGTGAGTCCGTCTAACGCATATCACATTGACAGTTTGTGCTAACCTGCGTATTTATATAAACGTACATAATACATTTCTGTTAACACTTTTAGAAACATACAATGACAATGAAATATGTTAAATATCTAAATGCAATTCCACAAATGTCTTCTTATATTTCTTTATCTTCTTCTTCCTTTTAATTTGTAGTACTACGTTTAAAAACAAAAGCCAATTTGTCAATAAGCCAACTTCTTATGTAATTTTGTGGTTTAGTCTTTTACTGTTAAGATTTTTATTATTTATATACATTTTAAACCAATATTTTTTAAATAACACTAAAAATCATAGTTTCTGCTGAAAAAGAAGAACAAAAAGCATTATTCTATTTATTTTTTTGCTCAATAACAATGACTCCTGCTAACAGGTTTAAGTTTTTTCTATTTCTAAAGTTAAATATTCCTTTGCAAATGAAACTTGTTGTGCAAAAGTTTTTAATCTTTTCAAAAATGTTAACGAAATAACAAAGTTCCATAATTATTAAAACTAAATGAGTAGACAACTTTATAAAGAATTTTAAATTGCGTGGAAAAATCTGTTGTAAAAGAACGAAAATGTAAAGTGTAAAGAAGAAAGTATGCATTTAATAATATAATGAAAGAAATGTTTTAATAAAATTTATTGAAGTTTAAAAATCAAAATTAAATAATAAACAAAAACAGCCTAAGGTATGCAACATTAAGTTTTTTTTTGTATTAATTAACTAAAAGCTTAACTTTTTAAGTTTGTTTTGAAAGTATGTTAAAAAGTTTTTAAATATTTCGGCTTAAAATTAAGTTAATTTTTTTTATTCTTTCAAATCATACCAGCTTTTTGCTGGATTATAGTTTTTTTTATTTTAAAATATTTGTTAATTAGATTAATAAAGCGATAAAGCGATAACAAGACACAAGTAAGCACTCTAATTAACAAATATTTTAAAATAAAAAAACTATAATCCAGCAAAAAGCTGGTATGATTTGAAAGAACAAAAAAAATTAACTTAATTTTAAACCAAAATGTTTAAAAACTTTTTAACATATTTTCAAAACAAATATAAAAAGTTAAGCTTTTAATTAATTAATACAAAAAAAAAACTAGATTAGATAGTGGATTTTCTTATTTCAAAGATTTTCAGATTATGGGAAGCATAACTAATTGTAAGTAGTAGAAAAGTTCTTAAATTTATTTTAATTTCTAAACAAAAATCATTTAAGCCGATAGCGCTCTATGAAAAGTGACATATTTAGACAAATTTTTGCTTCAAAACTATATTCGGACTGGATTAAACTTTTTTCATTCGGCCCCTGCCAGGTTTTTCATTATTAATTATATAACTCTATTTTTCAGATAAGTAAAAAAAGTTATTTAATAAAAGCCTGTTTTTCTTATCATTATTTCACATTATCTCCCGAAACTATCTTCGGAGGAATTAAAACTTCATAATTTATTTAGTTTAGTTCCCAGCAAAAAATAGACATGATTTTAGAAGCACTGCAGTACTAGTAGCACATTTTATTGCGCTTCTCTCTTCTCTCCCTTCCAAAAATGCACTAAAAGAAAGCAGAATTTTTGATGTTATTGTATTTTTGTTGTAACTAATTGCTTCTAAGTGGGACATTGCGAACAAAATTCATTTCATATTTCCGTAATAAAAGAAGCTGCTTCCAAAAATGCAGTACAAAATAGCACGTCGTTTATTACGGGTATATGACATGATTTTTGTTCATAATGTCCTACTTAGAAGCAATAAATTTTAACAAAAATACAACAACATCAAAAATTCTGCCTTCTTTTAGTGTACTTTTGGAAGGGAGATAAGAGAGAAACGCTATAAAATGTGCTTCTAGTACTGCAGTGCTTCCAAAATCGTGTCTATTTTTTGCTGGGTTATTATTAGCTACCGACGGAACCATCTTATTAAATACTATTTAACACTCGTATAAAAAGTTCTGCAAAAAATATGGAAAATTTTGTATTAATATATGGTAATTGTTTAGTTTTTAGGTGAATTTTCCCGTGTTTTAAATATTTCAAACACATGTCAAACCTGTGACCAAAACCTAGGCACTATAATTATTTTATGGTTTTCTTGAATACCCACTACGAAGATGTGTAACAAAATTAAAAATTTCTTGAATTTCAGAGCTGTTGCCATACAAAAGCCGTATTTATATCTGATTTCTTAAACTCTTACCGTTAGACTGGACTGTTAAAAAAATACATATCTCTTAATTGTTCTTCTTTATTCCATAACCAAATTTCATTAGGATCGAAAAGATACCATTGGGGTAACTTCATTGTAAGTCCAAAATGTGGGTCACAGGGTATCGAATCATTATAAAATGCTCCATTTTTAAAGCAAATAGTTTTCATAAGCAGATTTTCATTATAAACGTGTCTAATGATTTAATATTCAGTCGTTCATCAATTCTCTGCTCACATATGCAAATAACATAATACAGAAAATGTGTTTATGTTAATTAGCGTAAATGCTAAAGTTTATGGCCAATTATGTTCGAACACGAACCTGTTTATAACAGTCATTCTTAGAAGTTGTTAATGGTAATTAGGGCAACCAAAAAGGGGCCAGAGTTTATTTTTCTATTTCAAAAGAACAATTTAGATTGAAAACAGGTTCTGGTCTTAAAAATTTAAGAATTTTAGGCTACATTTGCTAGAAATTTTTTACTTATTATTTTTATAAAAAGTTCCAAAGTCGACCTAACTGTTATTAACTAAAATTGGATTTTTTTTTATTAAAAAGTCGTTTCTGTTAAAATAAACGCTTTCCCAAGGAATGCACAAATTAAATACAAAATATACTTTTTGTAGGGATTTTGGAATAGAAAGTAAAGGAGATTTACTGATGGTTTTCGTTTTAACTTTTTAGCTTATTGTTTCTTCTATTTTTTATAAGAGCTTAAAACGTTTTTTCCGAGCTTTTTTATTGGTAGGCCTATTAATAGATAATTGTATAAATTGGAAATCGATGTGAAGGAAAAAAAATGCTAATTAGTATTAGTAGCAACTACTTATTTGCATGTATATGTATAGATGTATCAACTTATATGTAGCTGTATCCACGTATAAGTTGGTAAATTTTTGAATTTTATTTAATATTTTTTTTATACCAATGTATTCACTTTCGGCGTTGTAATGCCTTTTTTCAAAAAATGTATAAACTTGTTTATAACCTTGCCACAATTCATATTTCCAAATATAGTTCTAGCGGTAAAATGTACTTTATCATGTTTAATTAACAATCTATGTGTATATGGACTTTCCACAGAAAACTCTTTCGTGCGCTTTTATTAATTTCATTGTTATTAAAGGTTTTACTATTAAATTATTGGCGTTTTTATATTACTTATAAAAAAGTGCTTCCACTTCAAGTTATATAAAACTTAAGTATGTTCTTTTTTAAAACTAGTGGTTATATTTTATATATTTTACATGCTATGACAGTACAATGAGATTTAATGTTTACAGGCAGCATTGATAATATTGTGTTCATTAACACAAATAATGCAATATGTTTCCCATTTAATCATAAAGTTGACAACAACATGGAAAATTTTAACGGCATTATTATGCATAAAGTATCCCAGTGAGAAGTGTAAATTTGGATAAAAACTGTTTAATTATTTGTACTAATTTGAACCTTTGTGCTATTAAGTAAGAGATATTGACAAAGGGCATAGAAAGAAATAAGTTGAAGGATTTTTACAAAGAAGCGTCGATTTTGACAGGCACTGATTGTTTTCTTTCAAATTAAGAATTTTGCATTTAAAAGTCGTGGCTTCAAAATGCTTCTATTTCAAAATTATTTTAGATATGAGTATCTGTCACTTAATTTTTATTTGAGAAAGCGATAAACTGCTATTCCTTATACTAGTGAATTTTTAAGACTTTCTCTGTTACTTGTTTTGCTTCCCAGTAAACAGTATTTTCCTTTACTGGGATATAGTTATTCAGGATGTCTGTATATAGAAAATCAGACTCATACTTATAAACTATAGGAAAAAATGTAAAAAAAGAAGAAAATTTTAGCCTCATATCATTTAAAATTTATGCGTAACACATAACTCAATAATAAGTCTTTACAAAAAATATTTATACACAAAGGTAAAGTTCGTGTTGTTGTTATAAAGTCTTCTTAATAACTGCCGTTGAATCTATATCATGCGGATTGATTTTATGCTATAAGAATATAAATGGTTTTTTTTTTTTGTAAGAAAAAATAAAATTATGTATTTTTTAGGTTTAAAAACGGCAACCACTGATATTAAGGATAATTATTACAGTATTTTATGCAAAACTCAAAATTAATAATGTTTGAAGACTTAATTAAATAATGTCGCCACAAAAGCCTGTTTGGATAAATACACACTACTACCGGGAATGTAAAATACAACTGCCTTCCTAGCACAACTACCTTCAAAGTACCAAACCCGTGACTAGTTAAATGGAGAGTTGTCACTAAAAGTATAATTTACCATTAATGTGTGTTAAGTATTGTCGATTATATACACCCAGAAAACATATTCGGTGCTGACAACACCATTTGTTGTCAATCGAATGGTTCAGTTGCACCAAATGATTTTTGCGGTTGCCATTATCGAATTATACTTGATACAACTGAAATTTCATTGTCACAGTCAAAATAGTCGTGGCTCAATTGGTTTTCTGTTGCCACAACTGAAGAATTCGGCTATTACAACTGACCCATTCGATTGGCTGCAAATGCGGTTGTAAGCACCAAACCTGTTTTCTGGGTATAAAAATACTAGTACCAAAGCTATTTAAATAAGTACATATCACTCAGTTACCCTTCACAGTAAACTCCATTCAGTTATCCTGAAAGTACTTATCCCGTAACTGGTTAAATATGGGCTTGTTAGGGGACCGGTATAGTTGGCCGTTGCTGTGGATTAAGCAGTTCCAAAGTTTTTTTTATTGCAGATATCCCAAATTTCCCAGGAGTTTTGTTTCTCATAAATCTCTGAAATTCTCTTGATTTTTTTTTATATATTCGGATAGCTTTTTTCTAAAAATCATTGGATTAGAAATATTTTTAATATTTTTTTTAATACGAAATATTCAATAGTCAAAACAACCTTGAGTCAGTGAAAATAAAATAATCACGGGTCCCTAAATGAAAACCTATTGGGAATCGCTGCTCTAAAAATAGGTTAATACTTTATTATTCTGCCATATCGGCCTATAAGCGATGGGTGACTTCCCTTGTTAGTTGATGTTTGAAAATCATTTGTTCTGATAACTACCTAGGCGTATACTTTATATGTATATCGAACATATCACTCATACGTCGGATGTTTTACTAAATATTTTCATAGAATCTAAAGATAGATGCCCCCTAGAGCACCCATGAAATAAATGGAATTTGCAAAAGTGTCATTTTTTTCACCTCCCCACGCATTTTCCAGTAGATTGGGCGTACAAAATAATATCCGCGCAAAAATTGGTACTCTCGTATTAAAACAGGCCAGTCACCCGCGGCTTTTAGCCCTAAAAATGGACTAAAATGAATTCAAAGGTTCTTTGAGCTATAACTCTTAAATGAAAGGTTTTACTGAAAAATACTAAATAAGCATATCTACAGGCAATAATATGCCTAGCATTTTTCTCATACACATTTTTGACGTATCGATGACCCATCATGGTGATTTAGGTGGTTAAAGCCAAATTTGTGTTTAACCATATAAATCACTTTGAATTTAAGAGGGTTAAAATATTCCACAAAAATATTTGTCATGAAATTCTACCATAAGTCTCTGAAGACATCAATGTTGAAAATTTAAGTTCAATGCCAGAAATAAGTCAAAACTTAAAATGTGTTTAAGGGTTAATTTCGTCCTTCTACACAATTGCCGCTCAAATGCCCACAAACCTAAATTTTAGGAGGTAACCATGTGACTCTTCTATTTCATGTAAAGCACTATGTTGAACATTTCTGTGGAACATTTTAACCCTCTAACTCTTCAGCTTTCGGGTCTTCTTGTCCCTTTTAAAAACTGGGCCAAAAAAGTCCCTTTAATTAAAGAGTTAAAGGGTTAAATAGTTCCACAAAACTGTACCTCGTAGTGTTTTACATAAGTTCGCTGAATACATCCTATACCCAAAATGGAAGATTCACATGGCTTCCTAGTGCACATATGTAAAAAATCTATAACTAATCAGTTTTCAGGCTTTATGTCATGGAATGGACGAAATATCAAAAAAAAAAATATTTTGCTTTTAATCTACGCTAAATTTCTCATTTTATTATGAAGAGTTTACGTATTTACAAGTCTCAAAAATTAAATGAGAGACATTCAAAATTTAGTTTAGACAAAAAATTTTATGTTTACCGCTTAAAACACCACTACCGGTCATGGGAGGGTTAAAAGTTTGTATAAAGAAAATGTTTGCCTTTTCATTGTGTAAACAACAGCTATGTAACTTAATCACCAGAAAGTTCTAGTTTAAGAGTTATAGATGGATAAATCCATGAACCTTTTTTAGGGTAATTTTAAGGACATAAATGTGAACTGCCTGGCCGGTTTAAATCGCAGAAACCCAATTTTTGCACATATCTTATTTTTTACTCTCATCCTATCCGAAAATGGGCGGGGAACTGCAAAAATAACACTTTTGCACATATGGGTGCTGTAATGCCCACGTAACAATTGTATTGCCTATCATGAAAATGGGTAACTTTTTTGAAACAACAAATAAAATCTAATACTACAATAGCAAATTAGCATGTGGACTTGAGGTAGAAGAATATTCTGACTAAATATATGAAGAGTTTTATAGTATGCGAATATATTTTATTTCTTGTTTAAGTTTTACAATATTTATGCGATAACCTATTTATGCGATAACCTACAAAGTCTGATTGAAAGTCAACTATATAGAAGTAATTTACAAAATACTGTTTATGTTTCTAGTAGGGAAGACAAAATTGCTGATTTTGCTTTTTTATTACTTTTATTTGCTTTTCTCCTTTTTTAGACTTTTAGCTTTTCAGCTTTAAAATTGCTTTTTCTTAAAATATTTGAGCTTTAAATTGCCTTTTTTATTAAGACTTATTGCCCAAAAATGACTGATAAACGGATACATAGGTAAGCATCGCGAAATCGACTTAAAAGTTGATTCATTGTCAGTTGATTTTTTGTCATTGCAAACATCAGCTCAAAGTCCTTATACCACTTCCGTATAGAGGTGTAGTATATAAAGTTAATATAATGGAAAATTCAATTTCATTTATCCATAGTTTCAACTGGGACTGGGAAAGATGAATTTTAATTTCCATATCACCCATATCTTGGCACCAGTAAACATGGGTAATATCGATCATAATCCGATTCGGCGATGTCCATCCATCTGTCTATCCATTCATGTATCTGTGTCAAATCAAATCAAACCACAGGTCGCAGTTCTGCAGAAAAGTTGGGCAATTGAGACCCTCTGCTGATTTTAGTGCGGCCCTTGTTGAAATTTAAATTTCGATTGTTTTATTTTTTTTTAAATATTTTCTGTATTTTGTAATTTTTTTTTTTCCGTTTCGCAACTTGTCTGGAAACGGAAATGACAAAAAAAGAAAAACAACTCTACACATTTTCTACATTTAAATTTTCAGCAAATAAATTAACTAAAGTAAAATTTCGCTACAAGTTTTTTGAGTTTTTTTCAGTCTACTAATATTTAGCAAAAAGTTTAGTGATTTTAGCAAGGATTTTTTTCATTTGCAGTCGACTAAGTGTTAGCAAAACTTTTGCTGAAGATTACTATTTTTTTGGTAAAAATCAGCTCGCTGATTTTCAGCAAACCTTTTGCTGAAATTACCAACTTTTTTGCAAGCACGCTCCTGACTAAAAATTTGCTGACACAGCAACATTTTTTGCTGACTTTACTGACTTTTTTTTTTGAGTGTACAAAATAAATTATAGGAATTCACAATTTAACTTCAAATGTGACATCGTTGTAAAAGAGCATGATTTTTGAAGCTTAATTCATAGAACATTATCAATTTTATGATAAGTGCTAATTCACTACTTTAAATAGTACTGAGAATTCCATCATGATATTATATAAAACAATTATAAAAGGAAAGATATACAAAACAAAAATTGTCATATCTATTTTCTTTTTGTTCTTTTAATAAAATTCTTTTATAAAAATACTCTGTCATGTTGTATGCTCTTCATATGTCTGTCTACATGTGAAATTTTGTAATTTCATCAACGTCTGTTACTATTATTTGTTCTTGCTGTTGTTGTTTTATCATTTCAGCATTGTTTCAACACCATGTTACTATTTTGTTTTGTGTTGTTTTATTGTTGTTGTTGTTTGCTGGAATTTGCTTATATCCGTTATTTTTATATATTTAACCGTGTTCAACCGTTTACAAGTATATGTAGTATATATCCGTTCACATATGAGTAAATGCATATGTGTGTGTTTGTGTGTGTGTGCTAGCGTGTTTGCGTAATTTTTTCTATACATGTGTAAATATTTTCTGAAGTCTGTTTTGCCTGTTGATTGTTATTTTTCTAGACATATTGTTTTACAGTATTTACATTTTAACATATTTTTATGTAACTTTTTCTTTATAATTCTACGGTTTTTTTTTTTGTTTTGTTTTGTTTCTTGCCAAACAGCATATAAATTGAAAAATTACATACAAAACAATTTTCGATTATATTTCGTTATAGTAAGTGTCTAAAGCATTATGGTAGATGAGGATAAAAAAATGATTTTAAAAACCTTTGAAATGTAAAGCGATTATAATATATAATATATAATAATTTGAAAACTTTATAACACCCTAGGAAAAATTTTTTACAGTCGGTTTTTAACTACCCATGTGAAAATCGAAATATATATGAACATACATGACCATAAATGGACTTGTGTATGATCACGCATGGGCATACATGATTATATATGTCCATACATAGTACAACGTATGACCATACATCATCTCATATATTTCCATATATCTTCGGATCCGAAATTTGAGGGTATATGGAGGTATATAACCATATATGATAATATATGAGCATACATGAATCATATATGAGCATATATGGTCATATATGAACATGTGCGGTCATATACCCTCAAATTTCGGATCCGAAGATATATGGAAATATATGAGATGATGTATGGTCAAACATTGATCTATGAATTGACATATATGGTCATGTATGCCCATGCGTGATCATATATTAGTTAATGTATGATCATGTTTGTTCATATAGTATATTTCGATTTTCATATGGGTACACCAATTCTGCAACTGGTTCCACTAGAACCGATTCCATTTAACTGGCTCTGAAATTCATTCCACGGATCTTATATGTAAAGTATAACTGACGGATATTCAGTCCTATTTAGAATTAGTTCCAAAAGTTCTAGAACTAGTTTCAAAACTTATTCTAGTTTCCGCATTTAAAAAGTTCCATACACGCAGGAAAAAGATGTGGAATATGGGCAATTTTGTATATTATTTTATGTTTGTGGAATGCAAATATAACAATGACAAACTACTTTTGCCTGCAAAAATACAATATATTTTTGGTAACCGTATATGCGAATTCAGATTTATTTTATTCAATATAAATTTAGTTTTTATAATTCAATAATCCCTTACTGTTTATTGTAAATTCATAAAAAAATAACAGAAAACTAGAAAATTTAGACAAGTTATTTTGTTTGGAATAATACCTTGTACCTATGCAGTAACATGTTAAAATTTTATATTAAATTTTTTATATTTTACTCACATTTTTAAGAATTTAAAATATTGCTGATTAATTTGTGTATACTGGATTTAAAAATTAAGTTGATTGTATAATACACAAACCTCGGTATACTTCAGTGGTAATCAGTCAAAATGACAAGCAATTGTCTGGTATATTGATTCATTAATTTATGAAAAAATAAATATATAGTACGATGCAATTGCATTGCAAAAATGGTTTGTAAAACATTTTAACCTACAAGTAATAGGGCTATTCAATCACAACAGCTGCTTGAATTGGAATTTTCAAAGAATTTATTTTTGTGTTTTTCCTTAAAAAAATAACTTGCCTGTTTGCAGCAGTAATTCTGCAATTTACTATCGGCGGTTATAACCTACATTATATGTCGGCTTTTTAGTATACCGAATGACTCAGAGTCACTTTTTGATTCGATTTAGCGATGTCTGTCTGTCCGTCCGTCTGTCCAAATATTTTTGTGGGCGCGCTACAAGTCTCAAATATTAAGAACGTTTAATGAAATTTGCCATACCGATTTATATTGGCCCAACAACTAAAACTATTTATTGTTGTTAAAATCAGCCCATGTTTAAACCTAGTGCCCAGATAAAAGCCCCCCAAATATAGATTTTTATGCTTTTTCGCACTCTACAATTCTTATATATTTTGGTTAGAATCAGTTCAATGAAATTGAGTACACTATATCGTATGGGCCCAAGTTCAAATATATGAACAATATTTTCTACTTTGTTTTAAATACGTCTAAACTTAGGCAAAATTAAAATTTTCTAACAGATTTCTTAATTTTCTACCAATTAATGATATATTTTGACCAAACTCGATTTTAACCCATTCAAATTTCGGCTCCAAACATCAGTTGACTTTTAACCACATTGCTGTATTTAACCATATAGGCGGCATGCCTGAAATTAACTTTTTCCCTCGTTTTTTAATTTCCCCTCTGAAAATGGAATGTACTTATTTTTTTGTTTTAAGTGTTTTATTGCATTTCATTCATCTTTTGATTTTTATCATCATTATTATTGGGTTAAATGTAGTAAGTTAATTTATCATTAAACTTAATTTATCTTATATTAAAAATTATTATATATTTTTGCAATTGAGAAAACAAGAAATTATTAATTAAAATCCTTTAATATGTGACATGCATACTTTTTATAAAAATACTTTGGCATTATGAGCTTTAAACAAAAAAAAAAAAACATATCTTCAATTCTTTAAATTGATGCTTTACAATTAATTTTATGGAATTAAAGTAAGCAAATAAAAAAATATAATGGTGTTTTTATTAATATAAACCACACTATATAGTGAAACAAATAATAACTCGGTCAATTATTTTTTTTTTTGTAACAAACATCAGCACAAAGTTCGTAGCCAATATATTTCTAAGCACTTAAAAATTATTACTTATAAATTACTCTAAAATATGATCAATTTCAGAGCGCTCGTAGTCATAAATGAAACACAATTATCTCTTATTTCTGAATATATTAGAAAACTTTTGAAAAATTTCAGAAATTTTGACATTTTTAATAATGCTCACATTTAGGAGTATTTAATGGGAGTCATAATATTTATAACACTCAATAAGCGGCTTTGTCGGCAATGAAAAACACGCTATTTTATGAGTATCTTCTGACTCCAATTGTACAATTGGTTATTATATCCTATACCGTATAGTGCTAAATACAATTTTATAAAAACACATTTAGCAAGTTCAAATCCCTATTTCTCCGATATTCGAACGTATCGGGAAGCCGGCCTATATTCTGTTTATTAGGCCTCATATTCTAGTTGCCAATTGGTATATTGTTTAACTGATTTTTAGGCAGACAAAAGCGCAAAATTTTTAGTATCTAGTTTTAATGGACTTACGCTAATTTTAAAATAATTAGTTCATATTTTTCGCAAAATATTTAAGTTTTGGAAATTTATTTAATTCTAAATATTTAAGGTTTCTAATCCTTGTCCTTTAATATCGACTTGTTTTCATTAATGTTGTCAACTGTTTTTCTATAAAAACTGAACATCGACTAACACAACAAAAAAAAAACACAACACAATATGAAAAGTGTATGCAAATCATGTACATTAAATAAAATAAAACGTTTTTAGAATATTTAATAAACTGCAAATTAGAAATGTAAACTACCAATGCTTTTTTCTGTTGCGGTAATGTAAACGATATAATGTAACCAGAGCATAAATATAAAGTACTAAATGTATAAAAATCAACAACAACAAATTGTTACTAAGGTACGGAAATGTTATAATGTTATACTTGTTCTCCTTAGAGCAGAGCTCAAAATATTAGAGTGTATTATTTTGAATATATTTAGAAAAGAGTATATAAAAAATATAAGTAGCTTTTAATTTTTTTTAATGCACTCTCTTCTCTAAAGACTAAACACAAATTTGAATAAAAATTTAATACAAAAGATATTATAGTTGTTATTGCGTTAAATAAAAATTAAAAATAAGTTGAAGAAATAAAAATCGATCAAAGGGGGATATAAATATTACAATACATCAAACACAAGCCAGCAAATAAAAATAAGGTATCAAAATGCAGTAAATAATTTAAATCAACAATAAACTTTAGAAATCTTCAGGAAAATAAATTCTACTTAACTTCACAAAAATTTATTCAAAATCTTTTTGGATATGTATAGGAAAAACATAAAATGCCTTGAACCCCTTGAAATATATGTTGTTATCGGTTAGAGAATCAGCGGTATGGTCTGACTACAGTTGGCGCAATTATTTTAATTGAGAGAGAGAGAGTACAGAGGGAAATGACATATTTAAAAAAAAATACTGTATTATATTAGAATTATTGTATGATTCTGGAATTCATTCACCATCGTATTAAAGTAAATGTGGTTTAAGTTAAAATAAACTTTTTCATATTTTAATTAATATTTCAAAATTTTTTAAGATTTGGTTTTACATTTATAAGTACAAATAAATTTAAATTTTTAGAAAGGCAAAGTTACCAGGAAAGTTTTCTCCGGGTTCACCCACCGATTTCGATGAAATTTCTCAAATATAGACAATAAAAATGGTCCAATGTTGGTATTTTTTACACATTTTCCTTCTCCCCAAAATTAGTTTTACACTCAGGGAACTTTTGCAGTCAAAACTTGTTAGTAGTTTGAGCACACCCTTAAAATTTTCTAGTCACATAGTGAACAAATTACGTAGTTGAATTTAAATTACTTTTAAATAACTATAGTTAATCGTTAATAACTATGTCGTGAAACAACAAAAGCTATTTTCGAGCTACTCTGTAAATGATATTTTGAATAATTTCAAATTTACACCAACTTTTTATTACTTTTCCAAAATATCAACGTCAAAAAAAATGCTCTAATATGTATCAATAGACTCCAAGTCAATGGAAAACAGAATTGACGGCAGTATAGCCATATTCATATAGCGTGGAAGAATCTGTAATTTGTATGGTAAGACAAAAATATTTGATTTCAAGTATTTTACGAAAAATAATGAAAAATCTCTTTCTTACAGGATATAGAGAACATTACAAGCAGCAAAGCTAATTTCACCCCAAATTTGAAGAAAAATAAAATTGTAACGAAGAATGTCGATGAAATTGTTGAAATGGACCAAATTTTTGTTAAAAAAATTTTATAATGTACCTCATTTTAAATAAAAAAATGAAAATTTTAAGTATTAAAAAAATCAGGCAACGTAAAATACTGAGAATTCGTAACATTCATTTTATTCAGTTATTTTTTTTATAAATTTTGTACTCCTTAGCCAATGGAGATAGCTATATTAACCCATATTTATTTTTCTGAGAGCTACAAGTATCACCATAAGTTGACAATCCCTTATTCCTTAAGTGTGGTGTAGTATAAAGAAAAATTACCCTACAAGTTGTTGTTTATTGTTTTTGTTAAAGAAAAATTGTGTTTTATATAAAGAAGAAATATTTATTATATTATAGAAACACGAATTATATTATAGGTTGTTACGCACTGTTTGCTAACGAACGTGACTTCTTTCATTCTTTAATTTAAATCAAGAACAACATGAAAATATATTCATTTGTTGGCTTTTGTTATTGTGCATTGTACATGTTTGTTGGTACCTACTTGGATAACCATATTAAAGGAACCAGGAAAACAACATAATTTCCGTTAATTTTAGAAATATATATATTTTTTGCAATTTTTAAATATTACTACCAAGGCAGTGACTTTAATATAAGTACATGCTTGTAGTTAGTGGCCCAGATACCATTTTGAAAAAATACTTTTTCAAATCAAGGAATTTTCCAAAAAAAAATGGCTTCTTTTGATTATTGCAATAGGACACCCAGAAAACAGATTCGGTGCTGACAACCCCATTTGTTGCCAATTGAATGGTTCAGTTGCATCAAATGAATTTTTCGGTTGCCGCTACCGAATTATTCTTGATACAACTAAAATTCCGTTGCCACAGTCAAATTAGTCCTGTGTCAATTGTATTTCTGTTGCCACAAAATTCGGTTTAAATAACCGAACCATGCGATTGGCTACAAATGCGGTTATCAGAACTGAATCTGTTTTCTGGGTAGATGTATATGATTTTTACATATTTTTTATTTTTGTTTTTAAAGCATATTTTGATGCAGGTGTTCTTAAAATAAACTCTTTACTGAATGGAGTATTGTACTGTGTGTCACCCTGTATAGGTATCAAATTAAAAAAAAACAAATGCTCTTCTAGGAACTATGGATTTTCAAATACTACCCAGTGTAGAAAATCATTACCAGATATGTGGTTATGTAAAACTTTTAAACTTTTAATGGTAACTAGTTACTTTTCTTATTACTTTTGTATGGCGATGTAGCGCAAAAAATATGTCGTTATATATATGCTTACCAGTATTGATAAAAACAATCAGTCTAAAAATAGATTTCCCAAAAATTAGTTTAAAAAAAGTTTTTTTTATATTTTAATTTTTTTTTTTAATAAAATTTGTTTGTGCTGGGAATCGAACCTACCAACCCAGATTGATAATCGATAGTTCTATTATCTGAAATATCTCGACATGTTTTATTTGATGGATAAAAAATAATTGACCTGCTGCGCAGAAGTATGCTTACTCGCCAACATACAAAAAATCAAAAAAATATGTGATAACATATATCCTACCAATGTTGAAAAAATATAGAGTCTAAAAATAGATTTCAAAAAACTTCTATATTACTTTACATTGGAAGTATTCATCAAAATAAATCATTATTTTTTTGTTTTTTATATAATGGAAAAAGTAAAAGTAACTAGTTATTACTAACTCATTATTACATGTTTTAAAATATTGCAGAAAGTGAGTCGATTTCATTACTGGTAGCCCCTAAAATAATGATATGTCATTACAGTTTATTTTTGTTTTGTCCATAAATTCTTAAGTAAAAACTTCTTATGGTATTAAAGGTTGTAAAAGTGTAAGCTAGAAAAAAATTAAGTCGGGCATAAAGTCCTACACCACAGTACCATTTGGATCATATTCTGGGAAGCAGGTTTATCAATTAACGGTATAAAAATGTATTGAAATATTTACTAACTATACAGGAAAAAGTTTTACAATTTGTTGCCAACTACACCAATTCCATGGTTCACGAATACTTTTCACTGATTTTATATGCCAGGTATAACTTACGGAAAATGCATTGTAAAACTCATCCCAAAACAGATTATTTCGCAACCGGTTCAACTTTAGAGCTATAGAAGGGATTTCTTTTGAGACAATTTCAAACAATCGCTGTTAAAATTTACAGTAGAAAGGCTAAAATGAAAAGTAGTTATTCTGCAACCGATTCATAAATTTTAAAAGCGAATCAAGTTGGCGAAATCACTGGCTGTTAAAAATGAGAGCAAAGCAGTTTTCGTGTCGTAGGTCTTTTGGACCTTTTCGATAAAGTCTGAATTCTTTTAATAAATTCACCTACAATTGACAAAATTCTGAATGCGACAATAGATTTCCATCGTTGCTTTTTTTATGTCCGTAATGAACCTATTAAAATATCAAAGCAGATTCATTATAGATTTCTAAAATTTAAAATATATTATTATACCAACAGGGTATTTTTGTAAAAAAAAACTCTCTTAAATATGGTGAATCGTGATGACAATTTGTTCCTAGTTTTTAATTTGCACACATTTGCCTTAAACAATACCATATTTGTCTTTGTTGTAAGCCTCATAACAATATTTCCAACAAAAAATGAGACATAACCTTAGCTACAGATGTAATATAAAAAAATTATTTTTTAATAAGTAAAAATAACATATGTAAATTAGGGGTATAAGAAAAATTCGTCCCTATCATCAAAAGGTGTCTAATGTTGGAGTTATTGTAAAACCAGTTGAGATACTTGATTTTGAAATAAAAACCATCCGCAGGAAGGACAATTTTCGAGAACAACAACTTTTTACTCAGTTCTTGTTTTATGAACAATTTAATTAATTATTTAGTTTTTTTCTTCTTCAAAATAGGTCTGTGTACCAAATTTCATCAAAATATATTAATATTTGCGACCTGCCGCGAATAAACAATATAATTTTGGGGGGACCCTTATATGGGCACTAGGTCTAAACATAGACCGATGTTCACCAAAATCAATAGGCTTTGTCCTTGGGCTGATATAGGTCGGTATACCAAATTTCATCAAAATATCTTAATATTTGCGACCTGCAGTTTGTAACCAAGCCAATTTTGGGGGGACCCTTATAGCACTAGGTCTAAACATGGACCGGTGTTAACCAAAATCAATAGGCTTCGTCCTTGGGCCGACATAAGTCGGTGTACCAAATTTCATCAAAATATCTTAATATTTGCGACCTGCAGCGTATAAACAATATAATTTTGGTAGGACCCTTATATGGGAACTAGTTCTAAACATGGACCGATGTCCACCAAAATCAATAGGCTTCGTCCTTGGGCCGACATAAGTCGGTGTACCTAGTTTCATCAAAATATCTTAATATTTGCGACCTGTAGAGTGCGCACAAGAATGCATGGACAGACAGACAGACGGACGGACGGACAGACGGACATCGTTAAATCGAAATAAAAAAAAATTCTGAGCCGATCGGTATACTATAAGGTGGGTCTAGGACCAATATTGTTTGGTGTTACAAACATCAGCACAAACTTATAATACCCTGACCACATAGTGGTGTAGGGTATAAAAACATTTTTAGTATAGTTACCGACATAGATAAATTCGTTTGGATTTAACAACCTTAAAAAAACTTTGTGATTTAAAGGTCTAATTTCTTGAAATTAAGCACAAAATTATAAGATCTGGATTATGAATTAGAAAAAGGTAATATCTTTTTCTCAAAATATAATAAATCGATTCCGTAATTTATAGCAAATTCGTTTAGGCAATCTATTTAATATATTTTAGAAATGATGTACTACAATAGGAGATAATACTAAATATTTTGACTTTTTCAATTCCTATGTGATATATAATTTTTCTTCATAATTTTTCATGATTTATACAGACATCATGGATAGAGCCCATTTATCAAAAATTTTTCAAAAGTTATAACCCTTACGTACATACAACAATCAGGCCTACAGGCTTACAAAAGTCATAATGCAATAATTCTCAGAATATTATTGTCACAGAAAACAAGTGGGGAAAGCTAGAAAAAAAAATAGAAAATGAAATAACAGAGAATAATTCAGAAGGCGGATTAGCGTGTATGTTATATACAACATACACATTTTATGTTTACTTATAGCCGGAAGTAAACAACCATGACTGCGAAAAAAACAGAAAATAAACTGTCAAAAGGAAAAAGTTCTGCCTTAATTGAAAAGGTTGTATGATAAAATGAATTAAATAAGTATCAGCTTAAACCGATATTAAAAAATTATTTACGAGTGGAAATCTTAAATAGAGCAGATTTTTAAAGTCTATATAAAATTTGATGTATAAAAATGTTGAGCGAAACTTTAAGCCTAATATGTAGAAACGTTCTTCATTTAAATGTATTGACTATGTCAAGTATCTACATTTTTACAGTGAAAAATTCCAACTAAAGAAGAAGAAGATGTAGAGAAGAAGCAAACAAACTAAGCCATGGCAAAAAACGAGGCGTTAGGAAAACTTCTGGCATTAACGCTTAAAATAATAATGGTAGCAAAAATTTGTTTATTTACTTTAAATATAAATATTTTTTTAAGGTACATAGTAACCTACTTGGGACTCTTTAATTAATATTGGATTTTCAATACCATTAGTTGACACTAGTGCAAATAAAAACATGTCAAAAAATTAAAGACGGTCATGCCGACTATATGAAACCCTACACCGCAATACGATTTGGGTAATATTCCGAGAAGCGGATCAAATATCGGGCAGACAGTTTCCGAGATAAATCCAAAATGGTAAACGTGAATTTTTAGGTTTTTTTTTTGTCCTTAAAATTTTATTTTACAAAGTTTTGTCTTTCTAGCTAAATGAGGCTTTCTATTAGACCTCGAGTTCTGCTTTCCAAGTTGGTGCCATTCATTCAAAAATTTTTTACCGGAAGTTAAAAAAATATCGAAAAAGTAATAAAATTTTCGTAATGTTTCGAACTGAATTTTTTTTCTTTTTTTTTTTTGCTTAAAATGAGCAATATCTGTTTCGTCATAAAATAATATAGGACCAGTGCAAGAAATCGCTAAAAATGTCTCAGACTTTTTTTTTTTACCAATTTATGTGATAATACAAATACGCTTAGATATTTAATTCGAAATTGGTTACTGGTTATACCCTACACCACTATGTGGTCATTATACCCTACACCACTATGTGGTCAAGGTATTGGTCCTAGACCCACCTTATAGTATACCGATCGGCACAGAATTTTTTTTTATTTCGATTTAATGATGTCCGTCTGTCCGTCCGTCCGTCTGTCTGTCTGTCCATGCATTCTTGTGCGCACTCTACAGGTCGCAAATATTAAGATATTTTGATGAAGCTTGGTACACCGACTTATGTCGGCCCAAGGACGACGCCTATTGATTTTGGTTAAAATCGGTCCATGTTTAGACCTAGTGTCCATATAAGGGTCCTACCAAAATTATACTGTTTATACGCGCAGGTCGTAAATATTAAGATATTTTGATGAAATTTGGTACACAGACCTATATTGGCCCAATAACGCAGCCTATTGATTTTGCTGAACATCGGTCGATGTTTAGACCTAGTGCCCATATAAGGGTCCTACCAAAATTATACTGTTTATACGCTGCAGGTCGCAAATATTAAGATATTTTGATGAAATTTGGTACACAGACCTATGTTGGCCCAAGGACGAAGCCTATTGATTTTGGTGAATATCGGTCCATGTTTAGACCTAGTGCCCATTAAGGGTCCCCCCAAAATTGGCTTGGTTACAAACTGCAGGTCCAAATATTAAGATATTTTAATGAAATTTGGTGCGCTGACTCACATTATAGAAAATTTTGACACAAGCCCCATTTTAACCAATTCAAATTTCGGATCCAAACATTAGTTGGCTTTTACCCAGACTGGTGTAGGGTATTGTATAGTCGGCATGCCCGACTTTAACCTTTTTACTCGTTTTATTTCACTTCGTTCTCTGCCTTTAGTTTTATAATTTCACTCGTTCCCGTTTAAACCACTATTCCACTTAAATATCGTAGTCTGTAAATTTTTATTATCACTTAAATTGGTTGCAAATATGTCATTCTGTACCTCTTCTATAAGAATCGATCCCCGGCCCAAGCCTATTTTTATTATAAAGGTGCTTTACTACCCCAATGGGACAGCACTTTTGTCCATTTGGCATTTTCCTCAAAACTGAGAAAAGAAATTTTTTGCAAAATTTAATGAAATATACGGTCAACAAGAAACTTTTGTAATGGCTGCTGAAAATTTTGCTGTTATTGAGGGAAATTTAAATATTTCAGAACATTTTCACAAGTACACAAAATGGGATTTTTCATCATTTTTATTTTATTTATTTTCAAAAATAAAAAAATAGAAATATTGAATTTAAACAAATTAAAATTTTTTTAAAATATAGGTACCGCCAGTATTTGAACCCATGATCATCTATAGCGAAATAAACCAAATCACTTCTTAAGATCAGTTTTAGAGTAATAATACTTTAGAAGCAATAATTAAGTGATTTTTTGGGTGTTGTTCAGAATTGCTTTTAATAAAAAAGGTGTGAAAATACATTAAAGAAGGAATTTTTTGAAATTTGTTCATAATTACTTCTAAAAATAAAAATACGATTTTCATTAATCAATTAATAAAATAATTTCGTTGCAATTCATATCAATGCAATAGTAATGTTAATGAATTAGTCAATAGTATACCTAATTATTTTGTCCCAAGTATGCATTGTAGAGTATTTTTTTTTTAACTAAACAAATGTTAAACGTGTACTAACAACCCAGCATATAACTTGACTTTAAAAAATGCAATTTTTTTTTTTATTTTTTTAACAGTCTCTATTTAGACTTTAAAACCATTATTATACTCCCCCAAATATTTATTTAGGGAAATTTTTATAATGCTGTTTTTGTGTTTCTTCCATTTCTCTTTTTCATGTTGACACAGTAATAATGATGATAATGATGATGATGCTGACGAGTACGACGCCACACTTTATTAGCGTAATGACAACCTGCTGCCTCATAAATTAACTTTGTTATTATTTATGTTAAAAATTTTTAACACGAACAATACGAGAGACAAGAGTAGCATAGAAGAAGAGACTGGCCAAGCAGACTGACAAGCTTAAATATAATGCTAAACTAACTTGTATTGCCTTTTGCCTTTGGAAGGCGTTATAACAAAAATTACTAAAATGAAAAAGAAAATTATATTTACATAAATTTTCTTATTTTGGTATAAAAATAAAATCATATATTAGATTAAAATATTTTCGTTTTCTGTCGTAACAAAGAAATTACTTTAAAAAATTATTTTTATTCTTTATTAAAAAGAAACGACAATAAATTTTTAAATTTAGATTTTTAACTTTCACCACATGTGTAATTTACTAGAATTTTCAATTCAGTTCTATTAATATCTGTATTTCTTTTGTAGAATAACATTAAATTTTACAACTATGTTCGAATGGAAAGGAAGAGGAAAATAAGAAAAAACAAAATTAAAAACTTTCATCATTTATTATTAACGCTTCACTACATTTCTAAACCACTAAATGTAAAAAAGATGTAGAAAAAAAATGTTATATATACGTATTTCTTTTTTTTTTAATTTCAACAAACTATACAGCTTTTGCTTACTCTGCTGTAGAGTGGGTCATGTGCAAAAAATCTTAAAATACCAAAAATACGAGTGTTTTAAAATTTCGAATAATCTGCTTATACTTATGTATTTTGCTATACATAATTTTATTATTTGGTAACTATGTTTTGTTTAAACGTAAAAGAGTTTTAAAATATGTATATTCAAGAATTAAAACGCAAACAATCATTAGAGAATTTTGTATTTTGCTAGATTATTACCTGTCATATAAAATATAAGAAAATTATATAAAATTTTTAAACTTTTATTGGCTGCTGAAAAGGACTTATATTATTTCAAATTTGATTTTTTTTTTCTAAAATCTTTCTTTACTAAGCCTTACAACGTAGCCACGGCAACAAAAAAAATGGAATTAGTAGGCACCATAACAACCACCTTGAAGAGACTAGTAGTTAAACGCGTTATTAAAATCTGTTTCAATGTCCCTTGGCAGGCTAAGAAATTCTACTGAAGATCTCCTCGGAGAGTGTGAAATCATGATATAGAGAAGAGATACAACCTTGCGGCTGCGGATTCTTCCAATTGGGTTAGTTATGGTTGGTTATAAAATAAAAAAAAAATACACTCGATCATTTGAGATGCCTATGGCATTACATATCATATCAGGGATTTCAGCTATGATATCTGGTGTAGGTTCGTAGGTTATCTTCAATGTTTTTACGACCACGTCTAAATTCAGCAATCCAATTTTTTACTGTTGCATATGAAGGAGCACTTTCAGCTAACACATTCACCATATCATTATGAATTTCTTGCCCCGGTTAACCTTTCTTATGTAGATATTTAATCACAGCACGAATTTCTAATTTTTTCATTATACAAAAATCACTGAAGCGCCTTTTTTGAACGCCTGTTACTATAAGAATGAGTTAACATATCGAAATGCAATTTAAGATGTTAACATGTTCATATGACGGATGGAAGTTTCCATTATACAAAGCTCTTCGCTGTTTATACCGCCATATCTATGTCAAGCTAAGAACATTTCGTACTGCCCTCGTACACCCACCTTTTAGTATACCGATTGACTCAAAATCACTTTTTGTTTCGATTTATCGATGTCGGTCTGTCCGTCCGTCTGTTTGTCCATGAGTTCTTGTGCGCACTCTACACATGGCAAATGTTAAAATATTTTAATGAAATCGATGTGTAGACCTAGTGCCCATATAAGGGTCTGCCCCAAAATTGGCTTGTTTACACGCTGCAGGTGGCTAATACGAAGATATCTCAATGAAATTTGGTTCGCTGACTCACATGGTCCCAAGGACAAAGCCTATTGATTACAGATAGGATCGGTTCATATTTGGACCTACCGCCCATATGGGCTATATTTCTAATTTTCTTTTCTTTTACCATAGTCGGCATGTCCGACTTTAACTTTTTTACCCTACACCACTATGTGGAGAGGATATAATAAGTTTGTGCTGATTTTTGTAACACAAAAAATATTGGACTCAGAATCACTTTTTATGTCGATTTAACGATGTCCGTCTGTCCATGCATTCTTGTGGGCACTCTACAGGTCGCAAATATTAAGATATTTTGATGAAATTTGGTACACCGACTTATGTCGGACCAATGATGAAGCCTATTGATTTTGATTAAAATCTATCTATGGTTAGACATAGTGCCCATATAAGGATCCCCCATCCCAAAATTGGCTTGGTTACATGCTGCAGGTCGCAATTATCAAGATATTTTGATAAAATTTGGTACACCGACCTAAGTCGGCTCAAGAATGAAGCTTATTAATTTTGATTAAGATCGGTCCATGTTTAGACTCTGGTAGAGTTTCGGCAGATAGTCTTCTTTTGGCTTGGTTCGGATATCCTCGGGTTGGAACCTCCTCGGTGGCGCAATCACATATAACCCCAATCATCTAGGCGGTGGTGATTAAATTCTGTGATATTAGAACAGATCGCTGAGGTCCTGTTATTAGAATAGATTGCTAAGACAGTGGTATCAGAACAGACTGCGAAGGCTATAAAATTATTTATGAGACAACAATGAGACAATGAGTTTATCGTCTTTTCCAAAATTTAGCTCGGTACTGGCCAGTATTCACACTACGTAAAAATAAATATGTTCGATAAAGTTCGTTCCCCCTGTATTAAATTGTATTTATTTAAGACAGAGCTTTGAAGAATTAATTACTTAATTCTGGTTTTGAATTTTGAATTAAAAATTCAATAAATTAATTCTCAAGAGACCATATATTGAACGAAAATAATTCATATTGGTTTTCGTTTCAATTCAATAGCTCCTATTATTAAATCAAATGATCTAAATTTGCAAGTTAAGTGTAGGCCTAGAATATGAGCGCAGAGGCTAGCGATTTACGCTCTGAGAAAAAATGAATGCGCCCGAAATAACGACGTACAGCGGCAGCGAAATAATTGAGCATGTGTTATATATAACAAGGAGACTTTATGCCACTCATATGTCTCTTAGTTTACTGCAAACATAATCTACAATGCTAAACGATGAACTAACGAGCTACTAATAATGTTCAATATCTCAGTTAAATAAAGAAAACAAAATTTTAATAATTTAAAAATTTTATTTTTTTTTTTGCAAAAAAAATAGACAAAGAGTCAGAAGTGCCATTAATTGCCTTTGTTAGTTGTACTCTTTGATATAACAAAATGTAGTGAAAACCAGCAAAAATAACAATAGAGTTGACAACATTGGTGAGAGTATGAGAGAGAAAAAATGAGAGAATAACAAAAACCGGCATTAAAATAAAATAGATTCTATCTCACAACAGCTACGCCCAGCGATTTTTAAAGCATTAAACACATAGACGACTGCAGCTACACGACTACAGCCTGTCAAAAATAAAATACACACGTTTATATGAAAACGATTATTTTGACACCAACACAGCTACACGGCTACACGACTACTTTTGCCGCTGTAGTCAACTTAGGATAATTTCTATTTTTGTTGGCTACAAAACAAAAATAGTGTTGACAATATAACAAAATATGTAAAACAGGACAATTTTTCCCGCTGGAGGCGAAATAATATCGCTAGTTTTGACTAGAAAATCACCGTTTTGGGAACACTGAAGAAACAGCTGTTTATATTTTACAATTGTTTGAAGGTTTCATTAATTTATATTTGGAAATAACTTTATTGTGATGTTTTGTAAAAAAAAATGGATCTTACAAAATTAACAAAATATTCCTCAGCCATTATTTTAGAAGCACAAACCAAAAAAGATTAATATTTATCAAAATGTCAAATATTTAGGATTATCTGTTTACATGTTGCTGTCGTTTTCAAAAAAATTAAGTAGCTGACTACACGACTACAATTGCAGCCAGCAGCATTTGTAGTCGTGTAGTCGTGTAGCTGCAGTCGTCTATGTGTTTAATTCATAAATGTCAAATTGTATGGAAAAAATCGCTGCTCTCTTATTCTGGGCCTACACTAATATTGTAATAATTTTTTTTCTCTTTATAAAAATTAACAAAAAAAAATTTTGTAATCAGTAATGAAAAAATTGTATTGTAGTATTAAAAAAAAGTAATATGGAAATATTTTTTAATACCATTTGGTATAATTGTTAGTTTTTTATTATTCGGTTTACTCTACTGTTCTGCCACAACTACCACTCATTTTTACAATATAAAACTTAGAAAATGTATTTTTTACAATTTTTAATGCTGAGTTTTCATAAAAAAACACATTGTAGCAAATAATGTGAAATATATAAAACATTGGAGAAATGTAGTAAAAATATAAAGAAATATATAAAACCAGTGGTAGTATAACGTGTTCCCATAAAATTAATAATCGTTTTAAAACCTCATACAAATCATGCTACATGAAAGATATAAATATACGAACACACATATGGATCTTTCCATAGAAATCACATCAATAACAAACTAAGTATTGATTGTAGTCCTTAACTTGTTCAAATTAAAAACAATTCACTACCCTTGCACATTATAGTGTACACATTTTTAAAAGAATATATAAAATTTGATAGTGCAAAAAAAAATTTCATACTTTTTGTATTTAAATAAGTTTATACGGCTCTTGGCCTTCAAATAAAAATCATTTTATATATAAGCAGCTCAACATTGCAAAATAGTCGCGATATTTGTTAATGAAGTGTAATTTTTTGAATATATTATAATCTCCGAGAAAAGGGGGTTTTGGTGTTAATCATAAACTAATGAAGATACATAATCGTTTTATGACGAGAAGGAAACCAACTAAAGGAATTTTGGTTATACGAATGTTTAAGGGGTAAAACGGGTATAAGAAATTACAAAAAACCGATTTTCGAAGGTAATTTTTGGCAGATAAGAGGAGGAGAGAGAAAACATATTATATATTTTTTCTAATTTGAGGACTCTTAATCGGAATCTGAAGTCAAAATTACGATACATCCGCAAACAAGAAGTCGGTCGGGAAAGGATTAAATTACAATAAATTACACTATGCGACAGTCAAAATCGGGATGGGATGAAACCAACGGGAAATGTTATATCGGTCAAAAACAAGTTATACGTGTCCCGGCGTTTCGCTGGGTCACCCCTAGGAATCAAGATATATCTTTTTTTTGACATAACTCGAGAACCACTAGTCCGATTTTGCTCAAACAATTTTAAAAAAATTAAAAATTACAACTCCTTTAATCTATTCATATAACGTTTTTCTATTTACTCAACAGTTTTGCCGGTAAAAATAAATGTTTGTTACCGCTACCATAAAAATTAATAACCTTTTGTTTATTACTTTTTTTTTTAATATTTTAGGCAAAAAATATTTTTTTCTTCATACATTTATTTTTACCGGCAAAACTGTTGAGTATATAGAAAAACGTTATATGAACAGATTAAAGGAATTGTAATTTTTAATTTTTTTAAAATTGTTTGAGCAAAATCGGACTAGTGGTTCTCGAGTTATGTCAAAAAAAGACCACCAAAGGTCAAATCGATATATCTCGATTCCTAGGTGTGACCCAGCGAAACGCCGGGACACGTATAACTTCTTTTTTACCGATATAACTTTCCCTGGTAGTTTGAACTCTTCCCGATCACTGACCCCTACCATTTGTCTCACAGTGTTATATATTAGAAAAATGCTAAATTGATCAATATTTAACCACAACTACTTTGCCTACTTTCTGGAAAAATTGTAAAAGTTGCTTGAGACTTTCTTCTTTTCATAAAAGATATTAAATACTGAAAGTGTGACATTTATGCAATATACTTTTTCTTTAGTAAGAAAGTTAGCATGGAAAGCCTCATATATGTATGTGCGCAGAATAAATTATGTAGCTATAAGAAAGTTAATTTTTTTTGTAAAATTTTTCTATCTGTGATTAGTTGAAAATGAATTGAGAAGCTATAAATTTAAGAGATTGGGTACATTTCCTAACGACAGTGCTGTCAACCCATTTTGATCAAAAATCGGTAACTTTGGTTGAAGGAATTTTTAAAATCATCAAATAAATGTAAATCCAAAAGCTCGCTTTATTTCAATAAAAAAATGGAAAAGCCTACTTTAAACTTCATTTTAACTCAATTTGGACTCACTGTTTAATTTTCAACCCAGTAATTTAATCGGCTACATTGTTTTTACTGGAAAAAGAGAATTCAGCAATTAAAAAACCATAAAATAAATATCTTGATATCTTAGCTGCAGTCGTAAATAAAAAGTGGCACAAAATTTTATCCTGAATTGCCAAACATATTGTTACGTTTTTACTTTTTAAAGACGTTTACATAAATCGGGTTCTATTGCAAGCAAATTAACCAAGTCCACTGCTAACAAAAATTGTGTTAACTTCAAAAGCGTACGTATAAACCCGGTTGGTGATCTTTGCAATTAAAAATAACACACACACTCTTTTTGTGTATTATAGACTTATTTATTTAACACTTTATTACTTTAGAAACAATTTTACTATGATTTACTAGAGCTTAAATGAACTTCACAAACGCTACAACTAACTGCACAAATGCTAATGCGCTACTCATCTCCAAACCTAAGCGGCAGCACTTTTATAGTGTAATGTCTGTGATTCTAGAAAGGGCTCGAAAGTTCCAGAGACACCCACATTATTAGGTGTAATTGTAGATTTTTTTCTACATCCATTATCGTTCGGCTTAAAGACGGTTTTTTCTATAGTGCCTTTTTCACCAATATTTTAAATACATTAAATAAATGGCAACCTTGGATCCACGACATGGCCAATATGGATACCAAAGTTTTTATTTTCCTGGGTAGTTTAACGCTGTGTATTAATGATTCAAAATTTCTTATAAAACTCTATTGGGTATCATCATACAAATTGTCCAAACCGCACATTTATCTGCCCATATAATACATATAAAAAATAAATATTATATAAACACTAAATTTTCTTTAAATTTGTATTTTTTAAAATTTAAACTCGACCTACTTTGTATCTTTTGAATGGAATTGCGGACTAAATTTGATACATGAAAATATCCTAAATGCCTTTTTCAAAACAAGATTGTTGTTATGCAAGTTTTGAGGCCTATGCAGAAAAAAGAAACTCACCCCTTTTGTTTAGCCAAAATTCATCAAATAAAGTCACTTTCAGGGGTTATAAAATCACTTGAAAATTTTTTAGAATTACTTTTGTTATTACTCCAATCAATTCTTTGTCTGGACACCCTAATATATAATTATAAATAATAAAAAATACCGTTTGTATTTTAACACACTAATCTTCAGACTTGTGTAAACATTTAATTAACAATATTGGTACTTTCTCTATAACCCCTTCACTCTATTTATTAAAATTATCAATTGAGCCAAACGACAAATCACAATACTTGACCTCTAATCCGCTTATAAGTAATTGCTTTCTAACAAACATATAAAAGCCATGACTTTAACCACCAACCGACTACAGAGAAGCAAAAAAAAAAAAACAATTTACCTGTAATCCAAAATAAAAGTGAACAATACAGCTTAAAACCAAAACTCAACCACAATAAAACAAACAAATAGTTCATGCCGAGCGAATGAAGAAAATAAATGAAACGGATGAATAAACGAACGAACGAAAAAAAGACATTGATTTTAATTTTCTTACTAATACGTGGTAAAAAAACACAAAATTCCACTCACATTTCAACAATAGATGGTACACTGTTGAACCAATGAGATTTAAAAATACTAATAGTCACATACTACATGCTGCCAAAAGTCTCTTCAATACACTCATGGGGATATGAATGTGTGTCTGTCCATCTGTATGTAAGGCTTTCCATACCACTTGTCCGGCTTAAGAAAAGTATATCGCTATCAATGTCAAACTTATTTAATCAAACTTTATTTAACCATGCCTACTTCATTTAGGGCGAATAAATTTTCTTAGATCTAACGAGAGTTAAACTTTAAGCACAGATATTTCAATACAAATGTAACATTTATAATTATGATGCAGCTCTAGACTTTGGCTATTTTGAGAGGAGTTAGCATGTCTTACTTAGTTGTTGGAAAAAAATTTAAAATCATATCAAATAGGGGAATAAATGTAGTAAAATTGATATCCACCAGACACACCTTTTCTTGTAACTGGAGAGTTGTTATGAAAAGTCCCATATATACTTATATGTATTTGTTGTCACAGGTGATATGTGCACTAGGGTTATTCATCGAGTCTTGGATTTTTGCAACTTGAAGTAGAATATGAATGCATATGGTCCAAAAGATATTTGAGATTTTTATTCCGAATTTTTGAAGAGCATAAGGGTAGCCGAAATGTATTTAATAAAAAAACGAGTAAAAAGGTTAAAGTCGGGCATGCCGACTATACAATACCCTACACCAGTCTGGATAAAAGCCAACTAATGTTTGGATCCGAAATTCGAATGGGTTAAAATGGGGCTTGTGTCAAAATTTTCTATAATGTGAGTCAGCGCACCAAATTTCATTAAAATATCTTAATATTTTAATCGACCTGCAGTTTGTAACCAAGCCAATTTTGGGGGGACCCTTATATGGGCACTAGGTCTAAACATGGACCGATGTTCACCAAAATCAATAGGCTGCGTTATTGGGCCAATATAGATCTGTGTACCAAATTTCATCAAAATATCTTAATATTTGCGACCTGCAGCGTATAAACAATATAATTTTGGTAGGACCCTTATATGGGCACTAGGTCTAAACATGGACCGATTTTAACCATCCTCGGGCCGACATAAGTCGGTGTACCAACTTTCATCAAAATATCTTAATATTTGCTACCTGTAGAGTGCGCACAAGAATGCATGGACATACAGACAGACGGACAGACGGATATCGTTAAATCGAAATTAAAAAAAATTCTGAGCCGATCGGTATACTATAAGGTGGGTCTAGGACCAATATTTTTTGGTGTTATAAACATCAGCACAAACTTATAATACCCTGACCACATAGTGGTGTAGGGTATAACTAGGGTTACCGGAACTCCTTAAATAGTCATTTAAAACTGTAATTTTCCTTATTAGCGGCACTTTAAGAGTGTTGGAAGTATAAATTCAAACCTTAAGCTCAATAATATGTGGGCAGGAAATTAAATTTGTTGGATAGTTGTTCGAAATACACGTTTATTTGAAGCCCACTTCGATTCCCACTGTAAAAAATCATCTAGTAGTTTTTAGTACAAAATATATTTTACTATTTTAATAAATAATGAATGACATCCTTAGAGTTTATGTAAACAACAACAAATATAAACCCTGAAGATGTCATTCTATGATTGATGAAATATCGATGATATATAAAATAATAAAATATATTCTATATTTAAAACTAGATAACCTTAAGCTCAATTATTTATTAAGTTCACTCTCAAAAATACTTTAGGCCATAGGTATACATATTTCGCCAAAATAATTGCAAAAAAATAAACTTTTTGTTGAAACCCTCTAATGTAAACGTTTTGATTTCATGTGGTGAAATAATATTAAATACTAAATAAACTAATACTAATACACTCACTGTATGACAATACAATACAACTACAAGTGTATGAGGGCAAGCATAAGTTTGTTTGTATAGATTTTGTCCCTGGCATGTGCTTGTGAATGTAAACGGATCACAAGAGAGACCAACAAATGACAAACAGTTTATAAACGAAGTTCGTTAATAAACCAACAAATAAATATACTTGCATACTCACAGTTTTCTCAGAAATAAACAAACAATAGTGACAATTCAATTTTCCATCAAACAAACATTTCAATAAACAAACAAACACACACACATACCGAGCAATATAAATAGAAAATACTATTACAGCGTTGAATTGCATTTTCTTATACAGTTTGTTCATTTTTTGTTGTTGTTCATTTTTTTCCGGTTTTTTCTAGTTTTGGTGTGGTCATTTTCCTTTTTGTTGTTTTTCTAAAGTGACCACATACACAAAGAACTATACAATTGTAACGTAAATTTATACAACAAGTTTTCACTAGCATTGTTACCTTGTTATAGCTGGTCCACTTTAAAGTTATTGTTATGGTATACAACTTCTTTTTTTTTCCTTTTTTATTGTAACCGATACTACAATGTGCAGGTCATGTTTAAATTGTTATTAATATTGGAACAATTTAACAAATGTCTGAACTTTGGATAGTTAAAATATGGATAACGAATGAAGTTTTTGGACAACAATTAAGTATAACACAGTAAAATTTAGTGTTCCAAAGAATCAGAATCAGAAGAAATCAATATATTTAAGATGTGTCAGGAATACAATTGATTGCGACAAACAAAAAATTCGATTACTAAAACTACAAAATTTAGTTGGCAAGAAATTCGTTTACCAAAATTAATCCATTTTCTCTGTGCAAATATGAATGACTGACCTGATCTTATTAGCTGTGTTTATAAGCTCATACAAGTTAGTAGCCCAGTTTGGTCTGTTAATGATTATAAAAAGTATGTTGGTAATAATTAGGGTTACTTTTCAGTAAAAATATTAACTTAACTTTAAAATTTTACTTGGGGAGTAAAGAAGATCTTTGGATTATGACACTCTCTTACCTATAGCTTCAAACCTTCCAACTGATAGCTTTTTTATAAGGATATAAAAATCCTTATTTTATTTTAGAGCACATGTGATTATTTTCTTATTAATTTTGAAACTTTTTTGAAGCTTTGGCAACATATTAATGCCATCCTTTAGCAATTACATTATTGTACTTTTAGCTTAGGGTTTGTTTCGAGTTTTGTAATTTTTCGAAATGCTCCCGAACAGAAAAGCACCAACATATACTTATCTTCTTTTCCATATTTTATAACATAAAAGTCCAAATGTCCCAAAAAGGGACTGGTTAATAATTTCTACAAATTTAGTGACTTTTGGAAATTTGCCACCATAAAAGTATTACACGTGAAGTAAAACACTGTTAGATTTTTCTATGGAAATTTATTTGTAGCTTAGATTTCTGTCGGCCTATTTCATCGTGGAAAAGAAAATATTATTTTGAATAAGTGTACAGGATCAATGGTTGTAGGATTATTTTATCTTCTATTTCCTCTTTTTGTACTCTTTTCCATATGCATACCTGCAACAAAGACGGTCTATCCCTATTGTTTTGTGGACTCAATGGCTTTGTACACATTGTTGTTTGATGTTAAAAGCATTTTTGTTATTACTCTTTAAGGCAGACTAAGTGAAAAAGTCAACAAAAACAATTGTTTATAAAGAAATTTGCATTACGAAACAGGAGTGTTAAAAACTGGACATAAAGTCAAAGTAAAAAAATATTTCGCTTCTTGCTCTCTACTTTTGATTGCCGAAATACTTTGAGAGGGAAAGAGATTTTTTATGTGAATTTTGTACAAAACTAAATAAATCTGAGCATTTATTGGAAAATATTTTCTTTGACTCCATCATTATTTAACTCATTACGAAGACAGTATTCCATTTTCAAGATAGTACTTTAATTAAGTGTTCTAAAAAGCATAAGATATGCTCAACAAAAAAAGTTTGTAATGGCTACTGAAAATTTTGCCGTTATTAATGCTGATTTGTAGCACAATGAAATTAGAAGAAAAAATTAGTAAATTTTAGTAAAATACTAAATTTAGTAAAAAACTTAAACCTTTAAAGGAGACACGGAGGCGATTGGAAGATAAACAAAAATCTAAAAACACAATGTTTGATCACTTCTGAGTAAAACCAATAACATAAATTTGAATACACTCAAAAAAAAAAGTCAGTAAAGTCAGCAAAAAATGTTGCTGTGTCAGCAAATTTTTAGTCAGGAGCGTGCTTGCAAAATAGTTGGTAATTTCAGCAAAAGGTTTGCTGAAAATCAGCGAGCTGATTTTTACCAAAAAAAAAGTAATCTTCAGCAAAAGTTTAGCTAACACTTAGTCGACTGCAAATAAAAAAAATCCTTGCTAAAATCACTAAACTTTTTGCTGAATATTAGTAGACTGAAAAAAATTCCAAAAACTTGTAGCGAAATTTTACTTCAGTTAATTTATTTGATGAAAATTTAAATATAGAATATGTGTAGAGTTGTTTTTCTTTTTTTGTCATTTCGGTTTCCAGACAAGCTGCGACATCTACATCTTGTCTATCTGGTTGCCGTCCACGCTATGCATGCGGTTCTCAGCACAATTTTTTCAGCAACATAAATTAGTAAAACATTAGTTCAAAATTAGTTTAGTGCTAAAAAAAATATAACAAAAATTTTTGCTGAAAAAGGAATTTCAGCAAAAAAAATTGCTGAAAACTAGTACACTTGATATACAAGACGTTTTACTAATTTTTCTACTAACTTATTTTTTTGAGTGTAGGAAAGAAAACAACCAATTAGTTACATTGCATTAAACGCCTTACTTGGGTGGTATGGTTAAGTGGTAGCACCTAAGTATAGTTATGTTTGTAATGTAGGAGAACTTGTTTGATTCCTACAGCCGGACGGTTGTTGAAAAAATTATCATATAGAGACAATCTGACAATAAACAATTAATACAAGTTAATGGAAAATCACTGATGAAGCCTGTTCATACAAAAAAAAAAGCAAAAATTAGATCTAATCTGATTTGAAAATTAATGTGTTTATAATTTTTAGAGAAAACGTTTATTCTTCTTCTTGACCTCAAGAATATTAGTATCACCCGAAGAAAAATCTCCATCATAACATATTTATAAAATATGAAGCTTTCTATAAATATAACGGAGGTTGAAAAATGTGATGGAAAACAATAATTAGACTTTGGAAATATAGTCTAGTGTTTTTAAATGCAAAATTCTTTATATTTATGAAATTTTAGTTTTCCATCTACATATTTGTGAAGAAATTTTAGTTATTTTAAAACGACAAACATCCTTTAATGTCCCATTTTTTAAGTTATTAGAATATTTTGCTAATTTTACCAACACGGTTTTCAAAAAATTAGTTAAAAATTCAGTAATTTTTTAAATAAGAATATCAAAAATGTTTACTAAAGGATTTTTTATTAACAATAAGTAAATAATAGAAAAGTGGAATTTAAAACCATTTACAAATTTTTTACTAACATTTTTTTCTGAGTGTAGTTAAATATCTGCAGTAAGAGATCAAGTCAGCGCACTTTTTTGTGGCATAAATATTAACTCGTCAGGGTAATATATGATTCTCTAAGGATTAAAAAATTTGTCTATATGCTTCTACACTAATAGAAAAAAGTCCGTAAAAAATGTAGTTGAAACTACTAAAAATTAGTTAAAAATGATGCTGCAGAAAAAACTGCTAAAATTAGCAGATTATTTTTGCTATGTTTTAGTAATATAGGAACAGCAAAAATAAAACTGTTAAATGTACAGAATTTTAGTTATATTTGAGTTAAATTTTTATAAATGGCAAATAGCAAATTAACGTGCTAAAATCATTAAAGACTTTTGCTAAATAATTAGTAGCCCAAAAAATCGAAAAAGAAAAAATTTAAAATTTTCGAAGTTTTTTTTTTGATTGTTTTTTTAATTGCAAATAAAAATCGAGCCTTTTGAAAACAGCAGTTTACAATTTTTTTAGCAAATATTTCTGCTGATTTTAGCAGAATAGACTGCTATTTGCATTCCACTAAATTTAGCTTAAAAATAGCAAAAATTTTGTAGATATAAAAGTTTATATTTGCTATTCTTAGTCCACTAATATTTAGCAAAATTTTCTGGGGATTTTACAGTAAAATTTGTTATTTTCAATTAACTAAAATTGGCTTAAATATAACTAGAATTCTGTTTTAATTTTGCGGTTCTTATTTTACTAGTATTTAACAAAAAAAATCAGCTAATATTAGCAGTTTTTGCTGCAGTATCAGTTTTAACTAATTTTTAGTAACTCTTTCTGATATTTTTACAGATTTATTTCTATGAGTGTACAAAAATAAGGTATAAACGTCAGACAAAAATCTTATAGGATTTTTTAACTGTTATCATAGCTTTAGGCAATAACTTTAGAAATTTTCTTTCATTAGTATTTTATAAGTTTCACAAGAAAATATAGAATATGTTGGCGTATCATCTAGTTATATTTTTATTATTTTACTGACATAAAATTGTATATATTTTTCCGAGCAATAAGTTTTTTAAAAAATAAACTCAAAGTAGAGAATTGTTTTAATAAATTCTAAAGCAAAATATGTTATTTTCAGAATTATTTGCTGTTAGCTTTAAACTTGTTTTAAACAACAAAATACATATTTAAAATTTTATTCATTAGATTTTATTTCCAAACCATATTCAGCCTGAAGGCTTTAAAAAATTCTTTAGTAGCTTTGTGCTCCAGAAATGTATTCTAATATAAGAAGTATATGTAGAAAAGCAAGAGTTTTGTATTTTGTTTGTTAAATTAAAAAAGTTTTTTCCTGTTGTCACCCTTAGAATAAAAAAAAAAAAAAAATTGGAAATGAACAGAAACCAAAACTTGAAATTCAATCACAATATAACAAATCGAATATAATACGTGTTCATATATTTGTAACCATTTCGAGTAACAAGTAAAAGACAACAATATCAAATGAACCATTATAATAAAATAATATACAGTTTACACGCGAACACATTTACTTGAAAGAACGTAGAAAAATAATCTTAATGAAGTAAAATAATACAAAGTTATAATAAAAATTGAAACCAAATTATAAAACGTGTTAAAAAATTATATACTATTAAACGGTAATCCATTGGCGTCATTTTTTGTTTTCCATTTTTTTTTTTCTAAATAATCTTTTAAAGTCTTTTATTAAGTGTATTTTTTTTACATTCGCTTTATTTTACAAAATAAAATGAAATACCTCATAAACACTTAAATGCTAAAGACATTAAATGTACATTAGTGATGTTCTAAATTATAAAACGTTCAACCGTTTTCAATTTTTAACATGAATGGATTTTTCGTCCTTATTAACTTCTTGTGAAATTTGCAGACTAACATATTCAAAGAACTTTAATCCTGAAAATGACCGATTTAGTGGGACATTTTGGTATTACTTGAAAAAAATATTTAAATCGCCCACAAAAAGTCAGATTTTTAATAAAAATAATACTTATCAAATTTCATTGCGAACAAAAAATTTAAATCTTAAATGGTCATATAACTTGACTCAACCTATGTAGCGCCAAATGCTTTGGGGATTTTACTTTGTTTTTGTTCGAGTATTTTGGTATGAGCATATATTACAACGAAATATATATATACAACATACATACCATAGTGCGGGGTATAATTCTGTAAAAATGCATTGAAAAGTCTAACCATATTGGAACATATGCCACATCAGATTTTCTAGTGTCCGAATCAATAATTTGGTTTTGAAATAATGTACGTAAAACTTTAGCTTTTTAACCGGGTCAAATCGGTATGATTCATTCAATAATTTTATACTGGAACTGAGCGAAGGTTGGACATGGATTTTTTTGTTTGGAATAAGAACTATCTGATTATTAAATATAATTTTATGGGTCCAGTGCAAGAAATTCCTTGAAACGCTTGTATTCGGTAATACTATTAATCTCCAATTTTAACTATTTTTCTTGGGGTATCATTATTTTGGTTACAAAAGTCGTTATGCACATACGGACACATCGCTAAATCGACCCAGTAAGTGACTCAGAGTCAATCGGTAGAACATATTGCGGGAATATGTCCTTTTTTGTGGTAGTTACAGATATCAGCACACATTCTACCACATAAAAAAATTGTTCTTGAGTTTCATAGTCAAGTGGTATTTTGCGCAGTAATAACTTGGGCAAATTGTAATAACTGAAATATTTTCTAACCGATTTTTATTCTTTTTGGAAAGATAATTAAGTGCAAGTTTCGATTCTCTAACCACCTGATCATAAAATATACTCAAAAACAAAGTTTTGAAAAAAAAAACACTCAAAAAATTATTTATTTTATTAAAATTTGTATTGACTCCCGATGTGATTTTATTTTCAACCCATTGTCACCAAATTCCAAACACATTATTTTTATACAAAACTGAAAAAATGTCAACCCAGTTTTTCACTAAATAGCATTTATATTTTAAAGAACACCCCTACTAAACACACGCTTAAGCTCTAGTACATTAATAAATAAAATTTTTATATTTTTAGTAATAATTTGTTTACCAAAAATTAAACCTAGTACCATTAACTGAGTAATAATATATAAAAAAATATGTTCCTTCTTTTTATTACAATCAAAGTCATAAACTTAAAATGAATTAAGTATCTACATAGATGAAATATTAGGTTTTGTGTTAGCTATTAAAATAATATATATACAAGGGTGTTGACATATACTAACAGGAGTACTATTCCGATTAGTAACATTCGATCTTAGTGAGTTTTTCTTATGGGAAGGAAGAGAAAAAAGGACAAAGGTGTATAATTGCAACAAGAGTGGAAAAAAATTAAAATTATTCATACTTTTATTCCTTTTTTTAATTAAAAAAATTTTTAAAGAAAGGTATTGATATTAACTGTGATTAATGTTTTTATTTTGGAAACCGCCTTTGTAAACTGTTAATTCTTAAGATTGACATATTTTCTAATAAAAACTTTTAATCGTTTTGGTTTTTAAATTCCAGTTAACTATATTTTTCTCTTTTTTAATATTTATTGCTATTTTTTTTATTCGAATAAACAGATAAGTGGTTGTAGTAGTAGTAGTAGTGTAAATACCCCAGTATTTTTATTTTTTAATAAAAACAAGAATGTAGTAAAACAGAAATTTACTTGTCGTACTTTTGACAGTTGTATATTAAAAACTTAGATTAAAAAGTTATACGTATTATTTCATTTTTTTTTTTCCTTCTTATTCTTTATCCACATAATATTACCAACACCACTCTACTGACACTACTACTAACAACAAACAAAAACACTAAAGATTCTTATATTTTTCCACAAAATAAAAATAAACTTAAAAAAAACCAGAAAAAAACGTGTAACGTAAAACCCTCATATCGACACATGACATTTGAGTGGTAATGCTTGTTATTGTTGCTATAGTAAAGAGTACAAGTATAGGTATGCATATATATGTATGTGTGTGTGTGCGTTAGTATGTTGTTAGTATGTGTAAAAGTTTTTAATTGCTGCTAGAAAAGATTTATGTTGTAGAAGAATGTCACGGAAAATAAAAAGGAATTTTTAACAGATATGTCAAAGAGATAAACACCAAATATACACAAACACTTTTAAATACTTATATATATATAAAAACCGGGTAAAAAAGTTAAAATCGGGCATGCCGATTATATGATACCCTACACCAGCCTGGTTGGGAGTAAACTTATATTTGAATCCGAAATTGTAATAAACTGAAATCGACTTGTGTTAAAATTTCTCTATAAATTGCTAAGACATTAGAAAGCCAGTAAGACATTTTGAGTTTGCCTAATATTAGATGAAAATTTCAAATAAAGTCCATATGGGCGCTAAGTAAAAAATATATCATGAGCCGATATGAACCTGCGTACCAAATTTTCTAAAATTATATGAAAGAATAAAAGCCAATAATACATGGACTGACGGCCGGACAGATGGACACCGCTAAATCGAGACTCGATTTGTATGCTAAAAGGTGGGTCTAGGTTCAATATGTTTTGGTGTTACAAACATCAGCACATACTTATTACACCCTGTCCATGTAGTGGTGTAGGGTATAAATACCTTTAAAACGTACAAAATAAAGAGAAATAAGCAACGGTGGCGTAAAATGACATGGGATAAAACTAATAATAAGAAAACCAAAGATGATAAAACTCTAATACAAACATTTATACGACAGGTAATACAAGTGTGTATTCTTAAAGATATATTTTTTTAACATTTTTGTACCCTACACGACTACTTAAAGACGGTAGATTAAGTTTATAGTAAACTTTGTAACTACAAAAAAAAGGAGTATAAAAGTTAAAGACGGGCATGCCGTCTATATAATACCCTACACCAGTCTGGTTAAAAACCAGCTAATGTTTGTATCCGAATTTCGAATAGGTTAAAACGGACATGTGTCAAAATTTTCTATAAAATGATAAAAGAAGAGAAAATCGAAAATATAGCCCATATGGGCGATAGGTCCAAATATGGAAAGATCCTATCTAGAATCAATAGGTCGTTGGGACCATGTGAGTCAGAGAACCAAATTTTATTAAAATATATTCCTATTTGCGACCTGCAGTGTGTAAAAAAGCCAATTTGGGGGCGGGGGGCCTTATATGGGCCATAGGTCTAAACATGGACCGATTTTAACCAAAATCAATAGTCTCCGTCCTTGGCTTTGTATGTTTACCAAATTTCATCGAAATATCTTAATATTTGAGAACTGTAGAGTGCGCACAAAAATGCAAGTACAGACAGACGGACGGACAGACGGACGGACAGACGGACGTCGATAAATCGAAACAAGAAGTGATTTTGAGTCGATCGGTATACTAAAAGGCGGGTCTGGGTCCAATATTTTTTGGTGTTGCAAATATCAGCACAAACTTATTATACCCTCTCCACGTAGTGGTGTAGGGTATAAAAACGATCGAGACCCATAAAGTGTAAGCAGAATTACCAATACGCAGTAATCAAACTACTGATCGCAAAAAAGGTTTTAAGACAAACTTTGGCATGTGAGCTGCCATTGATCCAAGAACGAACTCTGTTGAAACTGGTTATAATCGCACTTTCCAGCAAAAAATAGACACGAATTTAGAAGAACTGCAGAGCTAGAAGCACATTTTTTAGAGCTAACTTCTCTACCTTCCAAAAATAGAACAAAAGAAAGCTGAGTTTGTGATGTTGTTGCATTTTTGTTGTAATTTATTTTAAGTGGGACGTCGCGAACAAAATTCATGTTATATACCCGCAATAAGAAATGTGCTTCTAGTTCTGCAGTGCTCATAAAATCATTTTTATTTTTAAAAATTTTTTTTAACGAATTTTGTTTAAAGACAGCTTTTGTTTGTTTAGAAAAATGTCTAATTTCTCGGAAGTGACGAAAAAGAAAATACAAAAATCTGCTTTATCGACAAAACGTCAGATTGCGGTAAAACACTGTCGACACTGCGTTTATATGGTTTAGGCTTAAAGCGTATATTTTGATTAACCAGATAACTACTTCGTATATTTTAAAAAGAGGAAAACTGTACTCCTAAATTTGTGCAAAAATTTCAAAATTAAAAATTTCAAACACATCAGCCAAATTAATATTTAGGAAGTAAACAATTAGTTTCAAAATTGTTCGAAGCTTTTTGTTGAAAATAATTTATTATTTTCAGTACAACATTTATTAGATCTTCAAAATACACTAATTTTATAACCAATTTGTGTATATTTCCTTGGAGCATACATGAAAAAAACCCAAAAACTGGGTCATTTTCTATCCCAATTTTAAGCATTCAAACAAGAGATTGTTTCTAGACATTATATGTTAGAATCAAAAGTACAAATTGTTTGTTATAAATTACATTGTAGTATCACAGAAAACCTCTAGTTGCAATACATTTTTTCTTATAAATCTTGGTGTGGTAAACCAAATATGGCAAGAAAAAAATGGACCGATTTCGAGAAATCTCGGTTTTCGTATATTTGGTCCATAAAAAAATAATGCATATGAATTAAATTATTCATAAAATATTTCCTGGGTAGGGTTCCTTCATAATCATAACTAACAAAAAAAAAAGTATTAACTTTAAGAAGACAACGTCAAATGTCTTGAGCCTAAAAGGTGAAATTCTAAAGCCAAAAAACGTGAAAAAGCTTTTGAAACTGTTATATTTATAGCACAAAACAAAACAAAAATTGCAATATTCCTGCAGTGCAAGTCAAATATTCTTGAACATAAATCTACGTAATGACAGCCATATGAAAGGCAAACTTATGAATATTACAAATTTTAAAAAACCGTACTGTTTAATGAACTAGATTGAAAAGCTTATTAAAACCGGCGAAAAATTAGGTTTACAGCACAAATTTTAAAACAGCCATTTCAGGAAAACGATCTCATTTCGTTACCGGATTTGGAATAAAAGTACCTATAATAGATTATTTGAAAATAAAGGGTTGTTCAACAGGGACGCTACAAAAGTAGAAAGACAGGGACAGCAAACGGCGCCATATTTCTTGCCGCTCTTTTGACATTTCTCTTCAGTAAGGTTTGCCATTTCATGATGGAAAGATATACGAGCCAACAACGAGTCGAAATTATTAAAATTTACTACCGAAATTCGGAGTCAGTGGCCTCAACGTTAAGTGCGCTACGTCCAATTTATGGTCGTCATAATCGTCCTAGCAGATCAACAATTGAGCGTGGGGCTACGTCAAATCTATAGTCTATGCCAACAAGCCAGCGACGATTGATGAGCTTCGTACGAATATCGAACGTGAAATTGCAGCAGTATCGGCCGATTTATACTTGAAAACCGTCGAAAATTGGGTTCAGCGTCTGGACTTCTACAAGCGTACCCGTGGTGGCCATGCAAAAGAGATCGATTTCCATACATAATGGCATCGAACGTACTTTCACAGGAATAAAGAATTTCATTCATATCCAAAACCGTTTTTGTTTTATTTAAACTTTTTTACTTTTGTAGCGCTCTTATTAAAAAACCCTTTATGTATGTTTTTGTAGGGGAAGGTCCTTCAAATCCATATAATTTATTAAAAAGTGTTATTTCTTGAATATAAGCTTTCCAATATTAAACAATGTATTAAAATCTAGTCATTAATTCCATGTTAGTATGTGAATTTAAAACACCGATATTGTAGTTAACTGGTTAACAATATAATTTAAAATCATACGCCTAATATTGAATTTTCTTTCTCATCATCAGGACCAACTCATATTACTCATTTAGTTAGCTTTATTACACAAACGACATTATTTGTTGCAAATATGTTATGTATTTGAGAAATTTCTTAAAACAATTTATATATATATTAACAAATGTATTTTACAACATTTAATCCCCTAAGCATTGTGAGAGAATTGTCTGGTGTAATAATACCCACAAAATAAAACATCATTATATTTAATACAGTTGGAATCAACTAAATCAAGCGACAAATCAAATTAGAAATAAAAATGAAATAAAATCAATACGCACGATTAAATACAACAATGTCATATATTATGATAATTTTCTTTAAAAAAAAGAACACAAATGAATCACATATATAAGTATAGCATATACGTACAACATATACATAAGTAAAGTACAAACACATGGTCGGCTTTTGTGGAAAATCAGGCTCTAGCATGGTCATATTTTTATAACTCCAACTTAAATTAAAAAAAAAATGTTAAGCCAAAATTATAAATTGAGGATTGTACTACAGGGAGTTGATGAGGGTATTGCAGGGATTCAAAGTTGTAAATATTACATAAGTCCCTTTTCTTTGACCCCCTCAAGTGCACATAAGGGTTAATTTATATTTTGTTTCTTAATATAATTACATCACAATATGCAAAAACTGACAAAATATTTTGATACACTTACCTAAAAATTACAAAATATCCAAAAAATGAATTTGTACTCTTCGGGAAATATTTTGGGAAAATGTTTAGAATATAATCCTTATGATATTGGCCAAAATACCATCAGTTTTCTTAATTGAATCTCAACAACAGTAAAAAAGTTTTACCTTAATAACCAAATTTTTGCAAAAAATCTAATTTTTTCCTCCAAATTCGCTTCAATTAATTATATACTCGTATGTAGCTGCCATCGCAAAATTAAAAGAGTGCAATCCTTAAATTTCTAAATGTGGACTAACAAACTAAAAAAAAAACTTAACTTGGATTTTTGATAATGAGGGGTTATCCTCGAGGGAAAAACACTCATATCGGAGTAATTATTGGTCTAAAGAATTAAAAAATAATATGGCATTGGGAAATTTCAGAAAAAAATTGTTCATGGAGTACCTAATTAAGTGGTCTTTGCAACATTAATGGGCGAATTCTAGTTTGTATACACCAACAGAAAAAAATCTGTACAACTTTAAGTTAATAGTACTAAAAATTTGATCAAAAACCTTGTAGAAAACCTGCTGAAATTATCAGATTATCTTTGCTAAATATTAGTTATAATTTAGTTAATAGAAAATAAAAATTTAACCTTGCAAATTTAGCAAAAAATTTTGCTGAATAATTAGTAGAATAAAAAGGTCCTTTTTACAGTGTTCATCTAATAGACAGCTGAAATTAATATTGTAATCAATATGCATTTTAAATTTGAATTCAGTAGGTTTGAGGTTAAGAAGAATTTTTAAATAATTTGTTCTGATTCTAAAAACATTGATCAATAATATTGAACGTGTATGGCTGCCTCCACGCCTTATAAATACTAACCAAATTTTTAACCAATTTCCGTCGCGACTTTTCTTTATCCAATCGCCACTAAATTTCATATTAGTAATTTTTATATGTAAACAAAAAAAAAATTAGCCCAATCGGAACTCTTGTAATTTATTTTGAAAATTCTTCTTATATCGCTGAAGACCTCTAGTATACAGAAGAGCGTACCACCTTATATGCAAAAAAAAGTGCGCCGTATACCCTCCAATATAACGTATTTTTGTAAGGAGGTTTCAAAAAAAAAATTTTTTTTGCCGAACGTAGGGGTCGCCATTTTACATTTTTCCTTATATCTTTTGCATTTACAGTCGGATCTTAAAGTATGATACATCGATGTTTTTCTCTCGAGGAGACCAGTATTCTGCTCTAAGGGCCATTGACCTGAAGTATCTCGTTCTATTAGTTACCCACCATATCTCAGTTGCTACCACCCTAATGTACAACCCTAATGTCAGAAAATTAAAGCTCGCAAAAAATCATTAAACTTTAGCTAAGGAAGTTTTTCGATAAACCCAATAGATTTTATATATTCGTGGCCGAACGTAGGAGTGGCCTTTATAAATTTTTTTTCATTGGATTTTTCCTTCATAGCAAAAAAAATCGAAATATCACACTTTAAAATCCGACTTTAAATGCCGAAGCTATAACGAAAAATTGAAAAAACCCCTACGTTCGGCAAAAAAAAAATTAATTTTTTTTTTTGAAATGGCCTTGCAAAAATACTTCATATTGGAGGGTGTACGGCGAACTTTTTTTTGAGGTACGGTCTAGTGTACAGTTATGGCAAACCTTAATTAATGTTTTTTTTTCCTCCAAATAGTTTCATAAATAGAGCCCCTTTATTGACTAGGCCCTGTTAAAATTCAATAGACTTTTTCTCCCATATATAACAGTAAATACCAAACATATGTTAAGAAAAAAAAAAAACTGTAAAAAATGAAAAATTAAATACAATATCCCTCCCGAAAAAACAAAAGACAGTTTTTTTTTGTTAGAAACCACATAAAAATAACATTGTGGATTTACGCATTATTTAATACGCGAAAATCATATATTAAACATTGTATTTGTACAACAAAATCAACTACAACAACAGCAGCAAATAACACATACAGCTGCACATAAAAAACCGAACTGAAAAAGACTGTCGCATACATTCATATAAAAGAAATCCTTGTGAACATTAAATAACATTTGAACATGGTTGAAATACGACAAATTCTAACAACAATGTTTTCCAATTGTATAACATTTGGTTCTCTTTTTCATCTTGTCCTCCATGCTTGGGGTAGATTATATTTTGTATTTATATTTTTCAATTGTTCATTCGTTCGTTGGATTTCAGTTTTTTGTTAGCTTTGCTCCCATAATATAATGTTGGGGACTACAACATATTATTGTATGTAGAATGTTGGTGTTTACGCCCAATTAATCTATGAAAAATTCGTTTATAATTTGACGCATTTATCACTAAACATAATGTTGAACAACAAATGATAATTACATAGATATAAAGGCAGGGAGCCCAAGGAATACATGAGTTGTGGTAATAGTGTTGCCAATATTTATATATATATTTGTTCCTTTTACTCCTGCAAGGAGCATAGGGCCGCAATCTTAAATGTTAAAATAACCAATTCAGCGGTTACTTTAGTAATTAGTAAATATAAATAGTTATTTTGAAACTATTTAGGTTTTTTTTTAATTTAAACTGCACTTAAATATGTCTGAATGTCAGGTATGAGTGGCATCACTGCACTCGTGATGCTATGACATTTTTTTCAAAAACAATTACAATTATGGTTCAAGTAAAATAAAACGTAAATATATAACAACTACAACTAAACACAAATGTTGAAATCATTATTTTTATGGTTTATCTATTTGTTTCTTTTTTTCTGAAATTTTTTTTGTTAAATTTATTTTTGTACTCGTGGATTTTTTCTGTCTGTTTTATTTTTTAATGATGAGTTTCCTTTTCACATTCCCTCTAAGCAATGAACACAATGACATTTTATTTTCATTTCGCTTTTTAAATGATTTTTCCTGTGTAGTACCATAGACAAGTAGTAGTAGTAGTAGTAGGAATAAAATTGCGTCAGAGATGAAATTGTAATGATAACTTTTTGACATTATTATGGTTAATCTTTTGTAGCGTTAAATTTCAATATGCTTAATGATCACGAACCGTTAAACAAATTGTTTGGTTGATAAGAAATCAATTTAAAGGTTTCTTTTTTGTTTTAAAGCAAAATTAATAAAAATATTGTAAATTTAAACAAACATTAATTGGAGTGTAGAGGTGGGTGTAGAGTAACTCGCTTTCTTCGACTTACTACATTAACTTTCTGACAAGTAACGACTGAATTTGGATATTTTATAGATGAGCCAAAGATATAAAGCATTTTAAACCCTTTAATATCATACTGGGTATCTATTTATTTTCCTCACTATATCACATAGTCACCAAAGATTTCTACAAATCAGTGTAAACCACTACCAAAACTATCCCTATTATTCCATTTCGTGTAAAAAGTACAATTAAAGAAGAAATTTCCAGATTAAATTTCATTATAATAAAAATTAATTTACCACTATAAATATTTTTTTAATATCTACCACTATCATTCCTACAGCAAAATGAAAAATGACATTAAAAACCATTGTTATTATTGTTTTAACACTTCAAATCACAAAAACCAAAAAGTATCAAATCATATAAATAAATTTTAAAAAAAATAGCTTAACCGAATTGGGTGATTACACAACTTTTGTTTTTTATGTAGGTAGTAAAAATAATAATGGTATTGACACTTTTCTTTATTACAAATGTATGTAAAACAGCAACAACAATAATAAAAAAACAACAACAACACCAAAGTGTGAAAAAAAACAATAGAAAATGAAATCATATAAAATATTGAAAAATGAAAACATGTTAACATATACACACAACAAACCATTACATGCCACGAACACATACATTTAAAATCAAGGAATTTCATAAGGGTATCCCATACAATTAAGTTTTTCTGTTTCTGATTTGGTGAATAGGAAAAAAGTGAAAAGATATTTATTTATGTGAGTACTTTTGAGTCGCTGTAAGGAAGTGTATTTTGTTAAGGTATTATTTTGATAATATAGACTGCAATTGAAACAAGTATTTACAAGTTAAGCAATTTGGTCCAGCTTTTTTGGTATATGTTTCATTAAAACATATCTGCCTACACCGCTGACTCGTTAGGGTATAATGAGTAACTGCTGATGTTTGTAATAAACAAAATAATGGACATGTACCTAAAATTAAGTATAGATCTTTTTAGTCAATATAGCGATGTCCGTCCGTCTGTTCATGTATTCTTGTTTTCAATCTAGAGATCGTATGAAGATAATACTATTCACTAAATTGGAAGGTTTTGCAAATTTTTAAATTCGTTTGTATTTTCACATAAATTGCAATTAAATAAACTTTAAGGCACGCTAACAGTGTATTTATTCTATATTGCAAAACATGTAAGCTTGATTTCAGCATAATGTTATTACTTTTCTAAACTTTTGAATATCATCGAATTATTCTTGTAATGGACACCTTAATTCCAATATACAAGTACATTTTTAAGTGGAGACAATAAGTTTGTGCTGGGTTGTATTATTTTTTTTTACGATAACTTAGAAAACAATAACATCAACACTACATATTTAACTATAAAATATAAAATGTACAAAAAAACTATAAACAGCAAAGGACGACTTAAAAATACTCTACTAAAGTATTTACATTTCTTAAGACTTTAAAATTTAATCCTACAGATAGAGGTGACAAATAGCAAAATATCAGCTTTTCCCAAATAAACTGTAAAAGAACAAACACCTTAAAACTCTATGAAATTGACAACAAATGCGCCAACTATTGTAACAAGAAATCAAGCCATTTTGATAAAAAAAACTAAATTCAAAAAATCTTTGTGAAGTAATTTTTTGTGCACAGTTTGGGAACGAAAAACAAAAGTTGCTACATCCTTTTTTGTAACAGCAAAAAAAAAAAAAAATTTTTTGGATTGAAATATTCGAAAATAATCTCAAATTATAAAACTGAAACTAGTTCTAAAACAAATATAGAAATTTATTAAATATAATAAATATTTACGAAAAAAGTAAGGAAATTTTTAATTTTAACTCAAAAATATGGGTTTTTTTTTGAAAATCCTAAATTTTGTATAACTGATTATTTTAAGTCCAATATATTAAAAACCAAAATTCATGGCCGCCATCTTGGATCCGCCATTTTGAATTTAAAATTTTTTATTTCAGATTCGTGGTCAGCAACTTCCCAAACCCCCCCCCCCCCCCTCCCGCCCTTTGTGCTACTTTTTAGTCCCTTATAATCAATATTCTAGTTTCGGTCAAAATTCGATGATGCTGGCCCACAGTGCGTATGAGTAATATTATTTCAATATTACTCATACTGCAAGTAACTTCAAAAGTAACATTTTAGCTATTGTGTTCTGAATGGATTGACGATTTTAAAACGTTGAAATAAATATTCTTCTTGATTAAATCATAGTTCTTTTTTAATATATCAAGCGTTTATATTATTTGAACAGATTTTTAAAATCTTTGCTGGGTAGCAATAGCTTGACAATAGAAAATAGACAAAAAGTGTTTAGACTCAATATTTTTATAACAATACCAAAAGTATGGAGTGGATTTAGATTTTTTTCAAACAAAAACTCGCATAACTACTACTTTTCCATATTTTTTTATTACTATTGGTGTGCAATAAAAACATGATGCTGTCTTGTAACAAAGAGAAAAAAAAAACAATAATAAAAGTGCCTTGTATACCCCATTCAAAATATAATAACAGATATTTTAGTAGCAATAAGCCAAAAATTTAATGCGTAATAGTTTAGCATTACTAAATTGTAGTTGTATGAATGTCTAAAATGTATTTATGAGTATGAGTGAATGTGTGTGTGTGCGTTGGTGCGTCTGAATGTTTATGAATTAAAGTTATAAAAAACACTTTTATTACACACACACGCACACATCTATACACACAAACACTTTTACACTAAATATACACAAATACAATTCATGCTATATACTCGTATCATAAATATAAAAACTAACTAACTAAGCGATAACAAGCTACTACCAACCAAACAACCAACCAACGAACCATTATACCACCAATAATAATATAACCAGCGATTGCTTCTGCTTATATTTCTGTTTTTCACAAACTACTGTATGGTAACTACAACTCATCAAAACTACAAAATTAGAACAAGTTGAACGAAAATTTTCCAAACTATTATATGTTCATATTTAGTTGGCTTTTGTTTTGTTGGTTGTTTGGTACAAAATACCCTTTTGATTTCTTTCTACCCCATCAACATAAAATTTGGGTACAATAAGGCGTTAAAATATTAAATAAAACTTGTTCTCACACTTTTGTTAAATGGAGCACGTTATAGACAATAACAAACACTTCATATACAATATTAAAACAAATATATAAATAGTGTTGTTTGTATATTGGCAGTGTATTTACGTATGAAGGAATTATATGAATTTAAAATATGTATTTTTGAGGGTTATAAAATATCACAACATCAGATGAAATGTTATAGTAAAATATGTTCCAAATAAATGTGTAATTGTAATTGTATTAATATGTAGGATTTCTGTTAGCTTTAGATTATGGAAATAGATGTAGATATAACATTTAAAATTTAATTGTCAGTACCTGCTAGTTTTCATACCTTTTACTCCAATTGGCAGTAGTGAGTATATCTGTTTGCTTTAAAAATTAGCAAAACTGTTAAGAGCTAAGAAATTTTTACATATTTTTTCTAACTATATCCCAAAATGAAAAAAATGATTTACTTGTTCGAGGCCAATTATTTCCTTATTGTGAAATAGCATAATACGTACTTTTTTCCAAAAAGTGCTATTTTTCATCAGAATATTCTCCTAACACTTCAAACAGTTTTTGTTTTCAAAATATTCTACACCTTCAGCAATGAAAATACGATGGTTTTGGGAATTTTCCAGTTCCCCATCATCAGTTTTATTTCGAATGTAGTGGAAAGGCCATATTCTGAGGAAAGGTTCCCCAAATATAACCAAAACGGCACTAGAATGGAATCCAAACATTTCTAGAAGATGTCGTTGTCCAACCAACACATGGGCACGTTCAGTAAAAACGAACGAACTCGACCGATATGGATGACATTTGATGAAGCGGCAGTTGAAGCTAGAAACAGAGATCGTTGGAGGAATCTGCAAGGACAATGGACAAAGAACCTGAAATTACTCCAAAGCCTAATGTGTTGAACAATTTCGGAGACCTAATTCAAATTCAGCATCAAAAACGTGTAATATATACTACTTTTATTTGCTATAACTGATAAAGTCTTTTTATTTGCAGGTCTATTTTATTTAATGAAATCACAAATGAACTACAAATCAATATTAAATTTAATGTCAACTCATTTGTGTGGACACAATAAATAAAAAGATCATAGAAATTGTACCACACATCTAATATAGTTTAACATTTGATTTGATTACATGGTCATAATAAACACAAGAGCACTTTGTCATCTTAAGAGTCGCATGAAAAAAAAACACGCAAAATTATATAAAGAGGAGTAAAAGATAATAACAGTAAACATTATTATATTCACAGTAAGTCATAACAATCAATAGTAATAAAATATAATAATAATAATAATATTAATATTTTACACTTGAATAGACAAAATATATTAAAATGAATGGTATGCATAGAGAAGTAGAAAATAAATGAAAGGAGAAAAATCTAGATATATTTTTAACTGAAAATAATTCTATACTTTACAAAGGCTAAATTATCGTAGTAACTATGCAAACAATAGAAAATCAGTTAAAACAACAACGATAATAGGAAAGCAAAAATAAACTACTACATGTTATAGTGGTAGAGCAATCATTATTATCAGTGTGTTTGTATGAGTAGCTAAATACACTAGGAACAGCTTCACATACATACATACTCAAACACATGGCAGTATATTATAGTGTGCCTTAAAAATTTGTATTGTTAACGATCAACTAAGTAGATGTACTCTATTTCGATCAGTCTAATATTTGAGGATTTTTATGAAATATATACATAAATATGTTCGAAAACAAAATATTCAAAACGGATACTTAATATTTTTCATGATCAACATTTTCCAAGTATTTTGAACCTTATTTTTTCACATCAATTAATTCGTAAATACAAAAGGGCTTACGAATTACGCTACTAAGGGACACTCTTATGTATATAGTGTGTAATAGTCATCAATATGGTTGTTATTGCTGTCAATATTTTTATGGAACAAAACGTTATTGCCAACTTACAATATGTTTTAATAATGGTTGCTAACACCAAAACATATCATTGACACAAATAATACTTAAAATAAATGGTGTTTTATATACTTAGATATACAGTACAGAGTAACTTAATAGCAGTGTTAAATAGAATCTTAAAATTGCAGTCGTTGATGAAAATTTATGCACTTAAATTATTTTTTAATTTATTTCTTAATAAGCTTTACTCTACAAAATAATTCAAAGCCATTTTGCAAAAAATAAACAAATCCTTTTCCGCGAAATGTCAAACGTCAGCAGCTTGTAGAGGTAGGTATATAATAACTCTTAAATAATTTTATGTTTATTTTGGCCGTAATCAGCTTAAAATTATACATCGTTTAAGTAATATACATTCTAAACAATTTTTTAAACAAAAAATTTAATAATAAAAAGAATTTTTGTATTTTTTTATTGAGCTTAAATGGTATTACTAAACCAAAGCGATTTTAAACGAGTTCTTGCACAAGACCTAGAAAATGTTATTTATCAGCCAGATAGTGCTTATTTCGGGTAAAAAAACGGACCCAACGGCTTTTTCTACTGTTATGAAGTAATTGTTAGATTTTATTAAATGTACCAACAATATTTGACCCACACACACACATTTTGTTACACCAATTATTATATATTGTCCCGTTAATGTCCTTCCCGGAATTTAATCCACTTCCCAATGTATGACCATAATCGTACTTTGGTGTAGGGTATCACATATTCCGCATACTCATGACTACAATTTTTATTTTTTATTCGGAATCCTATCCCATCTCTGTATATAATTTTAAAAGAATGTATAATTGATCCCTAATGCTACCAAGTCCTTCAAAAAAATTGGATTGTACTTAATTCTTTTAAAAGAATGCAAAATTGCTATTCTCACTGCTATTATATTGCACGGAACTGTCCATAAGCACACACATACACACATGGCAATATAATTTTGTAATTTTAAATATTGAATGATGTTATAATATTTATCATGAAAATAATAACAATTAAAATAGTTTTTACATCTAACAAAATTAGAACAATAGAACTTTTTAGAAGTTACTAGTTTTTTCAGTACATTTTTAGCATGATATCAACGGCTATATAATTCTCTCAACCCACGTTTTAAGGCTAGTTAAGACAGAGAATTCTAACTTTAAGCCTGAGCCCAGATGTGAACATAACATATCTCTGCGTAACTGAATTATTGAATTAAATAACAAGAGAAGATGTGTTGTCTTTTTTTTTATTTATTTTTTCCGTGTTTTTTCTTAATTCTAAATGAAAAAAAAAATTAAGAAAAACACGGAAAAAATAATTCTAGAAACTTGGAATTTATTCTTAAGTAGGGTATACACGTTCAATATTATTGATTAATCTTTCAAAAATCAACCAATCAGAACATTTTGTTTTTAAATACTTTAGTCTGATTGGTTGATTTTAAAAACATTGATCAATAATATTGAACGTATATGTTTGCCTTTATTCTTTGATTTTTAAAAGATTGATCAATAATATTTAAAGTGTATTCTTGCCTTTAATTAAAAAATACAAAATGGAAACAAAATAATTTCTCTTTTCTATTATACAATATACAATAGACCATACTACCTTAAGCACCGTAGGTTGTTTGGAAAAATTCCGCTCGAAATCTAAAGGTCTCAAATTGTAATTTAAATTGTGAAAATGAAAATCTTTTTTATGTAGTTGGAAAGCCACAATCACGATAAACACAGAATGTCACTTTTTCACAAGAAAAATAATAGTCTTCTATACTAAATCTGCGTGTAAACAAAGTCTACACAATTTTTACATAAAACTCATTGTCGTGAAAAATTATTTTTTTTATATGGAGTATAACAGTTTTTTAACATGAAACTCAAACAACTTACGGCGCTTTTCAGGCAAAAACAAAAAGTGAGCGGTACAAATTCGAATATAAAGTATTTTAGCAAGGCAATTTGGAAAAAAAAAATTGAAGAACGTAGTGGTCGCCTTTTTTAGTTTTTCGTTATAATTTCGGCATTTAAAGTCGGGATTTAAAATGTGATATATCAATTTTTTTGCCTCGAGGAGAACAATGTTTTGCTATAAAGGAAAAATCCAAAGAACAAAATTTTAAAATGCAACTCCTACGTTCGAAAACGAAAAAAATTATAAGAAATTGTCTACTGGTAGTTTCGAAGAACTACCAAAGTTTAATGCTTTTTGCGAGCTTTAATTATCTGTGATTAGGGTGGTATATTAGGGTAGTACATTAAAGTGGTTGAAACTGAGATCTGGTGGGCAAATACTACAACGGGATACTTGAGGTCAATTGCCCTTGGAGTAAAACATTGGTCCCCTCGAGACAAAAACATCGATGTATCACACTTTAAGATCCAAATGTAAATGCCAAAGATATAACGAAAAATTTAAAATGGCGAACCCTACGTTCGGCGAAAAAAAATTTTCGAAACCTTATTTTTTGTGGTACGGTCTAATGAACAAGCTGTGTTAAGCAAATTCACAGCTATGGCAAATACAAAACTTTTTTTATCTGAAGTGTAAGATTTTTTAGTGTCTTTAGGTACCCTTGACTTATTTATAAGAATTTAATTTTGTTTCTTATTATTATTTGTGTATATTTCTATTAGCCCTGTTATACAATATATGCATTTCTTTTTTGAATATAATGCAAAGCTCTAAAGGTTTTATTATGTAAATATGTTTTTCATACTTGCTAAACAGCTAAATGTTACTTCTTTAAACATATGTTTATTATTATTTTTATTTTAATTTGCAAAAAATTGAAGGCGCTAAATTTCTTTTAAATAAAGATTATATTTCAAAATTTCATCTGTTATTTTACTACTACGTGTGCGATTAATATCCGGATGTATTAATTAATTTGTAAATGAGAATTTCCATACCAATTGTCCCGCTAACAAAAGAGTATATCATATCAATGTCAAACATACAATATTTATTATAATATGTAATGCGATTAAAAACGGAACAAGTTTTATAAAATTTTCAAAAAAGTAGGCGAAGAAGGTGTCGTTAGAAGTTTCAACGTGCCAATAAAAAATTGTATGGACAATTTGAATTTTGAATTGAATTGAATTTTTTAAATTTTCAGCACTTGTTCTGAATATTTAGTATAAAAGAAAAGGTTTTCGGTCAGATTTTATTAACTCAAATATTGAATAAAAATTCAAATATTTGCTTTACAATCAGTGAGTCCCCCTGTACGTATGATTAATATCATATTTATCATAGAACAGAAAATATAAATTTTTCTGAATATTTGCGATGCCAAATGTCAAGTGGTTAAATATTTAATCAGGTACACTGCGGCTACTTATTGAAAACATGTTCCATTTTTTTTATTTATGTCATATAGGAGAACAAATAGCAGACCAGCTGATATGGAAGGCCTCATATATTTTAATGAACTACTGTTTACATATTTAAAAAAAATAATAAAAATCCTCATTTCAATTAACGTAAAAAATGCGACAACATAATATTTTAGATATCTACAAGTTATTTATTAGTACAGGGTGTTTAAATTGGAGGACATAATTTAAATTTCTAATAAAAACATCTGTAAAATATTATTTAAAAACTAACATTTATAAAACTGACCTGAGGGGCAATTCTGTAAATCTTAAACGGCAAAATTCGGTAGTTAAATTTTGAAGTTTTCATAGTAAACTAAGAACTTAACTGCCGAATTTTGTCGTTAAAAAGTTAAAGAATCCCAGTACTGATCTCGATATTTTGGCTAGTATATATTGATTTATATCCAATAGGGTAAACAATGATACAAGTACATATCATTTACTTATTCTAAAAATAGTTATTAACTTTTTCAGAAAAGCAATCATCTGCACTTTTGCCTTTAGTTAAAATTGCAATAAATATTTCTTATTGATATAAGCAATGTATTTTGTATTTAAAATTTGATCTCCTATTATCTCTTACTAAACCACCCTGTAGGTATATTTTTTTTGTTGTTTTTGTTTATGTCAAAACTTTGTGAAACATGCAATTAGTTTGCATCATCCAAGCCATCACCATCACTATTGACATGATCAAAATATTCATGCATTGCGTTTTAATAATAAGTAGTAATAAAAAAAAATGTGTATTCTGAAATCTATTTGACATGGTTTACATACTTAAACATGGATAAAATGTCAACAATTCTGTTTAAATTTTATGCTAAAAAAATATCAACCATTTCATCTATATTTGAAGATAATGCTAAACATTTTTTTTCGCAAGCTTTTACCCTACGATACGTATAATATATTATTGTTACGATTTGTCATTGTGTGTATTATATTCGTAGTTCTATTACACTATGCGACAAAATGAGGGTCACGATGATGGGCGTGGAAGGTTGTAACACTGGGCGAATGTATAAGGTTAGCATGGTAGAGGGGAAACTTGTTGAAGAAAAGTAAAAGGCTGCCCTCAACGCTTGCAGACTTTTAACTAATAGAGCCAAGTGCCAAAAGCTGTCTAATCGTCTTAATATAGAACTAAGGCGTAGTGCTCGGCGTGACAATCATCGATAATATTACAAAGCAGCCACAGGCAGCTGCCGATACAAGCCGGACGAAAGATTTATACCCCGCGGTGACATAATAACGAGCCTATAACATCCAAGACGCAACAACTTAGCATATGGGACAATTTTTACGCTGACATTTTGTCCTGAAAAATTTTTTTTTAAAACCTTAAAAAATTTGGAAATTTTGATTTGACCGACTATATATACAAAAGTTATTGAGATATTGACAAATACTTAAGTTCGAAAAATAGGACATGGAATTAAGCTTAAACAGTGTATTATAAATTTTTCATTGAAATAATTGGGTGGAAAATAGGAAGTAAAATAGCGAGTTGTCCTAAATTTAGAGTCAATTTGAATAAACTTGTTACAGATTCGAAATCAGCACCCGCCCCCCCCCCCCCACCCATTATCTTTAATCCACTGCAAAATTGTGCGCCTTATAAATATACGCCCTTACTGTCTATGCCATGACTTGGTTTATTTTTGGAGCATTCTGCTAGGTTAATTTATTTTCAACCAATCAAGATGTTTGAAAATATAAATATTTTTGTAGGGCTTTCATACACAAAATGAACAAAACCGTATAATTAAAAATAAAGTCGACTTTAAAATTAAAATACTCTTTTATAGTAAGGGCAACAGTCTTATTTTGTAGAGCCGTGTAATTATTTGGGGAATTAAAATTTTTAAATGTTTATTTGTATTTGTATTTTTTTAATACGTTTTCACAACTATTCACAATTTTAATAGACAAAATAATCCAAAATAACGCCAAATTTCTTTCGGTCAATTAAACATTTTCCCAGCTAGGAAAACTGCAAGTTTTAATTTAAAAAATTGTGCAAATTTGAGATATTCAGACATGAGTTATATACGTTTGTAAGGTATTTTAAAATCTATTCGATTTTATAATAGTTAATTTTTTTCTGTTTTATTGAATATATATATATATTTTTTTTTTTTGGTATTTAAATATGAATATAATAAAATGACAATGTTTTTTGTGTTGTAGTTATTTTATCTATTTTTTAAATTGTTTTTTTTAAGGTTAACTAACAAATAAAACTTGACTACATTTTAACATGTGTGTACATGTGTTGGTAACCTTTTTAAATTTTTTGTTTCATTTCATATTTTTACCGTTAATATACTCTCTATGTTTGTGTATTTGTGGGTGTATGTGTACATTTGGTACTAACACCATTGCTTTGTGCATACGGTTGAATGGATTTTTGTTGTAGTTTGCTACTACTGCTCCTACTGTTCTCTTAGTGTGTGTGTGTTTATTTTGTTTTATAAATTTCTTTATATTTTATTTTATGGATTTCTGTTGGTTCATGGGTATTTTATATTTTTATATACATATTTATATTTTTAACATGGAAATTACATACAACCTACATATGTACATTGATTTTGTGTTCAAGTACGGTTGGTTTATCTCAATGCTTAAGTACAAAAGATAGCCAAACCAATATTAGTGCATGTATTTGTTTGTGTGTGTGTATATTGGTATGTTAAGGTTTTTATTAGATTTTTCCTATAATTCTGCTTGTGTATAAGTGTTTGTTATGTTTTTTTTTTCTATTGAGTTAAAGCAGCAGAAGTAAACAAATCAAAAATCATTTACAACAGACAGTAATATATGTAGTATAAAATTTTGAAAAAAAACTAACAAAATCATATAAAAATCAAATAAAAATTTAATCGTTTGGAAAATTCTTTCGTCTAACAAAAAAATAAATAAATAAAAAATAAGTGCTAGGAAAAATTTTTATTTATTTTTTATATTATTTTCTACTATATAATAGTATGTTTTTAAGTACATATTGTTAAAAATATGCATATTTGAACATATCTATTGTAATAAAAATGTAAAATTGTAAAATTTCTTTCAAAACAATTCATTTAGATTGAGTATTTACTTTTAGGAAAAAGAAAATAAGAAAATTTTATAAACACACATCGTATATACACATGTATTTGCTTTAATATGTAAATATTTGTTACTATGTATATTGTCATATTTTAATCTAGATACAAGTTGATAATTAGAAACCGCATACTATTAAAGCTACAATTTATTTATGCATATATGCATTAATGCACACATATCTATTAGGGGAATAACTCTTTCGAAATGTGAGTAAAAATCAATTTTGGCTTAAAACGCCACGAGTGGGACTTTAAAATGTATGAAGAAAATTGCTAATAATTTTATTTGGTATTAAAAATAAATTGTGGAATTAATTACTTAAAACAAAGCTGTCTTTGCCACATAAATATTTAATTTGTATAAACATATTTCATCGAATAAAATTTTGCCACAAATTTAATTTAACTAATGTATTTTTGACATTATTGCAATAATTTCTATAATATATGTAGAGACATGGTAAAATTTTTGTTATGTCCCTAATGTATAAAATCATAAACACTCTTATAATCATACCTATTCTTGTAATATATGCAATTATACAATTGTCTATATTTCAATCATACCCCAAAACTATCAACAAATATATTTATATACGAGTAGTTAAACTATAAATAGTTGACATCAGAGCTTTAAATTGATGCTAAGTTTTTCTAAAATTTATTCATATCAAGTAAATTTATTGAATATATATAATAATAACATCCCAATTTATATATATCTCTTTTGCCGTAGAAATGAAAAATGTATCTAATGAAACTTTGAAAAATCTTTAAATTCTTTTAATTTAACATATTTCAATATAACTTGTCTTATCTGTATATTACTATTTTGTTGTTGTTATATTAATGTCACATATACACCCTCATGCATAAACTTTTAACTTATACCACCAACACATGCACATAGTTCCTTGTCATGTTTATAAGTATGTTTATATAAAATGTCATTGCATATACATTGGTGGCAAATTTAATAGGAACGATACAAGTTTTTTCTAATTATTTTTCGTTGCCTTTATTTTTAAAAATCAAAATAGTGGCTAAATTCGCCCCGGGAGGCAAACATGTGGTTTAGAATGTTGTGTAAAATTTTAACATAATGTCTGTTTTTTTATTTTGTCACTTGTTTTAAGTGGGCGTGGCTTTCAAAGTAAAATTAGCGATATCGACCTGTTATCAAATTACATAGTAAAGTTTAGCGAGTACTGATCGAATCTATAGAAACTGTATATTTTTGAAAATCCTACAAAATTTCCTTAATTTCTGCATTATTTTTATCTAGAAATAGTCGCCAGACTTGAAATGACAGTGCCTTAAACATAAAAAAAATGTTCTTTGTTTTTAGCGATTTTATAATAAAGTTAACCACACTGAAATTTTAATAGGAAATGCTTTATACTTAACATAGAAAAAAACCTTACTTCTTTGTTATATCGTAGCAAGTATAGCATAAAACTATTCGCTTTAAAATTTCAGTGTTGTTAACTTTATTTTAAAATTGCTAAAAACAGAGAAATTTTTTTCATGTTTAAGACACGGTCATTTTAAGTTTGGCGAACTTTTCTGAATAAAAATAATGCAAGACTTAAGGCCCTATGTTCCACTGGGAATTAAAGGATTAAATATATATATAAGGAAATTTTGTAGAATTTCCAAAAATATACAGTTTGTATAGATGCGATCAGTACTCGCTAAATTTTACTCTGTAATTTGATAACAGGTCGATATCGCTAATTTTTCATTGAAAGCCATGCCCACTTAAAACAAGTGACAAAATAAAAAACCAGACATTATGCTAAAATTCTGCACAATATTCTAAACCACATATTTGTCTCCCGGGGCAAATTTAGCCACTATTTTGATTTTTAAAAATAAAGGCAACGAAAAAAAAATTAGAAAAAATTGAATCGTTCCTATTAAATTTTCCACCACTGTATATGTTAGTGTATTCTGAGTAAATATTATGAAAACTATTCTCAAATATTTTAGTGATTTTGCACTCATATATAACTTTTAATTGCTTTCATTATGGTTTTGTTTTATAGAATATAGAATCTTAAAGTAAATAGCTTGAGGCTTAACATTTGATAATACATTTCGGGGAAAAAAGGAATATGTGTGTATAAAGAGTTTTGGTTATTATTACTATTTGAATAACTACTCTGTATGTTCCTTTATTTTTAGAAATATTATTTTGATAATTACAAATTTTAATTGACATGGGGTTATTTTCAGCCTTAATGCATTACGAAGCACTTTTGCAATACAAAAATATAAAAATTTTGCTAAAAATGCCAATATGGAAGAATTGTGAATATTGATCCCTCGACTTCATGTAGGCTGATGATTAATATTCAATAATATATAACTTTATTTCTCATTCGCTATATATTTACTATCCCAGTGTAGTAACGGTAATGCTATATATCATATCATATTATATCATTATTTTTTGGACTATTAGTTAATGGCATCGATTTACTTTCTGTGTTATTTTAAAACACAGAGTAATGATTCTTTTTTTTTTTTGAAAACCTATTTTTAGACAAAATATTTTTCAATACTGTTAACCATGTTGGATGCAGATCTATTATATTTTAATCTATCAAATATAATATGTCGAGATAGCTCAGATGGTTGAGTTATCGACTGGTAATGAGAAGTTCCAGATTCAATTCCCGGCAAGAGCAAATTTTATTTTAAAAAAATTTACGTAATAAAAATATTTTTTTTAATAAAATTAGTTTTTTTGAAAATTCTATTTTTATACTCCTTATTTTTGTCAATACTGGTAAGCATATATGTAAAAAAATAATTTTTCGATTTTTCATATACCGGTGTACGAGTGGTACTATTTATATTTCGGGAACTGGCAACACTAATGTCAACAGCTTAAATCTGGCAACAGCATAATAAAATTTTAAATTTTTTAGCATAAACGTACTCACAAGATTTTGATGTACAAGTGCTATTTGTTTTGTTTACAGTGAGTTAAGAAAATCAATTTGGCCAAAAAAAAAATGGAAATTTAAAGATAAGGTTTTCGTTGGATCATTTTTGACAATTTTGGACGTGGATTATCTCAACAAGACGACGAATTCCGTGAAGGTTGTCCAAAATCGGTTGTTGTGCCACAAAACATCGATGCAGTGCGTGAACTGATAATGCAAGACCGTTATGTGACATATCTTGAGATACCCTTGCACATTAGTTCCACTTCAATACATTCGATTTTGCATGAACACTTAGTTATAAAAAAAATTTGCTCTCGTTGTATACACCATAATTTATCAATCGCTCAAAAAAAGGCTCGAAAACTGCTATGACAGATTATTTAAACGAATACACTTTTATTGATAATCAAGGGGAATATTTTCAAAAACTATTGCTATTCCCGAAATATAAATTGTACCCTCGTATAAGTATAACTCATTATTTCGACTAACAGAAGTTGATAGTACCAAACAATAAAGACTTCTTGTACCCTCTCATATAGTGGTGTAAGGTAGCGCATTTTTAACCATAATCCGACCAGGTTACCCTTATTATCCATACGTCATTATTTAATAATACTACTTTAAGAGCCTTCCAGAATAAATAGGTAGATCATTAAATGCTATAGATATACAGTGATATGCATAAAGTTTCTAAACAATTTAATTACATGTTTTTAAACTAATTTGGCAAAAACAGTATGCATAAGTTTTTTAATAACGATAAATTTGACAATCTGCTAAGGTAGGGTAAAGCCTAAAATAAGCATTTCATTAAATTTGGAAAATACAAGTCTCAGTTGAAACCTTAAATATTGAGTTCTTATCTATTTAAAGACCTTTTTTAGGTTCATCCACCCAAAAATATGTAAAATGCTATATTTTATATTCAAAAAATTTAAAAAATCTGAAACAGTTGTACCAGTTGTATTTTGGCCTTTTTTCATTAAATTTTCTAAAGTTTGTGTACAAATTAAATAGAAAATAAATTAAACAAAATAGTGATATTGACTTAATTGAAACATAATCGTCATCCGAATACATTAAGTATTCGTATTGCTAAACTCTCCTTAAAATATTAGTTTTCCGCTATTACTTCTTAGTTAGGCATAAGCATGGTTTTTCTTTAAAATTCTAAGACATATTCGTGATCTGTGTCCCAAAGTCATCAGAAATGATATGTCGCATTCCCGATGCATCAAATTTTTCTTATTTTGTTGTACTGTGTAATAAAAAACAAATAAAATAAATTCAATACTAAAAACGTTATAAAAATAAATGTTTTCGTAAAAATGCAATAAAACGAGTGCCGCAGGTAGATTTTCAAATTTTTTTTTTTGCATATTACTAGGATAATCGTAGTTTCAGATACTCATAAAAATGAAGTCACACATTTACACACAATTTTTTTTATTTATTTTTGCATTTGAAAAATTGCATTAAAATGCATGTGCATGTTGAAAAGTTATGAAATAAAAATAAGCAAACACATAAAATGTAAATAAGCAAACACCTTTATTGCCAAAGACTTTTGAAAACTAAGTTTAGGAATAGAAGTATTTTTGCGAAATTTTAGGGGTATCTTTGGGGTTCGATAAGTTCAAAACTTGCTTCTTTATCTTACAATTAACAGGAGAAAAATAACACGTCTTCAAAAGTTTTATTTTAGCAAAAAGTTAGTATTTTGGAACTCTGTAGTGTATCCTGTGTTTTTTGAACTTTAGAAAAATTTTTTGGAGTCCACGATACTTCTCAGTACTTATTCTGTTATAAATTTTATTAAAATAGTTTATACTTAATTAATTTCTATGTGACAGATTGGAATAAATAATCACTGTGAATAAATAATCTCTGATCACATTAATTGGGATCAATCATAATTCCAATATTCCGTGTTTTGATTATGTATTGTCCGTGGTCCTTATTGCATCGTCAATTGAAATTTTATTCTAAGAATTTGAACATATTCCCGATATACAACATAAATTGTATTGTAGTATAGAGTGTTACATATGTATATAGTCGGTATTCCCATATAAATTTTTTTAATTGTTTTTTTTTTCTCGGATTTATAAAACCATACATAAATAAATATAGCTAAGGTCTGGGTTTTCTTGATTGTAACTAAAATTTAAAAACACACATATTTCTTTACAGTTTATCTGCTATAATTTCTTTTAACAGAATAACAATTATTTATCTACAAAGCTTTGTGAACCACTAAATGTTACTACGTGTTATAAAAGAGAATAATAAGTTCATCTCTTAATATAAAGCGATGTGAAGAGAGTATAAGAGAAATTTAAAGGAGTCTGTGCCATACTCTCTCGAAAGTATCAATTTAAGATAAAGTTAATCATGGGAAGTGGAGAAAAAAATAAAATACACAAGATAAAAAAATGTAAATTCAATAAAAATTTAAACAAATAGAAGTAAGCAACATTATACAAATCGAATGAAAAATTGCAAATAACAAATATTTTCACGGAAATGTTATGAAGATAAAAATTTTTAAATGCAATTTACACTACAGCCAAAAACTAGTAATTTTTACAAATATTTTTGTTCAAAAATTGCTTAAGTGTAAATGTAGTAATGTGTAATTATTAAACGAAAAGTGATATATTTTTTTTCTCGTAAATATAATGTAGACGAAAGTTTTTTAATATAACTGTAATTATTATTCGACGTATTAACGAAGTAATAATATTTTCTGGAAAATTGCCTTTCACAAATGGGTTTTCTTTTTTAATATTGCTGTTATAATTATTTGCTTTTACAAATCATTCTTAAGGTAGGTCCATGTAAACAATCAAAGCTTCTTAGTTAGTAGTAACGTAAACCACATAAATAAAATATAAAGCTAAAATAAAAGAGTAAAAGTGTATCTCGAAGAATGAGAGAAAAAGAGAATGAAAAGAGCGACCTAATAAAACAAATTATAATCTATTAATATTAATTTATTTACTGGAAAAATACATTAATTTTATTTATATGCTTTTACCAAAAATTTATAAGTAAAAACTACACATAGTAAAAACATTACAAAAAATAATATTTATTGCTCTCACTTTAATTTTTTTCTCAGTTATAAAACACTTTCAATTAAATCTCATATATTTTATGCGCAAAACATTAATGCTCAATTTAAGAAGAAAAAAAAGAAAGCTTTTTCTTTTTATGCTCTTTTGTAATTTAAAAAATATTTCTCCAGCATCTCTTTTAACCTCGTTTATACTCGTAAATTTATATGTTTTTACTGTTATTACATGATGCTGAATAATATAATTTCTTTTTTGTCGGTTTTTGCAATTGCGAAAAATCCACAATACACACAGTAGTCTCTGTTCTTGTGCCATACCATATGATTATTAAATTGATGCTGTGATGCTTTTGTTTAGTGGTCATAGTCGTAGTTGTATTAAAAACACTGTGATGTTTTACGAATAACGAACGGCATTCATCTCTGTCTGTATCATAAAAATTGTTTAGTGAGAGTTTGCGATCCCGCGGGTACGGTCGAAATATACGGGATTTTTTCGTATGCGGTTTATTTGTATTGTTTTTCCTTTAGTGCTAAAGCTACCATTCTGTTAAAACAATCAACAACAACAAAACAAAAGCCGTGTGTAAAGTTAATCAAATCAAATAATTAATAACAAATAAATTGAAATGTTATTGGAAAAATTCAAAAGAGAAATTTAAAAAAAAAGTTAATAAAAGTTTAATAAAATCCTCATAAAACCATAAATGAAAAATTTATCCAATGTTAAAATAATGTGTTAATTTCTGGTTGAATCCTTGTATAGTTGTTGTTCTTCTTCTTTTTTGTAAAAGAAAAAATTCGTAACCGGTATCGTAAGTGTTCGTATGTGATTTTATTGCGAAAATTAGTCTCAATGAAAAGTGTGATGCTGCCTTTTTTTCTAGAAGAGAACACATATAATGTAAAAAAGTAATAAAAATATAAAATTTATGTATTTTAAATTAAATAATTTAGCAGCAAATTATTATAAACAAATATTTCCATAAAACTAAATAACAAAGAATAAATAAAAAAAATTTAACAAAAAACGATTGAAATAGTAAAAAAATATTATGTATATATAATCTTAATTTTCTTTGATAATACATATTTCATATTCACAGCATCTTCAAGTATGTCATCGTCTTTAAATTGTATTTTTTAATAAATTATTTACTTTCGTATTGCAGAGAAATATTTAAATACCCCAGCCAGCAAAATTTGGATACATTTTTGAGGGTTTTTGTTCTGTGAGTCGAAAAGTACTCAACTGAAATATATATTTTTGAAATTTTAAAACATTTTTTATCCAAAACTACTTATTTTGTGGATGAAGATATGACTAATTTAACGTTTATGAAGTACCTTCTCTTGCAGTGAATATTTTCGGCTGAACTATTGTACGGTGATTCCATATCTGACAAGAATTTAGCAAACATTTGTCAAACTAACCATTTTTGAGAAAGCGCTGTTTTAAAATTTTCGTTCGTAGCCAAGTTTTTGCCAGTTTTCAACAAAGTTTTAAAATTTGGACCGCAAAATCATACTGTTTCTTTAAATATTATATATACTAATAAATTTACCTTTTATTTGAGTATAATCCTAGCGATAGGTGTTCAAGGATATTTGATTGATACTATGGAAATTGAAATTTTTCTTTTCTCAAGTTTATCCTTAGAATTATAGTAGTTGCTATTCCATTTTGTCACTTCCTAAATATGCATTAACTAGGAGTCTTAGTTAACCGAAATTTTTTCAATTCTGCTAAGCAAATTTCCAAATATTTGAAAAAATTATTGTTCTACCTCAAGTAGAAAAATATTATTTTTATTTGAAGAAATACTAAAAATTCACACGTAGATTTGCATACCCTTGCTCAAAACAATTTTTTTTCTCAATTTTTGCTTTTGTTTTGTGAATTTATTACAAATTTAATTTTACTCATGGTAATCACTACATTGCTAAATCTCCCAAAACAACAAAGTAGTACTTTGGAAGATGACAAAGTAAATTGTGGTAAAATTATGTTATTTTTTTGTATTTTCTGTGATATTTTAACCCTTTGACGACCGAACTAGAACCTCTGCAAATTTTCTAACGATACATTTCGAAGATATGTAGGTATTGATGGCTAAGTATACTTTTTAAGCTATTTTTGGCGCTTTGCTATGCCTCCTATCGGAGAAATATGGAACTAGAACTACAATGTTAATTTACTATCGCTCCTTAATGTGTTACTATTTTTAAAAAATTCTAAGTTCCTATTTTTCTCTAAACTATGCCCAATCCAAAAATAATAAATACTTCTGCATGTATTTCAAACTGAATTTTTAAAATAAAAAAAAACAAAAAACAAAAATTAATCTTATTAAAAAAACAAAAAATCTTATTTTTAGATTTCGAGCTGACCCTGTAAGGTTCTGGGGATGTTAGGCTACAAGTTATAGATATCCTTACCAAGCTACATCTCCCTAGTCTCGATAAAAATCATCTTACAAGAAATCTTCTTACCAGATTTCCTAAAATAGCTAAAAGTAAAAATGGGACATATATCAATCAGTGGACGTCAAAGGGTTAAATGTTAGATAAGAACGAATAATTCTTATTAAGTTTATAATATAGCCTAAGAAATATTTCAATAAATTTTAAAAACGTAGTCTGCTGAAGATTTTCTTAGACAAAAGTTAAATCCAATCCAAACTAAAATATCATTTGATTACATTCATAGAAATAAATCTGTAAAAATAGCAGAAAAACAACTAAAAATTAATTAAGAATGATACTGCAGAAAAACTGTTAAATTAGCAGATCCTTTTTGCTAAATTCGGGTAAAATAAGAACAGCAAAAATAAAACTGTTAAATTAACAGATTTTTAATTATATTTAACCTAACTTTTATTTAATTGAAAATGACAAATTGTAGTAAAAAATCTGCAGAAAACTTTGCTAAATATTAGTAGATTAAAAATAGCAAAAACAAACTGTCATATCTAAAATTTTTTTTTTAAGCTAAATTTAGTACAATGCAAATAGCAGTCTATCCTGTTAAATTAAGAGAAATATTTGCTAAAAGAAATTGTAAACTGCTTTTTTCAAAAGGCTCGATTTTTATTTACATTAAAAAAAAATCGAAAAAAACTTAGAAAATTTTAAACTTTTTTGTGATTTTTTAGGCTACTATTTATTTAGCTAATTTTTTTGCTGGTGTTAGCAGTTTAATTTGCTATTTTCGATTAACAAAAAAATTAACTCACATACCATATAACTAAAATTCTGTACATTTAACAGTTTTATTTTTGATGTTCCTATATTACAATATATAGCAAAAATAATCTGCTAATTTAGCAGTTTTTTTCTGCAGCATAATTATACCCTACACCACTATGTGGTCAGGGTATTATAAGTTTGTGCTGATGTTTGTAACACCAAAAAATATTGGTCGTAGACCCACCTTATAGTATACCGATCGGTTCAGAATTTTTTTTTATTTCGATTGAACGATGTCCGTGTGTCCGTCCGTCCGTCCGTCCCTCCGTCCGTCCGTCTGTCTGTCCATGCAATCTTGTGCGCACTCTACAGGTCGCACCTATTAAGATATTTTGATGAAATTTGGTACGCAGACCTATGTTGGCCCAAGGACGAACAAGTTTGATTTTTTTGAACATCGGTCCATGTTTAGACCTAGTGCCCATATAAGGGTCCTACCAAAATTATATTGTTTATACGCTGCAGGTCGTAAATATTAAGATATTTGGACGAAATTTGGTACACAGACCTATGTTGGCCCAAGGACGAAGCCTATTGATTTTGGTGAACATCGGTCCATGTTTAGAACTAGTGCCCATATAAGGGTCCCCCCAAAATTGGCTTGGTTACAAACTGTAGGTCGCAAATATTAAGATATTTTAATGAAATTTGGTGCGCTGACTCACATTATAGAAAATTTTGACATAAGCCCCATTTTAACCCATTCGAATTTCGGATCCAAACAATACACCAGACTGGTGTAGGGTATTGTATAGTCGGCATGCCCGACTTTAACCTTTTTACTCGTTTTTTACTAATTTTTAGTAGTTTCAATTAAATTTTTTACAGATTTTTTCTATTAGTGTATAGGATTTAGGGGATCCAAAAATTTGTATTTTCTGATATTTTCCTATATTTGTTGTCATATAATAAGCCAATTGATCTCATGCAAGATGCACACAAAAATCATCACCTATAGCACCACGAATCTTAAGAAGAAAAATATAATAGGCCGAAGGTTGGCATTTCCTGGTATTTTCCAAGACCGACATTATTAAATTAGGCGATATTAAGCCATAAATTATGTTTTCAGAGGCCAAAGCTTCAAAATACAAGGGCCCATAACTCTGTGAATTTTAACAATGGTACACTCATAGAAATAAATCTATAAAAATAGCAGAAAAAGTTACTAAAAATTAGTTAAAAATTATGCTTCAGAAAAAACTGCTAAAATTAGCAGATTTTTTTACTAAATACTAGTAAAGTGAGGACAGCAAAGTTAAAACTGTTAAATTTATAGAATTTTAGTTATATTTAGGCTAACTTTTAGTTAATTGAAAATAACAAATTGTACTGTAAAATCTGCAGCAAATTTTGCTTAATATTTGTAGACTAAAAATAGCAAAAATAAACTGTTAAATCTACAAAATGTTTGCTATTTTTTAAGCTAAATTTAGTTTAATGCAAATAGCAGTCTATTCTGCTAAAATCAGCAGAAATATTTGCTAAAAATTGTAAACTGCTTTCTTCAAAACGCTCAATTTTTATTTGCATTTAAAAAAAATCTAAAAAAAAACTTCGAAAATTTTAAATTTTTTGCTGATTTTTTAGGCTACTAATTATTTGGCAAATTTTTTTTCTGATTTTAGCAGGTTAATTTGCTACTATCCATTTACAAAAATTTAGCTCAGTTAGTTTTATTTTTGCTGTTCCTATAGTACTAATATATAGCAAAGATAATCTGCTAATTTAGCAGTTTTTTTCTGCAACATCATTTGTAACTCATTTTTAGTAGTTTTAACTAAATTTTTACGGACTTTTTTCTGTTAGTGTATCATAAGTCATAAAATTATATTTTTTACTGGAGCAGAGCACCTTATAAAATTTTTTCAAAGCTGCAGCCCACCCAAAATAGCGGCAGCTTCAGCCGAAGTCGAATTGACAAGTCAGTAAAAAGTTGTTGAGTATCAACAAACACGTTTGTTTAAGTCTAATGTCAAATAAGCGGCTAAATTTGTCATCAAAAAAATATATAATTGATTCAATTAAAAATGTTGTTGAAATGGAAATTTAATCTCAACAATTATTTTTGTCACTTAAAATTTGGTGATATTTTTATTTTTGTAGCGGGGCAGTTGCCCTTGAAAGATTTATATACATATGTAATGAATGTTTTTACTACATATAACACCTTAAATTAGTTGACAAGTTATATTATTTTTAAAGAATCTAGAAAGCTACTTAGTGTTCAAAAATAGTGTTGTTTTTTTCGAATTTTATATCTATATCTATAAATTCTTGTAAAAAAACGACTATCCGTGCTTACGTGAATTGTTTTTATTTTTTGTAAACAAATAAAATTTAAACATTTTGGGCTGCCTTTGGACGAAATCTGTGTTCGTATATGGGCTTGCCCGGAACGCGAAATAGAGCAATTACCTTAAGTGGCATGCTCTCTCTCCCTTTACTAACAACCACATAATTCATTTGTTGTTTTTAATATTTTATCAATTTTAAAATACTAAAATTCCCAAAAATTCTGTGACAAATATTTATACCCTACACCACTATGTGGTCAGGGTATTATAAGTTTGTGCTGATGTTTGTAACACCAAAAAATATTGGTCGTAGACCCACCTTATAGTACACCGATCGGCTCAGAATTTTTTTTTATTTCGATTTAACGATGTCCGTCTGTCCGTCCGTCCGTCCGTCCGTCTGTCTGTCCATGCAATCTTGTGCGCACTCTACAGGTCGCAAATATTAAGATATTTTGATGAAATTTGGTACGCAAACCTATGTTGGCCCAAGGACGAACAAGTTTGATTTTGGTGAACATCGGTCCATGTTTAGACCTAGTGCCCATATAAGGGTCCTACCAAAATTATATTGTTTATACGCTGCAGGTCGTAAATATTAAGATATTTTGACGAAATTTGGTACACAGACCTATGTTAGTCCAATAACGTAGCCTATTGATTTTGGTGAATATCGGTCCATGTTTAGACCTAGTGCCCATATAAGGGTCCTACCAAAATTATACTGTTTATACGCTGCAGGTCGTAAATTTTAAGATATTTTGATGAAATTTGGTATACAGACCTATATTGGCCCAATAACGCAGCCTTGATTGATTTTGGTGAACATCGGTCCATGTTTAGAACTAGTGCCCATATAAGGGTCCCCCATAAATTGGCTTGGTTACAAACTGCAGGTCGCAAATATTAAGATATTTTAATGAAATTTGGTGCGCTGACTCACATTATAGAAAATTTTGACACAAGCCCCATTTTAACCCATTCGAATTTCGGATCCAAACAATACATTGTATAGCCGACATGCCCGACTTTAACCTTTTTACTCGTTTTGTTTACATTTGAAAGAGAAAATCCAAGAATTTTCAAGACTTGGCAGCATTTTTATAACTACTTAATTTTTAAGAAGCTAAATTTATACCTACTTAAAATTTTTATAAATGCTTAAATTTGTATGGAATATTTATATAAAATTCGAAAAAAAATAAACCTAATATAAACCCATAACAATTTTGAAATTTTAAAACTACATATTCAATTAACATTGCAAGAATATAAATTGTAATTTTCCTTTGAAGTATATATCACTATATATACCCTACACCACTATGTGGTCAGGGTATTATAAGTTTGTGCTGATGTTTGTAACACCAAAAAATATTGGTCGTAGACCCACCTTATAGTATACCGATCGGTTCAGAATTTTTTTTATTTCGATTTAACGATGTCCGTCTGTCCGTCCGTCTGTCTGTCCATGCAATCTTGTGCGCACTCTACAGGTCGCAAATATTAAGATATTTTGATGAAATTTGGTACGCAGACCTATGTTGGCCCAAGGACGAACAAGTTTGATTTTAGTGAACATCGGTCCATGTTTAGACCTAGTGCCCATATAAGGGTCCTACCAAAATTTGGTACACAGACCTGCATTGGCCTAATAACGCAGCCTGTTGGTTTTGGTGAACATCGGTCCATGTTTAGACCTAGTGCCCATATAAGGGTCCTACCAAAATTATACTGTTTATACGCTGCAGGTCGCAAATATTAAGATATTTCGATGAAATTTGGTACACAGACCTATATTGGCCCAATAACGCAGCCTATTGATTTTGGTGAACATCGGTCCATGTTTAGATCTAGTGCCCATATAAGGGTCCCCCCAAAATTATATTGTTTATACGCTGCAGGTCGCAAATATTAAGATATTTTGATGAAATTTGGTACATAGACCTATGTTGGCCCAAGGACGAAGCCTATTGATTTTGGTGAACATCGGTCCATGTTTAGAACTAGTGCCCATGTAAGGGTCCCCCCAAAATTGGCTTGGTTACAAACTGCAGGTCGCAAATATTAAGATATTTTAATGAAATTTGGTGTGCTGACTCACATTATAGAAAATTTTGACACAAGCCCCATTTTAACCCATTCGAATTTCGGTGTAGGGTATTGTATAGTCGGCATGCCCGACTTTAACCTTTTTACTCGTTTTCATCTAGAGTTAAATATTTTAGGGCGTTAAACTTTCCATAATATAGTATTTGTTGGGTTTATTAAATTGAAATTTGATTCGTGTGGCACGATTTATCAACTTCACTTTTATGCAATTAATTAATTGTATTTAGATATGCACAAACAAAAATGTATGAAAAATTATGCGTCAAAATAAAAATCAACATTAAAAATTAATAATAAATAAATATTCTTTGTAAAATTAACCTCATTATAAAAATAAACAAATATTTATCATAAATATTATACGCCAAATACAATATTTTTTCTATTGTTATTTTTTATTTTCTTTGCCTCAAGAGTCATTTATCATTTTACAACAATAAATCCAGTTTAAAATATTCAATATACTTCGGCAGGAGTAAACATGAATGGGGGTGAACAAAAATCAATATTTTTTATATTTATTATAACAATAAATAAACAAACAACAAATATGATAAGGAGTGAGATCGTAAAAATCTTAATAAGCATTTTTATGTATCCCTTCTTTAATCATGTTTGATTAAGGAAGAAACCAAATTATAGGTGGAAAATATAAAATGTAATAGGATTATTAGATTTTTTTATTTTTAAATTAAATTTAATTTGAAAAAAAACCTGAGAAAGTTTTTTTATACAAAATACCACAATCGATCAATGTTTTTTAAATCAACCAATCAGAACAAGGTATTTGAACATAAGAAGAATGGTACAAAACAATTTGTTAATAATATATTTTTATTTTCATGTATTTTTTTATGTTCAAATTCTATATTTAAATGGTACTACGGTACCATTATGCACTCTTATTAAGAGAAAACGCATGTTAAAATTTTTTTCGATCTCACTCCTTATATATTGCACGTTCATTTGTGCTCGTATTTGTGTATGAGTAGTTAAGTAAACAAAATAAAATATAAATTATTAAAATCGCAAAGCAAATAAAATATATTTAATAAATATTAAATTACACATCTGCATTTCTCACTCGAAGAAGGGCGTAAAATCCAACTTTCGAAAATGGATAATTTTCAGCTATAAATATGTATAGTATGTAATTCACATTTTGACATATATTTTGAAAGCCAATTTGTTACATTTGTTATTAACAAAATATGCAAACACAGAAAACAAATTCATTGTGATAAGCGATTTTTTCATCAATCGATTGGTTTGATTGGAGCCACCGATATATAAACCATTTAATTGGCAAGATTTGTCGGTTGTCACACTGAAACTGTTTTCTCTGTGTTTAAAAAATTGAATGATTAGTTGAATTGTTCACTTCGTATTTTCTCAGTTAGATCTCTTTATGCCCTTTTGTATACTGCATCTAGAGTTAAGGAATTTCCGAAAAAAACATCATATTACGACTTTTCCAACCTTTCCCGTCTCCTGAAAAGTTCTTAAAAATGGATTTAATGCCCTTGTACGAGCCATACATTCATTAACTGTAACACTTATTGAGAGCATATTTATAAATATTTATATGTTAAATTAAATTTGTAATAAAAATTTGTTAAATTGATATTGGTATTTGCTTCCTCATAATGCTGCAAATAGTTTCACCAAGTCAGGTAATAAACAAAAACCTCACCAATTCTATAACTGGTTTCATTTAAAGCGATTCTATGGAATTAGTTCCAAAATCTAATGTATAAAAAATAGTGTAAACTAGTTCATGAACTGGGTTTACAACAGCCAGTTCTACGGGTTCCACTTTGAAGATATAGAAGCGATTGCTTTTCAGAAAATTTCAAACAATGTTCATCGGTGTTAGAACCGACAGAAGAATGGGTTAAAAAGGCAAATAAGTTGCACTCAAATGTGCAAATTAACATATATATGAACATACATGATGATACATTGACTTAAATGTATTAAATATTAAGATATTTTGATGAAACTTGGTACACCGACTTATGTCGGGCCAAGGACGACGCCTATTGATTTTGGTGAACATCGGTCCATGTTTAGACCTAGTCCCCATAAGGGTCCTACCAAAATTATACTGTTTATACGCTGCAGGTCGCAAATATTAAGATATTTTGATGAAATTTGGTACACAGACCTATATTGGCCCAATAACGCAGCCTATTGATTTTGGTGAACATCGGTCCATGTTTAGACCTAGTCCCCATAAGGGTCCTACCAAAATTATACTGTTTATACGCTGCAGGTCGCAAATATTAAGATATTTTGATGAAATTTGGTACACAGACCTATATTGGCCCAATAACGCAGCCTATTGATTTTGGTGAACATCGGTCCATGTTTAGACCTAGTTCCCATATAAGGCTCCTACCAAAATTATACTGTTTATACGCTGCAGGTCGCAAATATTAAGATATTTTGATGAAATTTGGTACATAGACCTATGTTGGCGCAAGGACGAAGCCTATTGATTTTGTTGAACATCGGTCCATGTTTAGAACTAGTGCCCATATAAGGGTCCCCCCAAAATTGGCTTGGTTACAAACTGCAGGTCGCAAATATTAAGATATTTTAATGAAATTTTGTGCGCTGACTCACATTATAGAAAATTTTGACACAAGCCCAATTTTAACCCATTCGAATTTCGGATCCAAACATTAGTTGGCTTTTAACCAGACTGGTGTAGGGTATTGTATAGTCGGCATGCCCGACCTTAACCTTTTTACTCGTTTTTCTTTATTATTATTATTATATACTTTTATTCAAAATAATTTATCTTAATATATGTATATACAAAATTATAATAAAAAAAACAACGAAAAAACACATTTATATGCAACTAAACAACAAGTAAAAAGTTTAAATTTATGATGACTGTTTTAAAATAGAACGTTTAATATTTTGGTGAATGTACACTGTCCGGCAAAATAATTTATAAATCTGTAAAAAATATATACTTTTGCAAAACTTAGAACCATTTTTATAATGAGTATTAAGAAGATATTGCATTACGAAAATTAACATCCCTGAATTATTCCAAGATTCTTAGCATTTATAAAATTATAACAAGTTTCCCCCTTTGAGGACCATACATTTTTAGCCGAAGCGATTTTGAATAAATAATGGTTATGCTACAAAAAATTTACTCTTCCTTTCGCTTATCAAAAATTTGGCTTTTTATACATTAAATAAAGAATTATAAGCGGGACCAGGTATAGATTTACTGCCTACAAAATTTTGTCAAATCCCATAGAAATTTCAAATCGAAAATGAAAACTTTTAGTTTTGGGTTCAGTATGAATGAGGCTTTAGCTTTTTTATTTATATATTATTTACTGCGTAGATCAAAATTTTCTAATATCTAGACGAATTTTCTAAAAAAGTAAACATAGGCAATTTTTATCCTCGATGAGCACTGGAAAGCGGCATGATATAGCATAAAATTATACTTCTACTATGTGGTTCTCTACGCAGTGTTAAATTTTCTAAAATTTAAAGAATTTTGTTGGTATTTATGCGTTTTTGCAGTTTAAGACTTTAATCACAATTGGGTCGACAGCGACAATTGCTTCTCCATGCATTTGTTATGTGAAGCAAAATGTCGATATGTCATCCGCAATATAATCTATTCTATTTTTACGACACACTCAAAACTTTTGTCAAATTGTTACCATATTTCTATCTGAATTAGCGATGTCTTTAATTTAAAATCCATCGCGACAACTTTTTTGTCGTTAGTCTCCTCAGTTGTGATTAATCTTTAAAAATATATTTTGTTCACTGGTGTACTTTGTATAATATGCGTTATAATATTACAACGTAAAATATTATAGTAAACAGCAGATTCAGAGTCATTATTATGAATGAAAATTTATGAATACAAATTTAGGTTGTTTATTTTTTCTATGCTTTACTATAGGTAATGAGGGTAAATATAAGTTTATCGCATCATATGTAACACTGGATGAAATTGATTTTGTGTCTCATAAATTATGTGTAAAATTAGAGACAAATAGTGAATAATTTTAATTTTTATATTCAAAAGTTTATTTAAATTTTTATTACACCAAATTATTAAGGTTTTGATAAATCCCAAATTGAATAATTAAACTACTTAAATTGTATGTCGATAAATTTGATTTTTTTTCTCTCAAATTTATTTTTTATCGGGATAAACATTAATTGCATTAAAGTAATTAAATTGTTAAAATCTCAAAATTCAGTTACTACATTGTGAAAAATAATCTGTTGAAGGTGCGTCCATATCCGAATTTCATTATTGTCTAAGTAAATCGTCAGGGGATGACTTTTTTAGAATTTCTATAAATATTTATTAGGTTAAATTACGAAGCGTTATTCAACATTTTATATGTCAAAGAAAAAACAAAACTACTAAAAAATTACCACAATTTTCTTTGTCATCTTCCACAATACTACTCAGTTTTATTCTTATTTAAATGAAAAATCTTGGTGAACAGTACTTTATTATTCGTCAAATGGAACACTTTTTTGTGTTTAAAATTAAACTGAGATTTAAAACGAATCTACACACTAATATCGTATGCAAATTATGTTTATATTTTTAAATCATAGTCAAATAAAAACTCGTATTACACACACCATAACGAAAATGAAAGCTGTACTTGTTTCACAAATTTTTTCACCAAAATTAATCATTGAAAATATTATCACTAGGGCCAAGAAGTTCATGAATTAAATATCGAAAAATATGCACACATGTTGAAACAGATACATTATGAACAAGTATGATCATATATGGGCTTGATCATAACTTATATGCAGGGACGTAACAGTTATAACTTTTATTCAAAAAAGTGATTGTTTTACAATTATTTCCTGTTTGAGTATTTTTAATTTTCTGTTTATTTGCTCTGTTTGATTTATATTTTTAATTCAAACAAAAACAATCCAAACACGATTTTTATTTTTTCAAAAATAATAAAAGTTATTTTGTGATTTTTTTTCTTTATCAAAAAATAACCATTAAGAATATGAATCAAAAGCCATGGAACCAATGACTTCACCAATTATAATATCCTGATGATGTCAACTAGTGTTAATAAAATATTGAACAGTGATTTAAAGTGAGTAAATATGTATATTCCAGCAACTTCCGGCATTCAATTTAGGTCAATTTTTAATTTTTATTTTATTATCAAATAAAAAAGTTAGTGCTTAATTTTTTCAAAAAAATCATTCTGTAACTTTTATAAAAAGTTTTAAAATAAAAATCAAAAAACAACAGAAATTTATAGAGTAAAATATAAAAATTAAAAAAATTAAAATCTTTGCCAAACTTTGTGATTTTTTTGTGCAATATGATTTATAAAATATAGTGCATTATTGAAATATTATAATTAAATAAATTTGGGTCGTGACTTTTTTAGAAATATAACAGTTATTTTGGGTCTCTGCTTATATGTATAATTCAATATATTACAATAAAATAAATAAATATTATGTATATTGCCGTATATATTCGGATCCGAAACTTGGCATATAGTCATACTTTTGTAGTCATATATGAGCAAATATTAATTATATATTAGCACATATGGCAATACATGGCCAAATAACCCAATAATAATTTCGCATCCGTAGATATATGGTAATACATATATGAGATAACATATGTTCATATACTGAAATAAGCAAGAGTATATATGATCATTTGCGCCCATATATGAACCTATACAAACTCAATTAGGATCACATATGTTAATATATTTCTCAATTTCTCCATGGGCACTTAAAATTTTAAAATTGTTTTTTTCAACGTTTTCCATACTAAGATTTCATTTTCAAAATTTTTTATTTTAAAAAATTGTTCAAACAATTGAACACTACAGTTAGGCCGATCATCTTGAGAGTCCTGGTTGTTATATTTTTCTAAAAATTGTTTCTTAAATAAAAATTAGTATAAAACCAAAAAGCAACATCTTTTAATAGAAGATATAAATTTACCCAAAAGTGCAGTTTTTAGTAAAATATCAAGCAATATGCTTAAAAATAAGTATTTTTGGTAAAATACATATGATTTCAAATATACATATATATAGAAGAAGGCTATTAAAAATTAGTTCAAAACTTATTACTAAAATAAAAACTGCAGGAAAAAATTAGTTTAATTTACAATATTTTATCTATATTTTACTTAATATCAGCAGTTTTTCCGCAGCACCCTTTTTAATTAATTTTTGGTAGCCTTTTCTGATATTTATTTTTACAGGTTTATTTATATAAGTGTCCATTTACACCAAAATATGTATTAACAAATCCATGCAATTTTGTTTGTTCACAAAGATATTTGGTTTACGTTGCTCTGCAGCTAACGCTAACAAACATTTGCTTACAATGAACTTCCTAGCCCTAATCATCACCATAGAACGAGGCAAAAAAAAAGAAACACTGTCACGCAATGATTATGTTGATTAAGTTGTACGATGATCCATGATTTGAACTACAAAAAAAAAGAAACTTTTTGCACTCCTTTGTAATTTTTTGTTTTTTAAATTATGATGAATTTGAAAAGTATTTTGCATGTACACTTTTTGTTTTGTTTACCCTCATAATGCTTGAATGATTTTATGTTTTTTTCTCATTTTTTCTATTCTGTTACTCACTGTTGTCTGCAAATATGAATTGCTTAATGCAAAAAACTATATCAAAAATTGTATAAATAGGGGGTTAGAGAACGTATGAAATGGTTTTAATTTAAATGTTTATACCGCCAGATTTGATGATTCTTTTGTTCTTCTCTGAATGCTGTTTTCAATTTTTTTATTTTTTTTTTTTATTTGAAGGTGGTTTTAGTTTAACATAGAAATACATTTTCTGTATTTGAGTGAGGAACTGTGTAGTTTTAATTCTAAATTTAACATGCCTTTTATAGATTTAATTAAATTAATAACAAATATTCACTTAATTTAATTGCAGAATAGAAACTAAATTAAAATTCGTTGGGTGCTGGGATTCAGAAAGAAAGATTAAATTATTATTATTATATTATTAAAATAATTACATGTATGAAAGCAGATTTATGTTGAATTTAAATCTTGTTGTCTTTAATTGAGTTTAAAATAATATACTGAAGATTGTTTTAATCAATTAGCCCACCATACAGTGTACATTTTTTTCGGCAGAGTGATCAAAAACATGTAAAAACATAAAAATGTATTTTATGTACTTATGTATGTTCATTAGGGTCGGCCGATTTGTAAGGACAAAAATTTGTCGATATTGTGCCATCGATTTTTCGATAGCTTTTGGCATGAGGAAAAAAAGTTATACTACGACATATCAAAAAAAAATTTTTTCAAGGCGCCCAAATTTCGACAAAAACTCGTCTAAAAACACAAAAAAAAAACATTTTTTTTCGAAAAAATGGTATCGCCATTATTTTACCTAGGATAGGTTACTTACAAAAAAAACCTTAAAAATTATATACATTTTTCGAAAAAACTCGTCTAAAACCTTAAGAAAAACACTTTTTTTAGTAAAAAAAAAAAACTGCTATCGCCATCGTTTTTAGCGTACAATTTCTCCCTGGAAAGGTAATATTTAGAAAAAAATTAAATCAGCCGATTTTTTTTATTACCTACTAAAAAAACCTTAACAATAAAAGTTGAGAAAATTGGGCGCCTCGAAAATAATTTTTTTGATATATCGTAGTGGAACTTTTTTATCGTCATGCCAAAAGCTATCGAAAAATCGTCGGCACATTGTCTATTGCTAAATCGACCCACCCTAATGTACATATTTAAATGTATTGTTAATTTAAATATTAATTTCAATATTTTAGTGAAAAATGTTCCGGATTTCCCAAATCTGGTTTGTTTGTGCTGTATCTGTCTTGGTTGGGAAGATATTTGGTTAAAATTTAAATTTAGGCAAAATCAAAAAGTGATTTTTGTTATGAAAATTTTTCAAATTTCAAGACGAACTCTTTCGAGCAAACTTAAGCTTGGTCTAAATTCGGTTCAGTTGCTCTCAATTCTTTTTAACAGTGTTTTATAGGTCGGAAAGTTTGAAAATTACGAAAATTTTATTGCTCTTTTGTGAGTTTTTAATTTTTTGGTAAAAAAAAAACTCGATACAACTCTGGGTTAGTGCCCCCTTCCTTTTCATAGCATTTTAAAAGTCAAGAAGTAAGAATAATTATGAATATTTTATTACATTTCCATGATTTTTTTCATTCTTCGATATATCAAATTACAGTCCGAGGAATAACTGCTGGACCAACTTCTGGATTCTAGACTCAGCTATTAAGCTAAAAGTTTGCGTGTAAAATTAAAGGACAATAACAAAGCAAAACCCAAAAAATTCAATATCGAGGATTGAAAAATTTCTCAACAGTTGTAGAATCGATGTATTGGCAACGTACCAATTTGCAAACTAGAAAATTTGACCTAAAGAGCAACATGTAGGCCGGAACTCTTAACGGCTCCAATATCGGAGAATTGGATCTTTTTATACAATAATTTATAGAATTAGTATCCTATTTCTCAAGCTGGAACCAAACAATCACACTCACAAATTTTCGTTCAAATCGATTGGATGGCTCCGGAGATTAGCCTGAGCGAACATGGTGAGACGTTGTTGCCTGGTTCTAATAAACTAATACATACGTGACAGGTTTTGAACTAATTTCATTTACTACTGGGCTGTAACTATCAAAAATACAAATTTATACTGAAAAACTAAATAGGGACAAGCAACTAAAGACATCGGTTCCTTGTAGCGTAAAAAGACCAGACCAAAGCCTATGGTGGGAATCGAACCCCAAACTAATAAATTGCTATGCTAACAACTTCCATACGGTCATTTTAGAGTTGTCTGCTTTTGGCTATTGATATATCGTCTGTACTGTATTTTCTTAGATTTGTATACAAAAAAGTACCAAAAGAAGAACGTTGAATTTCTTGTTATAACTTCTACCTATGTGTAAAAATAATAAACTTAAAGTTTAAAAGAAAATAATCTTTACTAACAACAAACATATTAGAAAACAAAAAGGGTAAACATTTTTTGACAATGTACTATAAATAATAAATAAAATTTTTTATTTAAACAGTTTCTTTATTGTTTACAAATCATTTTCAAAAGACTTGAAAATGTGTAAACAGCTTTAAGCTTTTCAAATTAAAAAATTTATATTTTGGTACATTTTATTTAATTTTTTTTACTGATAAAAAAAAAAAACAAAACCTTAACTGTTTGTATTTACTACAAACAACAAAAATAACAAAAAATTGTAAAAAATAATAAAAAAAAATATAAAAAAATGGACAATACAAATATATTTTTAAACAAAAACGTGCCCTGTTATTAGTTCCCAAACTCATAATCTAATACTAACATACACCTTAAATTGTTTTTTTTTTTTTGTCCTATAAAACAAATGTTTTTGTATTTCTGTGTGTATGTGTGTGTGTGTGTATATGTGGATTGTGTAAGTCTAACAAGAATGTTATGTACTCCCAATAACCATAAACAGGAAAACGGAAATCGTATATGTATGGTCCTCTACACGGTCATATACACTAACTACTACTTACATACATACTCCGAGTATGTACTACGATATGTAACTAGCAACTACACAAATTCGCATTACAGCAGCCATAAACAAACGTTGTTCTTTGCTCATTTTGCTTACTTTTCTTGTTGTTTGCTTTGCTGTAATATTGTGTGTGTATAATGTACCAAAATCATGTAGCTTTGCTTGTATATTGGTTCCTGTTAACTCAGTTACGCAAAAAATTTATTGTAGATTTTTGTTTAGATTTTATTTTGTTGGTTATAATCGAAATTGATATTGCACAGTGGGAAGCATAATCTAACCTTTAAAAATTTTTAGAACTAAAAGCTAGATATACAATGATGGATTATTCCAGTCTGCTGTATGGATTGTTCTAAAATAGAGATGGCATGATACAAAAAAATTTCAAGTGCGAAGAAGAAATAAACAAAATCCTCTTTGCAGAGTGGAATACTCCATCATTATTATGCCAGCTAAAACCTTAAAACTTAAAAAATAAAATATCGAAGAAAAAACAAAATATAAAAATATAACCACAATTTGCTTTGACAACTTCCAAATTACTACGCTGTTGTCTTGCAAGATCTAGAAATCTAGTGACATATATTTATTTACAACAAATAATAGAAAATTATGTTTTCTATTTACATTTAAATTATACAGCCAGATCTGTGAAAGCAACAGCGTAGTACTTTGGAATGCGACAAAGCAAATTGTGGTAATTTTTAGTATTTGTATACTAGGGGTATAACTTGTGAAAAGATTTTAAAAATAAAAATTTCAAGTTAAAAAAAAATATTTTTTTATTTTTTTGTATTTATAAAAACGGTATGACAAAGATGTTTAATAATTTAATTACAATTTTTAAAATTCTTCGTCTGCAGTTAATAATGTATAAAAAAATTTTTTGGGAGATATATATGACATGTGGTCTACTTTCTATATGCAAATTTAAAGGTATTGTTTGTTATTAAATTTTAACGAATATGAATTTTTTCTTTTTTCCATGATAGTACAAATTTTCTAGAATTTTTGGCGAAGTCTTTTGTTGCATAAACTTTGTAGCCCTGTGCAGAGACATTATTATTCATTTAAAACTTTTACTTTTATCAAACAAAATCATGTCATGCAATTTTTATTTCGAAATTAAAAACTTTTCGACATTCTCTAGTATAAAAATATACCCATATATTTCCAATATATTTCCAATATATTTTACCACTTAAATTTCCGACCTGGCCTAAAAATGAATGCAGATTGATCTTAGAATTCGCTCTCTATCATAACTTAGTATTGCTAAATCGGGCAACCACAAAAAACAATTTGTCATTAGTCTAATAGTGACGAATTAAAACGTATTTATAAATAATTCAACGTGCTTGACAATAATAGAGTAATCTGTACTACAGAATAGATTTTATTAACTTTTGCTTCGTACATATATTTTTTTGCATAATGTACTCTTTTATTGCGATGGACTTCTATGTAAAATAAAAAAAAGAAATAACAGTTGTAAATTTTGTTAAAAGGGTACTAACAAAGAACTATTTTTAGTATTACTGGCAAAATATTGGCTTTACAAAAAATTCGTACTTTGCCATTACTATATTTCTTGAACCATCTGCAAATTCTGGCTGGGGAGTTTCAGTCGACGAGCTTCAGTGATAATTTTCATTAAAACCATAAAGAAATTCATTACTGAAGTGAAGATAATTCTCTTCACGTACTTTTTTATCGAAAAAACCTACTGTACACAAAAAGTGCGTTATTATAAAAAATTCCGTATTATGTAAGGCATGTCCACGAAAAAACTGACCCTTTTTAAAATTAAGATTACTTTACAACCCTATGTGCTATCGATACAAAACAACTGTCAAAACTTTTGACAGAATCTGTCAGTTAAAACAGGTGTAATTTCTAATTTAAAAAATTATTTGTTACAAAATGTCGTCGGAACAAGAAAAACTTCGATTAAAAATTTTGTGCAAAATATTCGAAAATCCAAACGCAAGGTATAGTGATGTGGCTCGGGATGTAAAAGTCTCAGTAAGTACAGTTAAGAGGGTAATACGTCGATCCAGGGAAGGATTATCAACTCGGAGAATAACCGGCTCCGGAAGAAAAAGTGGACCAAGTAATAGAAAACTGGCGAGAAAAATAGTTCAACGAATTGAACGAAATCCAAACATCTCGGTTCGAGATATGGCAAAAAAACAGGAACATCGAAGTCTTATGTCCATAAGGTAAAAAAATATTATAACCTGAACACATACAAATTGACAAAAGTGCCAGATCGATCGGCCGATAAGCATAAGATAGCCAAGAGACGATCCAGAAAACTTTATACTCAGTATATTACAAAATATGATTGTATTGTGATGGACGATGAGACTTACTGCAAGGCTGATTTTAATCAGTTACCTGGACTGGAATTTTATACCGCTCGTAAAAGAGGAGGTGGCAGTGCAAAATATACGCAAAAAAAGATAAGTAAATTTCCAAAGAGGTATATGATTTGGCAGGCAATTTGCAGCTGCGGCCTACGAAGTAAGGAGGTGGTCGTAAAAGGATCAATAAACTCAAAAACTTATATCGAGAAGTGCCTTGAGGGGTCACTGAAGGAGTTTATTCAACAACACAATGATTCTGTGCTATTTTGGCCAGATTTAGCGACCAGCCATTTTGCCAGAGACACAATAGAGTGGTATAATACAAATAATATCAATTTCGTTCCCAAAGAAGCAAATCCACCAAATTGCCCGGAACTCCGCCCAATTGAGAGATATTGGGCGCTGATGAAAAGATCCTTGAAGAAGAGCAAAAAGGTATCAAAAAGCGACCAAGATTTTCAGAATAAGTGGCGAAGAGCTTACTCAGATGTTGACAAAAATGCTGTACAAAGGTTAATGAGTGGTGTCAAGAAAAAGGTCCGAGCATTTTATGAAAGTAAAACATAATCACCGAATTTTACGTTTCTCTTTAATGTAAATATGTCAGAATTTACTGAAATAAAGTTTTAGTTGAAATTTAAAAGTTTAAATTCATTTTATAACAAAAAATAAAAGGGTCACTTTTTTCGTGGACAAGCCATAATTTAAGTGTATTTTTGAGGACAAAATTATGAATATAAAAACAATCAATATTTAAATTTACACATTTTGTGTCATATTATACTTAGCGAATGTAAATGAACTAATAAATAAAAATAAAAATTGAGAAACAAAGGTCCATCTGATTATAAGGACCCCTTGGAGCATCCCTGGAATGCTCAATTTTTCAGGTTTTAATTTTTTTATTTTTTTATGTTTTATAGTTTTTTAACCCGAAATTTTCCTTTTGTGTTTGAATGCTAAAATTGCTCCCTATATATATTTTGTACATAGTTACATAATTATGTATGAGTGTACTCTGTAAAACTACATATATTATTTATTGTATCTTATTTCTTAGATGATATATTTATTTTTTATAAGATATTTTCCACTACAAATACGTATGTATTTTTCAACTTTCCACTTCAGTTGTATAACAAGGACAGTAAATATAAAAATTCTAGGAATGCGAAATAAATATTCGATTTTATTATGACATACTTGAAAATACAGTGTTGTGAGTTGAAAGTAAAAAATCATAGAAAAATGAAAGAAAAAACGTATAGACATATATGGTAGAGTGGGTCGATTTAGCAATCGATATTGTGCCATCGGTTGTTCGATAGCTTTTGGCATTAGGAAAAAAAAGTTCCACTACGAGATATCAAAAAAATCATTTTTGAGGAGCCCAAATTCAAATTTTTTGACTTTTTCTCAATTTTAATTTTAAGGTTTCTTTAGTAGGTAATAAAAAAAATCGGCTGATTTAATTTTTTTTAAATATTACCTTTCCACGCTAAAAACGATGGCGATAGCAGCTTGTCCAAAAAATATTTTTTCTTGAGGTCCGTAAAAAAATTTAAAAAAAAATCCATACAAATAGGTCAAAATTGTGCTGGCGCTAATACATGTACTATTTCTTGTTATTTTAGCAGAATATTGACCTATTTGTACGGACTTTTTTAGAGAAAATAACGGAAAAATTAATTCAATTTAATCAGAACTCGTTTAACATTCTTTTGTAACAACTTTTTTTATGAGTGTAGGTATGTTAAAAAAATTCGCCGATTTCAAATTTTTTAAATATATCCTATTTAAGGTAAAATTCATTTAAAACGATGGAAATATCATTTTTTCGAAAAAAATTTTTTTTTTGGGTTTTTAGACGAGTTTTTGTCGAAAACGGCGCCTCGAAAATGATTTTTTTGATATGTCGTAGTGGAACTTTTTTTTCCTCATGCCAAAAGCTATAGAAAAATCGACGGCACAATATCGACAATTTTTTGTCCTTACAAATCGGGCCACCCTAATGCATAGTGTGCATTTGTATTAACGATAAGTCCCCTGCTGTCCAATATTAAGCTTGACACACAAGGTATCGTGACCTAAAATGTAGGTGTTTATCTCTATTTTTAGAGTTAAGTGGAGCAATATGGAGATAATGAAAGTGATTTAAATATATGTACTTTATTTTTTGGTGTGAAATAATGGAAAAAGTATTGTTACTATTGTAGTTATTGGTAACTAATTACAACACATTCACGCAACATTTTAAAGTAATACAGAAAGTAAGTTTGTATTATTATTGGTAGTAAAAAAAAATCACTGCTATCCCTGTGATGGATGGCAGTGATAAAGTCTGACATAATTTTTTAAATTCAGAGTAAGCTGGCGGCCCTATGCTCCTTGAAGGAGTAAAAGGAACAAATATATATATATAAGCTGGTCCTTGACGTCGGTTGATTATGAGAAGTCTTTGAATTTTCTTTAAATATCATGTCTTATATTTTTTTTTGGATCTCGGAAACAAATTTGACAATATATTTTTAAAGCTGAAATAAATTTATCGACCACAAAAATCTACCGAGAAAGAATTTTCAAGCACATTCCTTCTTTTCTTAACATTTCTAAGCGTCTCTGAAGGTAGTTTTATAACTCGCGCCTAAATATTGGTTCACATATTTCGCCACTTGGCTTTTAAAAGTAAAGTTACTCAAGATACTCAACTCTGTGCGTCAAGCTCAATTTCATGCAGCAGGTCGATTTTCGGTTACAAAAAAATCCTCATACACATAAAATAAATATGTTATAACCATGGATGAGGATCGAAACAATGCGGTTGTCGGTAAGGGTAACACTAATTCATTCATTTATTTCGGATCGGTAATTTAAGGGTAATAGTATTTTATTAAGTATTATTTTAAGGATAGCGGTATTTTGGTTAATTCGGTAACTGTATTTTAATGGTACTTTCGGTTTTTTCCGGGATTCTTCCTATTTATTACCGTGTTGCTTTCTTTAGAAAGGGGATAGAGAAGGAATGAAAAGTGTTTGAAGGTTTAACGGCTTCAAATATGGCAACATTATATTCTTAGAACAGCTGTTGCCCATTATCTGATGAAAAGTTGGCGAACTTTGTTGAAGCCTTTTAGGTCATAGCCCCGTTATGTTATTTTACTTCAGTGGGGTTAAGTGTTATGAGAATATCGAAGGAAGATGCTGCGATATGTATGAGGGAGAGAAAATTCATACATATTATTCTAAATTTATGTTGCCGTTGCTGGGGATAGAACCCGCAACCTGGTATTTTGGTTATTTTGGCAACTGTATTTTAATGGTATTTTGATAATTTCGGCAACGGTAATTTAAGGTTAATGGTACTTAATTGAAAGGGCTTTAAATCGATAACTGTATTTTAGCGGTATTGTCTGCCAATCCTGAATGTGATTGCTGGTTTGTTGAGAATTGGGTATCACTTTCGTGATGATACTGTTAGCGGTAATAGTAGCCAGTTATTGTATTTCGATGCGTACAAAAAAAAGGAAAAACACTTAAAAACAATAGTAAAAACTAACGGAACGAAAAACTGACGAAACCAAAAACAAAACAAAATTATCAGCTTGATATATGCAAAATACCTAACAACAAACAGGTGTAATTACCAAAAGCATGTAATTAAAAACAATGGTAACGATATTTTAAGGATAAAGTTATTTAATTTATTTCGCTAACGGTATTTTATTTCGGTATCGGTATTTTAGGTATAACAGCATTTCAATTTGTTCGATGACAGTGTTTTATGTGTAACTGTAACTCGGTAACGGTATTCTAGCTATGACTAAGAAAGCGTTTTGAATCGATAACCGTATTTTAACGGTATTGCCTACCAAACCTGGTTATAATACATTTCAAATTGAAACATATATTGTGTTATAAATTTTAATAAATTTTCATTTAAATGCTTTTTGTTTTTTCCAGAAATCTATAACAAAAACTACAAACATGAATTAAAGCGCCAAAAAAGAAAAAAATCTTTTATATATTAAAAGAATTACATATTTCATTGTGACATTGTTTTTTTTTTTTTTTGATTTCTTTTGTATTTTATTTCCCATATTATTTTAATATAAATTGTACTTCAACCAGTTGAGGTTATAGTTTGCAAAATTCAGTTGGTTTTGTTTTTGCTTTTTTTTTTGTTCTGTTATAAATGCAAACAACAATCAAAACCCTATGGCCATGTAAAATTAAATACAACTCAAGTCAAGTTTACTTAATAATGGAAAAAAATGAGCAACAATAACAACAACTACAAGTTAAAACAATATAAAATAAAATTGGTTTTAAACAAAAGTACATAAAACAACAACAACAAAAAAACACCCAACAACAACTGAACATAATTAACATCCTGACTCTATGTTTAAAAACTTGTCTTTTATATCTACTACAACTACTGGTGCTGGCACTACCTACTACTATAACCAGCACCACTACCACCATCTGCATCATCATCGTCATCATTACCACTACACAGCAAACAACAAAATTAACTTTGTCCAGTGTTCCTGTTCCTGTTGCTAGTTGTATTTTCTAGTTTTCTCTCTTTATTTTTGCACCCCAACACTCATTTAAATAAAAAAAAAAACGATTCAACTATTCAAAACTTATACACACATATAAAAATACAAGCACCAATTTTCCCCATTCAACTGAACTTAACTCAATTCTACTAAGCCCAACTCTACCCTCAACGTATTTGTAAACTGCCTGAACTATGGATTTATCATCATATGCACAATTGTGCTGTTGGTTTTTTATACTCATTATATGTTGTACAACACATACAACATCGACACGTGCTCGTGTAACACCCACGGCCATGACACGTAACATGGAGGAGGAAAATGGTAAGTTTTAATATGAGAAAAAAAAAATATTAAAAAGATTATATATGCACATATGTATATGAAATAAAAGAGTATGTATTTATATATATGATAGAGTTTTGTAGAACAGGATTTTCAAAGAAAATTTATAAAATAGTTTGATATAATAGGAATTTTTAAAATTATTTTGAAATTTGCTTATAAATACATTTATATTACAGTATTCCAAAACCTTTATAATGTTATTTCACTTAATTTCCATGCATTCTTTAAACCAAATTTCATTTCAATGCATCAATGTTTTTTAAACTACTTGGCGTATACGTAATATTTAATTCAGACATATTTATTAATCATACGTATAGTGTAAATTTATATACTTTAGAGAGAAAAAATACCGCCGGATTTGACGATTTATTGATGTTTTGATAATTTTTCACTAAAAATTTTACAAATAACGACTTTAGACCCCGAAATTTTCTCACTAAAAATTTTTCAAATGACGTTTTGATGATTTTAGACCCCGATAAAAATGAGCTAATATTGTAATTTTGTAACAGTTTTTTAATGATTTTTCCTAAAAATTTAAAATTTTTAAATGAAATTAGCTAAATATAAGCTATAAATGAATGCTTCAGTTGCCAAATCGATTAACTCCATTAAGAAAAATTAATTACAAATAACGATTTTAGACCCCGAAATTTTCTCACTAAAAATTTTTCAAATGACGTTTTGATGATTTTAGACCCCGATATTTTAATAAGTAAAAACGAGCTAATATTGTAATTTTGTAACAGTTTTTTAATGATTTTTCCTAAAAATTTAAAATTTTTAAATGAAATTAGCTAAATATAAGCTATAAATGAATTCTTGAGTTGCCAAATCGATTAACTCCATAAAGAAAAATTAATTAGTCTCATCAGAAAAATAATTCCTGTTATAAATTCAAATAAACAACGTGTTAATACTTATTATTACAGAATTTTGTTATGAATATTATGCAGTTAGGAGTCAATAAAATGTTTTGAAATTAAAGTCTGAAAATGGAGTTCATATGTCATTCATATGAATGTCTCGCTCGAATAAGGGTATAAAGTCCACCTGTTTTGAAACCCATTTGAGTCATGACAAAATTTTGTTTAATTTTTTAAAAAAAAAATAGTTAAAATTTATAATAAATTTTAAATAGAATTAATATTTTAATTAAATTTCAAAATACGACATTTTAATTAATAGTTCTACACTACTTAAATAAAACTTTTAGTAAGCATTGAAAAAGAAAGTTTTGAAGGCGATTACATACCCATATATATTCGATATATCTCACTTCGTCAAAGATATGTTAAAAAAAGACAAATTAAAATAATCTGTTATGATTTAATGTCAATTATAATTAAGTTCATTTCATAATTTGGGGTTCCATTGAATTTATTTCAAATAAATTTAAAGTATAAATCAATGTTTTGACAATTAAGTGAAAACTATTACGAACTAAAATGTTATTTCAAAAAGAAAATTATAAAAATTTTTAAATTTGAATGAAGGTATGCATATTTGATCGTTTAATTGTGAAATGCATATTTATTTTTGTTATATTTGAGATCATACAAGTAAATTATAGAGAGTAAAAATTAAAAAATTCGATAAGGCCAGCAAAATATAATACGTATTTTCGGGTCCCGCTACAGAACCACCTTCATGAAATGAAACTAACTCAAATTTTTAAAGTGTTTTAGGTGTTAAGTTTAAGGATTTCCGTGATGTTTGTAAATATTATTTTTAATTTGTTTCGTTTAAGCCTTTTTCAGTAGACAATAGAAAACTTTAAATAATCAGGCCTATTTAATATTGAGTTGAAATTCAGCCACAGTCAAATTCAAATTTTATACGGGACTAACAATAATTTGTTTAGTCGGATAAAAAAAGATTCTATATCTTCATTGATTACCATTTTCCATTTTCTCAATATAATTTCCTTTTATTTAAATATGTTTTTCAAGCTGGTAAATATACTTTTCGAAATAGTCCTAAAAATCCTTTTTCTGCAGTTTTTCGATATTGACTGCATTTATTATCTCATCAATGTTGCTAAAGACTACTGCTCTCAAATTGCTTTTTGTTTGTGGAAAAAATCAGAAATTGTACTGCTCTAGATCTCACGAATTTAATGGCGGACAGGGCAATATATTTATTGGTTGTTTCTGCAGTGCGAGCTTGAGCATTGTCACAATACAATAAGTATGGACGCAGTTGCTCTTATTTTTGATTTCCCAACAAATTTCCAAAAACTTTTGGTGATCAGTTTTCAGTATACCATTTAGCTGTTACTGTCTGACTAGTTTCCAGGCTGCTAACACATTTGTTAGGATGAAGTAAATTTACAGCATCAAATTTTCGTTGCTGATTTTTGTTGCCTTGCTTTCACCGGAGGATCTACACCTTTTCACAGTGAATCGAGCCCTTAGAAAAAGGAACAAAAATTGCTAGAGGATTGACTAAAAGTCACATGAAGTAAAATAAGATCATATAGGTAGTTTTCGAGGCTACTTAGCACGAATCTATGAACACAATTAAAAAATTAAATATGGCGGCCCTGAATTTTAAAAAACTTATATTTTGGATCTAAAAACATATTTCTAAATGGACAAAAATAAAAAATAGGAAATGCCAAATCTAAAATGGCCACAAATATATACAATTTCTTGCAAAATTTTCACCGCCATAGTGGATCTGTCATTTGGTATTCTAAATTTTTGGCTTCATCATCGTGATCGGTGACCCAAAGTCATTTACAAATGTGGCTTTTAGATACAAAATATATATAAACTTTTCAAAATTTATGGTCCCCATATTTGATGCGCCATTTTAACTTTTCAATTGTGATCTCATATTTCTGACTAGCAGTCTCCAAAAACTTCCAATGTGATATTTTTGTTTAATATCACCCTTAGTCGATTCTCCGGCTATTTTTGTTCTTTCTTTTATTGAGCCCAATTGATTGTGTTTCTAGGCTCCATACTAAGGACTATTGTTTGCTTTCTGGATAATACTTCTAAAACCAAGCAGCATCCATAATTATAAATCAATTTAAGGTGCTAAACTCTCCGTTTCTGAATTTATTAAGAAAATATGGAGCAAAATGTACACGTGTCTCCTTTTGAGGTTCATTTAAATTTGGAAACCCATCGGGCTGATTTCATAGTGTATCCAAGATGATTATTTAATACTCACGATTATGTCATGGCATTTAAGCCCAGATCATCAGCAACCATTTCCTGTGTAAATCTTGAATCTTTATCAATTTTTGATTCCATCAGTTCCTCTTGCAGTAGCGGTTTTAAATTCTATCGTCTCTTTATAAAGTTTTTAAGAGTAACCAGAGTTGAAATTTGATCTGAACCGTTCTTTATTAACAAAACCCGATTAAATTTTACTTATTTAAAATTTTTGGAATTTTTTTATTAAAAAAAAACGCTTTGGCCTAATACACAAAAGACTGGGGGTTCGATCCCCAGCGACCACAACATCAATTCGGAAAAAGCAATATGTGTATGGTTTTTCTATTCCTGATACATATCGCAGCGTCCTCCTTCGGTCTTCCCATAGCACTTAACTAACTCACTAAAGAGCTACGACAAAGCTCGCCAACTATCCATCAGATGGCGTGTAACAACTGTCCTAAGATTCAAAAATTTTTCTGTGGGAGCTTGTCTTATTAGTAAATCGACCATGATTTTCAACAATATTTGAAAACTTTATTATTCATATCACAACGAAATTGTCTTTATAACCAAAAAATTTCATTGCAAATTTTTGAAAACACTTTCTATAAGTTATAAAACAAAAAACTTTTCGTTTTAATAAAAAAAATCCAAAAACAATTTTTTTTCTTTTTTTTTGATTTATTACAGTTACAATGTATTAACAAAAAATTTTTGTCACGCTTTTAATCAAGGTCATGTGTAACAAATTATACAAAATTATAAAAAAAAAACGAAACTCTTAGAACAACTTCCGAGCAAGTATGTTTCATTCGGTTTTTTTGAGCTTTTCCATATTTTTATGTAGAATGAAGAAAAATGTTTATTACAAAAGTTTGTGTTTTAACTTTAAAAAAGACAAACAGTAAAAAAACACACACACATACAAAAATGGCAACAAATGTGTTTTATGGCTTAAACAATGAATGAAGTTAACAAAAAAGAATATTCGCAAAGTCAATGAAATTTGTGGAGCCAAAAAACAAACGAGACAATATGATAAGAGTTTAAAAAGTTTACATAAAAAGACAAACTACTATTAAAAATATAAGAAATATTATATGACAGATAACATAGTTAACAATTTTTTTGTTTTATAAGTTTGCAAAAGATTCTTAAAAAAAAAAGAATAAACTTATAAGTAACGAATTTAATTTCAATACAATACATAAAAACAGAAATTTAATCAAATAAATAATCTTTATAAATAAAAAACTAGTGGGTAAAGCCCTCTACATGGTTAGCATGCCATAAAGTTTATATTTATAAATGAAATTTTGGTGAAGGTAGACCTGCACGAGTAAAACTAGTTAATTATAGTCATATAAAATGTGATTAAGTTATATCTGTATAATTATACAGTTTCATCCGAAAAATCTAATTGTATCATCAACTGAGATAGTATCCGATTTTTGACCTGAAACAATTTTACCGGTTTTGATATGAAAGCTGACTGACACAAAAGCACCACTTTGTCATTGAGAGATATTGTGTCTTATTCTCTTCAATAAAAGCACTTATTAAGTAAGTGCAAAAGCTGTGCTGCAATTCAGTACTTTTTCCAGTACTATTTTCACAGGTTCATAAAAAGCGATTTTCATAATTTTTGCTTTCCCATGTGAAAATCGAAATGTATATGAACATACATGATAATACATTCACTAGTATATGAACATGCATGGGCTTACATGATCATATACGTCCATACCTTGTTCAGTGTATGACCATACATCATCTCATATATTTCCATATATCTTCGGATCCGAAATTTGAGGGTATATGACCGTACATGTTCATATATGACCATATATGCTCACATATATGACCATATACCTCCATATAACCTCAAATTTCGGATCCGAAGGTATATGGAAATATATGAAATGATGTATGGTCATACATTGAACAATGTATGGACGTATATGATCATGTATACCCACATATGATCATATATAAGTCAATGTATGATCATGAATGTTCAAATATATTTCGATTTTCAAATGGGTTATATATTTATTTTTAAAAATTATATATTTTTAAAAATTGAAATATTAGAAAAATATTCAACTTAAAACAATTTATTATGAATATAAAAAAAATTAAAAAAATTAAAAAGGACTCAAAAAATATAAGTGCCGCCTGGAATCGAACCTGCGATCATCGAAACAAACTATATCAAAATCACTATTGATGACCACTTTTAGAGTAATAATACTTAAGCAATTTTTTCTTGGATGTTGTTCAGAATTACTTCCAAAAAGCTTCTAAAATATACTAGTGGATACATTGGAAGCAATGAGGGAAGCAATTTTCTTGAACTTGTTCATAATTATTTCTAAGAAAACAGTAAAGTACACTTACTGATTTTAGTAAGTAAGTGGTTTATAAAGCATGACTTTAAATTTTATTTCGCTGGTATAATTACATGCATTTTGACATGCATTCTGTTCGTGGATTATTCATTATTATTTGGTTTTGAACATATTACCAAAGACTCATAATTTCCACCTTTTAAACTTGAAATTCCTAATTTTAATTCAAAATATTTTAACTTCATTAAAATGTGCTTGCTTTTATTTGTAAGCACAAAACTTCAGATCTTCGCGGTATTATTTCTGTATTAAACAGTGTAAGTGGTGTAACTAAAAATGTTTTAACGTTTAACCGCAATAATTAAAAATATTAATTTATTGCGGTTTGCCACGTTGTTCACGTCTGCCGTCAAAATCTCAAATTACAAGTAATGCCCTTATTCGGGCAACACTTTCATATATTCAATTTATTTTTATTTTTTTAATTTCTGTTTCGGGTGTTTTAATATTAATTTATTCCCTTTAGTGTTTATAAAATCATTTATCATTAAGTTTAATCTTTACTTGTGTAAGAACAGGCAACAAAAACTTATTAGTATTTTCTTGGGATTTATGAATTATTGATATAAATGGATTTTATTTTTCATGTTTAAAAGCTTTAGGCGTTTAAAAAAAAGTTCTCTGGTTTTTACAATTAAAAGTTTATTAAAACGTACTTTATTAGTTAGAGAAACTTTTGCGTTTGATTTTGTTAACAAGTATTTAAAATTAAACAGTTTTTACTTGAGTTATAACAAAGTTTACTTTTATTCAAATAAATATTGAAAGGTCAATTGAAATGTACAACAAAAAATTATGTTAAGAAAAGTTGAAAAATTATTGCAAAAATTTCAATATTTTAGTTAAATGGAGCGTATGAGTTATAAACTAAGCAAAAACAATATTAATCATACGTACATAAGCATCTAGAAATAAGTTATGAATGAATATGTTATTTATGGCATAGTTCTTAATTTTTAGAAAAATAATAATGCTAAAGTTTAAAATAACTTGTTTTCAATACTTTAACCCTGGGTCTCATACTGCAGGTTAACTTTAACTCAACTATTAAATAAAGGAAAATGTAAAAAATTATATTCAAAACAACAAAAAATTATTTTGTTATCTAATATTTAACTCATAAACATTATCATCATTAAAACTTGTTATAAATAATTAAGAATATTAGTTTTATAGTTTTTGTTTTCTTTTTCGTTAAGTTTTTCATTTTTTAATTTATTTTGTTTTTTCTTTTCTTTTTTTCATTTCAGTTAAATATCTTTTAGAAGGTAATTATCAAAAGTTTCTTTTTTTATTATTATTATTTTGTGTCAACAGCTAAATTAAACCTCAAACTAAAACAAATTTTCCATAAAGACCCCAAACCAAAAATATTTATTAAAAACTTCTGTGACAAATATGTACAAATGTATGTATGTCGTTGGATTCATCTTTGTGCGGTATTTTTCTGAGATGGAAATCTATTTCATATGTAGCACCAACTTTTATACACACTTTGAAAAATAAAATGTATATATGTATACACTTGTACTTCCTGCTGGGTGTGTGTGCAGAAGAAAAGAGCAAAAGTTAACTGAACTTTAATTATGAATTTTCAGCTAAGAAAAAAGTTTGAAAACGTGTCACATATTGAAGTTGAATGCTTGAAGTTAAACAGGAAAAAATCAAAGCTTTAGAAATGTTAGACATAACTTTGAAAAAATCAGACTTTTTAAATATAAAAGCCTATCAAAACACAAAGTACTTTGAATTTAAATTCAAAGGAAATTGGATTTTCATTTAAGCAAGTGTGCTTTTAAAAAAGGAAAAATACATGTGTTTATCTGTGGTTATTTGTTGGAAATATATATATATTTTTTTTTTGCAATGAATATGAAGTCAACAAGTCCTTTAAAATTCAAATATAACTTTTTATTTTTTTGTACAAATCTGTGGTCCCCAACCTTTTTTCGCCATGCCCTGCGTTAAATTTTCAAAAACTTTTATAACTCCCTATCATAATACTATTAGAACTATATCGGTGCTCAGAAAAAGAAATATTGTAACTGACAATTTTTTATAACCTGAGATATAGATGCCAAATAACTGTTGGACAAGCAGTTCTCATAGAATAGATAAAATGCAAAAAGAGAATGAGAAGGAGCTTGTATAAAAACTAACCTTCAATTGCTCCTATAAATATTGGCCAGACTAAATAAATAAAAATATTTACTACACCCAGAAAACAGATTCGGTGCTGACAACCCCATTTGTTGCCAATCGAATGGTTCAGTTGAATCAAATGAATTTTTCGGTTGCGGCTACCGAATTATTCTTAACACAACTGAAATTCCGCTGCCACAGTCAAATTAGCCCTGCCTCAATTGGTTTTCTGTTGCCACAACTGAAAAATTCGGCTACCACAACCGAACCATGCGATTGGCAATTTTGTCGTATACATTTATACAAAAATTAGTCTCATCGCTACTGAAGTAGGGGTGCGCTTTCAACTGTCCCAGAACCCAGACAGCAAACACATTTGCATTCGCTGCTGGGCACTGTAACATGCCATGGTGAAATGGCTTTATTATGTGAAAAATTAATAACAAAAATATTAACAAATGGAAAAACAATATAATCAATCGAATATACGAATAAAATATGGGTATTGGTAAAATATTTGCATAAGTCACAAACGTCAATGAAAAGTTATCGCCGCAAAAATAACATGACCAATTGTTTTTGTTCACAATGCGGAATTCGGCAGGCGAAAATAAAAATTTTATTGCAAAAATCGGGATATTAAAAATGTCTGGGATAAAAATTCTGATATTATCAAATTTTAATTTTTTAGTTTCAATCTTGTCATACGTAACTGACAAATCAATAACAATTTCTATTAACAAATTAAAAATTAAAATTTTGAATAAAAATTATTGTGTAGAAAAATGCTCAGAGGATTCACAAATCCTCTCTCAGTGTAAGGATTTTTGTTAAGGAAATATTTCCTATACATCTTCCTTCGATACCAAAGAGATTTATCTAGAGAATTACAATGCAAAACATAGGATATTTTTTGTGTTTGAGGAAATATTTCGTATACAAAAGTCCTCAAACGGATAGAGGAGTTGTAAAATTGTTAACCATTTGTACTACAGAAAATTCAGATTCCAATAAAAAGAATAATCAAAAAAAAAATTATAAAAACATACAGAAGTTCTAATCAGAGCCAAATTTTTAATTGAAAGAAATCTTTCGATTCTAATGATTATATTTTAATGAAAACAACTAGGAAATTTCTAAAATTAGAACCCAAAATCCACATTTTTATAAGATTAATATTTTTGCTTATGAAAAATGTAGGTAAAGAGTTCTAATAAAATAGGAAAAGCCGGATTTTGGCAGAAAAAGCGGAATAAAAAGTAAAGTGAGGATCACCTTTAAAAACCTGGATAATCCCGCCAATAGTGAGATGGTAGGTCAAATTATTAATACTAGATACTAATTCTATGAAAAGGCTTTTGAAAGGTTAAAACCCCGATTTCCGTCTGTCAGGTCAGGTTTGCGAATAGGAAAGTTGCGTAATAATTGGCGCAACAGTTTCTAAGAGAAATCCAAAATGGCGATCGTATTCTTTTTAATGTTTTTTGGTAGTTCTTAAAATTTTACATGTCGTCTAAAAGTAAGTCTTTCAGTTAGGACTCTAGTTATACTTTTCGAATTAAAAGAATGGCACAGCTAAAATAGATACGCATAATTGATTCAACTTCTCCCAAATTTATTGGAAGACATACACAAGGTGTATGTATTGGCTGGCATTGCTGGCATACTTACACATCATTTTATTTTGATATAATTTTGTTTTGGTTACTTTTTAAACTTCGGAGAATAGAGAATTCTCATTTATTCAAAGTGGGAATCAGTATAAACTCTGATGTTTTGCACATAAATAATCAAACTAACTTTAGTCATAATATTTTATGGTTATGATCTTGCGCGGATTCTGATGAGGGGGAGTAACGTCCTCCGAAACAGCTGTATATCCAGTTTGCAAGAGCAAAATATTGAAAAACTAATATGCATGGTTTTTATTTAAATGAATAGAAACTGAAAACATCGAACTAGAGGCTGAATAATATCTACCCTCACCAATTTGTGAATAAAGTTCGAACAAACAAGTTTTGTTTTTCATTGAATAAAAGCAAAATAAACAATTTCAATTTAGATAGATTTTCGAAAAAAAAATATTTTTAAAAATACCCAAAAATTTTAGTAGACAACTCCACAGTCAACAAAACATAACATTTTAGTACAAAAATTTTAAATAACTACTTTGTTTTCAATGTGGTTTTCACAACTTACATGCAAAACTACAGCAATTGTGCAATTTTTTTTAATTTTTATCCTTCATTGATTTCTGATATTTTCAACATTTTTATTCGAATGTCATGAAAATTGGCTTTTGTAATGTATGGAATATTTTCAAAAACGTATATTAAAATCAATTTTATGTTTTTAACTCCACAATTTCCTTGAGCTTAAGGTTTGTTTTTTATATATAAAATTTTTTTATTTCCGATATTTCGCTACTCCATTGTGTAGCATCTTCAGGAAGTAACAAATTAACGAATTAACAAATTATAAATTTGTTAATTAATTAATTTATAATTATATAATATAAAGAGGGTCTACTCCCAATATTTTTGTTGCTTACGAACATCAGCAAAACTCAATATACCCTGTAGGACAAAGTGGTGTAGGGTATAAAAACAATAGAGGAGAACACACGACATTTTAAAAAGGTTTCCAGAAAAGGATATAAAGGTAATTTTTTGCTAAACTGTTGAACAGATGTATAGGATTCTTATTTTCGTTAACATTTCCCTGCCAACATTTGGATGATATCTTACGAGTTGGATGTTAAAGTAGTTCAGTGGTTCAGGTAAATTATTCTCATTTTATCATTCGGAAGATATTTAGGCAATATTTAGAAAAAAAAGAAATAAAAAATAATATTTTTTGTAATAAATTAGCCGTGTTTGTACGGCAGGCTATCAACGTTGGCTTATGTCATTCCCATACAAATTTGACATTAGTAACGTTAAGAGTTAACACCAAATATTGGGTAATATCAAATTTATATGGGAATGACATAACCCAACATTGATAGCTTGCCGCAAATATTGCGCCAATATCAACTGGGAGACAAAGACAAATTTTATTATTTTTTGTCATTTTGGAAAAAAATAAGAATAAAATTTGTACAATCAACAAAAACACGGAATAACAATTAAAAAAAAATCAACCCTTACAGCGTGGAAAAAAATCTGGTGTTGTGAATACGAGTAACATATAAAAAGGGCAAAGTTCACCGCGACCTTTGATCTTTGTGCGTTCACATATGTAGGTTAAGGCTCAAAATGAAGTCCATTATCCTGTCCAGCGTCAGTGCTTAAATTACTGTCGTAGTCACTATTGCCCTCCTTCCCTCCCCCCCTGCCCACATGAGTCAATCGATAATATATGCAGATATTCTTCTTCAGTGTATAATGAATTATGTATAATAAAATATCCAGCGATATCAGATATTTTTTTGCAAGGTTTTGTGGTTTTCTGTCGATTGTTTTTTTCCTCCAGACAATATGATTTCAAAGCATATTTTCTATTGCCATGTTTTCAGGGATATTATTTAAATATATTTAAAATACTTTAACCTTTTTTATCTAACTTTATTTTTTACTAAGTTTATATACTTTGTTTTAACAAATATACACCCTTGTTTATTTGTTGTTGTTCGTTCTTTTTTTTTTTTTTTTTTGTTTGCTTTTATTATTTGTTTACATTAGAGGTTTTCACTTTTCAGTTTTAATTCTCTTCATCAGATGGTACATTAGTAAAACTATTTTATAGATAGTACTGTTCGTTTTACGTAGCCTTTGTCTTTTACTGTTACTTGCCTTTTAATAACAAATAATAATACAAGAGCTTAAGAGTGGAAATTAACATGAAATCCAAACATATTGTGAATACTGCTATTATATACTTTTGTATTATTTGTTATATTAAATGAAGAGTATCCTTCTGAAGAGCTATTTCTTCAATTTTTTTTTTTTTTTTGTATTTTTGGAAACATCAACTAATGATTCTATAAATGTGTTGTTTTAGTATTTTATGATACATGTTTGTATTGTTGTTAAGAACTTCTGTATACATAATTTTTTTTTTTTTATATAAAAAAATCAGAAAAGGGTTATAAACAATTTCAAATTTACCAAGGATATTCAGTGTCAAAAGTTGTTGCTTTTTTGGTTTTGCTCATTTCCTTTTGATATCCAAAGAGGGTTATTTTTAACTGTCAGTTAGTTTATAACCATTTATTTGCTTAAATGTGTATTTTATAGCTGTTAAATGCATAAATTTAACCTTTTTAAAATAAATGCGATGTTATAAGTTTTTAAAACTAAAGTTAACAAAATTGTACACATACACATAGAAAGTGTCAACCGAAATGTACAATATATCTAAATTCAGTAGACATATACTCATATTCAAATGTGATTTCTTAATATTTTGTGTGTTATCAAGACCGAAAAATGAATATATTCAACCTCCTTAAGAGCTCAGAAAAATGAATGATACACACAAAATATTTTGAAGGTAAAATTAACTAAAAATACAATTTAAAACAAATAAAAACCGGTCTACTCAGATTTTCATTTAATTGAACAATTTTTTTATTTGTTTTTGACTATCAATAACACTATGGAACATTTTTGGGATTATTGTCTGGGGGGTGAGAAATTCCAAGTCAGGATGATGGTACTAGGTCAGTATAGTAAAACCCTCAAAGGGTTTGGCGTTCGTATGTGTCATTTTTTTTTATGAACTTTTAAATTTTTTCCTTATCTTGATGTTTTTTCGCTTAGTTGTAACTCGAGAACCACTTGTCCGATTTTGATGAAACAAATTTAGAAAAATTTAGAATTTGCCTAAAATTTAAATTTTTTATGAATTAAAAAAAAAAATTTTTAATTTTAAGGCAAAAAAATATTTTTTTTTCTCCACAAATTTATTTTTACCGGCAAAACTGTTGATTATAAAGAAAAATGTTATATGAACGGATTAAAGAAATTGTAATTCTAATTTTTTCTAAATTTGTTTCATCAAAATCGGACAAGTGGTTCTCGAGTTACAACTAAGCGAAAAAACATCAAGATAAGGAAAAAATTTAAAAGGTCATAAAAAAAATGACACATACGAACGCCAAACCCTTTGAGGGTTTTACTATACTGACCTAGTACCATCACCCTGACTTGGAATTTCTCACCCCCCAGATTGGCTGTTGTACTGTGTAATTGACTATAAGAAACCGTAAAATCAACTAAAATTTAATTTATTTTTACTATAAAAATAACAAGCAAAATGGTGCGAAGAACTAAATTTATATTTAAATTTACAAAAAAATTTAAAATAAAAACAATTCAAATAATTGTATTGTTGCTTTTTTATTTCAAACAACTTTTACTACAAAATACCTTTTTTGGTTCATTTTTATAGTTTTACTTTAAAACAATAAAAATTTACTAGAAAATTTGACTGTTACGAAATATCCGTATTTTCATTTAGTTAGATTTTCAAATAACTTGTGAAAAAAGTTAAAAATTATTTTTCTTCCACGAACAACTGTTATTATTTTTAAAAATAACTCAACGGAAAAACTTCAGAAACAACTAAAAAAAAGTGACTGTGTTTATTTTATGAGTGTATAACTTCTGTTTAGTTTAGTGCTGAACTGGGGTGGTTATAAAAAAACCTGCTTTAGATTTTAAGTTAGAAATCGAATTCCAAAAAACTTTCCACCTAACTATTCTTCTCTGTTTTAAAGTTTGATCATTTATATCCATAAGTTATGTTAAAATACCCAGTAAAAAATTATACAATCGGTTGCCACCCACACCAATTCTACAACTGGTTCCATTGCAACCGATTCAATGGAACTGGTTCCGAAATCAGTTCCTGGGATCCTATATGGAAGGTGTGACTGACGTAGAATCAGTTCTAGAACCAGTTCCAGAACTGATTCTAGGGCAACCGGTTCCACTTTGGATCTATGGAAGTGGTTGTTTTTGGGACAATTTCAAACAAAAATAATCGGTCTTAGAATCGACAGGGGTTGTGAATGAAAAGTAGCTATTCTACAACCGATTCTTTCGAACAGAAAATTTTCCTGGGTACTATCAATGTTAATATTAATATCAGTTTATCTTCCAAGTAGTTATTTTTAAGAACAAATATAAATTAGTATCTATTATATTATTTCAAATACAAAATGAGTAATCTTTCAGTTTCTGTATTTGCTAATCATATAGTTTTTTTTTTTCCTTAATCCATTCCTTTGATTTATTTATGTAATTACTATGAGAGGATTAACATGAAATTAGAATGAGAATGAAAAGAAATGGAAAAACCCAAAAACAAATCCTGTAAATTATAAATAAACATTAAACGAAACGCAAACATCCACGCACACATAGACACCACAACCAAACTACAACTTCCACAATATTACTAATATACATACTAACACGTACTATATTATATTTTATCGACATTCATTTACAGTTCTAGCAAAGAACATCAACAACTAAAACTACAACAAATAACATATTAAAAATACTTATGTAAAAAGAAAGTATTTTTATTACTAAACAAACACCAAAAGAATAAGATAATGAGTGCACTCATAGAAAAAAAAGCTTAATTAACTTTTCGTACAATGCTATATTTGATAAATATTATAAAGTTAATTTGCTTAGTTTTTTAAATCGGGCATGCCGACTATACAATACCCTACACCAGTCTGGTTAAAAGCCAACTAACGTTTGGATTCGAATGGGTTAAAATAGGACTTGTGTCAAAATTATCTATAAAATAATTAAAGAAGAGAAAATCGTAAATATAGCCCATATGGGCGATAGGGCCAAATATGGACCGATTCTATCTAGAATCTATCGGCTTTGTTCTCGGGACCATGTGAGTCAGCGAACCAAATTTCATTAAAATATCTTAATATTTGCGACCTTCAGCGTGTAACCAAGCCAATTTTGGGGGACCTTTATATGGGCACTAGATCTAAACATTGGCCGATGTTAACCAAAATCAATAGGTTTCGTCCTTGGGCCAACTTAGGTCTGTGTACCAAATTTCATTGCAATATCTTAATATTTGCGAGCTGCAGCGTATACACAATATAATTTTGGGGGGACCCTTATATGGGCACTAGGTCTAAACATGGATCGATTTTAACCAAAATCAATAGGCTTCGTCCTTGGGCCAACATAAGTCGGTGTACCAAATTTCATCAAAATAGCTTAATATTTGCGACCTGTATAGTGCGCACAATAATGCATGGACAGACAGACAAACGGACGGACCGACAGACGGACATCGTTAAATCGAAATAAAACTTGATTCTGAGTCGATCGGTATATTATAAGGTGGGCCTAGGTCCAATATTTTTTGGTATTAGAAACATCAGCACCCTAATCACATAGTGGTGTAGGGTAGAAATATACTTATTAGCAGATAAAAAATTTCAATTTATTAATATGGTCCTTGAACACAAAATAACACTTTCATGGGTAAATATTTGTTATTTCTATCCATTTCGCTGCATTTTTTTTTTATTTCTATCAAGTTGTAATAGAATTATAAATAGGTTTGATTAAATTTTATAAAAATTTCATCCATATAATGAAATAATTAGAATTTACATAGATTTTGGCGAATAGGGCTACGAAGAAAATTTTTTTAACTAAATTATCTAGTTAAATATTTTTTAAAATAATATGAGTTTTATAAGAAATAAAACGGTGCTACAAAAAATTTTTTTTCAATGCACTTTGAAAGTGACCTAGTGTAGGTTACAATTCTAACTGAGTATATTACAACACCGATTTGAGAAATATTTTTTGAGACTGGCGCATTTAATCATTTGTAACTTAGTCAGTTTTTAACCGATTTTGAGTTTTTAAACGGCATTTAAAGGAAACTTGCCTGGTATTTCCTTCTGCATAATATTAATAAAAATATGTGGATATTTTTTTAATAATAATTCAGTTTTTTTAACTTCTTCAACTTCTACCAGGGTTTTTTCGAATCCTTTTTTAAGACAACAATATTCTTAAAGTCAGTGTTTTCTTGAGTAAAATTTCAATATATCTAGCAAAATTTTCTGTTCGAAAATATCGGTTGTAGAATAGTTTCTTTGTAGCTCTTTCTATTATCTTTTTTAACAACGATGATTTTTGTTTGAAATTGCCAGAAAATCAACCTCGTCTACAGCTCCAAAGTAGAGCCAGTTCTCCTAGAAAGAAATAAAACACAAACAAAACTGTTTTGTCTGTGTTAATAATTTTTAATAAATAATACTATCATTTACGAGATATGCAGGTACAAAATCAATTAAAATGGTAATTGATATAGTCAATATAGTAATTAAAATTCATTTTAATTTATTCAATGTATTCATTAATATGACGAAGCATTTTTTCCTGAGTGTGTGTATAACACAAAGAGAGTGAAATGAAATTAGTAAGAGAGATTGTATGGAAAAATAAAAATCTCTTGACATTTAAACAAATAAACAACCAAGAAGGCATAAACAAGACATTTCTAAATGGATGTTTGTAATTGTAAGAGTTTTTCTGTTGGTTTTGAAATGAATAACAATATGTGTGTGTGTATGTGTATTTTGAGCATATGGATGCCTAAATATAAAGCTTAACATTTTTGTTAAGAATGCAGGATTTTCATTTTAATTCCTGCTCTTTTTTTTTTGGCTTTGATTTGATTGTACTTTTTTCATGTATGTTTATATAAATAACTACATATAAGGCTTTCCATATAAACTGCCACGTCAAACATAAGTAAAAAATTTTATTGGGGCATGCCGAGTACAGATTATATATTCTTGTTTCCGAGTCCATAAATTGCGTAAATATCGATAATGGTAATTTTGCATTTTTAAGATCTTCTCGGTCATTTTTATGTGGCTATTGAAACTGCACACGTCAAACTTTTGGCTTTTTATCGGCACCGCGTACACAAAACTTGATCTATCAGTTAGGCTTCGAGCTCTACTTTCAAAATTGGCATAATTCATTCAACAGTTTTTACTAAAGCATAAAAAAAAAACATTCGAGCTTTTTGGCTTGTGCTGTAAAAAAGTGCAAAGTGCTGTAAAAAGTGAGCACTGTGTACATTAATATTAACATATTTTTTTAAATATAATACGGATCCATTGAAACATTTTAGTTTTTTTTTTTTTTAATGGAGGAATATTTAGTTGATCTCTTATTTTTAAGTAAATGAATGTTCTTTTTAGTTTGACTCTAGATCATAAATTAATATCACTTTCTGTTTAAATTATTTTCAAATCAAAGAAAGATGATACAATTTTTACAAGTAAATTACAAAGAATAAAAATATATTTGAAAGAATTCGATAAGACCAGCAATACAGAATACGTATTTTCGGCTTTTTTTTATTTATTTTTTTTTTTTATTTATAAAATTCAAAGAAATTTAAGAATTTGATAAATATTTTACTAGTTTCTATTTTCGTTTTAAAAACCAGCTTCAGTTTTATGATTTTAGGGAGTTTTTCAAATAATTATCGCGTAATTATAATTTTTTTTTAATGTATAATTAAAAAATAAAATGTCTCAAAAATATAAAACTTTTACTGCCCGCTTATAAAAAACAATTAACGATTCTCTAAAAATATTTAAGATTCCTAGATTTTGAATACATTAACCAACATATTTCTCACTTACCTAAGCTGTTGTTTTTTTGTTTTTTTCTTGGCAAAAAACCGCAATTCTTACCTACAGTTTACTGCTAGCCAGGAATATATGTATACCCTGGAAAATTTGTTTGTTAATTTGCACCTAATGCGTTGCGAAATTTACTACTGTAAAAGTTGGGAACATACTAGTATTTATATCCTAAACCCATTATACAGGAGTTTTTGTATTGTAAACCAAAAATAAAAATGGCGCCAAACACAGTACATTTCTTTTAATCAATGCCCCATATACGATTCCTTGTCCGTTTGTGTATTTTCTTAAATATATTATTCGTATCTTAGGTTTTGTATGTTCTTCAATAAGTTTTCTTTTTTTCTTCTCTTTTTATTCGTCAATAAAACAGAATATTATCTCTGTAATGGTTATTATGTCAGGCTTATAAAAATCTTAAATTCTTACACATACTTTCAAATTTCTGCAAATGATTCCCAAAGTTAAACATATTTTTTATAATGTTTACTTAGTAATCTACATAAATCTAAATGTATAAAATTTTGCCAAAATGGTCAAGAAAGTATAAAGGTAAATAAAGTATTTACGAGTGTTTTTTTTTAATCCCAAGTTGATTTACTATAAAGAATTCTTTAGAAAAGCTTGTTTGGCAGAACTTTAAATTTATTTTAAATGAATTTACAAAAACTACTAAACCAATTTCAAGTAAATTTAAAAATATGCATACATACATAAATTCTTTATTTATTTAACCTTATATTTACAAAAAACTTCTGGAGTACTAAAAAAAGCCAAACTGTGTTAACAAATTCATTAAAAGTTTATGTGAAATTACCATTTATGTATAAAAACAAAATTTCCTCAATTCAGTATGCACATACATACATATGTTTATAATTATTTAGCATACAGATTTGGATGTGCTGAATTTGTGTTGGTTAAACTTTTCAAACTGAGCGTTTGTATTATAAATTTTATATACAGTAGAGTGTCCCGCATACAGTATTTTTAAACAATATCACTTCACTGGTTAAGCAAGTTATGAGAATAATAAATATTCAATAACTTTGAAAAAATGTGGCAGTGTAAATATCTTTTTATAGAAATCAAAAGCAGTTTAGGCCACGCTATATCTTATTTAACATTAGCAAGCATAGATAATGTTCTGTATTTAGATTTTTGTAAACTAAAATATTTATAAATACCGAATGGGTGGTTTAATTTATATGATAAAATTGTTTGTTATTCTAACTACTAATATATTATTTTAAAACAAAATTGTGTACACCATGACTATAATTAAACAATTGTGGTTGATGAGATTTCAAATAAATATATAAATTAATTTAATTAAATCTATTTAATGTAGTTATAAATATAGTTGAGTTTGGTATTACAAACAATTTTATTCGAGGACTGTTCAAAATGTCTAATACCAAAATCAAATTAGGTCCTAATATTAAGGGTGTTAATCTTTTTTCGAGTACTTTGGTACATATTTTCTTTTGCTTACTGAGAAAGTTTCCAAAATCACAAACCTACACTCGGGGCAAAACCTTTATTATGATTATGAAGCAGTTACATTACACGGGAATATTTTTGCGGAAAATTTTAAATCTCTTACTCTTCAATTGAAGGGACTTTTTTGACCTTTTTCTAGAAAGGGGCAAAAAAAGCCCCTTAAGTTGAAGAGTTAGAGGGTTAAAATGTTCCGCAAAAACATTTGTCATAAAATTTTACTATAGTCTCTGAAGACATCAAAATTGAAAATTTGACTTTAATGCCAGAAATAAGTCAAAACTTAAAATGTGTTTAAGGGTTAATCTCGTACTTATTCAGAATTGGCTCTCAAATGTCCAACAAACCTGGATTTTAGGGGGAAACTATGTGAATCTTCCATTTTAGGTATAGGATGTGTTCAGGGAACTAATGTAAAACAGTACGAGGAACATTTTTGTGAAACATTTTAGCCCTCTAACTCTCCAACTAACGGGTCTTTTTTTTTGACTTTTTAATTAATGAGTCAGAGGGTTAAAATGTTCCACAAAAATTTTCCTCGTACTGTTTTACATTAGTTCGCTGAACGTATTCTATACATAAGGACCAAGGACAATTCACATTACGTGTCCAGTAAACGGTCCCTTTCCCATAGGGTAGTATATTCTTTAGTTTTCAACATAGTTATCAGCATGTTCGCTATATCGAAAACACGTTAAAACTGGAGTTCACTTTATAGTTAATTTAACATCAAAAAAAAACTCCAGGCGGTAATCAAATCAAGAGCTATTGTATGTATGTATTTATTTTTTCTTTTCTTTTATTGTAACATGCAATTCCTCTTAACGAATAAGTAATTGCTTGTGCTTTCTAAACTATGCGGTTAAAATAAAACAATTAAATAAAGGGGGAGAAAAAGCTTAAATTTTAGATATTTTAAACATTTAAGGCCAGTTCTATAAGCTATACTAAGATATATTTTTTTCTTGGGGTTGGTTTTCAGGAAGATGTCAGTTGGCCCCTATTCGGTTTTCTTGAATCCAGACTTTAGCTCGGTAGTGGTGGATTCTTGTCTTTATCCGACATCTGGGATCATGTCACAAAAAAATTAATTTTAACACTGAAATAGCAAAGACAAAAAAAAATAATACGAATGAAGAACATTAGAAAAAAAAATTTAAAAACAAAGGAAGTAGCGATTTATTCAGTTTAAGGCATTAATGTGAGGAATATCATTGAGAATTCACCCATCCCAACCTACCCGAACCTGTGAATACCTCTTGGCCCAAGTACATCGGGTGTTCCTCTATAATCAATACAACAATCCCATTTATTTTTTCTGCACCCCATGTTGAAACCACCCAGCTAAATTAATAAGGACTACTTCAAAAAACGTGACTATTATATCTACATCCTTTAAAATGATATTTTAAATTAAAAAAAATAAAACAACACATAGAGAAAATGACGCAGAAACACAAATTTCTGCTGAAATATTTTTAAATTTCCAAAAGTATCGGTTCTTTCCTATGACATGCATGTGTTAAATTCATTGATGGCAGTGCCAAATTGGAAGTGCTTTTATTTTTGGGTTCTTTTTTCTGGAACTGGCAATAGTTAAAAATTTGGATTTCCATCAATAAATTTAACATGGGCGCGTCCTAGAAAAGAACCGATACCGTTGTAAATTTAAAAAAATTTTAGTAGAAAACTATGCTTGTGCGTCATTGTTGAGCGTGAGTGGGAAAAATAATCGTGTGTAATTAGTTTTTCACGCGCCCAGCTGTAATTGCAAGTATTCAATAAGAATTTAAATATTTGTTAATTCAGAACAAGTTCTAAAGTTGTTAATATTTTTTAATATTTTTCAAATCGTTCATACAAAATTCCAATTGCCTTTATTTCACAAATTTTTTTGAATTCTAATTAGTAACATATTAAAAATCCTGAATTTAATAATACTTAACCACACCTACTTCACCTCTTTTTGGGAAAAATGTAAAAATTTCTCCATCTTTCAATCGCTTTGAAGTAGAACATTAAATATAGTATGTCTGATTTTAATCCGACATACTTTTTCCTGTAACAGGGCAATTTGGTATGTTGAGGCCCCCAGACGCCTTTAAATAAAAAATGTTTACAACATTTTTAATTTTATTTTATACTTTCCAAATTGTTGCCATTAAAATTATAAATCCTTTACTTGTTAAAGGGAAGTAGTGAAAATGCAAACATTACCAAATTGTACCCTCATTTAAAATCAAAACACCTACAGATGTATTCTTCCACTGGTTTATGGGTGTATTAAGTAGCAGAAAGTTATTTATACGAGTGTAAATTAAATACATATACTATATACAGTTTGAAGTACATACATATATCTATGTGTATTTAAGCCGGAAACTGTTTTACCATTATGAGATAAATAATTTTAAAATGAAAAGAATAAAAGTAGACAAGCACACCTAAATAAACCAAGTGCCTCCTTATGCCAGAATAAATTATTGTACAGGTACAATAGCGGGCTCAAAAACAGTGTTGTAAGTTATTGAGCCCTCCCCCCAAATTACTTAGTTCTTAGTAGGGTGTAAAACTATGTTTCCCAAAATATTTGGATAATTGGTTATCGGAAAGACGTGCCGCATCGACTCTGAAGTTTGAAAAACGGATTTCAAGGGAAAAAATATGAAATTTTTTTAACCTTCTTAAAAATATTTTATATTGAAAGCTTGGTCTCAAATTTTTTTATGAAGTGGTCTACAACACATCAATTGCTGGAAAAAATTGTAATAACCTGGCTGAGCCGATTTTATTATTTATTACCTTATTAAAAATATAGTTTCCTGAAAATCATGATTTTGATCCTTTTAATTCAAATTCGATTTAAAATATTAAGGTTTTTAAGAAAAATAACAAAATTTCTGTTTGTTTACATGCTATGTTTTGCTATTTTTACCAATTTTTTTAATCTTAAATTCGTTTTCAGCGAAATATTTGCCAATTTTTTAATTCACTTATCTCTATTTATTACTTTTGATACAATTTTTTTGCACTCCATATGAAAAGCAATTAGTTCTTGGCAGTTTTTTAGTACTTTCACAGTTTATTATTTTTTACTAAAAACCCAAAATTTCATATTTTCCCCTTGTAATCCATTTTCACATTTTAGGGCCCATGCGACATGTCCGCCCAGTATCTGATTATCCTGGATTTTTGGAATTCTTATTTTTACAACCAAATAAATATTTGTGGTTGGGGGTAGAGCGGGTCAATAACTCACAATTTATTTGTTCCAATCAAAGTTGAAATACCCTAATGTACAATTCAGTAAACAGGCTTAGTAGAAAATATACTATGTAGTAGGTATTTACTTAAATATACGTGTAAAAATTGCCAAGTATAGTGTAAATAAATGTGCATTTAATTTTGTATTTTTCAGCTTTTGTGTAGTGGTAGTCGTCTGTCTCCACATTCATTTATTTCTTCTACTTATACGTATGAAACAACATGAGACATGTTGGCCTGGGCTTAATGTATGTAGTGTGTATGTGTGTGTGTGTTAAGCAAAGGATGGATTTTTAGACTCTTATTTTATTTTTATTTTTTATTTTTTTACTATCCTACTGACAAATGTTGAATCTGGGTCACAAAAATGTTGTAATTAACTCATTTTGTGCACATTGCCATATATAAATATATACTTTTTGTGAGTTTTCCCCAGGAAACACTTGCCGTAGCTGCTTTGCTGTTTTGATGCCACAACTACTGCTATTTCTGCTAATGTTAATGTTAATGTTGTTGTTGTTGCTATTCTTGTTGCTTACTTATTACCCTTAGCATTTGCACAGCTGTAAAAACTTTTACGCTTAACTGTTGTACTTGTAGCAAAAGTGGTAGTAGATATTCTTTAATTTTATTTTAGTTACAAAAAAAAAAAAAAAAAAGTATTCGGCACATATACTTACATGCAATTAAATATATATTTGTGTCTGTATTTGTGTGAGTATTATGTAGTATTTTGAAAAGTCATTGTACAATAAATGAAGTTTAAGCAATTAAACTAGAAACATTTTTTATATTTATGTTCCTTTTTCTGGTTTTTTGTTTAAACTCTTGAGAGAAATCATTCGAAATTTACTGAAGAGTTTTATGGTAACAGCTTGTACGTGAGTTTAACAAATGATTTTTATTGGAAGTGGTTAAAATTAAACAAAAACTTTTAAGGACTTAACATGGGGAAACAAGAGATTTGACTTTATTTATATATAAAATATTACAAATTAGGGAATGATATTAACATAACTATTAGGGAGTAGTTTTATTGTAAGGACTACTTAAGTACGAGAATTTTCTAAAATTTTAGTTTAGTAAACTGAAATTCTTCCTTAAATTTTACTTAATTCAGAAATTTTCAAACAACATGTCTAAGGTTTTTTTTTATTAATTACGCCTGTCAATAATTGAAAATAAGTAATTTGTCTTACAGTTAGTGGGTGTTAAATTATCCCAAATCATTAGGTACTTAAGATAATTATGTTTAACATTAGTGCACTCAAAAAAAAAGTCAGTAAAGTCAAAAAAAAAAAAAAATGTTGCTGAATCAGTGATTGTTGGTAATTTCAGCAAAAGGTGTTTGCTAAAAATCAGCGAGCTGATTTTTACCAAAAAACTAGTAATCTCAGCAAAAGTTTTGCTAACACTTAGTCGATTTTAAATGAAAAAAATTCCTTGCTAAAATTACTAAACTTTTTGCTAAATATTAGTAGACTGAAAAAAACTCAAAAAATTTGTAGAGAAATTTTACTTTTTTTTTAGTTTATTTGATGACAATTTAATTATAGAAATTGTGAAGAGTCGTTTTTTTTTTTAATTATCATTTCCGTTGTCTGAACTACTACATCCAGACAAGCTGCGACATCTACATCTTGTCTATATGGTTGTCGTCCACGCTATAAATGCGGTTATCAGCACAATTTTTGTAGCAAAATAAATTAGTAAAACATTAGTTCAAATTTAGTTTAGTGCTAAAAAAATATAATTAAAACTTTAGATGAAAATGGAATTTCAGCAAAAAAAAAAAATTGCTGAAAACTCTTGTGATGCACTAGATATACAAGACTTTTTACTAATTTTTCTACTCACTTATTTTTTTGAGTGTATATTTCAATTTAGTTAAGTGTTAATAATAAAAACTGTATAATACATTTTTATGCCCGAAAAAGCGTACATAGGAGTAAAATGCTTTAGTCTTCTGGCCATCACAGTCTCATTATATGACACACGTCTTTGTTCAGTGTTCGAGAGTCCAATTAGGAGATATTATTATATTGTAGATTACCAATTTGTTTTAAGTACAAGAAAATGTCACAAGATATACTTAAGAGAAAATTAGTTCTTAGTTTTGACCATAAAACTGGCCCTGTGGTAGCAGAATTTTTCAGTTGTGGCAACAGAAAACCAATTGAGACAGGACTAATTTGACTGTGGCAACGGAATCTCAGTTGCATCAAGAATAATTCGGTAGCCGCAACCGAAAAATTCGATTGGCAACAAATTTGGTTGTCAGAACCGAATCTGTTTTCTAGGTGTAATTTTTGCATCATTCTCGAAACTCCATTTTAAAATTTTTCTAAATTTTATTAATCAAAACCTAAAAAATTCTTGACTTTCTAAAAATACCTCAGAGAACAGATTTTAAAAAAAATTGCATATCTCTTCGACAGGATTAGTTAGATGTCCATCAGATGGCCAAATATATCCCAAATATTTATTTTAAATTTAAAACGAAAATTTAGTTAAACAAATAATAAGTTCAATCATAGATTTTCAACAAAATAAGGTTTATTTAAAAAATATTTGTTTACTGTTAAATTCATTTAATAAAATTTCCTCGTGCCGGGAATCGAACCTTGGACTCCAAATTACCAGCTCTACTATCTGAGCAATTTCGATGTTTTATGCTTTATAGACAAAAACATAATGGACCTGCTACGCATAAGTATGCTTACCCGCCAACATACAAAAAATCAAAAGATATGTGGTTACTTATATCCTTACCAGTGTTGAAAAAATATTGGATCTAAAAATAGATTGCAAAAAAATTTACAAAAAATTCTAGAACATTATATTTGAAATAACGGTAAAAAAGTCATTATTGGTAACGCATTATTTTGTGTTTTGAAATAGTGGAAAAAGTAACTATGTAGTTGTTAGTAACTCACTATTATATGTTTTAAAATAATGCGGAAAGTCAGTGTCATTACTGGTAGTCAAAAAAATATTGATATGTCGGTACCGTTTCTACACTGGGTAGATTATTGAAAAATTTCATTAAAACTCGTCCAAAAAATTCTCTCTGTGTACTAATTACGAAAGACACAGACTGACGATTAAAATTTCAAGACCACAAAACCATGTAAAACAATCGAAGAATTCACATTTGTGTTTATCTTGGAAACTACTGAGCCCATGTTTGTGGAAAGTACCAATTCGGAAACTAAAGTAGCTGTCATAACAGATAGTATATATCCTGAAACTCCAATCGGTGCCTATATCGGAAAAATAATCATTTCAAAATGTTAATTTTGTAAGATAAAAATAAAATTTTATTTAATTAATTTTTTATTTATTTTTTTGGAAAAAAAAACTATATTTTATTTTTTTTTTTTTTTTTTTTTTTTTTTTTTTTTGTTCTTACATTCTGGTGCCTGAAAAAAACCTAATTAAAACCTTATAATTCAAATAATCTTTTGGTGTGATTGCAACAAAGATTTAAGAATTTTTAATGTTTCTATAAATTTTTTCCGAGAACAGAAGAGATCTCAATAAAAACAGTTAATTTAGTTTTAAATCACCCATATTTTCGCCTAAAACGGATTTTACAAATCTCTGTTTTAAAGGTTTTACTTGACAAGGGCAAAAAGCGTAAAAGCAAAGAAGTATTGCAAAAGGGGGTTCTGAAAAAAATTGTAATTTTGTATATAGTAAAATAAATCTCTATTAATTTGGTGGAAACCCTTACTTAAAGACACCTGTTGAGTGAAAATGATTTTATGAAAAATGGAACAGTACGTTTTCAGTACTTTATTTTTGTATCATTAGCAATTTTTGGATGGGTTTTATTTATTTCATATAAATTAAGGATTAAATTTCTGTACATATTAATAAATCTTGGAATTTGTTGTATTTTTGTTTGTTGTTCTTAAAATAAAATTTGTTTTATTATCGAATTAAATACTTTGCTCAAAACCATGAAAATCTTTACCATAAACAACAGAACCCAAACAACAATAGCAATAATCATAAAAGGCAACAATGTGTTATTCTATATATGACGTAGTACATATTCAACTGCGAATTTAAATCTGGTTAAAGCAACAGTATCTAATCAAAGGAATAGGAATAACAAAAGAATTATTAAAATAAAATAAAGATTTTAAAAAATAGGAAATCAAGCTCCTTTATTAGACGTAATTTGTGCCGACACATAATTTTATTTAGTAGGTTTGAGAGGTTAAGAAGAAGAATAAACCTTTTTCTCTAAATATTATAAACACATTAATTTGCAAATCAGACTGGATATAGTTTCTGCCTTTTGCTATGGACAGGCTTCATCAGTGATTTTCCATTAAATTGTGTTATTGTTTATATTTTATTGTCAGACTGTCTCTATATGATAATTTTTCAACAACCCATCGGCTGTATGAATCGAACCTGTACATATTCCTACATTACAAACGTAACTATACTAAATTTCAACAGCTTAGCCATTTAACCCAAGTAAGGCCTTGAATATAGTGTTGTTATTTCATAGTTTTCTTTCCTATTCAGCTTTCCGTTATTGTTTTTTACTTTCAGAAATGATCAAACAGATACATACAAACATTCTAGTTTTAGATTATTTGTTTAAATTCTACTCTCCTTCGTGTTTTTTAGTTGCACAGAAACTAATAAAGTTTTTTATTAAACTAATAAAGTTTTTTTAAATTTTTGGCAACAAATTCGATTAACAACTCCAATCTGTTTTCTCTGTGTGGTAAACCATATTAATTGCTGTGAATAAAATGTTCGTAAGACAGTGACTACATACTGTACTATATTTAACTAAATGTGAGATTAACAAGAACTGTAAAATACAATCTTAACTCTCCTTCTCAAATATTTTCACATACACATGTTTATTTTGTTGTATATGAAAGACAAACATAAAAAAACCACACCCACTTGGCCATGTAGAGAGACACACTTATATAATCGCAAACAACAATAAACCAAAATAACAACCACTAAGTCAGTGTAACCTTTAAAACAGTCAAACAAATGTTATTAAAACAAATTTCATAAGGTCTTTAGATTGTCTCACACAAAATCGTCAACAAAATATGACTATCAGAACACAGGATAATTTTAAGTTTTCTTTAAAGGGATATACCCAAATAAATAAAACATGTGACCTTTCATATTATATATAACATGTAAAACTTGAGAACATCTAACTGCAACTAATTAGATATTACTACATCATATGAGATCTACTTTGATACACTTAGATCTAACTTGATGGAGCAACAAATACAAATATACAAAACTTTATTTAGTAACCCAGCAAAAAGAAAATTAGGAGTCGAGGTCTGTGTACCAAATTTCATCAAAATATCTTAATATTTACGACCTGCAGCGTATAAACAGTATAATTTTGGTAGGACCCTTATATGGGCACTAGGTCTAAACATGGACCGATGTTCACCAAAATCAATAGGCTGCGTTATTGGGCCAATATAGGTCTGTGTACCAAATTTCATCAAAATATCTTAATATTTGCGACCTGCAGCGTATAAACAGTATAATTTTGGTAGGACCCTTATATGGGCACTAGGTCTAAACATGGACCGATGTTCACCAAAATCAACAGGCTGCGTTATTGGGCCAATACAGGTCTGTGTACCAAATTTCATCAAAATATATTAATATTTGCGACCTGTAGAGTGCGCACAAGATTGCATGGACAGACAGACGGACGGACGGACGGACAGACGGACATCGTTAAATCGAAATAAAAAAAAATTCTGAGCCGATCGGTATACTATAAGGTGTGTCTACGACCAATATTTTTTGGTGTTACAAACATCAGCACAAACTTATAATACCTTGACCACATAGTGGTGTAGGGTATAAAAATATGGGAATTATATATGACATAATTATCTAACAAATATTTGCAAAAATATTTAAAAGTCAATTAAAATATTAATTGATTCAATTAAATATTTCTTTAGAAGCAATTTTAATTTTTAATATATATTTCATTAGACATTTTAGGTTAAAAAAAATTTTCTGTGTATACTACTTTTTTCATTGTTTCAAAAGAATTCATTCCTATATTTGTGCTGCTTTTTTAGAAGTAATTCTGAGCAACTTCAAAAAAATCACTTCTTTCTTTGATTCTAAAGCATCCATTAGTATATTTTAACAGCTTTTCTCTGTACAACATCCAAAACATGACTTAAGTATTTATTGATTCTAAAGCATTATTGATCTAAAAGCGATTGTGATGCAGTTTGTTTCCAAACAGATGATAGCGGTTTCAATTTCTGGCAGGACCAACATTTTTTAATTTTTTTTTTAATTTTCTTTTATTTTTTTATGTTTATGTTTATATTTAAGATATATTTAATTTAAAATCGACTTTATTTTAAAGCATGTGGTTTTGTTTATTTTGTGTATGAAAACCCTACAAAAATATTTATATTTTCAAATATTTTAATTGGTTGAAATAAAAATAAACCAATCAGAATGCTCGAAAAATAAACCACTCCACCCAAAATTTTAAAAATTCTGAACTCCGCTTTGACAAAAATATATATAGAAAAATGTTGATAGTAATGATGATAAAATTTGAATTTCAGATTAAATTTCTGAAAATGTTTATTCAAAATTTTTGATTATTTTTATTAATTGAATTAAGTGGAATATGAACCAACGTCATAGCATATATTAAGATTTTTCAAATCAGATTAAGGGATTTTATCAGATTTACAAAATACAAAAATAAGTGAAGTTTTCAATTTAATTGCAATGATATTGTAGATCGTTCGCCTAATCAAAAGAAGCTAATACGAATCTAAAAGCCCAAAGCCTATACTTTAAACCCACATTCAAAATTATATGCATTTTATTCAGGTATTGAATACGAAAAAATAAGAATTTTTAAAGAAAAAACTCTCTTTTTGCTAAAAGTTAAATTTACGAATATTTCAAAAAGTAGAGCTAATTATAAAATTTGGTATTCACATTCGTGATGCTCATCTTAAAATCTATGAGAATTGACGTGTCGCATGTCCGATGCATTTTTGGTGTTGTACTGGAAGAACGCCTACCATATTAATATATCGAATCATTTAAAAATCATTTTAGTTCCTATTATATTAAATTAGATTTTAAAATTTAATTAGAAAAAATTAGATGAGGACAAAATTCAGAGACAGCTGTATCAAATACATTAATTGTATCAAAATAAATGTAATATAAAAAATTTTGTGTGATTTAATCGGGCCATATTTCGCATAAATTTTATATCTTTATACATGGGGTCATATTAAATTAGATAAAATCTTATAAAGCCCAACATATTTTTTTTTTAATCGGAAATAATTAATTATTTAAAAACTTTTTACTTGGGTACATAAAAAAGATGCTTTTGAATTTAAAAACTTTTTCCTTTTGCAATTTTAGTTCATTTTGGCTATTCTTTTTATAAAATCCCTTACACTTCATTAATTTTACTTAAGAGACCACTGTTTCCAACCCATATAATGGACATCTATAAATTTGTACTTTAAAATAATTTGGAATGTTTTACACACTTTTAGCTAAAAGGAAAAAAAGACAGGGCCAAAAATTGATGTTCAACAAAAAAGAAAGAAAAGAATCTAAAAAATATACTTAAATAAAACATACATAAAAAGTAATAAAAGTCCTATTTAATTTATGCCTATACAAGGACAAATCACAATTTTTCAACTTGTGTTCTTCTATTATTTCCGGTTGGAATATAAAAACGACAGAGAAGTGGGGCCAAAAATACAAAAAAAGAAAGAAATATGTATATAATAAATGTTTTCAAACTTTGTTTTGTAACAAATTTTTGCATATGAAATTAGCCACAAATAGCAACAAAAAAAAACAACTTCAAATTAAATGAAAAATGTCTGAATGAACGAAAGTAACACAAAAAAAAATGAACACCAAAAAGGGACCTGAATAAGCAAGCCATTAAGATTTATGGCCAAAAAAATAAATAAAAATTAGTGTACGAGGGTCATTTCGAAAGGTTTTGCAAAACCATAGAAATATGACAAACAAAGTTGAGAAAGCTCTAGCCCAGCGAGGGCTGTCACGGTAAGGAAGAAGAAGAAAAGGATATATTACAATTGATCAATGCCTCGGCCAACCAATTATAATTGATGAAAAAAGGATTTGTTTTTAAAAATATTTTGTTTTGATAAAAGCAGAGATTTGGAAAAAATAAAAATTCTAAACTACCTATCTACGAGGATAACTATTTATATTCTGAGCGTATTAATGAAAAAAAAACAGAAATTTGTTATCTGTCTTTATTGTTTTTCAAAATATTCTCTTTTATGATCTATACACTTTTGCATGCATTTGAACTACTTGTTATAGCATTTTTTCTATTCCATCTGAGACACCTCCAAAATATGGTTTTTGCTGCCGAAAATCGTTGTCCACGTAGTTTATCTTTGACGTGCGATGACCCGTTGAGTGCTCAAAAAGTAACTTATTTAAGCCGATATGGAAGAGCTCGCATTGTCATGGTGAAAAATTATCTGAACAACTTTTATTGTCCGCAATAAGAAAATAATAATTGGAACACACAAACCCAGATATTACATTACGTACAAAATTCAACGAGACGAGAATTTTATACTTTTCTTTATAAACTGTCTGATTTAATAAAATCCAGTAGTAAATCAACACTTTCTGAAAAGCAGCAATGGTTAACCTAAAGTCCAAATTCTAGTATGAAATTATCATATTAGATTTAATTTGTTGTTTCATGAAAATAGGCAACTATTTTGAAACAACAAATAATATCTAATATGACAATATCATATTAGAATTTGGACTTGAGGTAGAACAATATTTTAACTAAATATATGAAAATATAACATAGAAAATCCGAGAAAACCATTTTTGTATTTTTTAACGCAAAAATTAAAACAATTTAAAAAAAAAACGTTTGAAATAAATTCATTCTGAAAACGCCAATTTGTATAAAAACCTACAACCTATATGATAAAATTATTTATTTATTTCTTAAATTTGCAAGTGCAAAAACTTAAAGGATAATCCTCGCATTTGTGTTTTAAAGACTTTCTAAAGAAAAATTATAAAATACATATTTTTGATAAACTTAATGGGTAAATAGAGACTATTTTAAATGAATTAGTTAATGTTATTTGAAAAAAAAACCCTTGTGGCAAAGGCATTTTCGGGAATCGAAGTGATTCAGTTGCCCAAACCGAATTTAGTTGCGGCAAGCGGGTTTGAATTCAATTCGTCTATGACAACCGAATTGTCGGTGGCAACAACTAAATTCGATTGGGCTAACCGAATTACGAGATTACAGCAATCGAATCAGTTCGGTTGGAAAAAATTCGTTTGTCACAATGGAATTGTTTTGAGAGTGTACTCTTATTTATTGAAGGTAGAGTTTTAAATAAAATATGAAAAAATCATTAGTTTTAATAGCAATTTGTATATCTTATTTTGAATTTTAATCTTTTAAAAATCGTTTACTACACTCTTCGTCTGCAACTATATTACATTATTTTTTCAATTCTCTTTTTTATTCACAAATATCTGTTGCTTTGCCAGCTTTTAATAAAATTAAAAATAAATAAGAAAATCCTACTCACTACAGAAATATTTTCTAAGATTATGTAGGCTGAGTTGTATGTTTAAAGCATTTATAGAAAGCAATAAGATTTGTATCTCTTAAATGAATGAGATTTTTTCATCTAAATGTTTCTATAATATTAGTTCAATTTAAAGTAAGTTATACAATTTTAATACAAACCACAAAATATATTTCGAACATTGATTTTTTAACTAAAAAAAAAAGAAAAAAATTAAATATATTGAAGAAGCATTAACAATACTATTGAATAAATATCTTCAAAATAGAATCATATGACATTTGTTGCTTTGTAACTGTAACGATATTAAACACATATTGAATTGAAAAATACTAGAAAATAGAAGAAAATCTCAAAGGCCATCTAAAACATATAATCTGATTTCTTTGGAATATATATATAAAAATATGCATGAACTAACATAGAAATATACTACTATTGTAAAGGAATGACTTAAAGTACTGTTACATTGGGATATTGTATTATTAAGACATTTCAAAATATTAAAAATAATTCACTTATTGACAACTTTATCTCAATATAAAACAGTGGAAGATTTAACTTTTAAGATTAACCCTCTAATGGCAGTCTTCATTAAATTGATCTCAAATGTGATCAATGCATATTCCAGCAGCAAATAAAATTTACGTAATATTTTGTGGAGTAATTTGTCATGTGTGTGTGATTCTATAAAAAAAATTTTTAAGCCAAATTTTAATTTAATAATAAAAAATAGTATTTACAGATTTTGTTAAATTTTAATAAAAATTTATATAAATTTTTATACCAACAGTTTCATTAAATTTATTTAAGTATTTTAAAAAGTGTGCTCATTTAAAATAACTATTTTTTTTAAGTTTTTTTCTTGTCTTCCAGAATGAGTGTAAGGATTTTTATGATGTATTGCAGGAAAAATAAATTTAGTATTAGTAGAACACCGTTTAAGTTAACACAATATTATTAAAGTTAGTTTGGGTCATTTAACCCCAGTGTATATAGGGGTTAATTTCAATGTTTTCTTCTAAAAAAATCTAAAATTCAAAAACTTTCAAATTTATTATGCAGATATTTTTAACAAACAACATATTTTAAGCAAAAACAAATGTCTCGGTTTGTATATTCAAGTCATCATTTTCTTATTGCGGACAACTGATGAATTGGTGTGATGCCCAATTATATGAAAATATAGAAAGTCCGAAAAAACAAATTTTGTTTTTTTAATGCAAAAATTAAAATAATTATAGCACTATATTTATTGCACCTTTGTTTAGAAGTCCCGTCACAGAATTTCATCAGCTACCCTGTATATGACCTAAATCGTACTGTAATAAAGTGTTTAATATATTGGGTATCCGTCGTACTGAAATTGTCCACTGTAGGAAGATATTGCCCATATATATTCGACTTGCATAAATTCTCCGTTATAGGAAGTTGCCAGCTCTTGGGAGTGTCCATTATTGGGGTATTTGACAGTATTCTGTAAATTATATACTTTTGTGTATTAAACCTTTCCAATGCTTTATTTTTTGATTGAATGCGTTAAGTGAGTTCTGTTGCTATAACTATAATGTGCTTAGCATTATCTCTATTTTGGTTTTTTTTTATATAAAATTCCCTTTACCCACTCTACGCTTTGTAGTAAACAAGTACTATTAAATGAACATTGAAGTGTCCCCTAAATTACAAATTATTGAATTTCCATGCTTACCTACATTTCTTAAAAATTTTCTTATATCTTTTGCCATATTAATTTTAGTAATTTTTAATTTTATTAAAATCACATGATTTTGAATAAAAGTTCAAATTTTTCCTGTCTTCCGAAAAATTAAAAAAAAAATATTTTTTTCAGGTTTTTTAGTTGGTGCAAACAATTTGATTTCGGCTTGATAGTTTTTTTTTTTGTAAATCTAATTATCATAGAATTTTTTTTATATAAATATATAATAATAATAAATTACCCCTCAATTCATAAATGCTTTGTAAAGTTATAGCAGGTTTACAAAACGTAATTTTCATATAAAATTTGTTCAATAAACCTTCTATAATTTTACAAAGCGTTTATGAATTTAGGGGTTAATATTTAATAATACTTTGCGAAATAGGGCCCGATTCGGTACGGGCTAACCTTTTCCCATATTTTTTTTTTTTTTTGTAATTCATTCATTTTAGACCCACTGGATCAAAACTGGAGGATACCAGCAGTGAAATTCAGCAATTCATAATATAAGGGACATTGGGGTGACTGCGATTTGTAATGAAAAAAAAATTGGGTCCAATTCCGTGTAGTGCTGTACACTATTTGTTAGCAGTTGGATTAAATAGCTGCACTACAAATTTGGGCCAAATCAGACAGCGCTAACTAGTGGAGCAAACCGATCGAAAATTTGAACAAAGAAAAAAAGAAATTTCTAATTTAATAAAACACCACATCAGTTATATTTAATTTAAATTGCACAAAGGGTTTGTTAATAATTGCCTAAAAATTGCCAATAATTTAAATCGAGCTAAAAATAAAATACAATTAAAGATATTTCGAAAATACTTCGTTCGATTCATACAAAGATTAATAAAAAAAAATATGTTCTAAAAACATAATATCCAAAAAACAATTTTATTTGTTTAAAAAATTCAAAAATTTCATCGGGATGCGTGACGGCATCCAAAATTCTTAGCACAGACATTTTGGCCCAGTGTTATAAAATTATGCGCTTAAATCCCTGAATATCTTATGTATAAAAATTCTGTCACTCTAATTTAGGAACATATATTTTATTTGCAATATGCAGTAGTTGCACATTGCATTATAACTTTTAAAACGAATAGAAATGTGCCGAATTCATGTAGAAACTAAGAAGGTGTATTATTTATAGCTTTAGCTTTTGATAATCCAAGTATATACATATTATCAAAATTATGTAAAAAGCATCTGACTCTCCTAATTCAATGGTCATGTCCTGTTGTAGGTGAAGTTTTATGATGACCCATATTTCATGTTGTTTTTTATATAAAAAAATACTCTTTAAAAATAATGCTAAAAACTGCAAAGAACATAAAATGATAAAAAAAAAACATAACAGCATATACATACTAGCGGTTTTTATGCACATTTTAACATTAATTTTTTTAACATTTTGTTTTGCATATAAAATAAGGCAGGAAGGTCGAAATGATCGATTGAAATTTTAAATAAAAATTTAAGCTTAACAGGTTATATAAAACTGGAAAATTAAAGAAGTACACCACCTGAATAAATATTTATAAACATAAATATAGTTTTCTTTCTGTATGTGTTGAATAAATAAACGAAACTAATTATCGTTATTTGAAATAAATGGTTGGTTTACTGCCACCCATATTAACACTCATACAACCAAAAAAAATAAATAAATACAACACATTCATATACGCAAATACATTATACCTAAGCACTATGTGCGTAACCAATATATTGAACAACATAAACATTTTTCAAATAAAAATCGGTGAAGAAGAAATCGAAAAAAAAACATTACGCTAATTACAGCCAAATGGCACCAATATATACGTCCATTCAATATGAAATTGTATACAAAACTCATGTTTGTTTTAGAAGAGAAATAACGCAAATATATGACCACATTAATAATTTGGGGAATTTTTTTTTTAGTTTTTGGTTTGTTCGTTTGTACTTATATATACACAGTTCTCGTAGCAGACTTTAGCTAAGGTTTTTAGTGCAAATACTCGTATAAAAGCTGTGAAAACCAGTAGAAAAAAAAAAACTTTTTAAACTAATATTACACACATTTATTATAGGCACATGGTGTTTGTTGTACATCCATATAAAATAACAACAACAAAAAATAAACTACATGAACCAAACAGGAAAAAGGAGAAAAGTTATGTAGTTTTATATGAACATAAACATGTGATAAACAGTGGTTATAAAAGTGCTAAAATGGATTTATTCATAAAAATCTTTGAGATGTTATAGTAAAGTGGAAAACTATTCTAATTTATTTTTATAGAAAAAATACAGTATTCCGATGAAAAAAGTTTATATATAGCCACATGATATATTTATACATGCACGTGTAATAAAAGATTTCATATAACTTAGAAATGTGAGATTTTTGGCAAATTTTGGGCGGTTACTGTGAAACACTGGTACAATATAAATTTATTCAAAGTATTGGCTATGACCTTTTCTCATGTTTTTGGCAACATATGGATTCCGCGCCAAAAGAACTGCTCATTTTTTGAGGCCAAGAGCGAGTCTGGCTAATTTTGGATAAACTGTTCTGAATTTAAGCGTATTCAGTGGCAGCGTTCTGCATCGATTGAAACAAATGGCTGTTGAACGGGGCAAGGTCTGGACTACAATAAAGCAAAAGTTCCCAAACACTATTTTTGAAATAGTTTAAATGCCCGGAATATTACGGCTTCATGTGTGGTCGCATATTTCTAGAGTTTTTCGGCCAATGCTCACTTCAATTTTGTTCGGTACAGGTCCCCCGTGATCATCTGGCCCGCTTTCAGCAGCTCATAATAGATGGGACCCTTCTGATCCCACCAAATACAAAGCATTACCTTGGCGTCATTGATATTCGGATTTGGCGTTGATTGGGCAGGGCTTCACAGACGCTTTCTTGCGATTCGGGTTGTCTTATGGACCCGCTTTTCATCGACAGTTATGATTCGGTGCAAAAATGACTTATTATATGGCGCTCAAACAGCATTGCGGACATGCAAAAACGGCTTCAAAACGTGTGGTAGCCAATTTTCTTTTCTTCTTCAATTTTTTTTCTGGATGAATCCTGCTGCTTGCAAAAGTCACAAAACGACAATTTATTAAAAAAAAAACGCAACTATTTTGTAACTACTATTGATTTTTTAGCTTTGAATTTTTGCATATTTAAAAAAAATAAATACCTAAAAATAATGTATTGTTCCAGTAAAAATTATGAAACCATTATAAAATTATATAAAATTAAATTAAAAACTATATATACAGTGGTGGAAAATTTAATAGGAACGATTCAAGTTTTTTCTAATTTTTTTTTTTCGTTGCCTTTATTTTTAAAAATCAAAATAGTGGCTAAATACGCCCCGGGAAGGAAATATGTGGTTTAGAATATTGTGCAGAATTTTCACATAATATCTGTTTTTTTATTTTGTCACTTGTTTTAAGTGGGCGTGGCTTTCAATGAAAAATTAGCGATATCGACCTGTTATCAAATTACAGAGTAAAATTTAGCGAGTACTGATCAGATCTATACAAACTGTATAGTTTTGGAAATTCTGCAAAATTTCCTTAAGTCTTGCATTATTTTTATCCAGAAAAGTTCGCCAGACTTAAAATGACAGTGTCTTAAACATGAAAAAAAAAATTTCTTTGTCTTTTTTAAAACAAGTGACAAACTAAAAAACAGACATTATGTTAAAATTCTTCACAATATTCTAAACCAGATATTTGCCTCCCGGGGCGAATTTAGCCACTATTTTGATTTTTAAAAATGAAGGCAACGAAAAAAAAATTAGAAAAAACTTGAATCGTTCCTATTAAATTTGCCACCATTGTATATATAAAAATTAATTTTATTACTGGAATAAATATTATATATATTAAATAGTCAATTAATTCAAAAAAAAAAAAGTTTCAAAATATTAATATTTTTAATGTATTTGCGAGAAAATAGTGAGACCTCTGCGCTATTATGGTAAATATAGGTACTTTTACGATATTTCACTATAGATCAATTTAACCCCAGATGCACAAAAGGGTTAATTTTCGAAAAATATAGCAGACTTTTTTTAATGGTATCTAGAATCAGTCGTTTTATTTATTTATTAATTTTTTAAAATATGCAAAAATTCAAAGCTTTGTCCTGGCAAGGAATGGGTTACCTTTGCTCGATTTATTTAAAATTTTTACCATGGAAGATCTGCACATTTGGCTATTATATTTTAAACATCACTTCTAAAAATTCATCAGTAGTTACAAAATATTTGCGTTTTTTTTTTTAATAAATTGTCCTTTATTAGATTGGGGTCATATGGGACCCCATGTCCAAAAGGGTTAATGAGGTCATATTATTTTTTCCAAACTTCTAAGCTATAACGATAAAATATTTATAACATTTAAAAGTACAAAATTGATTCATTTTTGATACAAAGTACTTAGAAAGAGTAAATTTATCTAATTTTTTATAAAAATCACACTTTTCTCGAAATCCATAAAAAATAAGAGCTTGTCACCGACAGGTCCATGGAGATTTACCTCAAAATTGGCATATTTTATCTCTAGGATGTATTTAACAAGCCCTTGAAGTGCAAAATCCATTTTTTTTCATATTTTTCCCATATACACACTCTTGAAATTGAAACAGATATCTCGGTACGCGTGTTTCAAGTTATGTACAAATTGGGATTCGGCAGTGCACTAATTTGTACTAAATATTGAGAACGTACACCCAGAAACAGATTGGTGCTGACAACCGAATTTGTTGCCAATGGAATAGTTCAGTTGCAGGAACCGGACTATTTTGATGTGACTACCAAATTGCTATTGAAATGCTGTGCGAAATGCTGTGGTCTGTTATCACAACCGTAAATTTCGATTACCATAACGCCACCATTCGATTGCCTACAAATTGTCGACACGAATTTGTTTTCCCTTAGGAAGACACAAAGACTATTGAGAATTTTCCAAAGTAACAGTAATTTTTTTATTTATTTTTTTTAACATTCTAAAACTATGCTAAATTGTAGTCTTTTTAAAAAGATGGCCTTGGTTGTTGTTTCTTTAATTAATTCAACAGAAAACATTCTACAAGACACGCTAATATATTTTCACATATTTTATAGCAGTATTAAAGTATTTTTATTGGATATATTTTGCTTAAAGGTGTGTGTTTTAATTAATATTCACATACAAATATATTACATGGTAAGCATCTGGTGTTTCCAGCTATATACATTTTATTGAAATTACCCTACGGGAAATTTTAACAAACTGTCACCGAACTGGCCCCTTTATATGAAATAAACTGGTCACTTTTACATGGCGTTGTCATAGGAGGTGGAAATTGACCCCTTGTGACATGTCACAAGACAAATCCCAGGACACGTCCCTGAAATTGAGAGTTCAGTAACCTGTCTTAGGATTTGTCTTGTGACATGTCAGAAGGGGTCAATTTCCACCTCCTATGACAACGCCATGTAAAAGTGACCAGTCTATTTCATATAAAGGGGCCAGTTCGGTGACAGTTTGTTAAAATTTCCCGTAGGGTAATTAGACATATTTTAAGATACAAACACGAATTTCTTAAATAACAATCAATTTCACTAAATTTAATATTAAACAAATTTTTATAGGGTTTCATAAAATGAAATAAATATTTCAAAAATATATAATTTTTTTTTTAATAATGTCTATAAAATTGATGACACAAAGATGTTGAATTAAGATGAGAAAGAAAATTATACACAAAAAATTTCCTACATTGTCAACAATGTTTGGCCATTTTAATATATGTATTAGGGATATAACTTATAAATAATATGTATTTGAAAATATCAAATCGACACTACACTCAGGGAAATTTCCACAGTCAAGATATTTTAGTTATTTGAGTTGTATTTATTTCAGTTTTGTTATTTCAAGTGAAAAAAAAATTCGCTTGTAGAAGAAACGTAAATTTTAAATACATTTGGAAGTCATTACAAAAATCAAACTATTTACTTGAAAAATAATATTGTTTTACATTATTTTCTACGTAAATAGTTTGATTTTTGTAATGACTTAGAAATGAAGTTAAAATGTATATAAGAAAAAATACTAAATTAAAAAACCTCCGATTTCAATACATTATTTTTAATAAATATTGGTATGCTGATCACAAATTTGAGAGAAATCGACTTATTACAATTTAACAATTTATTTTCTATTGGGTCTTTAATAAAGTTATTTCAAGATTTTTAAATCTATACAGATTAATTTTGCATTTGAGTATAATAATATGAGAAAATGTCAAAATATGTTTTTGAGATATTATAGGAAGTATCTAAAATACAATATTTTAGAAACTGCCCTTCCTTTGAAGAGCTTTTGTTGCAAAATACTCCAAACCAACTGTTTTCATAAGAAATACAACATTTGCCAGCTTACGATGATAGAGCCGATATTTACTTATACCCCTAATATATATTTTGCTACCAAACATTACACACAACCCAATTGGAAAATCAAATAAAGCTTCTCTATGACTTCTATCATGATATTATGAATGGAGTTTACACACATACTTATAAATGGTTGTGAGTGTCATCATGTCTATTTTAGCCTTTGGCATTTTTCGTTATCTGTTATTTCCAATCGGTATTCTGCACAATGCTAAAGTTCGGTTCTATAACTTCTTTTATGTTTGTGTGTATTTTTTACAAGCACTTTTTCACATTTTGTCTTTTTTCTATTGTAGTCGTGTATGTGTTTGTGTAACATTTTGCCTAGTGGCAGAGCTAATAAAAATTTAAGCTAATAAATTGTATGTGAATGCATGTACTGTACATACAAAATCTCCATTTAGTAGCAACAATTTTTATACAATTTTTATTTCTTCTTTTTCTGCTTTTTTTTTTTCTTTGAGGTCTCTTTTGAAGATGTCTATAGATATGATTTTGAATTAGATTTGTAAAGAAATATGAAAATATATTACAATCATAAAAATTGTTACAGTAGCAAATATTATTTTAAGTCTAAAAAAAGTAAAAATTGAAAATTCTTATAAAGGAATTAAATTTTCAAATGCAGCTTTAATACATACAGTCTCTAAGCTAACGATTATGATCAACAATATTTTTTTTATTTTAATATTCCAAAGTTTGTTTTAACCGAATAATGGATGGAAACTGGCAGCAAGCACACAAATTTTGGGTAGAATTTCACAATGTTCTAAATGTGAAATCAAAAAATTTAAATCAATTATTAATATAAATAAATAAATATTTTTTTAAGAAAATTTTCAAAAATAAGTATGCATCTTATTAAAGTAAATATTATTGTAATCAAAAAAAATGAATGTTCCTTCTAGTTTGACTCTAGATCATAAATTAATATCACTTTCTGTTTAAATTATTTTCAAATCAAAGAAAGATGATACAATTCTCACAAGTAAATTACAAAGAATAAAAATATATTTGAAAGAATTCGATAAGACCAGCAATACAGAATACGTATTTTCGGCTTTCGCTACAAAGCCATCATCAGTGTATTTCGTCTTGTGTGGGCTAATATTTTTAATGTTGTCTACTTATGTGACCGCTGAAAGAAAATCGAATCGAAAAAAAAACTTTTTTCGTATTTAAATTAATACGTCATTATTTTACAATTTGTTTCTGTGTTCTAAAAATAAGTAGAAACATATTTAATGAAAAAAGAAAACAAATTTTGTTTGATTTCAAAGCTTTTTTTACATAATTTAATTTTTTTGTTTGGCATGATATCAAGACTTTTTTCTATGTGTATTTGTAAAATTCCATAGAAAAATGAAAAATTGATTTAAAAAACGTTCTTTTTGAATTTTTGGAAAAATTAGTTTAAAATTTTCCTAATGCCTTGTTCATAGACTGTAGTTTTTATTACATATTTTTTCTCATATATAAAAGTATTTGCATTATTTAATAGACTAAATATGTTAAATTTTTTAAATAAATTATAAAAAGTTATTAAATAAATAAAATTCTGGTGATTCACTTGTGTCTGTTAAATTTTTCTTCCTTTAGAAAAATTATTAAATAAAATTCTTTAAAATTCTCCTACCGAATTAAAAATCTATACAAGGTTTTGTTTCATTTAAAATGGTATATAGGTACATATATATTTATTCAACGACTAATTTATATATTTAAATTAATTCATCCTAAAATTAATTTTAGTTAACACTTATATAAAAATAAAATAAAATGTAGAAAAATGTTTTTAAGAATACAACTTCACAATGCATCGGACATGATCATAATATCTTTTCAATGATCATAATATATTCCCATTATTATATTATAGTCATGTGGAAAATTTTATGATCATTTCTGGATCATATTATGTTCATTTGGGTTCATACTATGACCGTTAGGAACATATTATATTCAATTTCGTACCTAATTTTTTTCAATTTTAATTTAGTATCGGGTATATAAGTTCAAAATGCGGGATTCACAAAAGATGGTGTATCTTCTACACATGGTTTGTTTAAAAGATACGACATTAATGTGTCAAATATACGCCATTCTCTCGTCTGCAGACGAAACAATAATATGATAACCGAAAAAAGTGAAATTTTAACCATAACATCATTATAGGCGAATATATCATTTGATTGCTACAACCAACTATATGGCAACAGGGAATATAGTTTTGCAGCCATGATCATATTGAAACTATATATATGTATATATAACAGAAAACTAATCATGGTTTTTAATATAAAATGCTAATAACAAATAACGATAATCATAAATTGATGTTCATAAATAACAATTTTGTAAAAATTTCCATTAATCTTGCTCTACCATTTAGCATCCTCATCACAAGTTATACAAAAATGTATCAGTTACAAGTCATGTGTCAATTTATGACCTTAGCTATTATATTTTTGGAATGCTGTTTTTAAAGCCATTTGTCTATCATAAGTGTTTATCGCTCTATGGAATCTCATAATTTCTTTATAACTATGTAATCTATTGTATAAATAGATTTCGTTGAAAAACCATGTGAATAATATTTAATGGCGTCTTGATGGCGCTATTAAATATGTAAATAACTGCATACAATAAACGTCCTTCTACTGATTTCTATATACATATATGTTCTTTTATATTTTTAATAGCAATTTTTTTTTTTTTTGTTTGCAATTTACTTTTCTTATAAAGTAATCATAATAATTGTAAACACTGTTCTTCCTTTTGCCATATAGTGCAAAATACCTTCCTTCGAATTTTAAAACTATTTCCGATAGAAAAATGCATACGATAGTGTAACGTAATTTATAAAATATTATCGTTTGTGAAAAATTCTTACAAATTCACTACAAAGAAAATAAAGAACGATTTTTGTCTTACATAAGTAAAATTTTATAAAATTGTTTTCTTCAAAATTCTGTTTATAAAAGTAGCTCTTATTGCTCTTATTTTCATGTTTTTTCTACATTTTTCATTATATCTTTGGCATTTACAGTCGGATATTAAAGTATGATACATCGATATTATTCCCTCGAGGCGACCAGTGTTTTGCTCTAAGAACCATTGACCTCAAGTATTCCGTTCTAGTAGTTACCCACCAGATCTCAGTTGCTACCACCCAAATGTACAACCCTAATGTCAGAAAATTAAAGCTCGCAAAAAATCTTTAAACTTTTGCTAAGGAAGTTTTTCGATAAACCCAGTAGAAATCTTTTTAATTTTTTGGTTGCCAAACGTAGGAGCCGCCTTTTTCCATTAGATTTTACCTTTATAGCAAAACACTGGTCGCTCGAAGCAAAAAAAATTGATATATCACACTTTAAAATCTGACTTTAAATGCCGAAGATCAGATCATATACGATCCGAATCTGATCTGGGAGATTGTATTTGAGAATGTTCTAGAATTGAGCAATTACCTTAGAATAGAGAGAAAAACTCAATTTTCATCAAAAATATATTCATAATGTCCACAACTACTAGTAGTCTGATTTCAAAAATTTTAAGATATTCATGTTGAGCATGCCAAAGTAATTGAAAATGATTTGTAGCAAGACTAATTTTTGTTAAAGTAATTTTCAAAAATTTTCACAATTCGAAATTTTAGTCAATGAGAACTATAGTTAAGTTAGCCAAATTTTTCACCACATAAAAAACTTTTCCTTCACATAAAAAATTTCGCGCTTACGTCCATATAAAGTACCCTTAAATTAACACATTTTTTCAATAACAACAAATATTATAAGATGGCGCTTAAAAATCACTTTCCGAAAACATAATATTTATATATAGTTTATTTGGACAAAAAATTGCTCATTTTTTCTTAGTATTGGTATTCTTTACAACCAGATTCAAAAGTTAATTGTAACTTTCTTGAGTTTTCTCTAGTCCAATACTTAGTGGATAACCCTTTACAAAACACATTCACATAGTTTCAAGTATGATTGTCTTTTTATTCATTAACTCCCATCTCATTGTTAAATTTTATTTTATCAATTTGATAATAAAAAAATCTAAAATACCCTTAACAAAAACAGCGGTCTTATTAAATTAAACTACTTTAAGATAAAGAAATTCTTTAAGACATTTTTTCCCAAGAAATGCCAATTTAAATGGTTGTGATTTTTTTTGTTTTGGGAAGTTTGAAAACAGTTTTTTTCATAATTTTCAACAACATTCCTTTTCGTGGTATAAAAGTAAAAAATAATTCATTTAAAATTATCATTTAAATGAAATTCTCTTTAATTTAATGTAGTTTTTTCCCAAATTTTGCATACAAACGAAATGAATGAATGAAAGGCGTAGGGAACCAAAGAGAAAAAGTTTTTGGCTTAAAAAGCATTAATAACGGGTAAAGAAAAATGATGATGATGATGCTGCTGCTGATGCTAAAGCAGATATTCTTCTTTTTGTTTGTGTAGTGGAATAAATATGATTGTTTCGGTCGTTGGCTGCTTGGCAGGCAGAAAGTAAGACAGCAGGCAGTCAATTGATGGTGGTCTAGTGGGTTATGGTAATGAAATGATGGTTAAGTTTAGTGGTTATGATGGCGCGGTTAGAGGTTAAAAACTTTTGACACATAAAAGAAATAACTGCAACCATACCCAACCGAACATCTATCCAGCCATTCAGCCAGCATTATTTTTAAACAACAACTACACACAAACAAACAAAATCATTTATGTTTTTACTTTTTTGTTGGCAAAATTGCCAAAAAGAAAGTCATTATTAAACATTTAACTTAAAAGGTTTTAAAACTTCTTTTTTTTATTATTTTCTTGTCCATTTATAAGATTTACAAAGAAGTCATTATTACACTTGTATAAGTGTCAAACATAGGACACATTTACAGGGGAAAAAAACAAATTTAAGAAAAATTAAACAATTTAAAAATCACATCATTACAATTTTCCTTAATACGTTTAACGAGCTTAAACGTATTTTCCATGTTTGTTTATCATTGTTTGGCAAAATGATAATAAAAAAGAAAATAAGTGAAATTATATAAAATTTTAGTACTTTTTATAAGAAAATCAAAATAAAAATCAGGTCATTTAAGTTTTATTCTTATACTCAAGCCCTTTCCCAGTACTCCCTTCCCTTCTTTTTCTCTCTTTTTTCTTTTTTTATTTTGGTTTAACTCAATTCATTTAGCTGTTATTTACTTACCTTAATAACATTATTTTAGACATCGTTGTTTTCATCATCATTATTATTGTCAACAACATCATCATCGTCATCACCATCAGCATCGTCAGCATCATTGTTATTATTGGCAAAAATCATTTTTATTTTCAACTTTTAAATTGTCATAAAGAAAGAAGTATGTAGACTACGGCAAAAAGAAAACAAAACTCATACAAACCGACATTTCCTTTTTCGTTTACTTCACCTACCGACCCTTTTTTCGTTATTTCATTTACCGTCAATAAGAGGATGTGCAATAAAGGAGTTATTTAGTTTGGTTTTCGTTCGTATTTGTGACTCTTTATACGAGTATGTGTGTGTTTATGTGTGTGTGTGTATAGTTTGAATTTTTATTGCTAGTTTTTAACATTGCTGATGTTAGTAAGTAGGGAAAAATTGAAACGAAATTTAACCAATGCGGCAGTTAAAGTGGCGGAAACGGAAACAACTATCTGCAAATGACATCTTAATGTTATTGAAAAAACATTGAGTCAGTAGAAAATTTTATTTTCCTTTTGCTTTTTTTTTACTAGTATATGAAATGACATTTAGTACGTTATGTTGAGATTACATTTTCGTACGTCGTTTAGTTGGTTTCGTTAGCTGTATGCTTGGTGTCACTATATAGCGACTATTTTCTATTTCTATTGGAAAGAAACTTAAGAAATACGAAGTAAAACCTATTTTCTAACAGTTTGTAAAGGAAACATATTTATTTCAAAATTGGAATGCTGTATGACAGAACAAAAAAAATGTGTATTGCTGAGAGTTTAAAAAAATTAAAATTTTTTGTGGGGGTTTGTCTTTTTGAAATGGCAGCAATTTGAGGTAAACATAAATATAAACCATAAATTAAAACTCACAATTGATATGATTTTTTTTTTTGTTTTTGCCTGCGATAATAACCTTTCGCCTTTGAATTCCCCTTTGGAAATAATTTTGAAAATTCATATTTGTAGGGTAAATTGGAGTTCGAATACGACTCTAAAATTATGTCAATAATTATGCCTTGTAATCAAAGAAAATCAGTCTAAAGTAGAGATGGGCACGTGAGCAGAATTTTGCGTGATTCACGTGAATAAAGCATAATCACGCGTGAGTGAAATCTTAATTTACTCACGTGACCGTGAGTGAGTGTGAGTAATAAACATTTATTCTTGATTCTTTTTGCCCATTTCTGTTTTCTGCTTTTAATAAATACTTCCCTTAAGATTTTTGCCGATTTTATATGTTTGGTTTTTGAAATACAAAATAAGGGGCAAAATTACATATTTTCGTTGCAATTTTTAGTTTAAAATTCACAATTTTACTTAATTTTTGAACTTTGTTATTTTCCGGTAAGATTTTATTACTTGAATTTGAGTGACTCAAGTGAATCACGTGTGACCACGCGTGAGTTTGAGTAAAATCTGAATTCACTCACGTGAACGTGAGTAAGTGTGACTAGAAAAAATTGTTGCGTGAGTGATTGTGCTTATTTGGAATTTTTCCCTCGTGAGCGAGAGTGAGTGGCTAAACTACGATTCTATCAACATTTTGCAGAAATGCAGTTATTTAGGAGCCAGTATCCCCCCCCCCTTATAAGTCATGCTTCAAATTCCACAGCCAATACGGCACAGATTTTTATTCCGAAACAAACATTTCTAGGGAAGGCACTCGGCACTTTTTTCGCCCATATAACGAAGGTTGACCCAACATTTGTATACAATTTATTCCCATTGGCAAATTCGATAAACGGTGGCGGCAATAGTTTTTTTTTCATAAAAAATATATTTTTAACCATTTTTTTACTACACAGAGAAAACAGATTCATTGTGACAACCAAATTTTTATTTAATCGAATGGTTTGTTTGGAATAACCGATATATTTGTTTGTGCCAACAGAAATTCGGTAAAAGCAACAGAATTTCTGTTCGAAAAATACATTTTAGTTGTTTTGGAAATACATTTGCTTGCGACAACAAAATAATTTGGTTGCTGCAAAACTTTTCAGTTGGAAAGAAATTTTGTTGTTGAAATGAAACTATTTTCTCTCGGTATCAAGTAATATAGCACTTCCTTTACAGTCGTTTAAAAAGTACCGAAATTAGGAGAAAAAATCAGTTGCCATTTCGCAAATTTTCCGAATCAAATGATGCGTAATTTGGAGTTGATTTTTTTTTTAATTAAAATAGACTTTTAACAATTATTAAAAGTGTATTTGTAAATCCTAAATTTCAGTTTTATTTGAATTTATTTGTATACTCTTATAATTAATTACTACATAAAACAGACAATTATACAATTCAAATTTAATTTCAAATAAATCACTTGTCCTCATTTCCTTTGAGTTAAGAATGTACAATTACAAGTAAAAAAAAATCAAAGTAAATAAAACCAACAACTTGAAAAGTGAATACAGAAAAAGGAAAGAAGACCAAAAAAAAAGCCATAGACTTTGTTACTGTCATATAATCAAGCTTATTGTTATTGTCACCGTCATGGTTCTTTTTACTAATTGCACTCAAGTTGATTATAACAATTTGTATACCCTACAACACTCTGTAGTACAGGCTATAGTGAGTTAGTGCTGATGAGGTCTATCTGTCCACATAAAATTAATGAACCTTGAAATGAAGCCACAGTAAGCAATTCTGAAGCTAATAAAATGAAATTTGGTATATGAATTTGCATTGCCAGTAAAGAATCATGTTGAAAATAGTTAAGATTTTTTCATGTTTTGACCTAATAGGTATGGAAAGATTCTCTCTGAGCTTAAATGTATTGAGTTTAAAGGGTATTATGAAAGAAAAGCGATTTAAAGTGATTTCTTGCACGTAACCTATATAAATTTTCAGTAATGATATAGCCTTCATTCCTTGTAAAAAAAAGTCCTGGTCCAACATTCCTTTTAGTACTTAATTTACAGCATTTTACAAGCCGAAAAGTTAGTAAACTTACTGAAATTTTACTGCTTTTTCGTGGGTTTCTTTGGTATAAAATTGCTCAATGAATCGTACCAGTTGTGAAAGTAGAATTCTAATAGACTAGTTTTTGTGAGCGTGACTCGGCTAAAAAAAAACTAAAGATTGACATGAAAAATTTCAAGATCCAAAAAAAACGAAAAACCCCGAAAAATTCACCATCGACATTTTGAATTTTTCTCTGAAAATGTCTAACCGATATTTACACAACCTACCTATTCGGAAAGTACTTAGAGTGTAAAAACGTATAGGGCCTACGCTATATGGTACATAAAGGATACAGAATTTGTTAGTTGTTTAAGTAGTACCTATTTCAGTTTTATTTCAAGTGACAACAACATTCATTTCTAGAGGAAATGTAAATTTTGACTACATTCGTAAGTTATTAAAAAAAAAAACTGAGAATTCGTAGCACTCATTTGATTCAGTATTTTTTTTTTTTTTTTTAAGAACACAAAAGATATACGTATATAATTTTTATTACTTATTTTGATAAATTTGTAATTCATTTTACTAACAGTCAAAAACAAAAGCAAATGTAGGTTGAGTTGAAATATTACACCCAGAAAACGGATTTGTAGCTGGTTATCGCATTTGTAGCCAATCGAAAGGTTCGCTTGTGATAGTCCAGTTTTTCAGTTGTGAAAAAAGAAAATCATTCGAGACAGGACTAAGTTATCTGTGACAACGAAATTTTAGTTGTATCAAGAATAATTTGGTAGTCACAACCTCTATCATGATTTGATGTAACTTAACCATTCGATTGCCAGCAAATTGGGTTATCTGCACCGAATCTGTTTTTTGGGTGTAGTAGTGCTGTTTTCAAGCGAAATTTTATTTTTTTCTAAATACATTTGCACTATACTCTCGTAACAATTTTGTTGTGACTACAGAATTTTTTTCAACCGCATTGGTTTAGTTGTCCCAACCAATTCAATTGTGACAAACGAATTAGGAGATTCTGGCAAATTCAGTTGGATAAAATCATCGTCCATAACCGAATTGTTGTGGGAGTGCCCAGTTAGTTGAAATTTCCTTCCCGGTATATAACCGAAATCATGCTTTGTTGTAGGGTTTCGTATAGTCTGCATGTCCGACTTTAACTTTTTTTTTTACTTATTTTCATTGGTAATGGACCATCAACATTACCATGCTTTTTATGGACAACATCGAACGATAGCAGTAGAAGTAAAAGAAATAACTGAAATTGATGTTGCTGTTACAACTGCTGCTACAGACATTGAAAACTGTTGTATTGAGGCTGAGGCTGATGCTAATGATAATGAAATTGTTTAGTAAAGTCTGTTAAAGTTTCCATGGTTGGTCCATAACTAATACGAGTGCCTGTGTACAACACAAATACACAATCATCTTGAGTACAAAATAAGTAAAGACAGAAAAAAATATTGAAATACTCATATACACTGAATGATTATCCTTTAATTTTATTGTAGTAAATTGCTTTATTTACACTTGAATAGGTTTGTTTGCTTCCTTGTTACATGTATTACAATGCTCTCGAATTAATTCTTTTTTTTTGTCTGTCTGTTTGTTTGTAGTTTCATTTCAATATCTTAGTCAAATGGTTTAACAGTAAATTATAAATTTTTGGTGTGAAAATTTTTAGAAATATTATTGGCATTGCTGTGTTTTTGTTATTGTATTATGGGCTAATTCAATTGAACAGCATCATGAAAATTGGTCTCCTTTACAATTTTTGTATTGATTGTGATTTTTTTTGTTTATAAGAATGAAATTCGCCCCCAATTAAAAATATCTTAAAGTAAAATTTGGTTTATTTCTTGATGATAAATTTAAAATTATTGGCGGTGGATTTAAATATTTGCTCGAAAGGGTGTTATTTTAAATTTATTAGTTTTTCTACTATTTACACAAATTGAGCTACATCGTTATCTTAGCTTTCAAAAAAAAAAAAAAACCATGTCTCTAAAATTCAGAGAGAGAGAGAGATAAAGCAAAATGGACAAAAAAACTGCAATTTAAAAAAAAATGGGCCTTGATTTCCGTCTGCTCCTTCGGAATACCAACAAATAATATCTAAAGTCCCAAGAGCTAAGATTGGATTATATTTTCAATAAAAATAAAGAGCAAGCCAATTGATAATCTCCGATATTGATGTGATAATCTGCGGATATGTTGTACAGAAAGAATTCTAAGAATGGGATGTCTAAGATTATCGGTCATCTCGGGGATTTTTAAAATTAAAAGTCTGGTCGAAAATTACCCTTTTCTTTGCAAATTGTCTGCCATTTACATAAATTTTCTTTAATATTCATTTTATGCAGCCATTTTGTTATTAACAAAAAATTAATAAAAAAATTTAAGTCATTTTGCTTAGTTGTTTTGACTAATTTGTGGTTTATTTTATTAACATAGAATAATAAATGAAATTGTAATTTGAATTTAATGAAATGTTAGTTTTCCTGTTTTAAAGTGAAATTTTATTGGTTTTTAAATACGGTTGCACATACTCAAAGTGAACAAAATTTTTCACAATTTCTCATTATTTTTCAAATTTAAATAATTTGTTTGTTGCTGTAAAGCACTAAACCCGTTTAAGGATGTAATTATTGATTTATAAACCTGATTATACAATTTTAATAGTATTTTTTCGTTAAGCTATAATCCACAACCATTTGCTTAAAAATATTTACACATTTTGTATAGCCATCGCTACACCATGCGAAAACAGTATATGATTATCACTGTATACAGTCATAGAAATCGAAGCAAGAAAATTTTCGTAAAATTAACAATTTCTCGTCCAATTTTCAAAAGTTTTTTTTATCGTGATATAATTTGGATATTTTTATATGTGGATATTATTGAAGTTAATGCTATTCCCTGTCAAATTGCCAACAGTTTTCTTTAAACTTTTTGTACATCGTTTATATTATTATTATTGTGTTTATATTTTTGCAAACATTTCTAGTTCTATTTTTCATTCATTCGTATTCATTCATACATATTGAATGTAAAATATAAAGCAAAATCTAAATATGAATTCCATAGTAATACCATGCAAAATCCTATACTGCTGCTGATGTTGATGATGATGGTAATGTTTTTGTTGTTGTTTGTCCCATGAAGCGTAAAAATTTAATGTGTTTTTATGGGAAATCACTATGATTTTTTTTCTTCCCTATAGTATCTGTCTGTCTATATGTATATTGTATGTGTTAGTGAATAACGAATAGAAAAAAACTATATTAACAACAAAACACTCAACAAAAAATTTATAACGTGCAGCAAAATTGATAAATAAAAATACAAACACACAGTTAAAACTACACAACTCTCTCTGTTTGCGGGTAGGAGAACACAAGAGTATGCTAAGGATTTTTTTTTATAGTTATGAAAATATTTTCCAAATAAAGAGTTTAAGTTACATACATATTACTCTAAGAAAACTAACAAGGAACCAGGAATCTATTTTGGAACGAGTTATTATATTTCATTTTGGTTTTTATTAGGTCGATTAGGAAAATAAAGATTGAAAACTAATGGAGACATCCAATAATAAAATAATAGTTAATACTGCTGTAAAAAATACTATAAGTGAAATAACATTAAGTACAACAAATTTTTTATGTAATATTGTCATATTCGAATTGATGACGATTTTCGGGTTTTATTTTAATGGCAAAACATTTCGAAGTTAATACTAAATATCAACGAACTTAAATTCAAGATATATTTGTAAAAGGTGTCCTCACGGTATCCTGCGAGTCCTGGAGAAAAACCAATACCTCAGTTCCCAAGTAGAGACTCTAAGCTACCTTTCTTATTAGCAATAATGGTATTCCAGATTGTTAATATAATTTTAACAATTTCTAAATATTGTTTTCTCTTTAAAAAAGTTAATTATTTTAAAATTATAAAAGTTAGTTTTAGAAACATCTTCTCTCGAAATTTAAATTTGTTGTTAAAAAAAATTATATCAAAAAGTAGCTATATATTTTTTTAACATCATAGTTTAATTCTTTTAATAAAAATTTGTTATTATAAAGGTAAAAATTACTAAAAATTTAAGGATCGCTGTTTGTTGGCCTCAAATATTCAAATTTAGTCGAAATCTACCAGTTCAACATAATGTTGTTTTCTTGAAAGGAATTATATGAGCCTTAGTTTCTGGCTTATATGTGCGAAATTGCTCCATTTAAATCATTTCAGGGACTATAAATCACGTCTTTTAAATATTTTCAATTGAATAGCCGTTATTCGAGGCACGAATTTAGGGAAAACTTAAAAAAATAAATACACAAGATTTATTATATTCCAATATAAAAACATAAAATAATATAACCAGAAAATGATTTAAAAAAAAAAGAAAAATATTAAATAGACATACAGTGACCGACTAAAATTTTGTCACAGTCTGTTTTCCTCAATTGATCCTTATATTTTTAGGAAATAATAAAAGCGAAACATTGTTGTTTAAATCTATAATATATTTAAATAACAATGTTTCAATAGGGCCTTTCAAGTTCGAGTTGCTTTTTCAAGTCCAAATTATATACACATTTTGTATGGAAATGTATCATCTGTTTATTGATATATTTAGTATTTAGAGGGTCTACAATTGTGAGTGACAAATGATATCTTGCAAATATCCCACGCGTGCACGCTTACACATGTTGATTCTTCTAGTGAAATTTTCCATAACATTTCGGCATAACTGTGGCTCAATCTCGGGAATTTCACACCGAATGTTGTCTTTCAACGCTTCAATTCTTTCTCGTGTATTTGCAGGGCCATCTTAAATCTAGCTTTAAGATGGCCCTGCAGAAAATATGCCAAAAGCTTTAAATCTGGCGATATTGGCGGCCAAATTGCATCAGAATTTCGTGAAACTATTCTTCCCGGGAATTTCATTGGCAATAAATTCATTGCTTCGTTGGCTGAGGGTCATTTGGTTTCAATTTTTTATGTCTTGTACCGAGCCACTTGACTCAAATTTTTCGATTTAATTTCTTACTCCAGCCTCTGTTGGACGATAATAACGACCAACAATATTGCCATATGTGGTTTTCAAATATCCAGGATTTTCTTAGTGGATTTTAATTTTTTTTATGCGGGTCTCTAGTGAATTGTAACTCCTTTTTGATAAATTGTAGAAACTTTACAATTGACAGCTGTCAAAAGAAAAATAAACAAAAAATCTATCAAAAGAAACTCGAAATTGAAAGACCCTGTATTTAACCAGTGTTTGAAAAATCAGCTCAACGCAATTAACTCAAGAAAATATGTTTGATTGAAAAAAAAAAAACATGTTTAATTGCAATTATACAGAAATATTACAACTAAGTCCAGATTACAGTAAATTCCAATTTTATATAAGAAACAACAACAAATATGTCAGTTGCAGTGCCAGTTAGTAGCTAACGGGACATTTTAAAAATGAGGCTACTTCCCATCAACACATTATCTTGCTAAGCTACTAGCTGCGACCTCAACTGATGCATTTGTTGTTGTTTACCATATAAATTATGAATTTAACTTTAGGTTCAATTTTAACAGGACATTTTATTATCCGGCCTAAGTATATTATATATTTAAGCAAACGATAATCACTCTTTCGAAATTTATTAAAATTCAAAATAAGCTGCAAATTAGTCAACGTCCACCAAAAATAAATCATATCATTTAATAACTGAAGGCGTATACTTGATTTTTTGATTATCACATATCACTCATACGACATGTTCGCCTTAAAAGATATTTTTTAAGAGACAACCCCATAAAGCAAACAGTGTACAAACGGTAATTGGACATCTTTATTGTTTGGACTACCAGTAATGATACCAACTTACTTTCCGCATTACTTTAAAACATATAATAATGCAATATTAATAACTATATTTTCGTTATTTGAAATATATACAGAAAGAATTTAAAAAATTCTAATTAAATTTTTAAACACCTTTCTCATAACAAATTTGTAAATACAAAAAATAACTTTTTAAAAAGGCACCAACAAATAAATTTGTATATCCAAAAAAAATTTTTCTCTTTTTTTGTAACTTTGAATTTTTATTTTTAAACAATTTTTATACGAAAGACAACAATTTACAAACGAGTTACAAATATTTAAAATTTTCGTGTTTTTTGCAATTCTGATAAGGATACACATATCGTCATCTAAAATGCAAAAGGGCGTAACAACAAAAAAAAATCGAAATTTAGTTTTTGATTGATTATGATGCACCTGACTAAATTGCCCCTACAAAATTTTAAACTTATATGTGGAAACAAGTCTATAGTCGTGTTTGAAGCAAGACAAGAAAATATGTCCTTTAAATCTAAAATATCTTTAATTTTACAACGTTTTTTCCTTTTACTGTAAAAGAAAAACAAGTAAAAAGGTTAAAGTCGGGCATGTCGACTATATAATACCCTACACCAGTCTGGTTAAAAGCCCACTAATGTTTGGATCCGAAATTCGAATGGGGTAAAATGGGACTTGTGTCAAAATTTTCTATAATGTGAGTCAGCGACCAAATTTCATTAAAATATCTTAATATTTGCGACCTGCAGTTTGTAACCAAGCCAATTTTGAGGGGACCCTTATATGGGCACTAGATCTAAACATGGACCGGTGTTAACCAAAATCAATAGGCTTCGTCCTTGGGCTGACATAGGTTGGTGTACCAAATTTCATCAAAATATCTTAATATTTGAGACCTTCAGCGTATAAACAATATAATTTTGGTAGGACCCTTATATGGGCACTAGGTCTAAATATGGACCGATGTTCACCAAAATCAATAGGTGTCGTCCTTTTATCAAAATATCTTAATATTTGCGACCTGTAGTGTGCGCACGAGAATGCATGGACAGACAGACAGGCAGACGGACGGACGGACAGACGGACATCGTTAACTATAAGGTGGGTCTAGTACCAATATTTTTTGGTGTTACAATCATCAGCACAAACTTATAATACCCTGACCACGTAATGGTGTAGGGTATAAATACCGATACCGAAGTAAATAAAATATCGTTATCCATAAAATTCCATTACTGAAATAACTGATATATGTATGTACTGTTAGCCCATAAATACCATTGCCGAAATAACAAAAATACAATTATCCGTACAATACCAATACGGTAATTAGTAGCATACTTATACCGAACTTTCTGATACCGAAATACTAAAAATAGTGTTATACTATATTTACACTTTACCAAAAACTAGTAGTTTTTGAAAACTACTTGAATTTATCTGTCAAAGTCCATAAAAAGTTTGAATAAAAAACTAAAAGTTTTTGAAAACTACTAGTGTTCAGAATTGAACATGCATATTTTAATAATAAAATAGTTTTGTTTTACATTTTTATAGTTCTTAAGAAATCTTTAATCTTTACATTTTCATATTTACATTTCAAATTTTCCATCATAAGATATTAGTCTTTTCCCAAAAATCTGTACTTATGAGTATAGTAATAAAACAATAAATTTATAACAGCAGAATTTATGACCTCCTGTAAAGATAAGCATTTTACACAGTATTTTTGGTACGCTGAACACTTATCACAAAACTGTCCGTGAGGTCAGTTGATAACACATGCGTACATACTGAATCGATAACACATGCGCTATGTACATAGCAAATAATAACCACATGCAGTGTTAGGTAAAATATAATTCCTCTTAGTTTTAAGTGATTTTTTGTAACTTAGTTTGTAGGAAATAATTATAAATAAATTTAGTGTTAAACTCAAACCGAATCGGTACAGACCGTGTTTTTTTATTATTTTCTGAATCATTGCGATTAGTATAAATCTGTACAACTAGTTTTTGGTTTTCGTGTAAATTGGGCTTTAACCTTTAAATACCGTTATCGTGTAATCTAAACTGACATTATCATTGCTTATAATCGCATTGCTTTGGGTACCACCCAGGCCTACTATGTATCTGAAGGCGTATACTTAATTTCTGTAACTATTCAATATCACTCATACGTCATGTAAGTCTTAAATTCTATACAAAAATATTTAATACTATATTTATACTTGAGCTAAAAACACCTAGTTTTTGTACAAAACTACTTTTTGATTGTTTTTTTTTTTTTTTTTTTTGTATGAGTTTTGACAAGTTAAAAACTACAAGAGCCAAAAACCAGGTAGTTTTTGCTCAGATAAAGGGTGAGGCCAAAGTAACTATATGATTTGTTTTTACACTATAAAATCTTCTGTATGCACGTTGAGTATTAACTATCGAACGATTATTTTCAAGGAATAGAAAAACAATCTTAGTTCTCTGAGCAATTGTATAGCGTTTCATTTCTGAAATAGAAAAAAAATATGAAATATTCACAAGCAAAGAAGTTACAATTTTTGTACATCATATAGTTACTTTAGCCGCACCCTATATAAATGTGGTATTACACAATTCCACACACTTTTTTTTAAATATAAACAAAAAAGTTTTTTAATATACATCAACAATGGAATTTTTATAGAAAATTAGAAACAGAAAAAAAAATACTTAAACCACAATGTTGATCAGGTTTAATAAAAACCGTTAACCGTAATTTCATAATTTTCCTAATAACTCATATTTACTTTGAAAATTTTCCTTTTTCATTAACAACTTTTGCATTAGTTCTTGACTATATGATGTTTTAGTGGCGCATAAATAAAAGCAATTAATAAATTTAATTTGGATGAAATAAAAAACATATTTTCAAGGCTATGGTCTCTCAAGGTTTTCATATCGATGAGGATATTTGCTATACAAACCGAATCTGAAATACACATACAAACTTTTTGTTTAATCTATGGTTCAAATATCACATTTTTTATAATATTTTTTTTTTCTTTTTGTTATCCCTAAAAAATATAAAATTCCCTTGAAAATTGTGTAAAAACGTAGTAGATAAAGCAAAATTTTTAACAACTGAGAGGAACAACTGCTTTTTTCTATAAATTTGTTTAGAAAATCTTAAAGAATTTTGTTGTTTTCAATTAATAACTGTAATAGAAATTTTTTTAAAGTGGTTTTAGGAACTTTCAGTTACAATATAGAAAATTTAATAAAAGAATTTTACATTATATATTTTTAGCACCTATTTTGTGAAATGCCTTTATCTAAAGGAATTTTAATAAATATTTTTTTTAACATAAATAGTAAAAATTTCATACAACCAAAAATTTTGTTTGTTTTGTTAGCGCCCTAAATTGGTCCCATCTGTTGCTACAATAGCAGTACAGGCAGTAGTCTTGTTGTAGTGGCAAATGAATAAGTGTTGTATGTTGCTTCCATTTTTCAACCTAAATTAGTTTAGTGTTACACCATTTCACAATTGTTGTCAGCTATGCTCTAGTTTCTTGTTTTATTTGTTTTTTTTATCTTTTCACTCCTGGTACAAATAATATAAACACTTTGTCTACAATTAAACCCTGATTGTTGTGTTGTTATGTAGTTGAGTTTTTTTTATATTTTATAACTGCTGTTGATATTTTCTTGTGTATTCTTACTCCCCATACAGGCTAGAAAGCATTAATAAAAACCTTATTTTTTTAGGAAACTATGCCGCAATGTTGTTTAACAATAACCTGACAACTTGACCTCACTTTTAATGTTAAGAGTAGAAGATGAAAATAATATAATATCATATAATATAATAACCGTCTATTATGTTCCCTTGTGTATGGCACACATATACACAGACTGTTACGTAGTAATGTTACATGAAGTATATATATACATTTGCTTGTGTGTTTTTTGTGTAAATTACTTAGTCACTGCAAAGTGTGTGTTTGTTAAGGGAAATTAAATGTCAACTTTTTATATATTTTTTGCCGGTTGGTATTTCTTTTTTTTTTCTCTTTAATATATTACACCACATATATTATATATGTTACGTTTGGCTTCACACACACACATACATGCAAAATAATTTAGTATTTCTATGTACAATTTTGTATATGATTTTTGTATGAATATAAGATGGTACATATATTCTATATATTTATCGTATAATACTGGAAATATTTTTATGCAAGTTAAATACTTTAATTTCAAATCTATTATACGAATTGTTAAAATCCCAGTAAAAATATAATCCAAAGAACTGGTTGGAGAACACTTTATACTGCATTAGCATTGGTACTAATTTATGTTCTTCAAACGGTTCTTTTTATATCAAATTTGACCTAGAAACAATATGTTCTTTTTCTCAAAACTAGAAGAGATTGCTATAGAACCGGTTCTATAACTGTAAACAGAACCGGTTCTGGGGCAGTGAAACCTTGCATTTTGACTTTTGGGACTCAATTCTAGAACCGATTTCATGGTACCGGTGGTAAAAGCACCTGTTCTGGAATAGATTCGTATGTGACCGGTTCTAGAATATTTTGCTGTGATTAAATACCCATGAAAATTTTCTGTTCTAAAGAATCGTTTGTACAGTAGCTACTTTTCATTTGCAACATCTTCTAATATCAGTTCTAACACTGATGATTTTTGTTTGATTGTCCCAAAAGCAACCAATACTGTAGCTAAAATTGGAACTAGTTGCCCAAGAATCAGTTTTGAAACTAGCTCTAGAACTGATTCTCCATCAGTTATACCTTACGCATAAGATCAGTTATACCTGAACTAGTTCCATGGATTCGGTTCTGGTGGAAGCATTTTCAGAATTGGTGTTTTTGGCAACTGATTGTAGAAAATTGGTATGGTAAGTTACAAGAATTGTCACCAAAAAAGCTAAATAAAGGGTTAAAATGTTCCACAGAAATGTTCTCCGTAGTATTTTACATAAGTTCGCTGAACACATCATATACCTAAAATGGAAGATTCACATGGTTTCCTCCTAAAATCCAGGGATGTGGGACATTTGAGCGCCAATTCTGAATAAGTACGAATCTAACCCTTTTAGGTTAGCCAAAATTTTAGGTTTTGACTTATTTATAGAATTGAACTTAAATTTGCACCTCTGATGTTTTCATTGACTTATAGCTGAATTTCATGACAAATATTTTTGTGTAAAATTTTTAACCCTCTAACTTTTCCATTTGAGGTACTTTTAGGCAACTTTTTAAATAGAGACATAAACGATCCCTAAGTTGAAGAGTTAGAGGGTTAAAAAGTTCCCCAAAAATATTTGTTTTTGAAATTCTGCTATAAGTCACTGAAGACATCGAAGTTTAAAATTTAGGATCAATGCCAGAAATAAGTCAAGACCTAAAATGTGTTCAGAGTTAATTTCGTACTTATTCAGAATTGGCGCTCAGTAGAGTACCCATATGTGCAAAAGCGTTATTTTTTTACCTCCTAAATATTTCAAGTGGATTGGGCGTAAAAATTAATATCCCCCCGATAATTTATCCTCTCAGATTAAAATAGGCCAGTCACCCGCGGCTATTAGCCCTAAAAATGGACTAAAATTATTTCAAAGTTTCTTTGCGCTATAACTCTTAAAATACTAAAGGGACATATCAGGCAATAATGTAGCTAGCATTTTCATTTAAGTGGATAAACACAAATTTTGATTTTAACCACTTAAATTACCATGAAGCGTCATTGATACATCAAAAGTGTGTATGAAAAAAATGCTAGCCACTTCTTTGCCTGTAGATATGCCCATTCAGTATTTTTCTGTAAAAGCTTTACTTTAAGAGTTATAGCGCAAAGAAACTTTGAACTAATTTTAGTCCATTTTTAGAGCTAAAAGCCGCGAGTGACTGGCTTGTTTTAGTCCGCGAGGACCAATTTTTGCGGGGATATTATTTTTTACACCTAATCTACCGGAAAATATGTGAGGAGGTGAAAAAATAACACTTTGCACATTCCATATGCTTCATGGGTGCTCACGGTGCACATATCGAAATTCAACATATTGCTAACTAAATGTCACCCTAGTATACATTGGTACACTCAAAATAATAAGTCTGTTGGCTGAACAGAAAAATTTGTTGATTTTAAAATATTTTTTGTTAAATTTAACAAATCTAAATTTAAGTAAAAAACTGGTAACTAGTAACTAAACTATATTTGTAATTATACTGAGTCGTAGAATTTATTCAAATTTAGGGTCTCCGTACCCTCCCCGGGCCTACTCCATATCATCTAAGGGCATGTAAGGGCACTTAAAAGGAGCAACCATTTTATCGGTTTTGCTTTATCTTGAGATATGTGCCATTTTATAAAGAGAAAAATTTTTATTAAAAATTTCCGAGGGTCCAAGGCTCTAGCAGGATACATTATGTTACGGGGGTATTATATGGCTAGGGGTAGTCGAAATTTTCATCAAATTTGCCCTATCTATCTTAGTTTTCGAGATATGAGCCATTTTAAAAAATTGGGAGGGAAAAAAATAGCGCCATGTTTAAAACTTCGGAGACAGTGGTCCTCTAGCGGGTAATAACAGAAACATGAAAATATTTTATTTTAACAATAAATTGTGTAAAGTACTGCCCCTAGCCATATAATACCCCCGTACCATAATGTACCCTGCTAGAGCCTTGGACCCTCGGAAATTTTTAATAAAAATGTTCCTCTTTATAAAATGGCACATATCTCAAGATAAAGCAAAACCGACAAAATGGTTGCTCCTTTTAAGTGCCCTTACATGCCCTTAGATGATATGGAGTAGGCCCGGGGAGGGTACGGAGACCCTAAATTTCCACAAATTTTACGAATGGGTTCTTAAAAATTTGCTGTAAATAATTTTGAAAATTAACACTCAACTTTTGTTAAAGCACGGAGGATTCTTAGTATTGTGTTAGAGGAAGATAAATAAAATTCTTGTTTAAATCAGTTTTTTAACTAAAAATTTGTTAAAAATTTATCAAATCGATTTGAAACCCATTTTAGAGATTTTTCGACTGATGTATTATTTTAAGTGTATTGTTGTATTGGTATCTATGTGTATGTATTCGTGTGTTGATGGTCCATAATAAACATTATGGTTCTATGGTTATACATACGTGGTTCACCAGAAAATCCTCAGTATTTTGTTTATTTTTAACTTATATATAAAAAGGTTTTGAATTTAAATAAATTTCATGAATCCAACGTTAACATTGAGATTTCAATTAACAGAACAAATTATATGAACACAAAATTGTTTAACTTTAATAAGTACACACAGAAAACAGGTTCGTGCTAACGAGCAAATTTGTCCACCGAATGACCATATTAGGATAAGCGAATTTTTAATTCATGACTATCGAATAGTTGTTTGGGTAATTAAAATTCTATTATCGCAGTTAAATTATGGTTGCTTAATAATTTCGGTTATCACAACCGTTTCATTCGTTTTCTCTATGTATACTATTTATAGTTATATGCTGAGTTTTCGACCTACTTAATGTTAACTTTATATAAATTTCTTTGAATTAACGATTTCTTGTAGTGTAAACATATTACAATTTTTGAGTGATAGACAAAAAGCCTCAGGTTGCAAAATTATAATTTTATATTAAAAAAAAAAATTGTTAATTTGTATTTTTAGAAACATTTGCCTATATGTATAGAGAAATGCTGCGTAAACATAATTTAAAAATAAAATTGTTGCCTGCCACAAGGCGTTTTTGCTCACGTATAGTAGAACCAAATCAAAATTTATATGAATATGACGTATGAGTAATATTTTATTATATTAAATATTCCACATACGTCAAAGTGTCTACATTTGTTTTACATGTTATACAAATGGAAAATATTGCTAATACCAATAAAAGGCTATAGATTACAAGATTTAATTTCCCCCAGTTCTGTACTTTATTCTATAAATTTTTATGAATATTGTGTATATACTAAATTAACATTTCTTTATTTAACTCATGTTGTTTTTTTTTTTTTTTTTATTTTGCTTATTTTTATATTTTTACTACTATAAACATTAGCAAATATTTTATCATTTTGTGTATCATATATGTATATAAAATCAAATGTTTACATACATCTCCATTAGTCGTGTAAATTACAGAGTGTGCCTGTGTTTGTATTCATCGTCTTTAATATAATTAGCAAATATACATTAAATAAAAAACGTAAAAAAAAATCACTCAAGACTTTGTAACACTATGGTGATGGCAAAGTTGATGACTATGTACAACAAAAAAATGTAATTATTTTTTATGTAACGAGGTTAATTAAAACAATTAGTAAATTAAAAAGGGAAAATATTGATAATGCATTAAATTAAATTAGCAAAGTTACGAAAGTTTTAAGCAAAATAATTTGATTATTACTTAATTTTTTGAATGTTTATTTTATAATCGGTCATAATGTATACATTTGAAATTAAATATACACTCTAAATACAACTTATTGTATTCTTTAAACTTCGTCATACACTATAATTATTTATATGTATATGTATAAAAGAATCCAAGCTGTTGGACCTAGGAATTTGAAATTTGGTACATGGTTTCCTTATCCGGCCTAGACGCCTGCCATTATGGATATTCCTCTTACGAGGAAATTCCTGCAGGGAGATACTGAAGGGGGAAATACTGCCTCTTGGCGGCCTGCCCAAAGCACTTTTGGTAGAAAGCCGATTAAATATTTATAATGGGCAACAACTCAATTTTTTAGAGGTGTTTTAAGTTTTTAAGTTTAAACTGCTGTAACTTTTGCGCCTCTTTTCTGAAAGTGATTCATGGAAATGGATTCGACATGTCTTGATATCGCCTAATTTTTGTGAAAAATCATATTCATTTGTCATAAAAAAAATTTTTTTTAATCCCAATTTTAAAGAAATTTAAAAAAATTCTATATGTATATAAGTAAAATGATTCAACTATTTCCAAAACAACTAAAAGATACTTTTATATAGAGAAAAAAAACTGATAACAATGTGAAGTAGTTTAAATAAATATGTGCACACATTTTCAAGAAATCTAAAGATATTCATGGCAGTCTCTTTGAAAATAGTGTTCAAATACTATAAAATAAATTTCACAAAACTTTTGTACAATTGTTTGAAAGCTCATACATTAAATTATCAGTTGTACTACTGAGTAAACTAAGTACGTTTAAATTTAGTTTTCATATTATGTTTTCTCATTATTTAATAAAATATTGTGTAATAAAACACTAATTCCCGACAAAGTTTTAGTAAAATGCGATTTAAATTCAGTTTATATTTTTTCAGAAAATCTGTTTTTTTAAGCATGAAATAATAAATTTAACTTGCATTTCATTGCATTTACAGCGTTAGCAAAATAACATCTTAAGGGATTTTTTTTTTCTTTTAATGTCCAAGAAAATATTTTTCCCTTTCGCTTTTTCTTAAACTTGGCCATTAGTTGTTCTTAACTCGAGTGTTTGTGTTGTTGTTTTTGTAAGTCTCTTTAGACTTAAATGCAGAACTGCAATTTGTTTTGCTAATTATACGTAAATTACTAAAATAAGAAAAAGGTGAATACTAAGAAATAGTAATTAGCTCTTCTTGTATTTTCCTTGGATAATTTTATTAGTTTGCATTCTTCTTGTATTTCACTGTTTTATGTTTTGTATTTCCTTTTATTGCAGGTCCACCCGTTTTGGTAGAATCAATATATGGTACCATAGCTAGACTGCCTTGTAATGTAACACCTCCACTGTTAGACGATAGAGTCGCCCTGGTGATATGGTATAAGGTGGGCTTGAAAACACCTATATACAGGTAAGAAATTAAATTAAAAATAAAATAAAATATTTGGCTCAAAAACTGTAAAAGAGTTTTTGTCTAAAGCACCGCAAGTTGTTCCGATTTCACGTGAAAAAACTGTTATACTCTCCAGCAAAATCTTTCATTACCAAATAAGTGGTTATATAATAGAAATTCATAGCTCCGCACAACTTATTTCTTGGCGTCTATAAAATGTATAAAATTTGACTTTGTAAAAAGTACTTATTTAAACTATTGTGAGTAAGTCATTATTTTATATTTAAAACCAATGGTTACAATAGGCCGTTATTAGGAAGTCATTATTTTATATTACAAAATAATGCAAAATGTAATGATATATCATTATTGGTAATGCAGACAGCAATAAGGTGTCATTACCAATATTTTGCTGGGTCCATATAAAAAAAATATTTTTCACGATAATGAGTTTCACGTGAAAAGTGTGTAGACTTTGTTTTCACGCAAATTTAATATAAAAGACTATTATATTTCTTGGGATAAAGTGGCTGATTGTGTTTATAGTGATTTAATATTTCTAATAAAATAAAAAAATTATTAATTTTTTAAATTTAAAGGAACTTTCGAAAAATTTTAAGTTCGAGTGAAAATTTTCCACATGAAAAACAACTTACTGTGCTTAAGAATTAAAACACAGCTGAAATTGTTTAACAGGTTAAAATAAGTTTAAAGTAGGACATACACTTTCAATATTATTGATAAATTTTTCAAAAATCAACCACTCAGAACATTTTATTTTTAAATACTTTGTTCCGATTGGTTGATTTTGAAAATATTGATCAATAATATTGAACGTGTATGTTTGCCTTAATAATAATTTTGTCAAGTATCGAATGAAAATCATTGAATAGGTTTTTGTTTAATTAATTTTGAAAATAAAATAGTACGAAAAATTAATTATCTCTCTTTTAAACCGAAACCACGAATTTTGTCTCTATACGATACGAATCCCGATCTATTTTTTACTAAGCATGGATTCCGTGCTAATTTTTGCTTTTGTCGGCTTCACAGTAATCATTATACCCTACACCACTACGTGGTCAGGGTATTATAAGTTTATGCTGATGTTTGTAACACCAAAAAATATTGGTCAGACCCACCTTATAGTATACCGATCGGGTCAGAATTTTTTTTTATTTCGATTTAACGATGTCCGTCTGTCCGTCTGTCCGTCTGTCCGTCCGTCCGTCCGTCTGTCTGTCTGTCTGTCTGTCCATGCATTCTTGTGCGCACTCTACAGGTCGCAAATATTAAGATATTTTGATGAAGCTTGGTACACCGACTTATGTCGGTCCATGTTTAGACCTAGTGCCCATATAAGGGTCCTATCAAAATTATATTGGTTATACGCTGCAGGTCGCAAATATTAAGATATTTTGATGAAATTTGGTACACAGACCTATGTTGGCCCAAGGACAAAGCCTATTGATTTTGGTAAACATCGGTCCATGGTTAGACCTAGTGCCCATATAAGGGTCCCCCCAAAATTGGCTTGGTTACAAACTGCAGGTCGCAAATATCAAGATATTTTAATGAAATTTGGTTCGCTGACTCACATTTTAACCCATTCGAATTTCGGATCCAAACATTAGTTGGCTTTTAATCAGACTGGTGTAGGGTATTGTATAGTCGGCATGCCCGACTTTAACCTTTTTACTCGTTTTTGGAATATTTATAGTGGCAGTGGCGCCCTCTAGTGGTGAGATTTGAATATCTGACGCTTTGGACGTACTTATTGGTTTAAAAAAAAATTTCATTTTTGTTTTTTGATAATACAAATTTCTGCAAAACAAATTGCAAAAATTTCAAATATTGCTTCTGCATTATTTTTAAGAATATTTTAAAAATTTGGTATTTTTATAGGTTTTTGTTTTTAATTGCTATTTGGCAACTTAAATTCTTCCGATTAGTGCAGACCCGCAGATATCAATAAATTGCGGTTACGTTGTAGAGAAGAAGTAAAGAAAGGACTGGTAATTTTTTTTTTTTATTTAAAGAGTTAAAATTGGGCCTGCCGACTACACGATACCCCACACCAGTCTGGTTAAAAGCGTTTGGATCCGAAATTCGAATGGGTTGAAATGACATGCGTCACATGATAAAAAATGATAAAAACATTAGCAAAACGGCAAAAAAATTTAATTTTACCTAGTGTTAGATATCTTCAAGGGAAAATCCGAAATAGGGTTCATATGGAGCATAGCTTAAAATATGATACGACAACATCTAAAATCAATAGGCTTCGTCCTGGGGCTGAAATAAGTCCAAATTTTATCAATATATCTTAATAGTAGCGTGCGCACAAAAATACAATGGCAGACAGACAGACTGGTAGATCTGTAAATCGAAAAGTGATTCTGAGTCGATCAATATACTAAAATGTGGGTCTGGGTTACAAAAATCACTACAAACTTATTATACTCTGTCCACGTATGGATGTAGGGTATGAATATACCTAACTTATGCAAATATAAAACTTCTTACTGCTTTTCTAATTTTTTATCATGTTATAGAAAAATTTTTATGTAAATTTAACCCATTCAAATTTCGGCTCCAAATAGACTGGTGTAGGGTTTCATGTAGTCGGCACCTAACTTAACTTTTTTTACGTTTAACGTTTTATTATAAAAAAATGTTTTAGAAGTACACTTAAAGCAATTAACTATTATAAAAAAGTGTGTTGTTTCTTTTACACTTTTATGGCAGCTAAATACCAAAACAAGTTGAATACTTGCAGAACTCATCTTTGTAATAGTATCTTTTGAGTTCATAATAAATGATATTCAATTATAAAAATCCTTTTAATTTATTTTTCTTATTGTATTCTCTTCCTTCATTTAACCCCTCCTTTTTAATAAACATTAAATAAATCCTTCTCACTTAAATGTCCGCTTTTTGTTTCATGTAAAAAAAAACTTAATTCAAGTTAAAAGAAAAAATTACATTTTTTTCCTCTCTCTCTGTTTTTTTGAATGGCATTGTTTTGTTGGCTTTTCATTAATTTGTCACTGAAAACTTGAGCTAAAAGCAAAAAAAAAAAAAAAGGAAAATAACGCTTTTCTTTTACTCGCTAATGAGCTGCAAAACTATTTTCGTATTTGTATTTTTTTTTTATCATTACAACATTTTGATCAACAACCAAAAAGTTTCTGTTAACGATAAACTTGAAGAAATGTTGATGACAAAAATGACGATAATGATGACAATTTTTTTAGTGAAAAATTAGAAGAAGAAAAGTTTCATTTTTTTCTTTAAAGAAATGTAATATAAAGCTATGACAAGAAAGTTGTGGCCTTCACTGTTGATGATGAATTACAATTAGATGTGGTGTTCTTTTCTTTTTAGAAAAAAGAAACTAAAAAGTTAAACAAAGGAACACATTTAATGAGTTATTGTATAGATGTCATTAGTCTTGCCAGTGTTATTGAAGCTTTTAACATATTTTATAAAAAAAAAAAGTTTTCTTAGGAATATTTTTAAAATAAAGTCGTTAAGGCTTACCTTAATTAAACTGTTTTCTTGTAGTATTAATTAATTACAAAGTATGAATTTTCCAAAAATTAGAGAATATTCAGTTTTATGTTTCTCAACAAAGTATTAAAAAACTTAATAAGCCAATACTGTTAAAAAAATTTATCTTCATTTTATCTTCTCTCCTGATCTTTTTATTGTTTTTTATTTTCAATTGATTCAGCTCGAGGTCATACAAAAAACAAATTTGTATAAACTGTTACCGTTAATTAATTAATTTCATTATTTCGATTTTGATTTTGCTGAGATAGGAAAACTTAAAAATATACTAATAAATAATTTTAAAAATATTCATCCGTTGCTCACTGTGTAAAAACACCTTTAGCAAATCTTAAATTTTATTCAAGTTAATTACTAACTTTCCTTATTTGTATTTTATTTAAACTTAACAATACCATTTAGATTTTTGTTATTGTCCATGCAGTTTTAATGTTATTTTTGCCTAATTTGTCTTTTTAATTCTTTCGTTTTAGTGTTGATACACGCGAGTCCAATTTTTCCCAAGGCACTCATTGGTCAGATGAAGCATATCGAGAACGTTTGTCATTTTCATTGGATGGTCGTACGGGGACATTAACAATGAAAAATACTCAACAAGAAGATACCGGAGAATATCGTTGTCGTGTTGATTTTCAAAAGAGTCCTACACGAAATTCAAAAGTTAATTTAACTGTTATAAGTAAGTATTGAAATTGGTCATATACATATGTTTAAAGGAAATCAATAAAAAAAAAACTTATATTGCGAGCAAATGAAGTTGGATTTAGAAATTATAAATCAAAAGCATTATATTAAAGCAATTTAATTGAAAAGACTATGATGTGGTTGACAGAAGAATTCGATTTCAATTCGGTTGCGACTACCTAAGTTACAAGATTGCAGCAACCGAACCAATTCGGTTGGAAAAAATTCGATTGTCACAAAGGAATTGTTTTAAGAGTGAGTTACTTGACTCTGAACTGGTACAAGCTCTTTTGTACGAAAAGTGCAGAAAAATTTGCAATATCTTGAATTATAGGGGTCTTGGTTTCATTCGATATTAATATCATTATTAAATTCCAATATCAGTTTCTACAGTTTTTTTTTTCTATATCAGCTTAGAATTTCATAAGGGTAATATTGCGCTCCCTACAACACAACCAAGTTTCATAAAAATCTGCAAAATATACTACAATGAAGTTTTATAGTCTTCTTAGTCCAATAGTCGACCTGTTAGAATGGAGGGTAAAGAAAAGCAGTAAAATGTTTTGTAGTTAACAATTTTAAAAAGAAATCACTGATGCATGGTATACAAAAAAATTCAATGCCACCAAAACATAGTTGCTACAGGAAAATCACATTTTATTCCTTTTGTTAAACTTAACAAGTGCGAAATGTATCTTCTAAATACTCTTTATACCTAAAAGTCTAACAGAATCGGATATGTGTTGAGTTTAGAGGAAGTGAATAAGTTTTACTTTTGACACATAGCACTACTAATACCACTAGTATAACAACAAAAACTAACACAATCCTAAATCTTTTGTGTAAAGAAAAAAACTCTTAAATAGAAATAACTGATTTTCTTACGTAAATATTATTATAGATTTATTTAGAATCATAGATAACACTGCTCTACAAAAACAAAAGGTGAATGTTATTGCAGTGGATTTAGGATAATTGGGGGGTGCTTATTTCAAATCTCCAATAGCTCTAGATTTTGCACAACTTGCGATTTAAATTTTTTAAATTTTTCAGCCGATTATAATTTAGTAACTATAGCTTTGGAAAGACACCTCTTTACACAGTCTAAGCTTAATTTCGTGCCCTATTTTACAAACTTTAGTGTGTATCAATATCTCAATAACTTTTCTGAATATAGTGGCTCAAAATCAAAATTTTTTAAAGTTTTTTTTTAAGTCCGCTTTCAAATGTCAAAGCCAATTTGGAAAACATTAACAAATTATGTGCACTTTTAGAGCCTTTTATAGTTAAATTTAGATTTAAAATGAAGAAAAATATATTTTACTGTACTAGAAATCTACTTTACTACACTCAACCAAAAAGGTCTGTAATGGCTACTGAAAATTTTGCTGTTATTATGGGAAATTTAACTGTTTTGAGGCCAGCGGTATTTTTTGCTAATTTTAGCAACACATGGCTGCTGATCTGTAGAACAATAAAATTAGTAGAAAAAATTAGTAGCCGCTACTAAATTTTTGTAAAATTTATATAAAATGCAATTCAAAATCGATTTGCTAAAATCAGTTAAAAAACTTACTAAATATCATAATTTTAGTACATTGAAATTAGTATAAATAATTAGTTGCAGCTACTAAATTTCAGTAAATTGCAGTAAACTGTAATTTAAAATCAATCTGCTGAAATTAGCAAAAAATTGTACTTAAAAAATAAAAAAACTGTAAAATCTAAAAAACAAAAAAATTTTTTTTTTCTTTCGATTGTAACAAGCGTATAATTACTTCATCGTACTTGAAATTTGGAGTCAAAATTGCAAACGGTTCTCCAGTTATTGCCGTTTTGTGCATTGGAGAAGCAAATAAAATTTTCTGGGTGTTATTTCTAAACTAAAAATATATCAATAGTAACAAATATAAACTAAACAAGAATTGTAAAAAATCAAAAAAAAAATATTTTTAAATTAGTATATTTTTCTGCTAAATTTAGCACTCGGTTTTGAAAAATTAGTAAAATGTTTTTCTGAAATCAGCAGCGAAAATTAGTAAAAAAAATCCGTAATTTGTAATAAGAGAATAGCAAAACTGATTACTGAAAATAAAAATTGTACTAATAATAAGTAAAAAAAATGGTATAGTGCGATTGGAAACTGTTTACAAATTTTTTTACAAACTTTTTTATTTGAGTGCATTACAGAATTTTTTTTCTAAAAACATCAGATTTCATTCACTATTGATATTGTTGCGAAATTATTGTGATTTTCAACCGGGTTTCCCATACTGATTTTGGTACTGATGAAATTGTCTAAATCGAGATATTTTTGAAAATTCAAAATACCGACCTTTGGGCGAATCACGATCTTTTTCTGTATTGCACACATTTTTTCTTTATCATTTTAATATTTCATCTCCTTTTTTGTTAGCAATTGAAGTAAGTGAGACAATAATGTTGTTTTTATATTGACAACTTTTAAAGTTGCAAACATTTATTAAATAAAATACATAACTAACTTTTACTCAGCTAGAACTTTAGTGAATTTAAAAATTTTAATTTACGAAGCCAACCTTATCAACGAAAAAACCATTCATAAGTAGTTTAAAAAATAGTCCAAACATATGTCTCAAAATCTTTAAATATTTGTTAATTATCGTATCATTTCGGAGCGGAAAAAAATTTTTTTTCATAGAATTTGACATTAGAAATCCTTGGGTGGTGCTATCGTGAAATATAATCTATTTTATTTTATTATAGGTTCTTCTTATCCTCTCATGTTTATACTCCCTTTCTTTATTTTAATGCAAAAATTTATGATATTATCATAAATTTTATTTTTTAATAAATTGGGTAGTTAACATATTACTATTATTAAATTAGTTATTAAAACTTTGTTAGTAGCCCATCAATTCGTTGTTATATTAAGTACATTTAATGGGCAGAAAGTCTCTTTGTTGTATATGCCCCATGCTGACTTTTGTCGCTGTCCGTCGCTATTTCTAGAGCTTTTTTCTACTCGTAATAGCGGCAGCCTCTAGCCTTCTCGCTATTGTTCTGGCACGGCATTGAGATGAAAGATGCAAGAGACTGCAGCTCTGAGAAAAACATGCTCCACAATGGAATACCGAAAATAACAAGAAAATAACTATGAATATCGAAAATAAAAAGATTTCGATATTTAACAGTTTCGATACTGATTTATCAATTAAAATTCGGTATTGTAAACCCTATTTCTTTTACACAAACTCGGAATTCAAAATATATTAAAGCTGTGAAATCTAATCTTAACAACTTTTCATAGTATAGTTTTGGGGGTTTGTTTTGGTATGGTAAAGGTATAACAATATTCAAACCATACTTGGAATTTAAGCACTGAGACATTGCCTTTTCCATATAAATGCGCATTCTTCTATCTCAGCATTTCCATGAAGAAGTCATTGGCTCAAAGCTTTTTCCCTATGTATGATTCGAACTAATAGTATAGAGTAAAAAATGGTTTCTATAGAGTTAATGCTATTAGAAACTTTTTATAAATTGTTCGTTTTCTTTTTCTTTTTCTGTTTTTTTTTTTTTTTTTTTAGATACAAAAGAATAAACTTAAAGTTTTTGTCTGAGCTTGTATCGTAAAGTTGATACCAAGGTAATGAAAACTAACAGTCGATGAAGGTCTTAACGAACTTAAGAAAAACAAATGTCAAGAAAAGGAAAAGGATTGTTCAAAAAAATTTAGTAAGAAAGTTAAAAAGCAAAAGTTTTTGTTTTTTTTTTTTTTTTGTATCGTGGCTAAACTCTCAAAGTAGAGATAATAGATTTTATCGAAAGGAAGGATTTTTATGAATTTTATTTTATGTGTTCTATTTGTGAGCTAGACTGAGGATTGAAAGCAAAGATTTTCAAAAAAAACTTTTTGACTTTAATATTAATATATTTATCCTGTAAAATTTGCATTCAGACAAAAGTTATTTAAAAATTGTTAATGTAGAGAACTTGATAATACAAAAATCACCAAACAAAGAAAAAATTTTTAATGTTTTTTTAAATCCATTGCCAATACACCAGCCAACTTTTAGGTGTCTAGTTCAATTTGTACAGAGAAATATACTTTTTGTTTTTCCCAATATGAGAATCAAATGCTTCTTCTTGTTACAATATTGTTGTTGTTTGACATTAGTTAGAATGAAACGGCGCGAGAATGTTATTGTTTTAGCAATTGTATTTTATTTTAATTTTTTATTTTATATATTATTGTATTTTGTGTAACATCAAAAGCTAAAACCATTTGCCAACAATTTTTCCCAATGTGCTACTCGAAAAAATTATGTTTGAATACGAAAAGAATTTTTAAATATTCGGACATTTTCGGTATTCTGTTAGATGTATATCCAGAAAAGGTTTCATTTAATACCCAATTTGTCTATTTTTTTTTTTTTTTTTTTTTTTAATTGTAAGAAAAAAAATTATGAAAATTTTCAAAGTTTAATCCGTCAAGGCAAATGATATTGATGATGGCTTTGTAGCGAAAGCCGAAAATACCTATTTTGTCTTGCTGGCCTTATCGAATTCTTTAAAATTTTTAATTCTTTGTAATTTACTTGATTTTAATTTAAACAGAGATACTAATTTATGATCTAGAGCAAACTAAAAAACACTCATTTAAAAATTTTAAATTCTGTAATATTTAACCGCACCTTTATGTCCACACTATTTTTTGTCCTCTATCACATATCCGAACCTGATTAAGATCGGATGTAACCCAAAGGGATATCTTCTTTGTTTGTACTTTGGAACACTCATTGAACTCAACTCAATGTGTTTGTTCATAAATAAAAATTGATCATTTCGTAGCTGTTATCGAAACGTTACGAAGTTCGGAGAACGAAAAAGATGTGAAAGTTTTACAGTGATCCGAATTACCGAGAGATACAGGTATTCTCCGTCCATACTTGTCTAAATGTGAAGTAAAGAAATTGCCTAAAGTATTCTGGCGTTCAAATTTAACGCACGGAATGTGTGGAATGTGCAAGGCCAACTAACTCAACGTAAAGGCCTTCGGCCATTTGGCTCCAATTATGAAGCCAGGTGAAGTTGTGAATATTAAAAGCGCCAGCAATGATGATTTCTACTCCAACTAATCACTAAAATTTTTTTAAAACTAAATTATTTTTGTATTAAAGAAATTAAATGTATCAAAATCCCAAAACTTATTTTACAAATTATGAAAAATAATCTGTTGAAGGAATGTCCCTATTCGGATTTCGTTCGTGCCTAGGTAACATAAATGGCGACGTTTTTAGAATTTTTAGAAATAGTTGTCAGGTTATATTACAAACTTAATGAGACTTTCTTGTTCTCGACCGTTATTCAACATTTAAATGTCAAAGAAAAAACCAAAAAAATAACAACAACGATAAATTTACCACAATTTACTTTGTCATCTTCCAAAATACTATTCTATCATTTTGACCGATTTAGCAATGTAGTGACATTTATTTGTGTATAACCTACAATAGAAAATCATATGTTTTCTATAAGTGTCAGTTACATTTAAATTTGCTCAGACACAATTTCATAATTGGAATTCTCTTTTTCATCCTTTAGATATTTTCTTAAGTCTTTTTAATTATTTTAAACAAAAATATATTGGAGGTGTTTTTATAATATAATGCATTTGCTTGTTAGTTCTTAAATTTTTATGTAGTTTAAAAATTCATTTTAACTCATAAATATGTGCATATTTTTAACTTTTCTTTTTACAGTTCCCCCCGAATCAATTATTATATTAGACCATAAAGGTACAACAATAAAAGATTATACATTGGGTCCCTACAATGAAGGTGCCATGATAAATATAACATGTGTTGCCATTGGAGGTAAGTTGTCTTTACAAAATCGAAAGAAAATTGATACTTTTTTTGTTTTTTCTTAAACACAATATGCCAACTGACATACGAGAAAATATTAAACACGTACTTAGTCATATAAATAAAAAATAAAAACAAATAAACCCTCAATAAAATTTCAATACATATATCGTACATTAGGGTGGGCATTACATAAAGAGAACATATTAAAGTTTCGATAAAGCCCGTGATTTCTCCATTAACTTTAGCCAGGGTTTCTCCATAAAATTTAAAAGAAACAAAGTTTCAAATATTTATAGGCATAACTTATCTAAATTATTCTAAAACTAATTTATATGAAGAAGAAGAAAACATTTTTATTGAAAAATTTAATAGACACAAGGTCATAACCAGACTGCCGTAGTTTCGTCTCGCCCAACGACTTGTCAGTGGTTAGTTTATGTGTCAATTGATCAAAGTATTTTTTAAGTGTTAATTTGCCTCTATATGAAAAACTTCTTGTGTATTGCCATGACCGGGGATCGAACCGGCAGCCCTGTGCCTCTGCAATATGCCTCAATGGTTTTTTTAAATCATTTTAAATTTTTCATGGATATCCATTAAAAATAAAACGTATTCTATTTTCTCAACAGTTTCTCTCATTTTAAGTGTTGCCACCTTTTTGTAAACAAACATGAGCTTTTTAGAGAAACCACATGTTTTTGAAAATAATTAATGGAATTTTATATAAAAATAATTCGTTCGAACAAAAAGTCTTAAGCCGGGTTCACAATGCTGGAATACTCCGCTCGGTAGAGAAGATTTTGTTAATTTCTTTTTCACAATTACATTTTTATTTTTGTTATTGTATTTTATTTTACTACACTGCACTCTGTAGAGTGGAGTACTCGAACATTGTGAATCGGGCTTTAGGATTCACTAAATACAATTTCCAAAAAAAAATATTCAAACTAACATGAGAAGTTTTTATCTATTTCCTAGCCGTAGTTCATTTTTTGTGACGATTATTAAGATAGATTTTTAGCTAGTTATCAAAATATAATGTTATTAATTAATTCTTTAAGAAAACATAAATTTTTTATTATAGTAATATAGAACTCAATTTCCCCAGAATTTTTATAATATTTTTACATCGAAAATAATGCTCACCCTACATATAAAATTTAAGTTTAAACACTTTAAAAACAAGCAAAAAAAAACATAAAATATAATACAAAGACATGACAAGAAAATACACACACTTGACTGTTTAAACGTTTACAACAAAAACCCATTGACATATTTACTTGGTACATTCTAAACGCTCCTCTCTACTGTCCTACCTCAATCTTTACAATTTAAGAACTTTAAAATCCTTAAAAAAAATTGAATAAATGTTTGTTTACATTGAAAATTTGTTGTTGCTGTGTTTTTATTTCCCATTCTCTTCTGGTTTCGTTAGGAAAACGTGTAGCATGTGAATGACGCTGACGATGATATGTGTATTTGTTGGTTTTTTTTTTTTTTTATAAAATTTCATAAGCATCTCAGTATCACTTACACAATTGTATGTCATTTGGACAAATAAACTTGAAAATGTCAAAAACCTTAAATAAATATTACAATAAACAAAAACAAAACAAACAATAACAGTAAGAATCAGACTGTATAACTGAAAATTAAATTTCAGACAAAAAATTTGACAGTAGGTTAACCTTGAACAACCATGAAACATAAAAAGTTTATACAAACAGAATTTTAGGAAATTCTTGTTAAAAACTTTAAAATTCTTAATTAAATTTGTATATTTTATCTTTTTAGGCCAACCACAACCGCGAGTAACCTGGTGGCATGAAAATACTTTGCTGGATAGTTCAGCACATTCATTGTCGGATCGTCGTGTTGGTAATATTTTGTCGTTGGCAAAATTGATGCGGAAGAACTTGCATATGCAGTTAACGTGTCAAGCTGCCAACAATAATATAACAGTACCAATTACAAACACAGTAGTATTGGATATGAATTGTAAGTAAATAAGGGTCATGTATGAGAGAATAAAAAAACACTTAGGGTCATAATCACCTTCAAAAATTATAAGTGACTTAGAAAACAAATTTTTAATACAAAATTCATTTTATAAACGTGTTAGAAGGCTTTCAAATTATTATGCATAAGCACTTTACACTGCACTTATTTTTTAACAAATTTAAATTGAAAAAAAAAAATTGTTATATTTTTTTTTGCAAGTTCCTTTGTAAAGAAAACCAAAGATAATAAAATTACACTTTCTTTATAAGTCAATTTGTGTTTAAATCAATTTATTTACTCGTTTGTTTTTTTATACCCGTATACGTACTTTTGTTTTTGTTTCGTCTTTTGCAACATTTTTATTTTTATCACTTTCAATTTTTCATTTTTAGTACGTCCATTACTTGTTAAATTGCAAGGCGAGAACCATCCTTTATCTGCGGATAATTCATATCAATTAAGCTGTGTAGTTATTGGCTCAAGACCAGCACCCACAATAACATGGTGGAAGGGTAGTACACCAATGAAAAATACTCATGAAATAGTAAGTATTTTATACATATTAAGCAATTTATTTTATAAATAAGTCTCTTTAGTAGACAACGTACAACATTTTGCATGTGCTGGATGGAACAAAACTATTTCTATACACTTCTGTTTTATTTTATTCTTTTTTAACAACTATTTTTTTATTTTATTTTTATTCTTCTACAGATGCTTTTGTTTATTATTTTTATTTATAGATGTAGTATAAAGATTTGTTATTGTTTAAACGATGAAGCTAAAGTTGTAGTTTTGTGTTCTTTTGTAAACAGGCTAATCCCGATGGTAATATGACCACATCAATATTAACCTTTACACCCACAATTGATGACCGTGGCAAGTATTTATCATGCCGCGCCGAACAAAGTATGATACCAGAATCTGGTATGGAAGATGGATGGAAATTGGATATTTATCGTAAGTATTATTCAAGATTAAGGGTTTTGATAAAAACAAAAAAAATACAATAAAATAGAATGAAATGGAATAAATATGTGGCGTTCTTTGTTAACTGTCCAACTAAATCAATCAATGTCAAACTTTCAGTATTTATTGCACTATATAATAAGAATTAAAATTTTTGTAACTTTTTCATTTTTCCGAAACCTTTTTCAAGTTTAATTTTAATTTAAATACGATTATAATTTAGAAAAAAGTCCGTAAAAAATTAGTTAAAAATGATGATGCAGAAAAAAACTGCTAAATTAGCAGATTATTTTTGCTATATTAGTAATATAGGAACAGCAAAAATAAAACTGTTAAATATACAGAATTTTAGTTATAGTTGAGCTAAATTTTTGTAAATGGAGAAGAGCAAATTAACCTGCTAAAATCAGCAAAAAGTTTGCTAAATAATTAGTAGCCTAAAAAATCACCAAAATATTTAAAATTTTCGAGGTTTTTTTTGATTTTTTTTTAAATGCAAATAAAAATCGAGCCTTTTGAAAACAGCAGTTTACAATTTTTTAGCAAATATTTCTGCTGATTTTAGCAGAATAGACTGCTATTTGCATTCAACTAAATTTAGCTTAAAAATAGCAAACATTTTTTTAGATTTAACAGTTTATTTTTGCTATTTTTGGTCTACAAATATTTTGTAAAATTTCCTGCAGATTTTACAGTACAATTTGCTATTTTCAATTAACTAAAAGTTATCCTAAATATGACTAAAATTCTGTAAATTTAGCAGTTTTAATTTTGCTGCCATTTTACTAGTATTTAGTAAAAAATCTGCTAATTTTAGCAGTTTTTTCTGCAGCATCATTTTAAACTAATTTTTAGTAACTGCTATTTTTACAGATTTATTTCTATGAGTGTAATAATATTTAAAATAATCTCACCAAAATAGCATCTTTTCTATATAAATATAATATATGTGTTATGTACTAAAGCCCTGCATAAATGCATTTAAAACATTCTGTGAAAAATTCACTACACCTTTTTCAATTCAGAAATAATGAATTTAAATTCAGAAAATATCAATTAAAATTTAGAAAATATAATATCTATCTTAATTTATGATTTCTATATTGCAATTAATATTCTCTGAATTTCAATTAAAGATTTCTGAATTGCAAAATGTGTAGTGAATGTTTCACAGAATATTTTAAAGGCATTCATTACATATAGGCCTTTATTACATACATATATATGTGACTCCCGAAACATTTAGCTCTCCTTTTTACTATAATATCTCTCATGACTTAGTCCCCAAGAAAATTGTCTGTAACAAAAAATTGGTTGTAGAATAGCTACTTTTGCTTTACAGACCCTTCTCCTAACACTTTTGGGAGAAACTCAAAAGGTCGCTGCAATTTTTATTCGTGTTATTTTGGAAAATAAATAATGTACCTTTAACATTGATACGACACTTTTACTCTTTCATGTAGCTGGGCAGTTGGCTTGGAAAGCCTCGTATTCAACTGATATATAGTTTACTAAATAAAAGTATTAAAGTTTGATTAAATCCTTATAGATATCCTTAAGTGATATTGAGGATTTACAGGGGGTTTTCACAAGACGTTCGTCATAAGTCGAACAAGTAACTGAGTGTATTTTGATTTTGTATTGCCTGTATTTTGTTATTGTAAAGGGTGTTTTTGTTAGATGTAGAGCAATTATTTTTCCAATAAAACACATAAGAATTAATAAAATACGGAAAACTTTTCTGTGCTTTTCCAAATATTCTTTGGAGTGTAAATTGCATAGTTTTTCTTAACTGCCACATGGGAGTAATTTACCAGTCCAGAAAAGCATTACCAGATACAACTTGAGGAAGATATCGTTGATTGAATAAAGTAATAAATAACACTGCATGACACAAAAAAAAATGAATAGAGATCTGACCAACAGTTCTATATATTTCGGATATGCTGATTAATGGTCGATCTGGTTAATATGATTTTGTATAACTAAATATATTTTAATATAATCATATACAAATATACTTGGTGTTACATATTACAAAACTCAACGATATATAATCCTAAAAAATTATAAGTGGTTATATAAAAAATATTTTTACTCGGGAAACACTAGTAAGGTAAAAACACCAAAAATAAAACTGTTAAATTTACAAAATTTTTATTATATTTTGTGTTAACTTTCAGTTAGTTTCAAAAAATATATACACTGTTAAAATCTGCAGAAAAGTGTGCTAAATATTAGTAAACTAAAAATAGCAAACACAAACTATAAGATTCACAAAATTTTAGTTATATTTAAGTTAAATTTAGCAGTATATCCTGTTAAAAATCAAGGGAAATGTTTGCGAAAAAAAATTGCAAACTGCTGGTTTCAGAAGGCAACGAAAAAACTGAGAATTTAAAATTTTTATATGATCTTTTAGTCTATTAGTTCCTGCGCGGCTCCAGCAATTCCCAGCAGAAATTACTGCTTGCTTGGAAGCAGTTTTGTCAGGGAAAGTTGAGCATTGAAGCGATTGCATTATTGATGATATCATGCCTGATTTTTGTTCGAGATAGCTCGCGTGAAAGTACTTGTTTCGAAAAGGCATGAATTTACCGCTTTTAATTAGTGCTCCTGTTTTTCTTTTAAAATGTCGATAATTCATGCCTTCTCGGGAGTGCATATTATAAAGCTTTTCAACTATTTAAAATCATGCCTTCTCAAAGGCACAATATTCCTGCATTTTTTTCCGTGAAGAAAAAATGCCTCTTATTTTTAGTAAAACCTCTTATTTTCATTAAAATAACTTTTTTCCGCATTTTAAAAAAATGTTGATAAAAGAACCGCAAAAATATTTAAGCAATCAGATTGTATTGCTCATTTCATGCCTTTTTGAAAAGCACAGCAAAAAGCGATGTAAACAATTAATCAACTTAGGCCTTTCATTAGTGCTGTTGACGAAGCTATACATTTTTAGAAGCGGTAAAAGTAGCAGTAAGGAAGCAGTAATCGTTTTTACTGCTTCCTCATTTTTGCTGGGTTAATATAAGGGAAACAATCATACGCCACCGTACACAAACACATTGAGTTGGGCACTGAGGCGTATGATTTTTCCCGTTATATTAATTGCTGCAGCAGTGCATGACTACCTAGTCAGAAATCGCCAGTGGTACAAAAAATCAAGCACTGGCATACCACTGGGTAACCATGGTATTAAAAATAAATGACTGGCAGAACACTCATTTGGGACGCTTTGCCAGCGTTTGCGAAAAGCGTTTTACCAGTATTTTTTTTACAAAAATTTCGGTGGTTTATAAAAACAACCACTGGCAAAGAATTGGCTTAGAGTGATATGCCAAGGTTTGCAACCAGTGGTTATCCAGTGCTACCTAGCCAATGCTACCAGGCCTACAAAAATCAATTCACTGGAAAACCAATGATTTTATAAAAATGCTGACGCTTCGTTAAAAAATGTTTGTAGTCGGAAGGTTCCGAGTTCAAATCCGGTTGCAAGCAAAAACATTTTTTGGGATTTTTTTTAATTTAAAATTTTTTTTGTTTTATAAAATCAATTTTTTTGTTTGTGGGAAAGCTCCTTCAAGACCAACTTTTTTTTTGCCCTCCAAACACTGGCATACTAGTTACTAAAAATTGTTTGCCAGTACTAGCATTTTGGCACAGCCAGTAGTTGTCCAGCTATTATCACTCATTTATGTGTTTAGCCATTAAATATTATATGTCTCGTTAGCTCAGTGGGTAGAGCAATCGTCTGCCAATCTGACGGCCTGGGTTCAAATCACGGCAGGGTCAAAAAAATACATATTAACTTTTTTTAAATTTTATTTTGGAAAATATATTTCCAGACCACCTATTTATTGGTTTTGCCAGCGTTTTGCCAACGTTTAAAAATTTTGCTCCTCCAGTGCTTTTCCGGCGCTTTTTGAACAGCCGGTCCTTTTGTCTAATGATGTTATCATTTTGGGAATGGGAAAGCACTTTTTGCCAATACTTGTACCACCTGTTAAAGTGCTTTGCCACCGCTTTCCCGTTTGTATTTTTCTGACTGGGTAGTTATTTAGCAAATTTTTTATCATAGTTTAGCGGGTTAAGTATTTATTTTCTATTAAGTAAAACCTAACTCAGATATAACTAAAATTTTAAATATTTATTAGTTTTATTTTAGTCTTCCTATTTTGCTAATATTCAACAAAAATATTGTACTAATTTCAGCAGTTATTCCGTAAGCTAATTTTTAACTAATTTTTACAGTTTAATATTGCCTCACATTATAAGCTATACCCACTGGAGTGTTAAATATTGAATATTTGTTTATCTATTGGGTTCAATATTTAATTTTTTACTTCACAAACAACATTCTTAATTAGTTTTGTGTAAACGAAAAACAACAGAAGTATTTACGCACACATTCTTAACATTTTATTATTTTCTTATGATTTTTTCATAAATTAAGCCTAATTATGCCAATACCATCTTGTGGAATTTTTGCAAACAAATCAATTAAATATTTCATTAATAAAGAAGTATGTTTTTAATAGCAAACGAAATCTATAAACACACACACAGATATATACAACCAAATACAATGGTATACATTTATATATACTACTGCATAAAATATAATTTACTGCATATTAACTAACGCGAAATATAAGATGAAAAAAACATAAGAAGGAGAAGTAAAAATACAGACAAGATAAGCTTTTAATTATATTTTACACACACACTCATACTTTTGCACTAAATCAACAGCAACACTTATTTACAGTACAATACTCTTTACCGTTTTACCCTGCTTCTGTTAATAATTATTACTGCCTCCATTGTACACACGCAATTTACTCACCTTTTTACCTTTATCATCATTTATCAGCATAAAATTTTACTTATTTGTAAATGTTTGTAAGCCCAACTTCCGTTTCGTACTCTTTTTATTTTGTACACCCTACACTACGGAATGCTGTGGCACTGGGTTAATGTAAAATTAACGTTTAAGTCACAAAAGATAGATAAACAGAAAGTTTATTGAAACAATCGCTTAAAAATACAGCGATATTTTAAAATTAATATATGTCTTTATAATACACACAGGAAAAAAAATTGCCAACCGAATTGGTAGGCCTATTTTGGCTGCTACAACCAATAAATTCGGTTAGTGAAACCATATTGGAATGTGATTCCTAAATATTTTGGGTATTGCAACTAAAATTCAGTCGTATAAACCGAATTTTGTTGTGATAATCAATATTCAGTTGCAACAACCTATTTTAGTAGGTGTAACCGAATTTCAGTTGGAAAATGGCATATTTTTTCTCTGTGTGTACTTTTTTAAAACCTCTCTAACACATGGCAAAGTAGTTTATCTATAAAATTTTATCATTCCCTTAAAATTTGAAAATTTCGAATATAATTTTGATTACGATCCTAATCAATAACTAGGTTTCATGTGGTAATACAAAATAACTATTATTTTCTTATAATGTCAAGTCAAATCATCAAAATAAGTCCCACAGTTTAAAAGTTATGAATGAAAAGCCGAAAGGACTTCTAAATTTTGTGATATAATCTCAAGAGCGGCATAACATTTTTTTTTTTACTCCAACTAATGCTTAATTTTAGTTCCACATATTTCACATCCTAGGTATTATTAATTTTACATTTTAATATTAAAACTGCTTTCATAAGTAACTCGTGAAAAGTATATCAAATTCACCACATTCAAATTTAGTACAATTGATCAAATTTCAACTTCCTTAATTCACTTTAAGCGGCCCTATGCTCCTTGCAGGAGTAAAAGGAACAAATATATATAATTCACTTTAGATTGTTTTAAATATATTGAAAGTTAATTGCAAATTCAATATGATATAGAGTATCATATTGTCGTACTTGACAGTTCAATTTTATTTTTGTTTCTGCTGTTTCACTGGCAAGTCAGTATGAGAGAAATCATTTACAAGTATTTACTTACAATCTCGTATGGTATGAAGTAAAGTTCATCAACAAAAAACCATTGATTACGATGAGTTACACACAGAGCTTTTAAAAAAAAATAAAAGGAAAAACAAAAAAAAAGAAGAAGGTATCATGTTCATCTTCTTTTTTGCACGACGTTCACAGACAGGTATTATTTTTCCTTATTTTTTCTTCTTCTTCTTTTTTTTTATTTGAAATTTTATTCTTTTTTTTCATTATTATTATTATTAAATCTCTACCTTGAAAAATGTTTTTCGTTGTTATTTATTAAGTACTTCTTCAGTGTTTGCTTTTAATAAACATTGCTGTTGTTTAAGTTTTCTATAATATAATATTGTTGGAAATTAAGGTTTGTTGAATGATCTCATTTATTCTTGTCCCTCCAGTTTGTGTTATTCACCCAGAAAATTCTAGAAATAAATATGTGCCTAATGACAGGCCCAATCTTATATTGAAAAGTCGAGTTTAGTTTTTGATCCCACTTTTTAACCCTTAAAAGTTTTTTTTTTCTCTGTCACATATCTACATTTCACTAAAATAAGAGAGAATCCATTGGACTAGCTTTCTTGTAAGTAATCCGCGATAATATGTAACTATTCACCTACTTGCTTGCCTCGAGTACTAAAATTCTCTTCACGGTATTGAAGGCAATTCATTCTTCAAGTATTATTATTTCACCGAATCCTTTGGACAACTTAGCCTGATTCGCTATGTTGCCAACTTAATCGATTTGCATCTAATGTGCCTCTCCACCTTCTAAAGCCGTATTTCCTAGGCGATAGTCCCCCGAGTCTCATTCAGCAAAATATCGATTGCCAAAAATCTATCATTTTATTTCTCTCTAACTGGTCCATAAAGAGCTGTGTAATTTATTCGAGGCCCGTTCAGATTGCATTAATATATTTATTCCATTAAAATTAGATATTTTTTATTTTTACCATTTTACCCATTATTCGGATCAAATTGTATTCAAAAAAATACATGATTGTACTTTGTACCTCATTTTTTTAATCGGACAATTAAGTTTTATTTAGGAAACATGAAATTAATTACAAATTCGTTGTGCTTTGGAAATCAACCGTATTATTTTGAATAATTTACTGGATATTTAATTATTTCCGGCATCCTTTCCTTTCACATTTAGTAAGTACCTATAACTTTTGGTATTATTTATTTTTTCCAACAAACAAACTTAAGCACTAGAGCACGCTCAAATTGATTGATTAGTTAATAAGCTTAATTCTTGTGCAGTTGTGTGTAATAAACAAAAAGGTATCATAGGTAAATTACGGTTTATACAAAAAACATTCAACATTTGACCATTTACTCGAACCCTTTTTTCTATATACCTACTCAAAATATTTATGATTTTAATGTAGTAAAGGAATATTTTGTAGACCCTTTTAAAAAAAAAAAAAAGTAAATTATAGACATGGTAAATATAAGAAATAATAAATTTCTAAGAAACTTTAAACACTTGATTTAAATTTTTTGTTTCTTGTAATTGGCTTAAAGGATACCAACGTAAACATAGCCACCAAATAAACAAGCAACATTTTCATAAAGTTTGCATATAACTTTTTAATATAAGCTGAAAAATCCTAAGGGATATTAAGAAGTCCAAGATAAAAAGGGTTTTTTGGAAAATTACCACAAATAATAAAAGAGTTTATGTAGCTGAAAAGTATATAAAATGATTTAATCAAATAAAAGAAAACTTAATCAGCCGAAAATATTTAAAAATAATACACTCGAGTAAAAGGGTGTGTAAAATGTACACAAAAGTATGTAATTGTTAGAGAAAAGTTAGCTTATTTAAGGCCAGCCAATTTTAGCAAAAAAAAGTGAAAATAGTAGAACAATCTAGTAGACGATACTAAATTTTAGTAGATTTTTTTTTTTAAATAAAAATTTAATTTCTATCGATTTACATAAATTCCTTCAAATTCAAATTTATTTTTAATATCCTTTCATTTTAGCTCACATTTTGTATTATAAAAAAAATCAAAAATACTACGCTAAACTTAACAACGAAATTTATCAAAATATTTTGTTAAAAATGATTTTGTACTAAATATTAATACAAAAATCTTCAAAGTGGGATAAAAGAATGTTCTACTACTTAACTTTTCTACAAAAATTTGTATTTAAGTGTAGCACCATATTTCTGGAATATAGGAAGTTTTGAAATCGAAAAATTTGTTCGCTCACCATGCCCAACTAAATATGTTTGTAACTTATAGATTCATTATGTAGAGACAGAGTGTTGCATCCTTAAAATGCACTGATTTTAGTGAAATTTTTAACCGATATCTTTTAAAGCTCGTGAAATATTACTAGCGATTCTAAAGTTATGACTGCAAATGTTAAAATCCCTAAACTTTGCATATATTTTTATTTACGAGTAAACCCAAAAATTGTACCTTCTGAAAATATATGTTTTTACATATATCCTTATAATGAATTAACCTTAAGAAATATACAATTTTATAAAAGTTTCGCAATTTGTTTGACATAAGACTTGATTTTGTTATAGTTCGTTTAGCCGGAATTCACTTTATTTTTATTTTAGAATAATTTGTAATCACATTTATTTTAATATTACACATTTCCCTCTTATACTTTATGTACACAGAGTGTTTAATTTAATTATCTAAATTTATTTTATTTCCAAATTTTAGATATTCCTGTGGTAAGCTTAGAACTTGGCACAAATTCAATGAATTCAACATTTCGTGAGGGCATAGATGTATTTTTTGAGTGTAATATTAAATCAAATCCTTGGATCAACAATGTCAGCTGGCGTCATAATGTAAGTAATTAAAAAATCAATCAATACTAACTATTTATTACAAAAGCATCGACAAATAAATAACGACTGCAAATGTTTGTTAAATTCCTAACTTCGTTCAAATTAAAAGATTTTTTTAATACACCAACTTTTATATCCAAGTATAAATAGTTACATATAGTCATACATAATATGATTAAGTCATATATATCTGCATAGAGATAGATTTTTATCCAAAAAATGGGCCCATATAATTGTATCTGATTTTTGTCAGTTTGTATGTGTTTGTATCAGTGACTGACAAAATTTTATAGTAAATCAGATAATATTGTATCCAATTTCAACTATAATCAGCTTGTATGTAATAGTTTCTTATTTATTGCTCCACTATATATAAATCAGGTGAGGTTATAATATTTTCTAATTGATATAGTCACCCAGAAAATAGATTCGGTGCTGATAACTGCGCTTGTAGCCAATCGAATGGTTCGGTTTGGTAGCCGAGTTTTCCAGTTGTGCCAACAGAAAACCAATTGAGATAGGACTAGTTTGACTGTGATAACGAAATTTCATTTGTATCAAGAATAATTTGGTAGTAGCAGCCGAAAAATTCATTTGATGCAACTCAAGCATTCAATTGGCAACAAATTGTGTTGTCAGCACCGAATCTGTTTTCTGGGTGATTGCATCATATTTTAAGTCCATACCACTGGAGCTAGAAAGCTAAAATTTGGTATTTAGGTTACTCTTCGACGTAGATGTTCGCCAAGATGGGATTTTTGGAAATTCCTATCGGAAGGGGCAAAAAGAAGAAAAGTCTCCCCCTTGATAGCCTGCCCAAACCGCTTTGGCTAGAATCCTGAAATTTAAAATATATGTTCCTTGGAGTATGGGCTAACTTACTTTTGGAATTTTAGACAGGGACGTTGTAAAAATGGCGATTTAATAGGAGAAAAGTAATTAACGGACTGCCCAAACCTACAGAGCTGGGAAGTTTAAACTTGGTATGAAGGTTCTTCCTTGGTCCCAGGCATCCGCTAAGGCGAATTTTTTTTTTAAATCCTACAGGGAGGGTCAAAAAGGGTAAAATGTTCCTCCCTAACGGTCTGACTGCTGGAACTGGGGAGCTGACATTCGATATGTGGGTCCTTCACCGGTGTAGACGTCTACCGCAACGGGATTTTTGGAAATTCCTATCGGGAGGGGGAAAAGCGGAAAAGACTCCCCCTTGACGGCCTACCCAAACCCGTTTTGCTAGAAACCTGAAGTTAAAACAAATGTTCCTTGGAGTATGGCTAACTAACCAACAAGGTACTTTTTGGAATTATGGAGATGACAGAATTCCAAAATATCCCCTTAACGGCCTGCCCAAACTTGAAATTTGTTATTAAGTTTCCTCCTCTGTGGTAGACACCCGCTAAGGCGGAATTTCTATATGTAAGGTTTTGCTATTACAGCTCCAGTTCTAAAGCAACCTGTTCTTATTTGGAGTAAAAGAACCTACTGATAAAATACCAAATTCAAACGGTTTTTGAACACAAATTAGAAACTACCCAGCAAAAAATAGATACGATTTTAGATGTAATGCAGAAAAATAAGCGCATTTTTAGCCCAACTCTCTTCTCTGTAAAGTGTTGTTTTTTCAAACGCGTCATATAGACCAAATGCAATTAATATTGTAATTAATATGCATTTTTATTAATTTTTAATTATATAGGTTTGAGGTTAAGAAGAAGAATAAACATTTTTTTCAAAGTTATAAACACGTTATTAATCTGCAAATCAGACTAGATCCAGTTTACAAAAAAGCAACTAAAAAAAGGCATATTTTTCGATGTTGTTGTGTTTTTGTTACAATTTATTGCTTTTAAGTGGGACAACAAAAATCACGGCAATAAACGAGCTGTTAATTTTTACTGCATTTTTGGAAGCAGCTGCCTTTATTGCGGATATATGACATGATTTTTACTCACAATGTCTCAACTAGAAGCAATAAATGACAACAAAAATACAACATCAGAAACTCTGCCGTCTTTTACTGCATTTTTGGAAGGGTGAGAAAAGAGAAGCGTGCTTCTAGTACTGCAGTGTTTCTAAAATCATATCTATCACCCCTGTTCTGAGTTCCGAAACTTTTTAATTAGAGTGGATTTGTAAATTCACACGAAATTAAAAATTTCGAAAATTTACTGTTTCTACCAAATTTTAATATTCATAGACTAATTTTAAAATAAATTATTATATAATAATTGTTGTTAAAAAATATATATTCGTTTCACTTTCATCAAGCTTTTTCTACACGAAATAAAACGAAAAAAATAATTCGGATGTGGATCACGGAACAGCAAGAAAAGTCGGAATGTTTCACTTTAGAATTTTTTTTTGTGGATTCGGAACTCAGAACAGCGCCGTAAATTTTGCTAAGTGTGCTAATACAGTATCAGATATCGTTTAAATCTGATAAGTTTGAACTCTTAAAGAAATCGACTATTAAGCATTTGAAAATTGTGTATTCTAATTTCGATTTCTGAACTTGGATAAGAGTATATAAATACATGTTGATAACAAAATTCAATTTTTAGAATAGGTACTTAAAACACAACTCACATAAAAATTTAGGTTTAGGTTTAGTCACAAAAAGATGGAATAAAAAAAATTTTAAATTACTTTCAAAAGAAATACAAAGATAAAGAAGAGGTAGAGAGAAAAAATAAAACAAAACACCACTAAATGTAGAGAATAAGTTCTTAACAACAGTTGCTGTTAAGACAAATTCAAACCAAAATCATCGGTTATAGAACTAAAAGTAAAATGGGTTCCCTAGAACAAGAAGAATTTATGCAGCCTATCTGAGGAGCTAATTTTGCTGGTTAGTTATTTATGTTAATCTCATGCTATTTAGGTTCACATTCATATTCAAATTTTTTTAAATAAAAATAAAATTGTTGTCTTCTTTCAAAAGTACACAAATTGTTTTTAAACTTACAATATTTTAAATTTCTAATACACATAAAATTCATTATTGATGTTTTTACAAAGTTTAAGAATTGCTAATTTATTTTCAATTTTGTAGTGCACAACAAGGAAACAGAAGAAATAACTTTGTTTCAAGTAAATTCGATAATCTGTCTTAAGATGTTTGTTAATGTTTGAAAAAATAATTTGTATTTGCTAATGGGCTAAATATTTATCGGAAAAAATATAATTACAAGGTATAAGGGGAGAGATTAAAAAATAATTAAGGCTTCAAAATAAAATACACAACTCTTGATATTTAACAAATTTAAACTGCAATTTAAGAAATTCTTTGAGAAGTATTTTGTATAAAAGAATAAATTAAATTTTTAAAAATATTTATACAACTAAAATCTAGTAGCAGGCTAACATTGTGCAGATGATTCGTATGTCATATTAACATATTAATTAAGAGCAAATACAGCATAGGAAGACCACCAAACGGTATGACGCTTTGTGAGTACAGTCAATTTATATGGCTGTTTAAAGCTTTAACTTTTTGGTAACACTGTATGATATAAGGCGAAAACACCATGCAAAAGTTCTTGTGAACTTAATTCCGTGTTCGGCCTCCGAAATGCAAACTTATGGGGGTTATTTTTTATAAAACATTTTAACCCGAATCCCCTATTAGCATCAGTTAAGTTCTTTTTTGAAGAAATGCTAAAAAAAATAAAACGGAGCTGTTTTTTATGTTTAACTTCAACTAGTGTTTTTAGAAAAAATCAAATTCTAAACGGAACATCGTCATCATTTTCTAGCATAGTGAAATCATTGCACTATTTTTAAAGTCAGTCACTTAAATATTAATTTTAGTTAAATTTTCAATAGTTTAAAATTTATTTAAACTCTACAGTTCAATAAATCTTCGATTTAAAATTTTACAATTTTTATTTTTGCATAAATTTTATTTCCATGCATTCATTAAAAAAAAATAACTTCTAAACAATTTGCCTTCAATGCAAACTCATCTAAATATCTATGCATCTCTTTGTGGATATAGTACAAACATATATTTTATCGTTAAAATTAAAAAATCTACATATAAACTTTTTGATTTTGCAATTGATTTGATTTTTTCTATTTTTTTTTTCTCCTTTTTGTTTGATGATGAATATAAAAGGGCAACATATTGGGAAATAATATTGCCGAAGGCATTATAGTGGCTAACCAAAGTCTAGTATTGCAAAATGTTAGCAGAGCACGCAGTGGAATTTATACATGTGTGGGTAGTAATCGAGAGGGAGATGGTGAAAGTAATCCAGTACATTTGGACATACGATGTAAGTATACATACTTCATAACATAAAATACTCACATGACAATGACAAACAAAATTGTATAACAACGAAAAAATACCTTTCACACAGAGAGAATTTTGCTGGACGAATTTTAATGAAATTTTTCACTAAACCTATGAAGTTTTCTTCACTAAGTAAATGAAGAATTCCCTAAATATGATGAAAAAGCTTCATATATTTTATGAATCTACTTTTAATGAAACTTTTTCATTTAGTGTATGAAAATTTTAATAAATGAAATGAAATTTTTTAAAACATTTTAAGAAAAATTCCATTAATTCAATGAAAAGTTTCAATGGACGAGTTCCAGTGCAACTTCGTTCTTTTTATGCAAAAATTCATTAATATCATGCAGATAATTCTCTCAGTGCAAAACATTACAATCATGTAACCTGTTAAACCAAATTTGCTTGTCACTGTTTATATATACATACATATATACATTTTTTTTATATACACATTTTCTGTTGAAGAGTCGATAATATAAGTTTTATGTAAAAACAGGCAGATATGGTAAAAGCTTTTGGTTTTTCATACAACTTTATGATCATACATTTACATGAAAACTACTCATATTTATAAGTACATATCAGTGTTGCCACTTTTATGAATAATTATTTAAAAATGGGATGATTTATACATTCTTTGGATAGTTTTTAAACAATTACTTTTATATATATTGTAATCGAGAGTTATTGATTCAAAAACATCAAATATTTTAAAGAATAAATTCTAAAGCAAATTTAGTTTTTTTCGTCTTGCATAATAACACATTTTTGTATTTAGTTATCTCGTTTTATTGCACTCCAGATTAAACTTGTTTGACTCTAGAGTACAGATTTGCTACACTCTAGAGTTAACATTGATCTGTTAACTGTTTAACATGACAAATATACCTAAACCTGACAATAGTTTATTCTGGAAATGGAATTATGTATGCACAACTCAATTCGGTTGGGGTAACCAAATCAATTCGGTTGAAAAAAATTCGTAAAAATTGTCACAACCGAAATTTTATGAGAGTGTACATTAGACCGTACCGTTCAGTGTTTTGCTATAAAAGAAAAATCAAATGAAAAAAATTTAAAAAGGCGACCCCTACGTTCGGCAACCAATATATTTAAAAAATTTCTACTGGGTTTATCGAAAAACTTCCTTAGCAAAAGTTTATTGATTTTTTGCGAGCTTTAATTTTCTGACATTAGGGTCGTACATTAGGGTTGTAGCAACTGAGATCTGCTGGGTAACTTCTAGAACGGGATACTTGAGGTCAATGGCCCTTAGAGCAAAACACTGGTCTCCTGGGGAGAAAAACATCGATATATCATACTTTAAGATCCGACTGTAAATGCCAAAGATATAACGAAAAATGTAAAATGGCGACCCCTACGTTCGGCAATAAAAAAATTATTTGAAACCTCCTTGCAAAAATACTTCATATTGGAGGGTGTACGGCGCATTTTTTTTTTTTTGCCTGTAAGTGTGCATAATTTCATATGGTTTTGGATAATTCCTTGACCACAGCTGTGTACATTTTTTGTTTGTTTTACTGGTGGCAACACTGCTACTCGTATATATGTAAATAGTGATAGAAATAATGCACTGATGTTGTTGTTTTAATGTAAAGTGTTGGTTTACATAACAAAAAAACTTTTTTTTTCTAAAGGACTTTTATAGTTTATTGTTTTACAAGTAAAATATTGTGTTAACTTTAGATTTTAACAAAACCAAACAATAATGTATTTTAGTACAAACACAGATTATTGATTTTATACTAAATTGAAGTATTAAAAATTGTATCTAGTTAGTTAGCCTTTTATTTTTTTAATTTTAATATAACATATTTTAAAAGTTAGTTAAATATAATTTTTTACTTCTTTAATTATTTTATTTTAGTTACGCTTTCTAGTGGTATTAAAAAAGGAGTGGTGTTATATAAATGTAACCAGTTCTGTGTTAGTTCCTTTTAGGTTAGTTAGGTGGCATATCACCAAATGTAACTCATTAATAGAGCCTAATCCATATATACACAGTGCCAGTGAACTGCAGCAGTGCTTTCAAATTTGTTTCTTGAATTTCGCGAAAACAATTCACTATTTTTGCAAATTTCTTATTGAATTTTATTTGAAGGCAGCTGTTGTTTATTTAGAAACTTTTCTAATTTCCTGACAGTGAGCAATGAAGTAAATAATAAAACTTTTTTTAACGAGAAAATGGCACTCGGCGGTAAAACACTGCTTTTATCTGGTTTGAGCTCAATAGATACTTGCTGTGTCGGTAGTATTTTACCACGATGCGACGTTTAGTAGATAAAAACAGGTTTTTTCATGTTAACAAGTAAAAAGAAGAACCCGGGGGAACTCAGTAAAAGCTAAACTCACCCTACGGGAAATTTTAACAAACTGTCACCGAACTGGCCGCTTTATATGAAATAGACTGGTCACTTTTACATGGCGTTGTCATAGGAGGGGGAAATTGACCCCTTGTTTCATGTCACAAGACAAATCCCAGGACAGGTCCCTGAACTTTGTTTTTTTTATGAGAGTTCAGTAACCTGTACTGGGATTTGTCTTGTGACATGTCACAAGGGGTCAATTTCCCCCTCCTATGACAACGCCATGTAAAAGTGACCAGTCTATTTCATATAAAGGGGCCAGTTCGGTGACAGTTTGTTAAAATTACCCGTAGGGCAGTTTTTCCCGGATTGAGCACTATCTAGTTAGTAAATAAAATTATATACATCCCAATTAAAAATCGCCTAAAATAGCTTTAGTTTGCTAAACTATTTAAGATCAATATATACAATAGGATCTTTCCATGGCCACCGGGTCAAAACATGGAACAATTTCAACCATTTTCAATGAGGTTCATTCTTGGGGCAATACAAATTTATGCACCAAATTTTGTTCTATTATCTTTAAAATTTCTACTTGTAGTTTTATTAAAACATTCGTTTATTTTAAACAAACTCAATATACCTTGCACCACAGAATAGTGTTTAAGGATATGAAAACGAAAAATAAAAACATTTGAATTTATTTCAAATAAATGAATAAACATTATTTTAATCTGACCCAGCAAAAAATTTTTAGTATTTTGGAAGCAGTAAAAATACGAAGCGCTTAAAAACGCGCTACAAATTCTGCTTTACAGAGTTGCGCCACTTTATGCGTATACAATACACAAAAAATTTTGCAATTTGATTTTATACCCTGCAAAACTGCCTTAAACGAAGCAAATCGTAAGCCAGTTATTTAAAAAATTATAGTGCTACGCTATTCCCTTACGACGAAGCAGGTTGTAAGGGAGTAAAATAAAATGTAAGTTATCCAAAGATTAATGCGCACGAAATCTGAGTCATCTCAATCGTGTTTTACCCTTCTTTAGTAGAGTTTAATGTATAGACGCCACATAAACATGAGTCAGTCTGCATATTGAAGTCGGGTACTTCAAAATGCAGACTGACTTCTTATTTTCTACAGACGCGACTTCTTATTTTCATAAGAAGTCGCGTTTAAATGCGCTCAATGAAAATCATGAATTTACTGCATCTTTTCAGCAGCAAAAAAAGCAGTTTTTCCAAAAAAAAAATGCATAAATTTATTTGCGGTTAAATGCACTTATGAAAAACATGAATTTACTGCAATTTTTCAGCTGCGAATAATGCGCTTTTTCTCACAAAACAACGTGCTTCCAAGCGGGCCCTTTGTATGGAAAAATCATGCCTTCCGTAAGCAGCTTTGTGAGGGATTAATTTTATTTATTCATTACAAAGCTGCATCCAGCGAAGCAGGATTTTTGCTGGGGAGTTGTAGCTAAAATTCTAATATTTTTTAACGTGAATGTTAATTTGTATTTATTGATGTTTCAGTTCGTTTGATATGAAAATGTTAATTAAACGCATCTACAATGCTGATAATTAGCTGCATTCAAAGTTACATGCATACAAAAAGTAATATACTAGTTTTCATATTAAACACATTTTTGTATTCTTTAAGTGTTTTTTTTATGAGTTAAGAAGAAATCACAGCTATGTTTTCCTATATTGAATACCAAATTTTAAACAAAATAGAAATCTAAAGATTAATTTTAATACCAGGAATTTATCAAACCTTAGAACATCCAAATGTAGATTAGAGACAACCAAACAAAGACTGGAATATGCTGCTAGCTTACAATTTAATAATTTATCAGATAGTACAAAGGAATGTGAACGTATCGCATTTTTGAAAAGAACTATAAAGAATTATGTCTTGAAAAATATCGAAATGCTTCTTAATTAGTTTGGCTTAAAACTATTATTTTTATTGTAAATATGTTTACATAAAAATTTGTTTTGTTATTTTTGCCAATTTGTCATACTGCCAATTATCTGTTTTTAAAATAAATAATAGTTATTTGAAAAAAAATGTAATTGCCCAAAACTATAGCTAAATAGTTTTTATATATATTAAAATCAATCCACCCTAACAAACATCCATGCTTAAAACAAATTTGTGTATGTGTGTTATAAAATATAAAAGATCTTTTAAGTTCTAAGCTAAAATAAACAAAAAAAAAACCTTTATTAGTAACAGTGTTTATAGAACTTTAACAATAAAATCTTTGAAAATCTTTTAACAATTACTATTTAGTATCCATGCATACATTCTATGTAGGTTGCATCTTTAGCTTTATATCCGTATAGGAAAATAATAACAACTTCAACAACAACAGAGTCATAATGAAAAAAGATGTCCAAATCTTAACAATAAGCCTGAAAATTATAATATGAAAACTACTCTACTACTCGTACAAAAACATAGTATACAGCAACTAACAAGGAAAGTTTTCCAAGCTTAACTCACCGATTTCTAGGAAAATTTAGATATTTAATATTAGATAAGGCATCTAAGGAGAAACAAAAATTGGGAATCTCGGTGTGATATAAGGAGAAAAAATTTGACAGGAACCAGTTAAAAACACTCCATTGTTCCAATCGTTCAGATACCAAAAATATTAAAAATCGAAGAGAGGGTCTGCCATTAATCTCTTAGGTGGCACAAAACAGGCCAATTTTTGTCTCTCCTCTCTATCACATATCCCAATTTCACTAAAATTTTAGTGCTTAGATTGGAATACGTTCCTTCTAAGCACTACTGCATATATCATACATATGTGTGTATTAGGGTCGCAATGAAGTCTATGGAGAATTTTTTCCGAATTTTAGCGAAAGTCTATTGTAGAGTTGTAAAATATCGATACTTTTGAGTATTCAATACTTTTTATATTCATACAAAAACGGGGTTGTATTTTCATGGCTTTCCACTGCAAAATTATGTTTATATACAGAGAAATACAACTCTGAAAGTGTTCAGCAGGTTCATTTATGTATTGAGTACTTGAAAAAACGGTCGGTATTGAGTACTCAATACTCAAATAATCAATACTTTTACAACTTTAGTCGAGCGGACATGTTGCATATTTTTAAAAAAGGGGAAAGCTCTATGCTGTGCGCCTTTCAGATTAAAATCTCAAAATATATATATAAATATTTTAATTCTTTCTTGCTATGCATATTTTTTAATAATTATAAATATCTGAATTTAAAAACATTTTTAAATCACTCAAACTGTTTTTGAGATACCGTTAAAATTGTGTTAAAAATCTAAATTTTCTAAACTTAATAACCAACAGCAAGATAAGTATTTATTAGACAATATGTGTTACAGAATCCAAGAAAGTTTAATTCTTTTTTTTTTTCTTCTTTAATTTCGGAACCTTGATTTAGAGGTTGACAGTTTTCAGCACCTCTGTTTTAGAGCATCCAAATAAATCGAAAGTTGACTTTTCATTGCCACCCTAGTATGTATGCATGCATATTTTTATCTGTGTGTGTGTGGGTATATGTGTGATTAAATTGTGGTAGTTTATGGTAACATTTTCATTGTTAGTGTTTTGTTGTAGACAAGCTAACAAATTGCTTGTCATTGTTCTGTCCGGACAAACCGTATGGAAGGAAATAGTCTCACATATATTCATTTTTTCTCTATAATTTTCGTTTTCTTTCCTTTTATTGTTTTGTATCATTTTTTAAAGGCGTACATAGTGTTATGAAATTTATGTTTATACATGAAGTTTGTTTACCAAAGAATTTTTACTCTTTATTTACTGAAGTATTTTGCATACAACAGTAAAGAAAACTAAAGTGTAGTGATGAAAACTACAACATTTTTAATGTAAAAGATTTTACTGCACAAAAAATATAAAGGAATTTTTACTTCAAATGTTGACTTGCAATAGTCGAAATTGAAGAAAAAAAATCATATAAAGATTTATAACTTTTAATTTTGTTTGTTGTAATATGACAGTCCTTAACCGTCTAACCTAGGAGATTATGTTTTGCAATGAAATTTACACCATGAGTTCAGCATGAAAATAAGCAATAAGCTCTATAAAATTTAATTTCGTTGTCTATTTTAGGCGATATGGGCCAAAATAGGATTATAGTGCATCTCTATTAAAAGTGGTGCAAAAAAGAGTAGGTTTGATATTGGAATGTTGGTAACTTTATTTTAAAAGCACTAAAAACAAAGAAAAAATCGTTCATGTCTAAGGCACTGTCATGGCAAAATTTAAGAAAATTTTATAGGATTTCTGAAATATACAGCTTGTACAGATCCGATCAGTGCTGGCTAAATTTTACTATGTAATTTGATAGAAGTTTAACATCGCTTATTTTTCATTTAAAGCCACGCAAACTTAAAACAAGTGACAAAATAAAAAAACAAACATCACGCAAAATTTCTGGACAAATTAAGCCAATATTTTGAACTTTAAAAATAAAGGCAAAGAGAAAAAATTTAGAAAAAAAAAATTAATGTCCCTTTTATATTTTCCATCACTGTATATGTAGTTAGATATATTTGAAAAGACTTAATTTCATTCAAAATCACATTTTTTTAAGTTGTGAAAAAGAACTGCTTTAGTAGCGGAAAATAAAAATTAATGATATTTTGGAATCAATGAAAATTGGATTCATTAAGATCACTTCCACTTTTTTTCTGGGATTTTATAGTACCATAAATATATTGATAAGATAAAAAAAATTTTTTTTTTAGCTTGAGAGTTGGTATGGAAAGCCTTATATTTAGTTTTCGATATAGCTTAATTTACAATTGTAAAATAGTTATTTCAGGTATTTCAATATAAATGACAGTAAACACAACATATGGAAGAAAACTTTCAAATTTAAGAAATTGCAGCTTGATCTGAATATCGTAAAATATTTGTAATTTCTATTAGGAAATTTTAAATTTTATACTGCAGTAGATTGACTTGTATATACCCAAGCATCCTTTAAGGCATCAATTTTAAATCCAGAACATGATTGATATTTGCTTTTACTAATCTTTTTAAGCTTTAACAGAAAAACAACAACAACGCAATGTCCATACATTCTTTGTTGTACCATGTCTGCCTGAATAACTACCAATTGTATACATGTATAGACTGTATATATAAACATTTTCTCTTCTGGCACTTACCATTTTTAACATTTTGTAAATTATTTACTACCCACCTACCTACTACACACAAGCACCATCACTCATACTAACATTCTTTAATTTCTTTCTTGTTATTGTTTTTGTTTTTGTCCTTTTTTCAAACCAAACAACCAACATTTACTTGACAGTTGCACCCGTATGTCGACAAGGACAACGTACTATCTATAGTACAGGACGACATGAAACTGTTAAAATAGCATGTGAAATTGAAGCAAATCCAGCGGAAGCAACATACGTGTGGAAATTCAATGCCACACTTGGTGAAACAATTGATATACCGGCATCACTTATAGCCATTGATCGTGGACGCAGTATAGCGCATTACACACCCGTCACAGAAAATGTAAGTTCTTTATGTTTGTACAAAACTATTGAAAGCCGATATAATGCGTGAGTATTTGTGTATACATACATATGTGTGCACATAACACAGTGGAGTTTGTTCAAAACTAACACTTAAAAAATATATATAATTTTATTTTCTTTTAATTTAATAATAAAAATAATATCTCGGTATATGGAGTCAATTTTAAATATATATATTAGTTTTGAAAAAACCTACATGAAATTTATAAAAGATTTAGTATCTTTAAATTTAAATTTATTTTAAAAAAGCTCCACTGTATAAAGAAAACGAATGAAAGAGATAAAGTCGGGCATACCAACTATATAATACCCTACACCAGTCTGGGTAAAAGCCAACTAATGTTTGGATCTGAAATTCGAAAGGGTTAAAATGGACTTGTGTCAAAATTTACTATAAAATGATAAAAGAGAAAATCGGATATGTAACCCCCATGGGCGATAGGCCAAAATATGGGCCGATCATATCTAGAATCAATAGGCTTTGTCCTTGGGACCATGTGAGTAAGCAACCAAATTGCATTGAAATATCTTCGTATTTGCGACATGCAGCGTGTAAACAAACCAATTTTGGGGAGACCTTTGTATGAGCACTAGATCTAAGCATGGACCGATTTTAATCGTCCTTGGGTCAACATAGGTCGGTGTACCATATTTCATCTTACACCTGAAGAGTGCGCACAAGAATGTATTAACAGAAAGACACACGACTGGATGGACGGACAGGCTTACATCATTAAATCGAAACAAAAAGTGATTCTGAGTGGATCCGTATACTAAAAGGCGGATCTAAGTCCAATATATTTTGGTGTTACAAACATCAGCACAAACTTGTTATACCCTGTCCTGGTTCAAATATAAGGTCGTATTGATGTGTGTTGGTAAGAGATACTAATAAAGAAGTGCAACCCAACAAATTTTCTGAAGAAGTATTTTTTTAGAACTAACCTTTAAATTTTAGTCGTAGTCGAATTCGGCATAGTGCGGGGACAGTTTTTTGATCTACAGTTTAGTCTGGAGACATTAGCTGAGTTTGGGGACTGTCGTCAAAATCTTCCTAGGTCTTGCGAATACTTTGAAGACATTTTTCACTAATATACCGCACAGTTTGGGGACTTTTTTGGCGATATCCCCAAACTATGCGCTAAGCATACATACATATAAGAGCCAATATACATATGTATGTACAAAGCATAGTTTGGGGAAATCGCCAAAAAAGTCGCTAAAATATGCGGTATATAAGTCAAAAATGAAAAGTTTGAGGACAGTCCCCAAACTAACCAAATGTCTCCTCACTAAATTGTGGATCGAAAAAATAGTTCCTGGGTCGTGTTTAACATACCAAAATGACTTGAGGGCGATGTATAGCATTATACATTTTTTTTTTTTTTAAACTTAAAAAAAATTTCAAAAATTTGGATACTGATACCCTTCCGATTTTCCTGAAATTCATTGCATATAAATTTTAAACCTAGCACTAGCACAATAACCCGAAAAGATATAGTTGACGAGAATTAAAAGTTGAAATAAAAGGCTGCTCTAATGTAGTTACCCTACGGAAAATTTTAACAAACTGTCACCGAACATATTAAAATATTAAATATCAAATAAAATGAATTTTAATAAATAATTAAATGGTGGGCGCATAATTTGTGTCCTGACATGTCCAAATTTTAAATTTTTCATTAAAGAAGAAATTTTATATGAAATTTTATTGTCATTAAAATAACTGAAGTTTGTGTCTAACCAGAGAAATCAGTTTCGTGCTGATAACCGAATTTTTTTCCGATCGAAGGATCCAGTTGTGGTAAGTTGTGGTAATACTAAATTAATTATGACAACAGAATTTTGGTAGCCTCACTAATAATTCGGTAGTCAAAACTGAAAAATTGGGTTAGCACTACCAAACCATTTGAGTGACCATAAATTCGATAGTCAGCATGAATCTGTTTTGGAGTATAAAAATATAATTTCTATGAGTGTAAGAAATAATAACGAATAAATAATAGAGAATGAGAAATAACAAAATATTTCTCGTTATCTAAAATATTAATTGAAATATTTGCTGGGATGTGTATCTCTGCAGTATGCTTAGTATGAAAGTTGAAAAAGTCGAGATTTAATGTGTGTGAATATAAAAAAAAATGATTTTTTGCTTTTTAGTCTTTCAATGCCTGTTAAAACAATGATAATGATGTCACACCTATTGTTGAGTGGCTACTAATACACACACACACACACACATACAATGAACAAAAGTTATAAAAAATCTTTGTTGTAATGACTCATGAGATTGAAATGTCTCTAACATGGTCTCTGGCTATATGAATTACGGTCTGTCTGCCCATATACATGCATATCAGTATATACATACGTACATACATGCATGTGTGTGGCATTCAAGTGATAAATCATCAATTTTCAAATAGATTCGCATAATTTTCCAAATGAATTGCGGTTTTAACCTTTTACAATGATAGCTTTTGTTAGCACTACGGTCAGCCCCATAATTTGTTAGTAGCTAGTTGACTATGTATATGTATAATTGTTTATTTATGTTTGTAATACATGAGTATATTTAAAATTTTTTTTCTTTTTTGTTTTGTTTCATTAACGCTTTCAATAGGACTATGGCACTTTATTATGTTGGGCTAGTAATGAAATCGGTGATCAAACGGAGCCTTGTGTTTATACAATAATACCAGCAGGTAAGTGTATTTGTTTATGTATGTGGGTGGGGATGTATTCAACCATTCATCAATATTACAGAAAAAGGCGTGGTAAATTGTTGTTGTTGTTGTAGTTGCTATGGGTTACATTATGCTAATATATTATGATAGAAACTTGTACATTGTACATGCAGACATCATTTTTCAATTTTCATTGACATTTAATTGAAAAAGTAAAAATAAAAACGGAAATGGTGAGACGTTCATACCAACATATTCTGTTTTATAAAATATGGTCAGATATTACAATATCTGTTTTTGTTTACATTGAACCTTGTAATGTGGTTGACTTTTACATTGACTCACCTATTTTCAATTTCCACTGTTTTCATTAATGAAAATGTTAATTTGTTGGGTGTTTATTCATGTAAAATTAAAAAAAAAAATGGTTCAAAAATTGTAGGGGCATGATTCGCCCATTATAATAAGCAATTGTTATAGAAACTTTTGTTTGATGTTTGGTAATTCTGTAGGTACATCAAAATTAAGTCAAGGTAATTGGATGTAACAAAATGATAAGAAAAAATAAAAAACTTTATAATAATTAAGTGGCTCAGACAAATTAATTAATATGTCTAGATATGGCTGGAAAGTTATAAGAAGGTTAAACTTAATTTGATTGGTTATATAATTAAAGAATAATCTTATAATATATGGATGCTTCAGTTTCCAAATCGATTAAATCCACTTTCTGAATTTTATAAAACTTTAATTTCAAAACACTTTATTGACTCCTAACTGTATAATATTCAATACAATTTCTCTGATAATAAATATTAACACTACTAAATGAAAAAATTTATGAGTTAATAGGAATTTGAAAAACAATATGTATTATTTTCTCATTTTCTCATTGAGACTCATTCATTTTTCTTTATGGAGTTAATCGATTTGGCAAGTGAAGCATTCATATATTTTAAAGACATTTTATCTAACCTTTGACAGTGATTTCTTTTAAATTGCTTTATTTAATTTTAATAAGTTGTTAGATTTATGCATATAAATATAAAAAATATAAATAATACTTCTTGAATTAAAGAACGGTTTAACCTGAATTGTAAATCAACATAGATTGTATTGCAGTGCCTCTAGTGTTCAAAAAAACTAATTTTTACATATTTTTTAAATACTCTTAGGCTATTATATGAAAAAAGTTTCAAGTGTTTCCACTAAGATTTAAAAATATTAGATTCTATTGAGAAAGTTCTTTATGGAAAATATCTGCGCGCCTTTATGAGGGCACGTACTAAATTAACAAAATTACATTAAAGTATCCGGACTTTTTTTTTTGGTTTTTTTTTGTGGTCTTGAAATTTTACAGGTCAAACTTTTGGATTTTTAACCGGATCAGGTGGCCAGCATTTGGTATATCAATATATCTGGTATACCAGTTAGATCGCTAGTTCTACTTTTCGAATTGGCACGATTCATGCAACAATTTTCTATCCAATATTTAAGCGACAAAGCAATCAAATATTCACGATATTTCGAAATTTAAAATGCTGTAAAATATAATAAAAAATATGACTTTATAATCTTATCTGGGCAAAATACATAAAATGGAGTAGTCGTACTAAAAAATGTTAATTAAATTTTAAATAAGCATATAAATCCGGGATACTTCTTTCCGGAATTTACCTTCTCAATATATGTATACAGCCAAGCTGTATTTGCCAATAGTATTATAATGAAAATTAAAACTAAACTATGCTAGATGTAGCAGTTAAATACTTAAACTTTCTTAAAGCACTTAAATATTAACTCATTTTTAGAAAATTAAATTATTTTGTTTGTTTAAGCTAAAAGCTTTTTTTATGAATTTGACCTAATTTTCTGCACTAACAAAACTATGAGTTAAAGCAACAACTTTTAATTGCTGAAAATGAAAATATACATATTAAATTAAATTTAATTTTCTAATTGAATTTGTTTCTTTTTAAAGGTGAACCAGATCCTTTAGTTAATTGCACTTTGCTCAATCAAACTTCAACTGGATTTCAAATCGAGTGTATAGAAGGATTTGATGGTGGCTTACAGCAAGATTTTATTATGGAAGTCTATGTAAATGGCACAACCCGGCATCCAAAAATCTACAAATCAAAGTAAGTGTAAAACAAACACTACAACAAACTTAACTCTAAACTACTAACTTCAATAAAAAAAGGGAAACTTTAATTTTTATATCTGTATGGTTTTTTTTTTTCTTTCCCTTTTGCTCTGCTCTTGCCGTATGTGCAACAATTTCCTATGTGTGATGTATGGTTTTAAAACTGACAATCTTTGCTTTTACAACTACCACAAAACTCTACATACTCTGCTCTTTAACTACCACTTTGTAAATGTATGCAAATTACAATTTGAATTTGTTTTCTGTTACAAATGCCGTTTTTTTGCGAAAACACAAAAAAACGGAAAACTACTACAACTCATCTCTCTAACAAATGTATAGGACACCTTACTTTGAGGTGCGTGGTTTAGTACCAGGTGCTGGCTATAATGTATTTTTGGTGGCTCACAATAGCAAAGGACGCAGTAATGCAACCATATTGCAAGTTTATACATTGAAGGATCCTGAAAAACAGACAGGTAACATTTTTCAACAACAACAAAAAAACACACTCATATATCACTAAGGATTTCTGTTTATTTTTTTTTTACTGTTTTCAATTTTCTACCATTTTTTTTTTTTTTTTTGAGTTGAAGAGGTAGTTTTATTGGAAACTTTGAAACACTTTTATTCAAAGCATGTTTATTTTTTTTCATTTATTTAAAAAATAACTTTTTTATTTTGTTTATTTAATATTTTATATATTTTGTTAAATTTTCAGTTATATTTACTTATAAAAAATCTTATGAGACTGCATATCAAGCACCATCTTTTAATTTTACACAACCTAAAACTAATAAGAAAAGTAAGATGAAATTTTTAATAAACAGGTGTTCGGTTAAACCGAATTTATGTGTATATCCTCCAATATAAGAAATGGTTTATGTAGAAACGAGTAAAAAGGTTAAAGTCGGGCATGCCGACTATACAATACCCTACACCAGTCTGGTTAAAAGCCAACTAATGTTTGGATCCGAAATTCGAATGGGTTAAAATGGGGCTTGTGTCAAAATTTTCTATAATGTGAATCAGCGCACCAAATTTCATTAAAATATCTTAATATTTGCGACCTGCAGTTTGTAACCAAGCCAATTTTGGGGGGACCCTTATATGGACACTAGGTCTAAACATGGACCGATGTTCACCAAAATCAATAGGCTTCGTTCTTGGGCCAATATAGGTCTGTGTACCAAATTTCAACGAAATATCTTAATATTTGCGACCTGCAGCGTATAAACAATATAATTTTGGTGGGACCCTTATATGGGCACTAGGTCTAAACATGGACCGATGTTCACCTAAATCAATAGGATGCGTTATTGGGCTAATATAGGTCTGTGTACCAAATTTCATCAAAATATCTTAATATTTATGACCTGCAGCGTATAAACAATATAATTTCGGTAGGACCCTTATATGGGCACTAGGTCTAAATATGGACGGATTTTAACCAAAATCAATAGGCGTCGTCCTTGAGCCGACATAAGTTGGTGTACCAAGTTTCATCAAAATATCTTAATATTGGCGACCTGTAGAGTGCGCACAAGAATGCATGGACAGACAGACAGACGGACGGACGGACAGACAGACATTGTTAAATCGAAATAAAAAAAAATTCTGAGCCGATCGGTATACTATAAGGTGGGTCTAGGACCAATATTTTTTGGTGTTACAAACATCAGCACAAACTTATAATACCCTGACCACATAGTGGTGTAGGGTATAAATATATTACAAGGCAGAATGCTGACATTTTATATATGTTAAAAATTCAAAATATTAATAAATATAAAATACTTTTAAAATTTATAAAACTAAGCCATAAATATTTTACAATATACCACAAAATTAATGCCTATGTTAATCCTTATTACCCTAGCGTTATCGTAAATATATTGATATTATTTCAAAAGCCGGTATATTCGGATCAAAAATTGATAGTAAGAAGCATAAGATAGTATAACATTTTAGATACAACCATAAATAAAATAATGACCACATATTCCCAGGAAAATGTTCAGTTCCAAACATGCGCGGTTTCAGCAATTAATATAAGGGGAAAAATCATACGCCACAGTAGACAAATACATTGAGTTGGCCACTGAGGCGTATGATTTTTGCCCTTATATTAATTGCTGGAACCGCGCATGGTTCCAAAGAATCGGTTGTAGAATAGCTAATGGTTCCTGTACAATCCCTTCTACTTTCAATTTAACACCGATGATTTTTGTTTGAAATTATCCCAAAAGCAACTGCTTCTACAGCTCCAAAGTGCAGCTAGTTCTAGAACTAAAGTATAATCAGTTCCGGAACTTGTTCAGGAATTGATTCTAAGTCAGTCATATCTTCCATATAAGATCCGTGGAACTGGTTCCAGAACCAATGGTTTGTGTGGTTGGCAAACAATTGTAAAAAATTTTCCTGGTATTTTTTTAAAAATCTCAATAAAAGAATGCATTAGTTAATTATAGTAAAACCCCAAAGGACTTGGTGCTCTACAAGATTTCTTCTGAACTTATTCTGGGTTCGGACGCTCACAATAAAATTTTATTTATATTTTTTCTAACCATTTTCTGGCTTTTCTTATACCTTAACAGTCCCTTAAAGCGGAAATTTTTAAGATTAAAATAATCTGCAAATACTTATGTTGGGCTGCAAATTTTGCTAGCACTTACAAAAGACAACAAATTCTTTCAAAGATGCGAATTGTTGAAAATGGTGAATTGAATTATGAAAATCGTAAAAACTTCAAAATCCATTAGGCAGAAAATGTATGGTCGTCAAAGAGTTAAACGCCTAAACGTGAAACTGGGCAACTAAAAAATGTTTTTTTCTCCTCTAAAAAATATCAAAATTTCATTAAGAGCTGCTGCTATCCAAATCGGGAGACCTCCCTTGTCAAATATGTATGTGTCTAACGATTCAAAGAGTTTCAGAGTATTCCTTCTTCTACACCATTTTAGAGAAAATATTTGTGTAATTATATATATCGCAAATACTCACTAAAAACGAAAATACCTGTGATGTAATCAAAAGAGAAGCAAATTTGCTTTTTTTGAGCTTTAAATTACCTTTTTTTAAAGATCTTTTCAACAAAAATGGTTTTTGGCTCATACACCCAGAAAACAGATTCAGTTCTGATAACCGCATTTGTAGTCAATCGCATGGTTCGGTTGTGGCAGCCGAATTTTTCAGTTGTGGCAACAGAAAACTAATTGAGCCAGGACTAATTTGACTATGACAACGAAATTTCAGTTGTATCGAGAATAATTCGGTAGCCGCAAACGAAAAATTCATTTGATGCAACTGAACCATTCGATTGGCAACAAATGGGGTTGTCAGCACCGAATCAGTTTTCTGGGTGTACAGATTTATTTTTCGCCCATTTTTAACTTTTAAAAAAAATGTTGTTTTTCAAAAAAATTTTTTTTGGTTGGAGATTTGTTTTGCAATATTTTTTTTTTAGAAAATCCGATGTATTTAAACATCGGATTTTTTTTCTTTTTGTTTTTTTTTTTTTGTCTTCTCTGATAATCAGCAGTAAGAACATCAGTACGTATAATTAATATGACAAATACGGTATTAAGTATACGTGCTGGTGTCCTAATTGATTATAGATCAAATGCGTATTTGATTTTACATTAAAAACTATTTGTTTTTGGAATTTTTGTAATAAATAAAAGATATAAAAAAATGCCAGTGTTTAGACAATTTTTATTATTTACTACACTAAGAATTCAGAACTAGTTCTAAAGTTTTAAAAAAAATTAAATTTATTTTTTTAAAATTACCTATGAAATTACTATAAATAAAAATTATTATAAATATTATACAAAAAACAGCACCATCACGCCTTGTTCGCCTACTTTTTAGTAAAATTTAAAAAGTTGTTTAAGTTATAAATCGTATCATATGGGGCAATAAATACTGTAAGTTTGACATTGATACAATATATACATTTTTTTAACTGGGCAAATTGTATGGAAAGATTTCTATAATTCTGAAAAAAAAATTCAAATAATTTTAACAAATAAAATAAACCTATAAATCGAAGTTAATTGATATTGTGTTAAACGAGTTTTAATTAAAATAAAGAATAGGTATTTACAGCTTTCTTAAGTTTCTTTTTACCGAACAAAGCTCTGAAATAATTCAAATTTTTTCAACTTTTAACACCATGACTTAACGGACCAGAAATATTTCTTTTATTGGAGGTTATATAAAACAACTAAAATAATACGTGACTCGCTAGTTTCTTACATTTTGTAATATTTTTATCATATATTTACATTTGAAAAAGCAAAATTTTAACTTTTGAAACTATGATCTAATAGTTTTTTTGTTCTTTCACCCGTTTTTAGACCTATCATTAGCTTATGCTCCCGCCATAGAAGATATACGTCCTTTTCTGGGTATATTAGTTGGTGTTGTCGTTAGCATCGTATTGGTGGCATTGATAATTGTTATAATTGTACGAATGCGTGGTTCCTCGGGAAGAGATCGTAATAATTATATGCACGGTACGGCTACATCTCATGTACGTAATAATAATGGTCTGGGTTCATTGCATAGCAGTCATGATATGCATAATGGCCGGGGAAATTGTCATGTTACTAGCAGTTTAGATAGTATCGATAAAAATCCTGATATTATACCACAAGGTATGTATTAGTAGCTTTTTCCCCCATTGTATAATATGATGAACATATTATTCTTGTTATTCATTGAACATTTGTTTCTAATTACAGATGGTCACGATGAAGACGATGAATGGACTACTAGTGCTCATAATCATGCTTATGCCACAGCTGCCATGGCAGAACAAAATGCCGTTATAACATCATCAACAACTTATGATCATATAATACCTACATATGCTGTTGTCGATAAGAAGTCACAACAGCAACATTTGCAACAATTACAACAACAGCAACAGCATCAACAGCAAACACAACAAATGTCAGCAGCACCACCGTCACATCATGGTCAATATGTGCAATACAATACACTCATACCAGTTAGTAAAATGGGTGCCTTTCAGGCTCAACAACAACAGCATCAGCAACAGCAACAACTACAATCAAATAAGGTGAGTTTAGTTTTGTAATGAGTCTAAACACAATAGCCAAAGCCAAACAATATTTCCTTTTTTTTTGTCGGTCAGTTACCGTTGGCTTCTGCTTGGTTAGAAAGCAAACACAAAAACGAAAGAAATATTAAAAATTTATTGACTGTGTATTATACCAGTCAGCCAGTTAGGGCTTTATAAAATAGCTTTCTATGTACAGAGTTTATTAAACAATACCTTCACATTGGTTTGGTCATAATAAACCTTAAACAGCCATTATCATGTTGTTATTGCATTTCACAACTAACTAAACCACAAAAAAAAATATGTATATATTTGTTTGTGTGTGTGTACCAACACAGAAAGAAATATTTTGTATAGTTAGCTCATTTTCAATTAAAATTTTTTCATATAAACAAACAAATTAATTGTATTTACAAATTCAAATGTAGCCAAGAATTGAAAATAAGCCAAGAATACAAAACATTTTCCTCTGTGTAGGACTAAACATTGTATGAACATTAGGATGAAAATGACTTTATGCTATAATTTTATCGATTATTGCAGAAAACAAAAAAACAAGCTAACATGGTCAAATTAACAAAATGTTTTTCAAATAAAATAAAAATTTGGGAATTTTTCAGTTTTTCCATTTTTGGAAATTAAGCTATTTCGCACACTACAGGTCGCAACTATGAAGATACTTTACATAGGGGTTACACGATCAATTTTTGCCTTTCAAGTTTCAATACACTCACATTTTTTTACGGTCAAGTTTTAAACAGCTGATCAATTTCTTGTAAATTTGTTTTTGTTTTTACAAATATTGTGCCGCAATAAAACACGATTGGTAAAATACGGAATGTGAATATTTCGGTACATCGACAAAGTGATTTAAAAATAAAAATAAATAAAAAATCAATTTCTGCTGACATGAAAATGTCTTTGGAAGATGTGAAGAAAAAAATAAAGTATTTTCGAACAGCCTACAGTGCGGAAACAGCCCACAGAGGCGAGCATTTTTAGTTCTTTCCTTGACGACGGCATCTTGAAAGCAAAATGGACTATCAAGTTGCATGCAGCCTACGTCACAGCTTCAAGTTCAACTGAATTTGACAAGCAGTATGTGTTATCAACTTGAAAGCAAAATATTGATCGTGTAAACTCAGTATTAATGAACTTGGGACACTGATTCAAGTAGGCCGAATAACAAAGTGTATTGAGGTCGATTAAAAATTGGCTCTTATGCTTGACTCATATGAATCGAATGATGAAGTCTGCTGATTTTTAATAGTATTTGTCTATATATGGACCTGGCACCCATATGGAATTGGTGTAATGTATCATATAGTCGGCATGCCCTAATTTAATTTTTTTTTACTCGTTTTTTTTTTTATAAAAATTAGACAAAAATTTTGTTAAAATTAAAATGCCTTGGAACTTTTTGAATATTTCCTCTCCTTTATAGCAAACGAATTTCAATACATGATTATTTGAAGATCTATGAGCTAATTGTGCTTTTGTTTTGACAGGCTGCGAAATAAGTTTTAAGTTGGAATTTGCGCTATTTATTAAAAAATACTTTTTTTTTAGAACTAGTTCTAGAACTGATCCTCCCATTGTAAAACAATTTTCCTGGGTTCTTTTTTTATATTCAGATGACTGCAGAATGGCCGCCTTTAAAAAAAATGGTTTATAATTAAGTGCTCACCAGAGTTGTCATGGTTGCCAGAATTTTGAATTCATTTTTTTTTTTAATATATGATTAAGTGCCTTTTCACCACAAAACGAACTTCTTTAAAAATTCAATTATTTTTTTCATTATAACTATTTTGATATTTCTGTTTTTATTGATTGCTAAAGAGAGTAACCCCTTAAACGTGAGATTGTGTAGCTTCCAAAAATATGTGTCTATTAATTTTTTATCCTCTACAACATACTCGAGTTTTGTTTAGATCTATAGGTTACACCATGTGGTAGTTTCCTTGTAAGTTTCTGAAATAAAGATCACCCTAATATATGCTTGTTTTATGTGTAAGAATAATGCAATGAAATTTGAAAAAAAAAAATAAAAAATTTCTGGGTATGTTTAAGCGCTAACATACACTTACATGCATAGGAGAATATTCAATTCAACCTTTATTTTACCACAACTAGCATGCATTATATTAGAATGGAATTGAATTCAGCTTTTCGTTCGAATCAGTTCATAGTGGGTCACAAATATTAACTCTAAAGTGCAGCAACGAGCAACGAATTGGTTTTTTTTTTAGCTTCAGCATAAAGGAAGGAAATTATTCATTACAAAATCTAAAATTTACTTTGAAGAACAAACTATTTAATAGATTTTGAAATTAAAAAAAAACTAAATAAATCTTTAAAAATACATAATATAAATATAATTATTTTTAATAAAATAATATTTTTTCAGAAATAATACTACCCACATAAACATTTAATTGTAAATTAATTGAAATATTAATCAATTCTTAAAAAACGGACGAAACTTAAACTTTAGCAAAATTGTTATTATGTCTCACTATTATCACTCCACCCTAACACATACATATATGTACATTAAAATGTGTGTATAAATTTGTATACATACCACCGCAGTCTAAACATGTATTGTGCTATAATTTATAGTCAGTATAAACAATTTTGTATAGAGTATATTGTATATTTGCCATATTGAGAGTAGGTAACCGTGTTTGAAACAATGGAGACTGAACGAGAGATCGTATACAGAGTGTAATAAAGTATATTTTTGTGTATGTGCGTGTATGTGTTAATAGAAGTAAAACTAGTTTAAATAGTTGTCATGTAGCCATTAGAAGTTTTTAATTGATTAATGGTCATTGATAACATAAATTGACAAAGTCATGTGGTCAAGTTACTTTACAGTGTGGAAATATTTTTAGAGCCATTAAAGCAAATATGGTTAAAGGTAATTTACTTTTATTTTATAAAACACATTTGTCAAAAAGCTGTGTGGTCTCTTTGATTAGATCAGAGTTCAATATCGACTATATTTATATGGATAATATTTAATTTTTACACCAGAAGACAAGATTTGTGTGTAGGCTTTTATCAACAGTTTACATCGAAACATGTTTAACATTTTGTTTGAAATCTCTTTTTGTTAAAAAAAAAATCTCTGAATTAGATATATAAAGTTTTATAGGATTTAATCGACACTATAAAAATATATTTTCATTCATCAACAGATATGAAATGCATGTTACTAAATTCCCAAGAGTTTCGTTGGTTATATACATAAAAGAAAACGTGCATAATGCCACTTGTGTATATGCACATTAAGGTGACATTTATCATTTAAAATAAAAAATAAACTGGCCCTGGATTTCCGTTCTACAGTAAGCTGAAACATGAAAAAATTCTTGTACAAAGCGTTATAATAGTGTAGTTAGTGTAATTAGTACTATGTAACAGTGTAATTAGTTTTGTAACAGCTAAATTTTCGGTTTCAGTAATTGAACTAATAGGTTGGAATTAAATTCTGTTTGTTCATGCAGTGCAGAAAAGTGTTATTTCGTTAACAGTTCAATTAAATCCAGACCCTGGTATTTTAAGTCTTATACACTACACATTTAAATTTGCACCACAAAAACTGCATTTGCCCTAATGTATAAACACATTTAACTGTGTAAGTAACTTTGCTTATTTGAGCGCATGTGTTTAATGTGTTTTACGTTGATTTATTAAAAATGAAAAAGAATTTGTTGCAGATTTTTCAATGAAAAAAAAAACGAATAGTGTCACTTTTTTTGTAGCATCTGGAAATATTGATCGATTACACTATTTAATAAATTTTAAGTTTTCACAGAAAGTCCTTTTGCACCACACATACTCTTGTCATAATGAAAGAGAAGGCACTAGAAGTAAAGAACGTTGCCCATGCTTAGCTCTAGTGTAATCACTAGGGCAAGGAATTCCATGCAAATGTATATTTTTCTCGATAGTCCAAAACTAATATGGACTAAATATTTATCCGAATCTTCAAATTTAGAACCAAATGAAATCGATTTGTAGTAGCATCCCAGCAGAAATTACTGCTTGCTTGGAAGCAGTTTTGTCAGGGAAAGTTGAGCAGTAAAGCGATTGCATTATTGATGATATCATGCCTGATTTTTGTATTTAGTTATGTTAAATTAAAATTAAATATGCTGTCAAGTAAATAAATTTGTTTGCAAAAAAATCACAATTTTTATATATTATCATACTCCCAGCAATATTTTTTGAACTGGTTACCTCTTAATCTGTTCTACAACAGATTATATTACAGATGTTACCTCAAATATCTACGGATAGTACCTCAAAATGTCTGGACATTTAAGGATTCATGTATGGATAATTACAAATCCATGTGTGGAAGGATATAAATGCTTATGAGCATACACGAACATACATTAGACCTGTATGAATCCATATATGTTGAATCCATATAAAGTTCCCTTAGGAGGGCATGGGATCGGTCTAATTCGATGCTCAGATGTTGTCCACATCAAAAAAAAAAATAGATTTTTTTACCCTTAGGTCCCTTTCTCTATGCGCTGTCACATATGTTGACTTATAGCCGGGTAGATAAGAAAAATTATACAGCTACGTATTCTCCGGTTGCTCGAAAGTTTAAAATATAAATATAAATTTTCAGACATTCTATTTGCTTGAAACTTTAAAAAAGTTGTTCTCTGTTTTATATATTTTCAACAATAGCAACTTTTCTGTGAACAAAACCTACAAAAAGATAAAATCAATGCACCCTAATCCTTATCTGTCATATTAAGTATTAGAGAAAATAAATTATAGTTTTCACTGTAATCGTATCAAGCAAAAACTTGACAAAACTGAAGATGCAATTGATCAATTTCAAAAAGAAATATAAAATCCAAAGAAAACTAATTATTTTATAATTGTTTTAGCTCAAATTTCTTATAATCGTATCTTTTATATTTTATATTTTCTTTTTAGAATGATTTAACGCATGTTGCTGACATGTCGGCAACAGCTGGCCAACGTATGGCTCCCTATTGTAGTGCAACATTGGGACGTCCAAGACAAACGGATTTAAAACGAGCCGAACCTAATATATATTCACAGGTAATTCCCATGATTGATAGTGAAATTGATGATTGTTTACTGGAAACTACTGATGATAAAACTTGCTTCATATCAGGGTATTCAACTAAAGTTTAAATGCGATTATAATTATGACAAATTTCAAATAATAAATAAAGATAATTTAAATTAATACTGAAAAATTTATTAATTATGAGATTTTTATTACAAAGTTGTACATTTTTTGTGTAAAAATAACAACAACATCAACAAATCCATAAATCTTACTACATATATATGTTGATGAAACAAAATCATTTATATAAAAACTTTTCATTGTGTTTATAAATCGAACCTATGATATTTTATTACATTTTTGTCATAAAATGTGCTTAAATATTTTTCATACTTGTCAATATAACTGGGTCAAAGTCAATCATCAGTTGAAACCAGAATATATAAAATACCTACTCATACTATAAATAATGCAGCCAATAGTTTTATTAAAAATACATGTAACAATGCATACAACAATATACACAAACATGCATATGAAATTTTGTACGATTTCCATTGTATTGTATCATTGACTTCACATACATACATACATGCATGCATATCCGCATGAATTGTAAATCATAAATGTAAATAAATACATAAAAAAATACATAATAATTCATAATAACGAAACATAAAATCCATATGAATAATCGAATATATATTTCTTTCAGTATTATTTGTTTTGTTAACAAATGAATTAAAATTTCATACTCATACTCATGCAAGCAGATTCAATTACACTTCATGTGTATGTGGTGTGTGTGGATGGATATATTTCACTCACACATGCACAGTTCTACATATTCATACGTTACAAGCACACTAGAGTATTTGCATGTGTGTGTGTGTTTGTAAATATATATATTTCTGTTTTTTTTTTTATTATTCATAAAATTCGTATACACCCATACATACATAAATGTAAAAATGTTTGCATATACTACTATATATTATTGCAGATTGATCTTGCTCATCATCCCATGTATTCAACGAGTCCTATGTTTGCCACGAATACCATTACTGGTGTCACAATGTCACATCCATCACAATTGGCCACCTTTACAACACCACCACTGCCATCCATGTATGCGCATAAACTAGTTTCAGTTTCACAATCACAAAATATACCAACAGCGATGGCTGTATCATCAGCAAGTGTCCATGCCACCAATGTTGGTGGTGGTGGTGGTGGCCTGTTGCAAACGACTGGTATATTGCCAATGCACATACCAGTTTCTCATCATAATGCTCAACAACAATCCATCATTTGTGCGTCCCAAAAGAGACCACAATCGCCTTCGGCGGCAGCATCAGCAGCAACAACAACGCTGTCATCTACATCTTTAGCAGCAAGTTGTTCGGCAAGTGGAGTAGGAGGCGGCATATTAAATTTACAGGGAAATGGCAGTATAGTGGGTGTCAACAGTATGGGGGGCTCAGGTGTATATGTTAACGAAGCGGTAAATATGAATTTTTTATACACATATTAGAGCATAAAATATACAATTGAAATAACAGCACGAAAAAAAAATCAACAAATATCTTGTTCTTTAAGGAAAAAACAATGGTTAAAAAGTAGCTAGTTTAAGGGCATGTTTTATAGTGAACACATAAGTTTTTTAAAGTTAAATGTAATATAAGACCACTTAAGTGAAAGTTTTAAACAATTTTTTTAAGCTGGATGTCTGGAAGGCTAAGCATTAAGACGAATTTTTGAAAGCAAATTGTTTACTTCCACAAGGGCTATAGAATATATAAATGGAAATTTCCGACCGGTCGGCTATCATTTTGGGTGGTCCCAGAGCCTCCAAAATCTAGCATTATGGAAAATGAAACATTGAATAAAAAAATAGAAAATTCAAAACTTGGTTAAATTAACATTAAATAGTAATGAAATTTTTTTCATTGACATTAGTATCAACTAAGGGTAATGAAATTTCAATGGTAATGAAAAATTCCCAGAAAAAGAAAGAAATGACAAATTTTGACTTTTGTATTTTGTTAGTGCTAATTTTTCAAAAAAAAAAAAAAAAAAACATTTTGTTTTTATAGTCCCTGATGCAAAAAGATGACCTAAGGTCGCGCTGAAATTTCGTACGTCTTCCTGCAACCATTTGCATTGATCCGGCCTATAGCCGATGTTGAAATCAAAGACTCGCTTTTGACTAGTGAATCCCAATCATTAATATGTAATGCTGGAAATAATTAAAAACCTTAAAATATTGGAAAAAATGTTCACTTAATTGTCGGATGCTACTAAAGTGTTTACTAAAATACTGGCCATTGCAGTTTTTTGAAAGCAAAAAGAAGAAAATATATTCTAGAAAATATTAGAATATTACCCCTAAATTCATAAACGCTTCGTAAAATTATAGGAGGTTTATTAAACAAATTTTGTATGAAAATGACGTTTTGTAAACCTGCAATAACTTTACAAACCATTTATGAATTGAGGGGTAAGAATTTTGGAATCCATTAGTGCATCCATCAGTGCAAGAATTGAATATAATACAGAAAGTGTCCAAATTCAAGGTTTTTATACAGTTAGCGATTTTCTTACAGCATTGCTAATTGTTTATACAACTTTTCAGCAAAATCTTGATAATGATTGGACATTACCCCATGCATTACTCAGATCAGATAGTGACAATATACCCCCAGTTGCCTCAGTAACAATTCGGTTGCTCCAACTAAACCTTTGGAAGGACACCAATTTCGCTTTGTCCACACGATTCTGTTTTCTGGCCGCATCTTTTAGTTATAAATTTCTTTTTCTTTTCAAACTTAATAACTAAAATGTTTTATTCTTTTTTTTTTTTTTTGCTTTTATTTTCAGTCTTCTAATTCTGGTCTTCTAAAAACAGTGCCCGAAGAAATTATGCATCATCAACTAAATGGTGAGAGTATTATAATAACACAAGACCGTAATAATGGCACAAGATTCTGACGATAAACTTAAATCATTTCAAGCAGAAAAGAATGAAAAGTAAACAGAGAAAAAACAACAATAAAAATAAAGACATTGACCTCATATAAGTTAAAGAAAACAAAAAAAATCTAATCAATTTCAAATGAACCTCATGGTAGAAACAAACAAGAAAACTCAAAACAAATGTGAAAATTATAGTTGGTTAAAAGAGACAAAGTTGTTCCCTACATCACTTCGAAGGAGTTCAAAATCAGGAAATTCGATCACTCTTATTTTAAAGAAAGTTGTACAAGAGCTACTTTCAATTTTTAGATGGTATACACAATTTCATAATTTTCAACGCAAATACACTTAAGTTCTCTACAGTGTACTCGTTGACATGAAAAAATAAAATGACAAAACGTTATAGATGTAGAAAAAAAAAAGAATTTTAAGGTGAATTTTTTTTTTGTGAAAAAAAATATCAAGTTGAAAATAAATTGTGGTGAAAAAAACTTTTGAGCCAAAAATTAATTTTTTTGGTAAAAAAATTTAAGGTGAATATAAAATTAGTCTTCGTCTGGAGAAAAATTTTACAAAATATTTTATTCACCAGAATAAAACCACTGTACACTTTTTAACCACTGTACAGATTTCTGATTTTCAATACCAACTTGCTCAGAAGGTTGTCCACTATTCCAGATGCAAATATGAAACACAGGTTGCGTCTTCGGGCAGCGAAGGCAGACGGATAGATAGATACACAGACAGATATACAGACAAACAGACGTATCGACAGACTAGCAGAAAGACAGAGAGACAGAAAAACAACAGACAAACAAGCAGATATCGCTAGATATGCTAAGAATTATAAATATATAATATAAGGATAATGAATATATATATGCTTTATGGGATCTTAGACCAATATTTTGACATGTTGCAAATGGAATGGCAAACTGATTACGCTATCTCATATACGTAGAGGGTAAAACAATATTTCTGTTTACAAAAATATTCATATGTAAAATTTAAAAACTATTGTTGTTGTATTTTGTGAAAAATGCATTAATATAATGAAAATTTAATTTTCTGAAAATTTCTCAATCCACATATAAAAATTCATGACGAATAATTTCGAATGTTTTTACTGTTTTGTTCCACATATTTTGTTTGTTTTACTTTATGCTAAATGATTGGTGAAAGCAGTCCCTATGCAAGTCACTCAGTTACTGTTAATGGCTCTCTCACTGGCTCTATCTGATATTTCAAAAAGTTACATTGCAGTTTATGGATTTAGTTTTTTATTATGGTTTTTTATATTTTGTATATTTATTGCAACAATTTTTAATATTTATTAAAAATTATTAAAAATTGTCCACAAAACTAAATCCATCACTCCCTATTAAAACTTCTTGAAATGTTGGACAGACCCAGTTAACTGAGTATGACTTGCATGCATACTCTTTACATTCTATGCTCATTGGCGAAAGCAACACGTTAAATTTATCGAAAGGTTGTAAACTAGACCGTACCTCAAAAAAAAGTTCGCCGTACAACCTCCAATATTATGTATTTTTGGAAGACGATTTCAAAAAAAAAATTTTTTTTTTTTGCCGACCGTAGGGGTCGCCTTTTTTAATTTTTCGTTATAGCTTTGGCATTTAAAATCGGAGTTTAAAGTGTGATATATCGATTTTTTTGCCTCGAGGAGACCAGTGTTCTGCTATATAGTAAAATCCAATTAAAAAAAATTTAAAAAGGCGACCCTACGTTCGGCAACCAATATATAAAAAAAATTTCTACTGAGTTTAGCGAAAAACTTCCTTAGCAAAAGTTTAATGATTTTTTGCGAGCTTTAATTTTCTGACATTAGGGTGGTAGCAACTGAGATCTGGTGGGTAACTACTAGAACGGGATACTTTAGGTCAAAATGTACATCGATGTATCATACTTTAAGATCCGACTGTAAATACCAAAGATATAACAAAAAATGTAAAATGGCGACCACTACGTTCGGCAAAAAAAAAATAAAATTTTTTTTGAAACCTCCTTGCAAAAATACTTCATATTGGAGGGTGTACGGCGCACTTTTTTTTTTTGCCTGTAAGGTGGTACGCTCTATTGTACACTATCCTATATGGACAGGTTGCGTCTTCGCGTCTTTTTCCATAAAGTGGTGTAGGGTACAAACCAGAACATTAATAGTAAACAAAAAATAAAAAAATGCGTGTAAAAACATGATGAAACAACTTACTATATGAAAAGTAAATACTCAATTAACTGCCTTTCAAGTAAAGCATTTAAAAAAAATACTTAATAAAATATAAATAAACAAACTTTTGTAAATACTTCAAATCATTCAAAACACCAGCCTGAAATTTCAAAATAGTTGTCAACTCAAAATTACTATCTTGATATCAAATAATTGCGCATCTTGTATTTTACTCTACAAAATGTTACTAACATGACAAAAATGGTCGAAATTTAAACGATTAATTCTGCATGAAACTATTTATTTCATGCTATTATTTGTAATAAAAAAACTTTGTGTAATTTTTTTTTTTACAATTATTTAAAAACGTAATATTTTTGGGGCTTATTACAGGCAGTGATTAGCGCAAATGGACACGCCTTAATATCGTTTTGCAATTATGTGCTATCAAAAAATTTCATTTTTTAACCCTAATTTTTAAATAATTATAGGAAAGCCACATGTACTGAAAATACTATTGCTGCGCAGCCTAGGGTTTATTTTTTTGTTGGTTATTGTCAATAATTTGAATAAAGAACGCAATTTTTTTTTTTTTTATTTATTTAACTACAGTTAAATACTTACATAGTTTATTTAATCAGCAGTTATTACTTTCCTATATTTTTATCAAATTAAAAAAACTACTCGAACTTTAGGTCATTTGTTGTTAATAAAAAAAATTCATTTATTTCTTAATAATTCGAAATTCGAATGCCTTCCTCAGCAGAAATACATAAATGGTTTTAATAAATACAAGGCTGTATTTTTTTTTTTATTAAAATCTTGATATATTTACTTCTTAAGATGACATTCGATAAATGTCGAAATATTGAAAAATAAATCCATTTCTCTAAAAATAACTCGCCTTGAACTTAAGTATTATTATTTAATAAAAATTTGAATTATTGTGCTTGATTTTAATTAATATTTGTCAATTATGTACATAATTATTAATTTCGATAACATTACTTTCAATAACTATATTTTATTAAATTCAAATTTTATTTACATAATTTAATTGACAGTTTAGATTTTAGCAAAAAAGTTGAAAAAAATTGAGTGAAATTAAAAATGAAAAAAAACTAAAAACACGCAAACAAAATAAGCCAAAGCTGAAATTAAAAACTAATTAAAATAAACAATTAATATATATACATAAAAAGGCAAACATTAATAAATAAAAATATAATTGTAAATTTGTTTTAAATTGATATAAAATTTGATTAAAACAAAATACTAAAACTAAATAAATAATTCTAATAATAAATTTAAATTAAGTTGTTAATTAGTTTAAGCTAACTTTCAAAAAAATAAATGAATAGTATAAAAGTAATAAAAAAAAATATTAAAAAAAAATTTAATAAATTATTTTAATGCCACGCTTGAATAAGGGCATATAATCCAATTTATAACTTTACAGAAGTTTAGACAAACATGAGAGACTGTTATAGACAAATATTTTTTATTATTTCTGATCACGATACGATAATGGAAAACTATTTCTAGCAGTGTAGAAATTTCCATCAAAGCAGTGTATGCTTAAAAGGTTGAATTTTACTTTTAAATAGACAGAGTTGTTCTTATTTTTTGGATATTTGAATAAAATATTTTCAATATCAAAGGGTAAAAGTTAAACTATCTAAAGTCATCATGTGTGGCGTTTAAAAAATATTAGAATGTTTCAGTTTAATAAGGTTTGTGAACTGCTAAAATGCAGTCATTGAAATATTCTTAATGCTTAGAAAATTTTAACAACATTTTTTAAAAACGGAATGTAGTAGTTGTGACAAAATGCGTTTTCAAAAAGTTGTAGTTTATACCCTTATTCAAGCGAGACATTCATTTGTTGAATATAAATCTTGTGTTGTCATATTAAATTACATATATATTTAAAAGTTGAGATTGTTTTTATTTTTTTTTTAATTGTTTACAGACAACAACCACAAATAACAATTTAAAGTTAATACATACCCGTAGATTATGCAATTGTATATAATTAATTATTACAGCATTTCAAATTTAATTTATTTCAAGGATTTATTTCATTTAAAATAAAACAAAAAAAAATATCTGTGTATTTAAATCTACAAAAAGTGTTTTTATGTTCTAATTAGGTACTCATTTTTCTATTTAATATAAATATATTTAAAAAAAAAACCAACAACTCATGTGTACAGAATCTATTGTAATTAATTAACAAAAAAAAAAAAACGTAGATCTTTTTATTAAAATTTAAGTCTAAAAAAATGTTAATTGTAATTTGTAATAAATAAAAAAAAATATTGTATTAAAAAACAAACGAAAAGATTGTCTGAAAAAATTATAAATTTTATACGTACTCTAAAAAAAGGCATAAACATTTTAGTTAAACAAAAAACAACTAAATTTATTTGTATATAGTTATTTATTTATAATAATTAATTAGTGTATAAGGGATTGAAAAAAAATTAATATAAAATAGTTAAAATAAATAAATTCAATAAATTGTATTATAGGTAAAAAGAAACAATAAAAAAATAATTAATATTTGGAAAATATAATAAAACAGACTTTTATTGTAAACACTAGAAAGGGACTAATAAAAAAAATCAGTTAAATTCTGCCATAACCCAGCAAAAACGTTCATTCCCAAACCAGTAAACGGCAACATAGCCACAATTTTTTTGTTTTTATTACTTTTGACAAATTACAATTTTGTAACTTTGTTTCATCAATTGTAGGAATTACATAATACTGTAGCAACACTACTTCCGGGTGAAGATGATTTCTAGCCAGACGAATATAAAAGGTTGGTATAATAGAACCCCTAAAGAGTTTAGAGCTATATGGATACAGTCAATTTATATGGCCGTAATAGTTTTGCAAGCGTTATTTAATTTTAAAAGTAATGTGATATTGGTAACTACTTTTTTTACACTTACTAATAAGTATATGCCCTGTAGGAAAAGCAACCGTTCACCGGACAGATCATGTGACCGGTAATTATACCCCACACCACTATGTGCTCAGGGTATTAGAAGTTTGTGCAGATGTTTGTAACACCATAAACTATTGGTCCTAGACCCACCTTATAGTATACCGATCGGTTCAGAATTTCTTTTATTTCGATTTAACGATGTCCTTCTGTCCGTCCGTCCGTCCGTCTGTCCATGCATTTTTGTGCGCACTCTACAGGTCGCAAATATTAAGATATTTTGATGACACTTGGTACACCGACTTATGTCGGCCCAAGGACGACGCCTATTGATTTTGGTGAAAATCTGTCCATGTTTAGACGCAATGCCCATATAAGATTCCCCCCAAAATTGGCTTGGTTACAAACTGCAGGTCGCAAATATTAAGATATTTTAATGAAATTTGGTGCGCTGACTCACATTATAGAAAATTTTGACACTAGCCCCATTTTAACCCATTCGAATTTCGGATCCAAACATTAGTTGGCTTTTACCCAGACTGGTGTAGGGTATTATATAGTCGGCATGCCCGACTTTAACCTTTTTACTCGTTTGTTATAGCTGCGGCATTTAAAATCGGATTTTAAAGTGTGATATATCGATTTTCTCGAGGAAGACCAGTGTTTTGCTATAAAGGAAAAATCCAATAAAAAAAATTTACAAAGACGACCCCTACGTTCGGCAACCAATATATAAAAAAAATTCTACTGGGTTTATCGAAAAACTTCATTAGCAAAAGTTTAATGATTTTTTGCGAGCTTTAATTTTCTGACATTAGGGTTGTACAATAGGGTGGTAACTGAGATCTGGTGGCTAACTACTAGAACATCGATGTATCATACTTTAAGATCCGACTGTAAATGTCAAAGATATAACGAAAAATGTAAAATGGCGACCCAAACGTTCGGCAAAAAAAAAATAAAAAAAAATTTTTGAAACCTCCTTGCAAAAATACTTCATATTGGAGGGTGTACGGCGAACTTTTTTTTTGCCTGTAAGGTGGTACGCTCTAATGTGCAGCATTGTAATTTAAATCCATTTCTTTCAAATTATACTTATTCTTTGCTATTAAAATCTCAACACAATATAAATGTTTAAATTTAAATCCCTTATCAATATTTCATTCCTATAGTCATCTATCAACACTCTAACTTGATTCCCAGCCGTACAGTTTAATTACGACTACTCGTATGTGTGTATGTTGTTGTTTAAAATCAATGTAGTTCAAAGTTTAAACAAGTAAGAGCATTAAATTCAGTGGCATATAGCTAATTTCATATACTCTTCACCACATTTTAACATTGATATAGGTAATCCGAAGTCAAATTAAACAGCCATGCAAATTATAAAGTTTTGTAAGTAATAGAATATACTAGGAGTGGATCTTATATAATAGATTTTATGAAAATTACTACGCATTAGTTCTCAGTAATTGTGTAGTACGTCAGGTTGTAGAGTAACTTTGGTTTAAAATGTGAAAAAATTACAGTTACTGCTTACTTTATGAAGATATATTAATCATATCGTGGAAGTTCGGATAATTCTTCACAATTTCTAAAAACACTATCTTTTAAGCGTTAGTTTTCGGTACAAAAAGTTTTACTCTAGGTACAGTTTTACTGCAAATCACCCATTGTATTACAACTTGCAATATAAAGGGTGATTTAGAAATAATCCTAGAGTGAAATTTTAAAATGCATTTTATTACCACCAAACATTGGACCTTTTTGATTGCGTCTTTAAAAGCAGATAAAAATTATCCAAACTTCCATGATGAGATCATAAATTTAGCCAAAATTGTAATATTTTTACATTTCAACTTAAATTATACCGAATCCTGAAGTGCTAGGAAATTTCTGACACGTGATTTGTTTTCAGTATCAAAAAATCCATAGGATCTACTATTCACTTATTTGTAACTGGCCTATGTAGCACTATGTTATTTTCCTACATATGCAGGAAAGTAAAAAGTGGTCATTAAAGGGTTAGAATTTATAATATATATCTTTATAACTCTTTCCTTCCATAATTAGTTGATGGTGTAACAAATGGCATGACAAAGTGAACACAATCCACAATCTATTATTAATAGAGGTCATGAAAAATTCGCAGTATGTTGTATAAAACCTAACTATAATAAATTAAAAGGAAAATTACAACAACACCTTCAAAAATTGTATAAAGCCCATAAATAAGGTAAGCGGAATGATTAAAATATAAATTTTATTACAATATGTAAATAACGACAAATGTGCACAGAGTTGTGTTCATTTATATAGAAATGGAAAATTGGGCTGTTATGTTTTTAAAACTTAAACTTAACTTCAAACTTCGATCACATTTTGTGAAAAAAATATTAAGTACAATAATTTTAAGGCGGTATAAGGTAGGGCGTTTCAAGCTGTAAACGATAATACACTTTACAACAATTTCGAACTTTTTCCAAAATTACGGGGTTCTGACAATGGATTCTGGTAACCCTTCAATTAAAGGGTATTTTTTCTTTAAATATGTTTACATTATATATTGCTGTTATCATGCCCATATCTGCATTTACTATATGCATTCTAGATTATTAAAAATATATACGCATATAAATGATTTCGCAACAACTATACTCTTTAAAAGACGAAAATTAATAACTCGAAATTAAATCACACATTTTGAAACTAGCTCTACTCAATTTTTGAAACAATCTGTTTTTAACTGTTAACACAAAAAATTACCGAAAAACTGTTTTTGTGAAATCTAATCGTAGTTTAAAAAAAAATAGTCGAGATGTGTTGAAAATTTTGGTAACTAAATACAGATGCAGCACAAAGGAGTACATTTAAAATGCGTAGTCGTGCTCCATTCACACATTCAATGTCAACTAGTGTAATTAAATTATATTTTAAATTATAATTTTTTTTTAAATAGGTCAATTGATATGAAATGAATCATATTCATATTAAATAGGGCATTGTAATTATAAACTTTACAGAAAATTAATAACAATGTCAATTTAAATCACTGGGCGTAAAATAATTTAAAATAGTGGAAAATTCTACAGATTTTTAATCGAATTTTTTAATAAAAAAATAAATAACATTCGTATAAGCAAAAACATTATTATAAATATACACATCTGCAGTAAATAGAAAAAGTATTCGTCGATGAATCTGATATAGAGTAGGCGAACTTTATTGAAGCTTGTTAGTTTATAGCCCTGTTATATTATTTTACTTCGGTGGGTTAAAGTGTTATGGAAACACCGAAGGAGGACGCTGCAATATGTAAGGGAGAGAAAACTCATACATATTAATTTTTCAAATTAATGTTGCAGTCTCTAGGGATCAAACTTGCAAACTTATATGAAACAGTATAACGCGCTAACCATTACACCCCAACTTCTTACATCATTTGCAGAAAATGAATTTTAAATCATGAATAGTTTTCAGGGCTTTGAAATCTAAACAAACAAACTTCCCCTACAACTGCTATTCAGAAAATATTAATTAACTTAATTTGAAATTCAGAATTTTTATTTAATATTCAACAAATATCAATTGATATTCAGAATTTGGACACCAAATTGAGCAAATATCAATTTAAATTTAGATTTTTTATCTAAAATTTTAAAAATATCAATTCATATTCAGAATTTGTATTTGAAATTAAGAAAATATTATTTAGAGTTCAGACAATATGAAAGATGAATTTAAATTCAGAAAAAAAATAAAATTTTATTTAGAAAATATCGATTTAAATTTAAAGAAACATCAACTGTTATTCAGAAAATGTCATTTCAAATTCAGAATTCATCAATTCAAATTCAGAAAATATCAACTCAAATACAGAAAATATAATATGTATTTCAATTTATGATTTTTAAATTTCAACTGATATTTTCTGAATTTCAACTAACGAATGCTGAATTTCAGTTGATATTTCATGAATTACAATTCATATTTTTATACCCTACACCACTATGTGGTCATGGTATTATAAGTTTGTGCTGATGTTTGCAACACCAAAAAATATTGGTCCTAGACCCACCTTATAGTATAACGATCGGCTCAGAATTTGTTTTTATTTCGATTTAACGATGTCCGTCCGTCCGTCCGTCCGTCCGTCCGTCCGTCTGTCTGTCTGTCTGTCCATGCATTCTTGTGCGCACTCTACAGGTCGCAAATATTAAGATATTTTGATGAAACTTGGTACACCGACTTATGTTGGCCCAAGGACGAAGCCTATTAATTTTGGTGAACATCGGTCCATGTTTAGACCTAGTGCCCATATAAGGGTCCCCTCAAAATTATATTGTTTATACGCTGCAGGTCGCAAATATTAAGATATTTTGATGAAATTTGGTACACCGACCTATATCAGCCCAAGGTCGAAGCCTGTTGATTTTAGTTAACAGCGCAAATATATTTAGACCTAGTGCCCATATAAGGGTCCCCCCAAAATTATATTGTTTATACGCAGCAGGTCGCAAATATTAAGATATTTTGATGAAATTTGGTACACAGATCTATATTGGCCCAATAACGCAGCCTATTGATTTTGGTGAATATCGGTCTATGTTTAGACCTAGTGCCCATATAAGGGTCCCCTCAAAATTATATTGTTTATACGCTGCAGGTCGCAAATATTAAGATATTTTGATGAAATTTGGTACACCGACCTATATCAGCCCAAAGACGAAGCCTGTTGATTTTGGTTAACACCGGTCCATGTTTAGAACTAGTGCCCATATAAGGGTCCCCCCAAAATTGGCTTGGTTACAAACTGCAGGTAGCAAATATTAAGATATTTTAATGAAATTTGGTTCGCTGACTCACATTATAGAAAATTTTGACACAAGTCCCATTTTAACCCATTCGAATTTCGGATCCAAACATTAGTTGGCTTTTAACCAGACTGGTGTAGGGTATTGTTTAGTCGGCATGCCCTACTTTAATCTTTTTACTCGTTTAAATTACAATTGATGTATTTCTGAATTTGAAATGATATTTTCTCAATTTCAATTGATATCTTCTGAATTTCGAATGATATCGTAAATATTTTAAAATATTTTTGGACTGTTTTAAGAAGTTTTTGGTATTTTGGAAAATGCTTTTCCTGCGGAAATTTTTTGTTTTAAAATGTTTCAAATTCACCATTTTCACATCAATAAAATATTGGCCACCACGTGGTGATAGGGTCGAATTTTGGTTATACCCCTAATATACATATTTATGAAAAAAAATTAACAATTTTAAAGTCATTGTTAAAATTTGTTTCATTTGCCATACGACCATGATATACATATATTTTCCATTGAGTTATGTGACGATTTATTTTTTCATATTATATATATAGTAATAATCTGAGGTTAAGTAAACAGAAACAAAAAAAATAATCAAAATTTATTATTTTCACAACATTATGGGGAAATTGTCCACAATATCCATAAATACGAAAAACAAAACATATCCTTATAAAGAAAAACATAGATATTATATTGTTTTCCTGTTAAAAAAAAAGTAATTATAACAATCTGTTGGCGTATATTGTTTAAAGCATATGACCGCAACCACATATATTAAACAAGTAATATTCACAGTACTATTACCGCTTACAATTTTATTGCAAATGAACACTTCTCATACACACATTCACACTTATGGTGGTAATATAACTATACTAACATACTTCTGAACACGACCAAAATGATCAGGATCTGGTATGAAAATAAGGTAAAAAAATATAATAAACAATTACCACAAGTTTGTTGTAATATTATGTGGTTTAATAACTATACTATTTTTTCTTTTTGTAAACAGTTAGTGTGTACAAAATTTGTAATTATGATTATCTAAATTAAAATTGAAAACAGTTAATAGTCTGCATAGAAAAAAAATATTTACTCATAGATCGTATATATAGTTCTTTGTGAAATAAATTTTCATTATTTTTATTTATGTATATCCCTGAACAGTGACAAGAATACACCTGTAATTCATGGAAAATTGTTTGCTCTTTTCGGAAAAACGATTGAAAAAATGTTAATTGCATTGAAAATTACAATTTAGAAATTACTATATCTCCAATTTTTTCGAAATTCTATTAAAAAAGAAACTATTAAAATGTGCTAAAAATTATTTAGTAATTAATTTTAATATTACTTAGGTTGTCCTGTGCGACGGTTACAAACACTTTACTCAAAAATAATGTAAAATTTGCTCAGCGGCATTTACAATCTCCAATATTCAAATGGTATTCGACTATTGAAAGCGATTAAAGAGCATCATAATATGATAATTATTTATGAAAAAGGAGATAACAATAGAATTAAAAAGGGAGAAGCATTATAATTGGGAAAAAAGTTGCTCATTTGTTAGTTAATTATGGATCATTTGATTATAAAACATACATCATGTAGGCTGTGATTAACAAAACTTCAATTAGCCACACTCATTGCTCTACCAACCGTGGTGTAGTCACAGCCTGTATAGAGGGTTGGCGTTTCGATTCCCGGTCATGGCATACACAAAAAAACATATAGAGATAGTTTACAATTAAAAAATATTTTGATCAATTGTCACATAAAGTAACCACCGACGAGTCTTTGGGTGAGATAAAACTTTAGCAGTCTGGTGATTTCCATGCATCTGTTAAAGTTTTCAATAAAATTATTATACAGATTACAAGACAAATTTTGTACCAAACTTGGCTTTTCATTTAATGGGTCTGAAAATATATATTTTATGCGTTTCTCTTTACCAACTTTTGGCAAATACTTCTCACTGTTGTTGACCATAACCATACTGGTTTTTGTCGTCATATTTTTAAATAATCTTTGGATTATATGTTTCGTATACCTATTTGTTTTTAGTAAAAATAAAATACTAGTATATGAAAAAAATGTTGTGACATTTAATTAAAATCACATTTTTGTATACATAATACATGCATAATTATAAGCCAACAAAATTTTATGAATGCATTTATATACATACATATTTGTTTAACAAGTTCATTAATAAAATGTCTAAAAAATAAAAAATTCCAATAAAATATTTTAAAATCACAAAGTAAAATACTAATTGTTAAGCATTCATGCCTAAAATGTTTAAAATACCAATTATTTAAATACTATATATCAAGAGCATATATGCAGTAGTTGCTATTTGCGAAAATAAAATTTTTAGAGAAGAATCAACAAAGTGTTTTGAATATCGTCGACCGGCCTGCAAAATTTCACATGTGTTTTTTAATAGATTTTCAGGAGAGCGAAAAAACTGTTACAAAATATACTTTAAAGATATTTTATTGACATCATTTCTTTAATGATTCCCGACCTCATTTAGTAAAATCATCATTAAGGCATATGCTGCCAATAAAATATCTTAAAAGCAGATATTGTAACTGTTTTTTCGCTCTCCTGAAAATCTATTAAAAAACATATGTATGTGACATTTTGCAGGCCGGTCGACGTTATTCTAGAAACAAAAATTGTTACTACCCTACGGGAAATTTTAACAAACTGTCACCGAACTGGCCCCTTTATATGAAATATACTGGTCACTTTTACATGGCGTTGTCATAGGAGGGGGAAATTTACCCCTTGTGACATGTCACAAGACAAATCCTAGGACAGGTTACTAAACTTTCATAAAAAACAAAGTTCAGGGACCTGTCCTGGGATTCGTCTTCGTGTGACATATCACAAGGGGTCAATTTCCCCCTCCTATGACAACGCCATGTAAAAGTGACCAGTCTATTTCATATACAGGGGCTAGTTCGGTGACAGTTTGTTAAAATTTCCCGTAGGGTATTTATTTACTATATTATTAAGTACAAAATAGTACTTTTATTGGTTGGCAATGACCAGGAAAGCGACTTGCATGGAGTAAAACAACGAAAATATGCACCAGAAAGAAATATGCAAAATATTTAATTAAAATCAAAACAATTTACACTGAAAGTGTGTATATTTTTTAAAATCATAGTTATTATTCGATAGCGTTTGTCTTTTATTGAAATCTAATACAAATGTCTAACAATAAGAGTCTTCTTGTGGGTTACTCCAGATTTAGATAAAATTTAGACAGGTGAAAAAAGATAAAATTCTTCGGCCCAATTTGAAATCCCTCAAATTTTTTTTGTACTTACAATAATGAAAAAAAATTATCATAGTTGGTAACGCATTACTTTTTATTATAAAATAATGAAAATTATGACCAGTTCTTAGTAACTCATTATTATATGTTTGAAAGTAATGCAGACAGTATGTTGGAATCATTACTGGTAGCCTAAAAAATTATGATATTTTTTAATGATACCATTATACTTTGACCGTACATGTTCATATATTACCATATGTGCTCATATATGATTATATATGGCCATATACATCCATATATCCTCAAATTTCGGATCCGAAGATATATGAAATCATGTATGGTCATACACTGAACTATGCATGGACGTTTATGATAACGCATGGCCATGTGTGATCATATACAAGTCAATGTATGATCAAGTATGTTTATATATATTTCGATCTTCACATGGGATTATATTCAATATTCTATTCTACAGGCTCGTATATTATCATATATGTATATAGCTGATCATATATATCCATATAAATTTCCATATACATATATCGTATATGCTCATATATGTTGGGATCCGAAATTTGAGGCTATATGGTCGTATATGTGGGTTGTGTATGGACACATATTATTCATATATGAGCATATATGAACATATGTGATCATATACGACCATGTAACCTCAAATTTCGGATCCGAACATATATGGTTACATATGAAACCATATATGTCAATATATAGTAAAATATATGACCATACAATCACTGATATGGTCATATATTTTACTATATATAAACATATATGATCAGCCATATACATATATGATCATATACGAGCCCATATATGTTTTGAAAATCGTTTTGAAAATTTATTTTTACATCCATTATTTTTGTCAATACGTGTAACTTCTTATCAATCTTTGCGACATCTCCATAAAAAGTAATAGGAAAACTAACTAGTTACCACCACCAAGTAATTGGTTATTCATGTATGTATATATATTGTAGTGATTTTCCATACTGGGGATATTTAGAAATTAGTTTCAAAGTTTAGAGTATACTTTCCTCTCTAAAAATTATAAATTCATTAATTTTCAAATCAAACTAGATCTAGATTCTGCTCTTTTCATCAGTGATTTTCTATTAAATTGTTTAATTGTTTATATTATTATCAGATTGTCTCCATATGAGCATTTTACAACATTGCGTGGGCTGTTAGATTCGAACATGCGCCTATCGCTACATTACAAACGTAACTATACTAAGTTGTGATAACGATCCCACCCTAGTAAGGCCTAAAAAATCACAAAAAATTTAAAATTATCAGATTTTTTGCGAATTTTTTTACTCTACTAATTATTTAGGAAAACTTCTGCTTATTTTTGCAGGTTAAGTTGTTATTTTCTATTAGCTAAAATTTAACTCCCGCTACAAAATCTAGCCATCCGAAATCAGTAGCTCACTATTTTAGCAAATATTTTTTATTGATTTTAGCAGGATGGACTGATGTTTTCATTTAAAAAAATTTGGCTTAAAAATTTAGTAGATATAACAGTTTGTTGTTGCTATTTTTATCTTACTAATATTTAACAAAATTTTCTGCAGAATTCACGGTATAATTTTTAATTTCAGTTACTTAAAAGTTTAAATCAAATTTAATTAAATTCTCTAAATTTAACAGTTTTATTTCTGCTGTTCTTATCTTACCTTATCTTAGCAAAAAATCTGCCAATTTAAGCAGTTTTTTCTGAAAGGTTTTTTAAATTAAATGTTAGTAGCTTTCTGCTATTTTTATCGGTTTATTTCTATAAGTGCACCAACCATAAACAGGTATGTAGTTTTATTTGCAATTGGTTCCGTTGAACCCTAACTTGTTTAATAGTGTTACTAATTAGAAGCAATTGCAATGTTTATTTAAAATTGTGCATTTTCTTATTAGTGCGTATGAGTTATATTATACTACACTATTTATATTACTCATACGTACCATGTATTTTAAATCTCTATTCATACAACTTCAGTTCAATGAAATATTTAGTTAAACTTTTTAAGGATAATGTGTATGTTCGTTAAATTCTTGCCACTTCCTTTAAAGACTGTTTACACTTATCTTTGTACAACATGCAGGCTGTTTGAATTTTCCTAAAAATTTTGTTTTTTTAATTTTCCATTTAATTCGTTTAAGTTTCATTATTTTTATGTTTGCAACTTTCTTTTCTTTAACTTTTTCATGCCTTTACAAATATTTTCCTTTTTCTTTCATAGAATTAAATCTTAGTTTTTATTACAGCACTTGGCTTTTTTCGGGACTTTTTCCATTGTTTTACGCCACTACTTGTGAAGCATTAATACTCATCATAGTGTTATTATAAGACAAGGCCTTTTTCCAACAGCTAAAGCCTCTTTTTATGCTTTTATTCTAAATACTTATTGTATTTTTTTTTGTTCCTTTGTCAAGTGATTTTTTTTTCTTCATTTCTTAACACTTCATTTATGTAGAAAAAAAATTAAAGAAAAAAAGTTTTAAGGCATAGAGTCAAAACCCCAAAATTAGCTTAAAGAAGAAACAATGCTGTTAAGATGATGTTCATGGTCTTTGCACTTTTGTTGGGATTTAAAGCATTTAATTTATTTCTATGGTAAGTCGTTAAAATAAAGAAAAAGCCAGAAAGTGGATATTGTAAAAAGAAAAGGGAATTAGATGAATGTTTATAAAAAACGTTAAAGGAAGCTAATTTTCATTATAATAATATTTTGAATTTTTTTTTGTCTCACATGGCAATTCTTTAGTTTTTATGTAGAAATAAAAATCAATATTTTAAATTTAGAAAATAAATTCGCTGTTAATAAACAAAGTAGAATATTTGTAAATGATACTGCGGAAGATTAATTTTGATAATATAGGCATTCACGCTTAATAAAATAGTGCTTAATTGTAAGTTGGTTCGTAATGGAAAATTTTTAAATAATCCCTTGCAAATATGCTTATATATGACATAATTTAATCAAATTTATATGGTCTATTATTTTATTTATGGTGAATTCTAACTTGGAAACACTAGTTTTGGTAAAAAAAAGCAGTTTTTTCAAGGATTTCGGTAACAGATTTTTTTTTTATATTATTAATATTGAATATTACATCATTTATTTTACATGAGTTTCTAAAAATATTTATTTTTAAAAGAATGTTTTTAGTTCGATTTTAGATCATATAATAATATCTCTTTCTGTTTAAATTATTATTTAAATTAAAAAAAGATGATACAATTTTTACAAGTAAATTACAAGGAATAAAAAATTTTCAAAGAATTCGATAAGACCAGCAGCACAGAATACGTATTTTCAGCTTTCGCTACAAAGCCATCATCAGTGTTAATTTAAGATTGGTTCTGCTTGATTTAAATAAGACTAAAACAATATTTCCCATCGCGTTACCACTGCGTTACTCTTTGCAAAAAGAAATCTGTGTAATCCCTGTGTAAAATAATTTCCAAGTTGGTTTGTCCTTTTTATAAGTGAATTCTCTACAACATCTTTTTCGATACTTGTATTTATTATCTTTATTAAAAAAGCATTTATCATGAACTTATTAGGCATAAAAACTTACAATTGTTGCTTGAAAATGTAACAGTATATGTATATCAGATGAAGGACTTTGCGTTTAAGTAAATTTTCCCAGTATACATTTGTTGATTATTTTATTGTTTTGCTTTAAATAACTTAAATTCTGACATAGCTAATACATGATAGCCTAACTCGCAGTACGACTTGGGTCATAGTCCGGGAAGCAGATCAAATTCCGGGTTGGGAATTTCAAATAACGGTACAATAATTGTAGCGAAATTTATAAATAGCTATAATAACGAGTGGATACTAAAGGCCTACATGAATGCATTTTAAACAGGCTGTAAAACATGCACTACATTTTTGCAATCCAGGAATCTTTAATTTAAATTCAGAAAATATCGATTGATACATAAAAATCATAAATTAAAATAGATATTATGTTTTCCGAATTTTAATTGATATTTTCTAAATTTCAATTGATGATTTCTGAATTGCATTATGTAGGCCATTGTAGGGATCTTTCCCTACATGTACTTTATAGTTTCCATAAATATTGTATTAAATTTGTCTTAAGTTCTGAAATTATTTTTTATAGATTAGAATTCTTTCTATATTTTTACAAATAAAAACATCTAAAAATAAATATTCTTAATTTTATTTATGGAATCCCTTGAGGTTCCTAAACCCATCAAGTATTTTTGTTAAATTGTTTCAGTTTATGAATTTGTTCGTTGCGTAAATAGCGGCTCAAGTGTTTCGAGATAAGTCTAAAATGGTGACCATAATTTTCATCCGGACGTATATCGAATATTTTCATACAAAAAACTTAAATAAACTTAAGCTATGATTGTTTACTCGTCACCTGTATTTAAAGTGCTTTAAATATTAATCACCAATTTTCATCCAATTAAAATCAGTATTGCGACTTGTAGTTTGATTATAAGGGTAGCTCATTTTAAATGGACAGACTGGTGGATATCCTGACAAGCTAATGAGAGTTTTCTAGTCAGAAAAAAGTAAGATTTTTTTTTCTTAAATTGTTTTTAAAAATTGCTTACTGAGGTAATATTTGAGACAAAAATTTTACTTAGTTCTAATTATAAAACTTGTCCTTACTAAACTCTAGTTGTCTCTTCTCGAACCATTATCCAGCTGATATAATTACTAAAAAATTTAAAAACTAAAATGAGTTTGTTAAAAATTTTTAAAATTTAAAATAACATTAACATTATATATTCTTAAATAAGATAAACAAAAGTAAATGTTAACTGGGTTTTAATGCATTTGTATTGTGTTTTGAAATTACTTGTACAATTACACGAGTACGCAATATTGTCCAGTAGTTCAGTTGTAGTAGTAGTGGTAAATTGTTGTTTGTTATGGATTGTTGTTGTCTCTGGGCTGGTTATATTCGTATTCGCATTTGTATTTGCAGTTGTTTATGTCTACGTTTGATTATTATTAATGTTTATTATTTAGTGCCATAAGCTCTTTTATTATGTTGGTGATAATTTTTAGCCTCAAGCATTGAATTAAATTGTCGAAATTTATGTTTTCTAAACTGTTAACACAGATTAAAATTTAATGAACAAAATGTTGTTCTATATTTTCAATGATTTTCTATTGTTTTAAAAACATAAATTAAATAAATAAAACTTTAACATGTTTGTTTTTTTTTTTTTGTTCTTTTTAAACAACTATTTTTGGAAGTTTATCTTGTTAATAACATTGAATATAGCAAAATGTTTTAAGCATTAAATTCTTAAGAAAATATTTAAAAAAGAAAATACACACATGTCTAAAAACATATTTGAAAAGTTTTTCGTTATTTTCTTTTTTTAATAAAAAACTTTCATTTCCACTTAAAGTTTGTTTCCTTCCTTTTTTTACGTACATAAATATATATACTCATATGTACTCGTATATGTAGAATATATATTTATGTGCAAATCGTCTTGTGCCTTGTTCTCATTGCATTTATTTCTAGCAAAACTATAAATTTATGCAGCTTGGTTTTTTTGATTAAATTTGTCATACATGCTGCAGTGTAAAATAGAGGGAGTGTATTCACATTCTAAGTTTATACAATGTGTAACATTTTAGAAAAAAAACAGAGAATATTTTTTCAAAACGCATCTCTACTTGTATTGATTTTTCTTTCCTTTATTATATTTTCTCACAAATATTTATCTGCTTATGGTTTTCCTACCAAAATTAATTATTTTACTATATGTAAAATTTTCATCATCAAAACATCATTATGGCATCATTTTATGATATGAAAACATCGAATTTAATGAAGTGTTAGCTGAGTATATCGGCCATATTTTATACGTAGTAGTTAAAATGTATTAATTTATTTGAAATGCTTACTATTTTCATAATTGGAAAGTTTTGTTTACTTTTAGTATTGAAATTTTTGTGCTTTCATTCTAGTAAGTAAACGAATAGACATATACCATACATGGGTAAATGCGGCCCGTCAACCAATTTAGTGCGGCCCTTCATTAATTTCCAAACAATAAAAATATTTAAAAAAAATTGTTTAACTATAAAATAAGACAAAAAATAGGATCAAAATTTAAAAATTTTACATTTTATTTAAAGAAAAAATTTAAAATAAAGAACATTTAACTAACTAATGAACAATTTTCATTAAGTAAATAAAAAATTCATTAATTTAATATATTTTTTCATTATATGTTTTCAGTTACTCCGAAAGATATGCTATGATTTTTTTAGGGTTCTTGGATTTGCTAAGTATTGAAGTACAGCATTATTTAACATTAAAAAAATTGAATTATATTGACAACATGTATTGTGGACCGGATCTGAAAAAAGGAACTTAAGATTTTTTTTTATCGAAATATAGATTTTTTGTTATGCCAATCGAAAGAAGAAATCAACATGTAATACAAGTAATTTTTTCCAAAAACTGATATTTAACGAGATATAACGACAAGTGTGTTTTTTTTACTATGAAACGAAAACTAAGTTGTTCTAGTGCTCCAAGTCTGCCACTGATCTAGTCGTCTCATTTTAAAATGTCTATTCTATTACTGTTTAGGTATCATAAAGTGAATAAATCACATCAGGTTTGCCTGTTGTGACAACTTGAAAGTAGGCACTTTTTTACATATTTTTACAGATTAGTTGCTTCGGTAAAAAACAAATTCAATTATGTTTTTTTATTATTAAAAAGTTTTACCCCTAATATACATATTTGAAAATATTGAAATTTTTTAATTTATGTTTTTGTTTTAGGGTTGATTATTATTTAACACAAATTAAATATTTGGTTTTACAGCGAATCTGTTTATTTTGATTATAATTAACCACAAAATCATTAAATTTTATTTAATATTGCACAATTTTGACTAATAGCTTTAGAATATTAAATAATATTTAAATAAATTTATCATTATTCATATATTCATATAAGTACATATGTATATGTATACCTGTAACGTTCAACCACAAACACCTTTAGTAATGATAAATGTTTAAACTAAAGTAAAATCTTTATTAAGTGGACAGCTATGTTGGATTTATTTTTAATTGCATCATTTTTCGGCAGATTTATTTGGAAATCGTAAAATATATATTTAGTAGGTTTGAGATTAAGAAGAAGAATAAACATTTTCTTCAAAAGTTATGAACATATTAAATTTGCAAATCAGACTAGATCCAGTTTGTATGAAGAAAAAAATATTTTTTGCCTAAAATATTAAAAAAAAGTAATAAACAAAAGGTTATTGATTTTTATGGTAGCGGTAACAAACATTTATTTTTACCGGCAAAACAGTTGAGTATATAGAAAAACGTTATATGAACAGATTAAAGGAATTGTAATTTTTAATTTTTTTAAAATTGTTTTAGCAAAATCGGACTAGTGGTTCTCGAGTTATGTCAAAAAAAGATATATCTCGATTCCTAGGGGTGACCCAGCGAAACGCCGGGACACGTATAACTTGTTTTTGACCGATATAACATTTCCCGTTGGTTTCATCCCATCCCGATTTTGACTGTCGCATAATGTTATAGGAAAATAAAAATTGAAAGTGATTCCTAATGTTATTATCGTGGATCGAATTTGAGTTTGTATTTCTTTGACACACAAAACTTAAATATTCCAAAAAGTTTTACTTATGAATATAAAATTTTTTTGATTAAAGCTAGATTCACAATGCTGGATTTTTCCACTCAGCAGAGTGGATTTTTTTCTTTTCTTTTTCGCACATATACAGACATTTTTTGCATAATGCCATCTCTATTTGAGTACATTCTACTCTGCAGCGTGGAGTTGTAAATCCGAGTTAAAAAAATTGTTCTTAGGTACAAAGAAAAAATCATTAAAAGTTAGATTTCCTGGTTTTCTACATGTGCACCAACCAAAAAAGTCGATAGAAAAAATTTTATATATTTCTTTTCGACCAAAAAGATATTGTTTTGTAAATTTTCTAATTTATTTTGTATTTGTTTCCTATTTTTTGTATATATTTATTATTTTGGTAGCTTGTATAAAGTCATCAATACCTGCCCCATATGAAGTGACTTCGCCAACCATCAAGGAATCGTCATTGGGTTTTCTTTGTAGACGTCGTGCAAGTCTTGCATCTTTGGATATAGTTTTTGTTCTGCCATGTTTGCAATATTCATAAGCTCATATTTCTGTAATAAAAATAAATTAATAAAAATACAAATAAAACAAAACAAAATTTAATACTCGTACAAAAATTGAACGCATAGAATATTAATTTGAGACTAAAATATATTATACAAAAAATCACGTGGAAATTTTATTTCTTTGAAATTTTCTGAGAAATTTTCGCAGAGTATGCTCCATCCAAATAAAATTTAAACAAAATATGTCGATGCTCTCCTTAAGTTAAAAAAAAAACAATAATCAAAAATTCTTTACCATTTTTTTTATAGATTTGCAAATCTACTTTTACAATCTCAATATTCCATAACATTATTTACAAAGTAAAATTTAACTATGTATTCGACTCTTAGAGCAAAAAACAATCTTTCAGTTTTTACTAATGTAAATATTAGATTAGAATTGTTTATTATCTCACTAAGAATGTCCCCCAACAGAAAATCTTCGATTTGTGTTTAAGATATGACATAAAATAACTTTTTAGATTATCGTTCAGGTTTGGATGGAACCGGGTTCTTTTCTATTGTAATCAAAATAACATGGACACCATTTTGTACACTTATTTATTATTTATTACTTTACATATACACACAAGTTTTACAACGATTTACTAAAGCCCAACTGAATCACAAAATCGCTAATATGCAGCTAACTTGACAAACGCTAATAATCAACTAACTGGATTCGTCGGGTGGCAGCCTTTTTATAGTTTTACTCCAGTGGTAGTAGAACGTGGTAGAAAATTCCACTAGTAATGAAACGACTTAATATTATATGCAAATGTAGTGCTACCAGATTGACAGGGTTAGTAAATCCGAGTTATCGATTTATTTTTCTTCTAAAATCCCGGAATTTTCATACTAGACTAATTAAATTTCGTAACAATATATCTATATATATATTTTTTTTATTTTTTTAAAACTAGAGATCTATGGAGAACCCAAAATCCGAAACAAATATACCTATGTTCTTATTAAATCGAAGATTGTTAGTTTGACAGAATTCCTTGTTAGTATGCATTTAACAATAGCCATAGCAAAATGTGTGTGTGCCTGCATAAGTGTTTGTATGTAGAACAAAAGTTTACTCTTGTGAACATTCATCTTAGAAGTTTGTGTGTGTGTATGTGTGTGTGTTTAACTATTTTTCTTAAGCCAACCATAATATGGCCACAAATTCCGATAGTATTTTATTCTAATAGAATTCTAATTGTTGTTCATTAGTATGTAGAAGAGGAAAAACCAAATAATTATGTATAAATACTATGTATTTTAAATTGCATGACAACTTTAAGTGAAAGTCATACATATAAAATGATTTAAAACTGTAATATGCATGTCTTACAGCACTTATTGTTAGCACAAGTGTGATGGAATATTAAATATGTCATAAGAATAAATAAAATATTACAATTAAAGATTTTATAATTGCTTTTCATATCATTCAAATATAGTTATTATTATTCTGTTATAAATTTAAATAAATTTTAATTAAGAAGATACAATTCAAGTTTTCCCCAAATCTAGAACTGTTTTTAATTTCTTCTTAAAATATTAATGTCAGTCCTATGGTCAGCAAATAGTAGGAATTTCGTTCTAAAATTATTCCTAAGAAGGAAATTTTGTTTGAAAATTTTTTACTTAAGTAAAATTTAAGTAATAGGGGTTTTTTATGTCAATAATTAATAATAAGTAATATAACTTAAGGTTAATGGAAAATTAAATGTTAAAAAATAGTAAACATTTTTTTCATAAATTGAAAGACCTAGTTCTAACTATAAAACTGTTGCCAAATGCATTTCAAACAAAACATTCATTGATTAATTTTTTACTATTCATTTCTGATTGCTGTAAACTCATTACTTATAAATTCCAGAAGATCTCAATAGTATCCCAGCAAAAAAAGTGGAAGTGATCTTAAGGAATCAATTTTTCATTGATTCCAAAGTATCATTAAATTCTGATTTTCCGCTTCTAAAGCAGTTCTTTTTCACAACTTCCGAAAATGTGATTTTGAAGGAAATTAAGTCTTTCCAAATTTATCTAACTACAGATATTTCCATATAAATTTAACATTTATAACTATGGTTAAGCACTTAACTTTAATTATTTTGAGATAAGTTGTCACGTTCAGGTGATTTGTTTAAATTTTTTACAAATACAAATTAATTCATTTTCACGAATTAAAAAGAACATCAAAAGGATCATAAAAGAAAACTTCCACCCTATGACAACCCTATGTAAAATTCATTGGTTCCGATCCAAATTTTCACAATATCGAATCCAAATCATTGCTTTTTTTTCTCTTCTTTTGATGATTTTTTTGCTGGGTATATTCTGCAAAACATATAAAATAAAATAATAAATACATCTGAAAAAAATTACAATTGCAAACTCCTGTTACGGTTGTCATAACAGTATACACCATAAACCTATTCCCAAGTATAAAAGTTTCGATATAGTCATATATTATCATATAAAATTTTGTACAATTATATATTGGAGCATATATAACAAGATATAATTATATAAAATTTTACGAAATTATATCCTAAATATATAACTATATCTTGTTATATATTGCACAATATATAGTGCAACATATTACAATATCCAATTATATATAGATCTATATATAGTTACATATGCCTCATATAATTATGTATAATTGTATCGAATTATATACCATTATATCTAGTTGGATATGATTATATTATATTTGATACATTTGGATGAGGACAAAATCCGGATAAAATTGTATCAAACCATATCTTATTCCATCAAATTAGATCTAATTGTGTCAAATTAGATCTAATATGACCATAATATGATCTAATTTGATACAATTAGATATTCTCATTTTTCGGATATAATTATATATAATATCAAAAGTCATATAATTTTTTTTAGTAGGGTTGAGAATTTCTACTTCTGCTTGGTACACTAATAATATAGTCCCTTTCAGAAATCAAAAAATTGCATTAATCAATTAGATTTTTTTTTAATGTTATGAACAGTTCTTTATATACATGAAAAGTTTCATAAATTTAACGAAAACTGTTTAAAAAAAAAGATTCTCATAAATAGTACTTACATTTTTTTTTCTTCATACTAAAAATTGTTTCGTTCACTTTGTAAAGTAAATGTCCTTTAATTCTCTGTATTACACGAAAAGTCTCCCCGTGTATATAAACGATTTTATAAATGTTCAATAAATTTCTATATGCCTCATAAAGCATTAGCGAAAATCTAATTTATGTTTGTTGTTTTAACCAAAGAGTGTTGTCGTCCTAAGAGTAGCTAAGTAAATAACGTAGTGTACGAGTATTTCGGCTTGTTTTGTATATGGTGCGTGATAATCACAGTCATGTAGGCCATAATGTGCAGAGTATTTTGTGTATTTCGATAACAAGGTCGTCCTAGTACAGTAATTTGTTAATGTGATTATTAGAGACATTAGCGCTAAAAGAAAATGATTTATGACTGACATGATGTTAAAATTGAAGAAAAATATTGAAATAATAAATTATTAAATAAATGTTTGTTGATTTGGGTATACTAATTAAATTTGTTGTTATTGACTATGCGATGGTGGAAAGCTGTAAAATATGTCATAGTAAATTTATATTTTAGATTTAGTTACACTCTTGCAAATAAAAATTCTCGCCCTAAATTCAAAGAGGTAAACTCGCAATATTTTGGAATCCTGATTACAAATATATGTTTAAATGTTTTCCATCACATATTGAGTAAATGGGGATTAAAAATTCAAAAAGCCGTTTTTTGGGACTTATTGGAAGCTTACAACAACTTACGGACTTGCAGATTAAAAAATAGTATTGGTGTTACTGACACGATAAGTATTTCTTGTGATGGCCTCCGATTTTTATAAAATTCGGACATGTGATAGAGAATGAAAATCCAAGAACAACCTTTCCAATTATTTTGACCATATTATTATTTAGGGCGCAAAAAAGGCGAAAGAAAATTGACAATTTTTGGCATCTTTTTGTTCGGGAGCATGTCAGGAACTTTCGACATTCTATATAAAAACTCGATAAAAATAATGTATTCGTCAAATTAAGATATTTGATATGCATAGTGCCCAAGTTTTTGCACAGAGTTGCCAAGTTGTTCCAAAAAGTACCAAAAAAAGGATTTCGACAAATTGCACGAATATCGAAAAAAATGTCCGCTTTTAATATAAGTCAACTAAAATATATACATATTCTACAACATATTAACAAAAACGAAAAAGTACCAAAAAATGTGCCGCTTGTAAGCCCTTTAAAAACTGGGATCGCATATGAACATACATGACCATGTATGTGCTTGTATGTGAACATATATTAGTATAGCTGATCTTATATGTCCATATATAGTTCCATGTACGATCAACAAAGTTGTCTCTAGGCAACGTTGGGGCTGAAATACAAATTAAAAATGGGGGTTAAATACAAATTAAGTTTTGACTTATTTCTGACATTGAACCTAAATTTTAAACTTTGATGTCTTCAGAGACCTATAGTAGAATTTCATGGCAAATATTTTTGCGGAACACTTTAACCCTCTAACTTTTCATTTATGTACCATTTTAAAAAGAGGCCAAAAGGTCCCTCTAATTGAAGAGGTGGAGGATCAAAATGTTCGAATAAAATTTTTTTATGAAATTCTACTTTGAGTCTCTGAAGACATTAAAATTGCAAATTTAAGTTCAATACCAGAAATAAGTCAAAACTTAAAATGTATTAAGGGGTTAATTTCGTACTTATTAAGAACTGGCGCTCAAATGTCCCACAAACCTGGATTTTAGGAGGAAACCATGTGAATCTTACATTTTAGGTATATGATGAGTTCAGTGAACTTATGTAAAACACTACGAGGAATATTTCTGTGGAACACTTTAACCCTCTAACCCCTCAACTTATGGGTCTTTTTTGTCCCTTTTTAAAACGGGCCAAAAATGTGCCTTTAATTGAAGATTTAGAGTGTTAAATAGATCCACAAAAATTTATCTCGTAGTGTTTTAGATAAGTTTGCCGAACACATCCTATAACTGAAATGGAAGATTCACTTGGTTTTCCACAATGGCCAAATTGCACGAATTACACTTTCAATTGCTTCCGCACCCACCGAATTCGCCAGATTTGGTTTCCAGCGATTTTTAACTGTTTTCAGAATTCAAAAAAATGCTCGCTGGAAAGAGATTTGGTTTCAATGATTGCCGAAACAGAGGCCTATTTTTAGGCCAAAGATAAATCATTCTATAAAAAAGCTATCGAAATGTTAGAAAGGCTTTGGAGGGGACTCTTGAAGGAGACTACGTTGATGAATAAAGCCGAATTTTGCAAAAAAAAAAAATTGTTGTTTTATTGGTTATCCTATGGATATGGATGTTTATATTCCGATACTTATAACTACCGATAACGCAGTATCAGGGTTTGAAGATATCCATTGATAAAGTAGTGGGCAAAACCGCGGCAGTTAGCATTCAAACAGAATTTTAAAATTCACTTGAATTGACTGGTCTACTTTCACACAAATTACGTTTAAATAAACTTTTGGCAATAATAGTAATGTTAGTGGCATTTTCCGTTAGTATATAATGAAAAAGTGGGTTCTGTCACATATTTTTTCTATTGTAGTTACAAAAATCAGCACAAAGTCATTAAATATTTCTTAAGTAAGGAATTTTCAAACAAAATTTCTAACTTCAGAAATACTTTAGAAAAAAATCAATCTTACTTCTAACTTTAAAGCTGGCTCTAAATGTTTTAATAATTTTTGACTAAGTGGATAAATGTCGAACTATATTCCATTGAGCTTCTTGATATTACAAAATCAGATACCCACCAGTATACGCCACTCTAATTGGAAATATGTACATCCTGCTCATAGTAGGTACATTGACATTTTCACAAACAATCCAAAGAAAAAGTAAACATTTGTCACGCACAAAAATAAATACACAACAACATTTTTGCATTGCAACGCAATTTAAGTAAAGTCATTCACACACATCTCACATTAATGTCAACGACAAACATTTTGTAAAAGTATCAGTTTGCAGGCACTTTCATACAAAAAGACAAACAACAAATTGACATATAAATGACATAATGTACATATGTACAAACAAAGAAAGAACGTATGCAAATATGTTAAGAGACATGCATTAAATGAAATGATTTTACAAATTAATATTTTAAAAATGAAAAATCAAAACGATTTTAAAAACTTGTCTGTTTTTCACTTTTAAATAAATTAATTTAATCGATTTCTTTACAGCATAAGTACCTAGTTATCAAAATTGAAAATTTACTAAAGTTTTTTCCTAAAGAAAGGACTTTTTAAAGATCTTTCCAATGGTCCATGTTAAAATCATAATTGTCACCCGTATCATCTTTCAAAACTTGAAAACTAGAAAAAATAACCGTTAGGAATTTACACCAAAAACAAGTATGAATATTAAAGTTAGGCATGACGACTTTATAATGATAGTATGCATTATATTCTGGGCAGAGCACAGTGTGATATTTATAATATGCTGGCTGGACAAAAAAAATTTCTTGTTTAAAAAAAAAAAAAAAATACAATAACTAAATATGAAATATATTAAAAGTAAAGAACTATTTTCTTTTATTTGTTCCTTATATTCACCTAAATAGGCATATGGGGTCTATGATCGATACTGAAGCTAAAAATTACTTTGGCTGTGTGCATGAGAAATATCACATCAATCAATCTATCCAAATTAGAAATAGCTCTAGTTTTTCCAAAGTATTTTAATACTTCTTCACTCTGCATTAGAATTCACATAAGTTTTGGGTGCTGCAGATGAGGACACCTCGAGTAAAAGAGAAATTTTCGTTGAGTGTATAAAAGCCTCCTTCTTTAAATTTTTATAGCCATAACTTATTTAATGATTATGGCTCAGTTGATTATGGCTCATATTGAAAATTCTATAGCAATTTTTTTCTTTTTAATAAATTCAAAAGGGATCGAAGCAAAATATAACATAAATAACGACTAGGGTCCAAAATATTATTAATACATTTTATAACCCATTTCCATCAATTGAGTCACGTTTTAAGTTGTTTATGTCATACATCACAATTATTTTAGTATTATTATTTTGCATTATTTTTAATAATGTTTATAATAAATGACTTATTTTGGTTCATGTTGTCCCTTGCCAAAAAAAAAAAAAAGAAAAAACAAAACAAAAATATACCAGCAATGCAAGAAACGTGTCCTTCAAAATTTTAAATAACTCTTATAAACAGGAAATGGAGGTAATCCCCCTAAGTATTTGACATTGGCATTCTTAAAAAATGATTTTTCATAATAATTCTGCATATTATTTCATTTAAGTTTTCTTATGAAATTATTTATGTCAACATAATATACAAGTAATGTTAACATTTTTTGTCTTCTGTATTACGTATTAACAAGAAAATAAGTTTCATTTTCAAAAATTTCATTTCCTTTATTTGCCTTTTGTGTTTGTGTTGTTTGTTAAGGAAATAGTAAAGACTTTTTTAATGAGAAAACTTTGTTTTTGCATGCATCTGAGAAAATAAAACAACAACGGCAACAACTAAAACATGAAAACTCTACTGAATGCTAAAATCAACATTGTAGTAGTAAGTTTTGCAATTCTTTTATTTCGTTCTGTTCTGAAAAGAACAAACGCGGTTTTGCCATTGTTTATGATGTTCAAAAACAAATAATAAAAAATCATGCACACACACACACCACATACATACAGAATATGTTGTTGGTATTTGCTTGAAGAACACAATATCAGCATGAAAAATAAAAATGAGCGGAAATTAAAAAGTTAAAAAAAGAAATATTATGTAACATACAAATAGTGTATAAAAAACAACAAAGGCTTGGTGAGAGAGATGGAGAAAAAGAGAAGATAAGAATAATATTTGTTATCATCATTAATTTTAACTAAAATATAGATGACTTAGTTTTTAAACCATGAATAAAGAAAAGGTCAACATTGCTTTATGGTAAAATAAAAAATTACAAAGGTGTTAAAAGGAAATTAAAATTTACTTATTTAAATTGAGGTAGAAAACCACACAGAAAGGCAATTTTAATAATTGTTATAATGTTAGGAAATATATACAGTGATCAAAAAACAAGTTGTACACCTTGTAAACCTCGTCAAGGGTATGGCCAAAGATGGGATTTTTTGGTTTGCAAATTTGCAAAACTCTAATTTTGAATTTTCTTAAATTTTATTCAGCAAAATATGAAGAAAAGTGGTCAACGCATAGAGTTATTTTGAACTATATTTTAGAGAATAATTCCACTAAAAACTACATATCTCCCTCTTACAACTCAGTAGTGACTTAGTAGTTGAAACCCTGTTTTTGCTTGGTAATACAAAATTAATCTAAGCACTAAAATTATGAATACCGTTCCTATTTACACCAAATATAGTTAAGGCTACGGTAATTTGGCTGTGATAATATAATTCCGATTCCATCAACTAAATTTCCAATGGCAACAAATTCAGTTGACAGTACAAATCTGTTTTCTGTGTGTTGCAAATGATTATTATTAATAAATATTTATGTGTCATTTTCTTAAGAGTTTTACAACCTCATTAAATTTGCTTAAAATGTTTCATAATTTTAAAGTCTCTTTAAATAATTTAAAATGGAAGTGTTTATCTAAGTAAATATAATATTTAAATAATAGCTGTCGCATACATAAATTTAATTAAATTTATTGTTAAAATAAATTAAATCGAAAGATTTAATTAAGCCTTTGTCCTTACTAAATATTTGTATTGATTATTCAATTTAATATGTAAATCTTAACAAACTGACACTTAATATATAGTGTTTGTTTTTTCTCCCATTTTCAAATAAGGCTTTTAGAATTTATAGAAAGTAAAACAATTACATAATTACACACATTAATTTTGGTCTTACATTTAACAACATGACATAATAAATTATAGAAATTATAGAAATTTTTTGAATACCTTTTTCTAAATAAGTATATAAATGTGTTTAAATAATTTTAATAATTTAAGATTCTGCAAATTATCACAGCACTTGATTGAAGAAGCTCAATAATTTAAGTTAACAAAACCATAATAAATTTCGAATTTAAAGTCTATTTCATGTCATTTACATGAATTTACATACGTTCGTTTGAATGTATGTAAGTTCTGCTAACTATTCACATCATTGGAAAAACACAATCTGGCACCAAATATGTATTTACACTGTATGTTGTCCTCAAATTATATGGAACAATAAACTTTACTAACCATTTATAAATTAACTAAACAAAACACACACACACACACACACGCACACATAAAGAGAACATGAAATTTGGAATTTATTACAGACTGAGAGAAAGAGAGAAATCAAAACACATGCACAATCAAGCATTTCAAACATTGAAATTGAATTAAGATAACAAATCAAAATGCAAATGATGCCTGTTGTTACAAATGACGATGATAATGGCGATGGTGACTGTGACTATGACTATGACTACGAAGCTAACTATGTATGATGCAAATAAGTATGATGGCGATGATGTCACAAAGGAATACAAATCATTAATGTCACTGTGAAAATTGTTGTTTTAGTTAAATACAAAGCAAATTAAAACTATGTTTATAGGTAAAGATTTGGAATATACTATTGATTTAATAAATTGTTCTGCTTAAACCACAAAAGCTCTTTTTTACGAATAAAAACTCAATAATAAGCCATTATATTCTTGATAATTGACAAAAAAAAAACATACTTGTACAATTTTCCTATAAATTATATACAGCAAAAGAAAGAAAAAAACAATACTAACAATTATCTATATATGTATTAGGGTTATAACTTTCTTTTGGAGAAATTTTACTTATCACAGCTGCAAAGGCGATGTTTCAAGTTTTTTGATACTTTTGCAACAAACAGTATTTTTTAAAATTCTCTACTGTATATTTTTCAATGTTTTCATCATTTAATTTATAGTGGTGGACCAAAATTAGGTAATTTACTTGTATGATCTCAAATTAAACAAATTCATTTACCAATTAAAATATCAACTTACATACCTTCATATATCTCAACACACTAGATACAGTGAAAATATAATTTAAAATGCCTAATGTTTACTATCAACATAGATTTATGTTGTAGGTTAAAAATAATTAGAATATGCATTTAAAATTTAAAATTAACGGTTCGTTGTTGTGCAATAAGTCTGTGAATCAGAGTTGAATAGAACCAGCTGCGATACTTTAAGAATTAAAGTTCAAAGCAAAAATAGTAATAACAGAGAATAAAAATAGCATTGTTAAAATTTCGTTGATGTTAGTCTAATTGAGTTATTAACATGTGTTTATTTGCTTAAATTCAATATAAATAGAACATCATCAAATATTAACCCATAAAGACATAGGATACTGAGGATGGGTCTGTAGTGCGACTCGAAAATACGTATTCTATCCTGCTAGCCTTATAGAATTTTTTTTAATTTTTTCTTCTCTGTAGTTTACTTGTATGATCTCAAATCAAACAAAAAACATTAATTTACCAATTAAAAAATCAACTATACATACCCTCTTACGGTACGATATATTTTAAAACATTTTTTTAGTTTAATTAATTAAAAACCAAAACCGGAAAAATAAAACCATATTTCTTAATATTTTTGTATAGACACAATTTAATATTTGCAAAAAAAAAAAAAAAAAGCATCAAAAGTTATAACCCTTATGTGTATAGTGAAAAAACAAAGTTCGATCAAATCAAGCCAACATTCAAATAGGACATTTAAATAACTCTCAGTTCACATATGGTTTCTATGGTTTTCTGTTTGTAAGTTTATTTGCTTTTAACCTAAATTGTCAAATATTCTTTTCTGTTTTTTTTATCAAACACCAGATGGTAGTACAGGGTATTATGAATTTCAGTTTATGTTTGTTACTTGCATTAAAAAAAAACAGCAACAAACTTCTGTAAAATAAGCACTTTTCCAAATGGAAGAGCATATTAAATCGAATTATCCACTTTTTTGCTTTATGAAATTTTTTTAGTTCATACAAATCTAATTAAGTTTTTAATTGGAACAATTATTTTTAATCAATATAATTAACTTTTAATTGTGGCTCAATTAAAAATTTTATTATTATTACAGCTAAAAATTAATTTAAATATTTATTTAATTCAGTAAAGTGATACAATAAGAATTTAAATTAAGCTGGATTCACAATGCTGGTGTATTCCACTCTTCAGAGTAATTTTTTTTTTCCTTTTTTTTGCACTTACATATTGTATGTAAATGCCATCTCTATTTCAGCATAGTTCACTCTGCAGAGTGAAGTAATCCATCACTTGGATGTGGCTTAAATATTTTTTTATTAATCATTTCAAGTTTTTATTAAATCTATATATTTTTCACGATTAGAATGTAATTTTCTTAGCTGTAGGTTATCATAAAGTCGGTTATAACCGCTGTTAATCTCTTTTTCGGTTCATAAGAAATGATGATACTTTTTTATAGCACAAAATGCATTAGAAACTAGATAGATAGATGCGTGTTTACAATTGCTTTAAAAAAAATTGGGCAAAAGAACTCAAGGTCCTTTTTTTCTTGTTAAACTATGAACATAGTTAGTTAAAAGAAAAACAAAATAGTGAATAAAAAAAGACAGTCAGTTAAGCCCGACTATAAGGTACTCTGTGCCATAGTACGATTTGACCCATATTCCGTGAAGCGGACGAAATACTGGGAAGGCAGCTGCTCCTTATTATATGGCCGGATAAATTAATGATGCAAGAAATTTTGTAAAAAATCTGCATAAATTTGCCAAAAAAGTTCAAATACCAGAAGAGAGGGTTTATATAAAGATTTTATTTAAATTCTGAGTTATGATTTATGGTTCCATACAGCATTTGTAACCCAAATAACAATATATTCAAGGTTTCTTCGAGTCTATGAACTATTCAAAACCAGTCTTGATAAGTCCTACTTATTCTACTTATTTATTCTAATGAGGGATGTATCTGAATATAAACCAATTCTTATAATATTTCAACAGGGTTCCGGCGTAAGTCAAGACAGGCTTGTGTGCTTTGAAGTGATTCAATAAAAATATCTTTAAATTTGCGACCTTTAGTTACTCTAAATATCTTTATATTTGCAATCTGTAATTTCAATACAAGGCTTATATGGTCAGATAGATGGAAGGACGGAGGAATATCGCTACATCATCTCAGAAAGTAATTCTGAATCGACTGGTATACAATAAGGTAGATCTAGGTCCTGTATTTTTGTTAGTTACAAACATCACCACAACCTTATTATATCTTCTCCATATAGTGGTGTAGAGTATAGAAAATTTCAAAAGCCATGTTTTATAGAAGCAGAAAAAATATATAGACTAAACCAGCTTTGAGGGAAAATGAAAAGCCTTCAAACAAATGCTCGCACAATTTATTACGATTGATGTTAGATGAATGAACGAGTGAATACACAAAAAAAAAAAAAAGGACTGGCAATTTAATGCAATGTTGCCTGGTGATGCTTAACAATCATTCAATACTAACTATCACTGCCACTGTAGTAAAACATACTGGCGTACTTGACTACATACACATTAGGGTGTCCCGAAATTTGAAAATCATATGAAATAGCACGCAAACGTTGGGTGCTAACGAGCTGATTATGAGAAAATAAAATAATTTTTCAAAGGTACTTATAGTTCGATACTCGAGTTTGAAGTTGCCTTTCAAAGTGTATTTTTTTAAATTCTTATTTCTTAATTTTTTGGAAAAGTAGGGCTTAAATGTTTGATAGTACTGATCATATCATGGGGAAAATATTTTTAAAAGTTCTATACAGTAATTTTGGTCCACCAGAATGGCATTTAGCTTACAACAAGTGGATTTTTTATTTTATTTTTTTCTTTTAGTTGCATGTTCAAAACTTGTCTAAGAGCCACCTTGCTCTATAATAAAAAGTTTACATACATACATTTCTAAAACAAAAAAATTACTTGTTTAAAACTAAATGATGTTGAATTCTACGGAATTTTTTTAATTTTAATTTTTGGAGCCATATTTTTTACAAAAATTTGAAAAACAAATCAAAAAAAAAACTACGAAGGCCAACCAAACGCGGATAGCGAATTATAATAACCACGGAAATATTTTTTGGCTTTTTCCCATAGTTCAATAATACGCTTAATTTTAATGACATTGCATCATTTTCGAAATTCGGAACAACCTAGTATATACACATACAGTCATATACATAGTATACAGAAAGGATAAGACGATACGACAAAAACGAAACAGAATTTTAAAACTTTGTGTTTTAAATGACATTTAACTACCATACACTCAGTTAGAGAGAAAAAAACGCACATTAGGGTATAGCGAAGGAATAAATTGTTCGATATCGAAATTCCCTCTATCCTGAACATATTGTAATAATTCAGCTTATAAGACATACTGAATGAGATCTTCAGTCTTCGTTGTAAAACGAGAAAAATATAAATCGCCCTTGTTACAGTAATCACTTTCAAATTAAATAATTCATAGTGAAAACTTAAGAGTTTTTAGTTGTTCCAAGATTCAAAAGCGAACAATTTCTTAATTTATTTACTATAAAGAAAGCTAGAAAAAGTAAATACAATGCACTTTTTCTATTAAATATAAGCATACTGAAATAAAAGTGCATCGGTTTTGTTAAAAAATAAAAAATATTGAATGACGGCTATGTATAGTTGATCTTTTATTTGGTAAATGAATGTTTTTTTTATTTTGACTCTAGATCATAAATTAATATCACTTTCTGTTTCAATTATTTTTCAAATTAAAGAATTTGGAAAATAATTTAAACATAAAGTTATTTTATCATATGATTTAGAGCATACTTGGGAATTATTCATTGGCATTGAAATTTAATTTAATACCATTCAATGCCAATGAAATTTTTTTCAATTGGCATTGATTAAAACATGGTAATGAAATGTACATATAATTGACGAAAAAAGCATTGTATACAAAAAATATTGTTTTTTAAAAAAGGACATTAAGGCGCGAGAATGTAAAATTTCGGAGCTATAAAAACTATAAATATTCGCTATTTTATCAAGTTTTATCAAGTATACTGCTGTTCACTCTTCACTTAACACTGGTTAGTCTAGACGGATCAGTCTCTAGTAATGTAAACTTGACAAAATAGCGAATATAAGATAAAACCCACGCGAATTTTTAATTTTTTTTTTCTTAATTTGTTCTTTTATTAAAATATGAAAACAAATGCTTTTTTCATCAATTATAATTGGGCATTTAAGCATTGACCAATGCCAATTGCAAAAAAATTTCATTGGCATTGATCAATTGTAATGCCAAAAAATTTCATTGGCATTGGTCAATTGTAATGCCAATTAAATCACAATTAATTGGTCCATTCAATTAACTAGTCCCAAGTATGATCTAGAGTCAAACTAAAAAAACATTCATTTAATAACAAATAGTTTTAAAAATATTCTTTCACTCAACAATAATAATATAAAACAGTTTTCAGAATAGAAAAGAAAACTATGAACTAGCTACACTGCATTCAAGGTCTTACTTGGCTTAGATGACATATAGAGACAATCTGACAATAAAATATAAACAATAATACTATTCCCGTGTAAAAAAGATCAGATCTGGCCAGATCTCAGTAGATCTTACCAAATTTAGGGATATCTGGCCAGATCTTAGTAGATCTTACCAGATCTAGTTAGATCCCGAAATTGGGGACAAATTTGAGATCTAATTAGATCTGATCAGATCTAGGCATATCTGGCGCATTTGTCCAGATCACTTTAGATTTGAACAGATTTGGCACTAGATCTGGTCAGATCTTGCCATAAGGTATTATCTCATATGCCATATCTGATCCTATTTGATGAGATCTGGTATAGGATGTAATTAGATTCAATCATATCTATTTAGATATAAAAAGATCTGATCAGATCTAAACTTTTTTACACGGGTTTAATGAAAAATCACTGATGAAGCGTGTCCATAGAAAAAGGCAGAAGCTAACTCTAGGGGACAACTTTTTTAGAATTTCTATAAATATTTGTTGGGTTAAATTGCAAATTTATGGTTCTCATCAAGGAGCGTTATTCAAAATAAATTTTTTTTTTTTATTTTTTCAAATCAATTTTTTTACAACAATTATTCAGAAATACTCAGATAAATACAAGTAAAAATTCAAGTAAAAAGGTTGAAGTCAGGCATGACTACGAATGTTTGGATCCCAAATTTTAATGGGTTTTAATGCTGTTGTGTCAAAATTTTAACCAATTTTTAGGCGACCTCTTAATGGGCAATAGGTCTAAATATAAACCAATTTTAGCCAAAATTACTAGGCTTCGTCCTTGGGACTAGTTTGTGTGAAATAAAATTTCACATGGCTTGTAAGCTGAATTAGTACAATATTTTCAGGATAGAGGCAATTTGGATATGGAAAAATCTACTTCCTCACTATACCCTAATGCATGTGCTTGTTTTAGTCTGTAATTTTTAGAAAACCCTGACAATACCATAGTAATTACAATGATTGTTAATACACTAGGTAGGTTTTTCTTACGATGTACTTTTAAATGCTTTTTAATTAAAAACTATAGACAGGTAAATCATCAATTAGAGGACGCATAAAGTAAATATCAATGAACAAAAGTTTTATTTTTTCGCTTCCCGCGCATTTTTCGTTAAATATGGTGTTATTAATAATCAAAACCCTGAAAATTTCTTTGTCATCTCGGATGCAAAGGGGCCAAACAGGTGGAAATTTTGGACTCAAAATTTCTTTGAAATTAGTTCGAAGCTTTTTTGCGCTACTCTTCTAAAGTAAAGAGTTTACGGCACAAAAAAATACAATGTGAGCATTATTACACTCGATAAATAGACAAATACTTTTCTCATAAGGCCCATGAAATGTATTTTTATACAATGATGTGTTTAAGTGGACTAATAGAAATTTATTTCAAACCAAAATACATACACAGGAAAATTTGCTATTCCAATGAATCGCTTATAGAATAGCTACTTTGCTTTTGCAACCCCTTTTACTGTCAACTCTAATACATAAGGCTTTTATTTGAAGTTATTCCAAAAGCAATCGCTTCTATGGTTCCAAAGCGGCGCCGGTTGCTCTGAAATCAGTTTTGGAACTAGTTCTAGAATTGATTCTTCTTCGGTTATACATTATATATAAGATCCGTGGGATAGGTTCCTAAACTAGTTCCATGCAATCAGTTCTAGTGTAACCAGTGGCAGAACTGGTGTTGTTGACAACCGATTGTAAACCAATTTCCTGGATAATACCCAGCAAAAGACGACAGGCGAAAGCAGTAGGAAAAGCACTATTATTATTGCTATGGGTTACCAGAAACCCTAACGAATTTACCACTGAGTTGTCACTCTCCCACTCCCACATTTTTTCAGTACTTTTTGAACGAATGTAAAGGAAACTGTATTTCGTCAATTTCGTCAAAGCAAAATGTTTTCAAAAAAATTATTCGATAATTTTTTACAAAAAATGTATGGCCACCTGGTATAAAAACAGGAATATTATGTTTTACATTAAATTTACTGAATAATGTACGGGGGAGCGTAAAATAATAAAATTTTGCACATAAGGGTGCATTCACTACTTCATTAGTTTTTAAATACTGCACAATACGAAATTCTGAAATGAAGTGGTAATAATTATCTAATTCAGCCACAACGCATATTGTCTTCAAATTTAGATAATCCACAGTGGATGAATTACTAGGAAAAGGTACACATCAAAATTTCCTGGAAATAACTTTTGAGCTAATTGGAATTTCCAAGAATTATTTACAATTTTAAAAACTAAAAAAATTTAAGCAATACCCGAAATTATGTTTAGAAAGTTTGCCGTATATACCCTACATGCTATTGTTAAACAAACTTGATTCGTTTATCAAAATCGGCCAAAAACCCAAGATCGTTAAAGTTTTGACTACTGATTATTAAATTATATTCAAATATACCCTCCTCGGATAGATAGTTGGGAAATAACAATAGAGGCACTACTTTTCCATATAAGTGCCAATGCTGTGTCTCTATAATGCGAGTGTATGAAAAAGTAACCAAATTAAATGTGGGATTAACTGTTAATCAAACGAATTTTAAAATATCACAAATTTACTTAAGAAACATGTAAGCAAGCAAATGTGAGCGAAAGATTTAATGACATATAGAAATTGCCCAACTGAATAATTACAAAACGTTATTGAAAATGCCGAACTCTGGTTCATACACATTTACATTGTTGGTTTATTTTCTCTATCTTCTTTTCTATGTATATGCGTAGTGTTAATTTCATATTGTAAGTTTACTAGTTTTTTTTTTTTTTTTATTCTCAAATTTGTTCATTGCCAATTTCTTGTTGTATCCTTTTCTGTTTTTTTTTTTCAAATTTTTATGTTTGTTCTGATTTATAGCATTTCATTTACAATCATTGCTTTGACAATGCAATTAGTTTGAAAAATCTTTAACAAAATCTATGATTGAACTGATGACTTTTGCAGACTGGTATAATAAGTCAACTTTGTAACAAAACATGATTGCATTTAAATTTGTGAGTTTTTTATATGATTGAAATATTTGTAATTGAGTTGCATTAGGATGTATTGTTTAACCCTATAATTACTAAGGCTGTCAGAAAGCAGTGTTTAGATCATAAGTAGTTTTAAGATAAAAGAAAATAACAATAAATAACCAAAAAACATAGTTTTGCTCTTTTTTTCTTTAACAAACATTTTAAAATTTTTGTAAATTTGAAAAAAATTTACTTTTTGAAAATGAAAAAATCTATTTTAAACAACGCCAAAAACATATTTATGTCCTGGCATATATTTTTTGTAATAAAAAGCTAGTTTAGAGTCGCAATTTTTGAAATGATTTATTATTATTTTTGCTCCAGACCAAATTATGACAAAAAATCGTATTTTTCTCAAAATTCGCTGAAACTCAAAAACCTGTCATTACATAATTCATAGAGCGATATTTATAGTATTTTTCATTTTAGTTTCCAATAATCATTTATCATATCCCCATAGTGCATTCCTCAAATTTTTAATTTTAGTTTAAGAAATTTTTTAAAAGACTGAAGTTGAAGCTGTTAAAAAAATACGATTTTTAACCACACCTCAGATTGTGTTAGAATTATTTTCTAGAAAGAAATGAGTTGGCTGGAGCCCTTGAATAGTGATTTGACTGGTTTTGTAAAAACAAAGCACAAGGGGAAAAAATTAAACAAATTTTTATTTCATAACCTCATTTTGTTTAATAAAATCCTTTTCACTGAATACATTGAGGTTATAAACGAAATAATAATCCCATCAGTTATAAATTTTGCAAACATAATTTGACAAATTTTTAACAACTTAAGGTCTCCTTTATATATAAAAACAGTTGTAAATAAAAATGCGTGTTATTAATTTTTCAATCTCGCCCCCCTATGTTATGTCCTCAAAACATTCCTTTTTTCATGTCATCAATGTATGCTCTATTATATTTCCATAATAAATTACAGCTTATTGGTTTTTAAACGCCTTGTTAATAAATTTCTTCACATGTTAGGATGGTTAACTTATCTAAAACATAACTGAAGTTAAAGATTAATCACAGATATTTCCATATTATTTGAACTATCGTAACTAAACACCAAACTCTTGTTATGTCGAGAGAAGGTAGCTGGTCTTAAAACATTCAACAAATTTGTTATAACTTAAGAAATCATAGAGTAGAGAAAGTTAACAAGCAAATCGTAATTTTGTTTTCTCCTCCTTCTTGCGTTCTCCTTATGGATAGTTTGTCATTTTTCATGTCATTGTTAATGTTATTTAGTTTTAACAACTGTATAATACCTACATAGATATGGGTGTATGAGATAAAATGGAATTTTTTTTTAAAAGAGCATAAACACCATTTAATATACTCTATAGTAAATTTAACTTGAATTTTTTAATAAAATAGATTTTACATAATTTTCGTAAATAAAGATTTTATTTATCATCAATTTTAAGAAAATTCGAAAAGTATTTTTATTTTCTGTATTGACGTATGAGTAATATATGTAATCATAGTAATATCGCTCATACGCATTGTAGACCCAAAGTTGAATTGTTCACAGTAAGAATTTACAAAATTCTAATTAAATTACACTGTACAACAATTTCGAATTTTTTTCAAAATTACTGGGTTCTGACAATGGATTCTGGTATAGGAGACCAAGAAAAAAAAAATATACTTGTGTCGGCGTTTTGAAAGATCACATTGGAATTTTATTTTATGGCGGGGTTAAAGTTTCCCTTTATTGTGAATCGGCATAGGAAACCATGTGAAACTTCCATTTTAGGTATAGGATGTGTTCAGCAAACTTATATAGAACACTATGAGGTACATTTTTGTGGAATATTTTAACCCTCTAGCTCTTCAATTAAAAGGACTTTTTTGGTCCGTTTTTAAAAAGAGACAAAAAATGTCCGTAAGTTGAAGAGTTAGTGGGTTAGAATGTTCGCTGAACACATCCTATACATAAAATGGAAGATTGACATGGTTTCCAATCAAAACCCAGATTTGTTGGACAGTTGAGCGCCAATTCTTAATAAGCACGAGATTAACCCTTAAACACATTTTAGGTTTTGACTTATTTCTGGCAACTTACGGGTCTTTTTTTATAAGTTCTTAAAAAGGGTCCAAAAAAGTCCCTTTATTTAAGGACTAAGAAGATTAAAAGTTTCCACAAAAATGTTCCTCGTAGTGTTTTACATAAGCTCGCTGAACACATCCTATATCTAAAATGGAAGATCCACATGGTCTCCTATGCCGATTCACAATAAACATTTGAAAAATGGGGAAATTTTAACACCGCCTAAAATAAAATTCCGATGTAATCTTTCAAAACGCCGACACATGTATATTTTTTTTAATCTCTTCTACCAGAATCCATTGTCAGAACACCCTAATTTTTCTTCGTGTTGTACTGTGTCATTAAGCATATTTTTCATACCGTATTTTTAAATACAAAAAAAGGCTTGTTGCCGAATGGAAATAGTAAATCCAAAAATTTTTTTTATTTTTTTTTTTTTGTAACTTTGAATTTTTATTTTTAAACAAATTTATATAGGGAAAATATCAATTTACAAACATTTGAAACAAAAAAATTGTTGGAAATAAAATTTCAATTTAAAAAAAATTGTGTTTATTTTTACAAATTCCATTGTTGGAGCCTACTTTTTCTTTCGTATTATGTACTTCACAAACATAAAGGAATTTTCTTTGATCCTAATTTTTGCATTAAAAATACAAAAATTGTTTTTTTGGACTTTCTATATTTTCATATAGGTAGAAGAATATTCTAACTAAATATATGGAATTTTCTTTGTTATATTTGTTTTATTTGTCTACTAACATAAGTCAGTAAGTTGGTTATAACATTACTGTCTGGTATTTCTTTTCCAGAGACTATTTTATAAGAAGTACATTTTTGTTGTTGTTATTGGTACGTGTATATTAAGCCCAGATTGAATAGCAAGCATATGTTTATTTCTTTTACATTTTAGTATTCATTTTAACAAAACTAAATTTTTTTGGCATTTTCTTACAAGTCATAAATTACGGTTCTGCTTAAGTATGTGTCTAGTAGGTTTTCTTTTAAATTTGACATTTTGATTACAATATCATTAAACAATCCAACTGACATTGATAAATATTAATGATAAAAAAAAGTTAAGTAAAGCCTTACTTTACTTAATGATATTCTTAACATAAAGATCGAAACAAATGAAATATAACAACAAAAATCTAAAATTATATTAAACTATACTCCATAAAAAGACTAACTACAACTACAATTCTACAAAAACACTTAATTTCTAAAAATCCAAACTTTTCAGATATCCATCCTTGGGTATTTCTTCTAAGACAGAAGACTGCTTAGTAGCCTAATAGATAAGCTAATACCAAAACATTGTGTTTATATACTCACAATTGTAAATACAAAAATATACTCGCAAACTGAAAATTTCTAATATCAACAACCCATTCCAACTACTATATTAATTAATGATTATTAACAAGTTTTTAAATTTATAATACCGTATTCAAGTATTTGTTTTTTTTTTTTATAAAATACCAATTAAATTTTATTTGCATATATTTGCTGAAATATTTATTTCACTTAAACAAAAAAAACACGTTTAACCTCTACCACAATTAACCCAATAGCAACAATAACAAAACAATAGTTTATACAATACAATTGTGGTATTTGCAATTTGTTTGTGTTATAAAGTCAAGGTTTTTTTTTTTGCCTGAAAAATTTGTGAAAACCACAGAAGTGAATATGTTTTTGATTTCAGTTAATTTAGTTTTAAAAATCAAATTGATTGTTAGAGCGAGTAAATTGTTTTTAACAAAATATATCTAATGTAGCTGTTCGGTTTACAATTGAAAAAGAAATTAATATTTTATTGTCATTTATAAAATTGATACAAAATATGAAGAAAATTGTTTTAATACAATAAAAACAAATGTTTTTAAACTCTACCTTATAGAAGGTCATAAGTTGACTCTCGGTAAATAACAATATTTTTGCAACTTCATCTAAGGCTGCCAAATGATTTGTTTATATTTTCGATTGGCGTGTTTTTAAATTAAAACAACGGAAAAGACAAGTCAAAATAATTTAAACTTCCTTTGCAAAACCGGTTTACTTAGAAAAAGAAATTGTTGAAATTTTAAAAATAGTCGAAATTAAAATGTCCATCTTGTACTTTAGAAATCTCGTAGGGTTTGAGCTAAATTTTTCATCTCTAATATTGTTGGCACCATGCGCGGTGCCAGCAATTAATATAAGGGGAAAAATCATACGCCTCCGTATACAAATACATTGAGTTGGCCACTGAGGCGTATGATTTTTCCCCTTATATTAATTGCTGGAACCGCGCATGGTTGGCACTAATATTTATCGTAAAAGTGCCATCTCTAGTTGTCAAGTATTTGTTTTTATTAAAATTGTTGTAGTTCAAAGAATATTTTTTTTCTCAAAATCCCAAAAGTTGAATTTAATAAACTGAAATGTTCAATAATGTTACAAGACATTTTAAAAATTTTTACTACTTAAAGAATTTTATATGACAGCAGTTGTCAATGGTCTAGACTCTAGAGATTAAATTTCGTAGACTTATACAGAGCTGCATTTTCATAAAGTCTCGCGAGTTTTCTATCCCGTGTAGATGTGCCTTTAGACCAACCATGAAATATGTATGTCATTTTCCAGCTCCCCGTACATTTTCGAATAGGTTGAGAGTAAAAAATAAGATCTGTGCAAAAATTGGGTTTGTGCGGTATAAACCGGCCAGGCGGTTTTTTTAACAAGAAAAACAAGTAAAGAAATATAATGAAAATTTAAATTAACAGTAAATTCGTTCATCGTTAATTTTGGTATTAAAAATTAGGGTGAAAGAAGTGTCGGATAAAAAAATTTTGTGTTAATATAATAATATATATATATAATATAACTTCATCTATTGAGGATTTTTTTAATTTTTTTTTTCTGGATTTATTAAATCGAAGTGATTAAAAAATTCGGTTAATATCTTTGTAAAAGGAATAATTTATAATTAAACCTTGTAGATTTTTGCACTAGTTTTCAAGACTCACTCTTTGCTTATTTTGGTCTATATCACCTAAAGTAGGCAACATAAAAAAATTTGTTGAAAATCTTATTATTTTTCGTGAGTACCACATGGTATGAATTTTATTGCAAAAAAGCATAGGCCGGTTAGAGAGTTAAGCTAGTTTATGATAAATCTACAATAGAAATCCTATTAACAGAAATCATATTGGTAAATATTTTTGTTTTGTCTTCAATAGTGCTTACTGGGCAAGTTATGTATCAGTGTATTTTTCAGTTATGTAAATTGATTAGAAATGGAAAAATTCCTTATTAAAAACTTAAACAAAATATTTGAGTGAATGTAAACCCCTGCGAGATATTACCCGTGTAAAAAAGATCAGATCTGGCCAGATCTCAGCACATCTTACCAGATCTAATTAGATCTCAAAATTGGGGACAAATTTGAGATCTAATTAGATCTGATCAGATCTAGGCATATCTGGCCAGATCTTCGTAGATCTTACCAGATCTAATCAGATCTCAAAATTGGGGACAAATTTGAGATCTAATTAGATCTGATCAGATCTAGGCATATCTTGCGCATTTCTCCAGATCACTTTAGATTTGAACAAATTTGGCACTAGATCTTATCAGATCTTGCCATAAGGTATTATCACATATGCCATATCTGATCATATTTGATGTGATCTGGTATAGGATCTAATTAGATTGAATCATATCTATTGAGAACCAAAAAGATCTGGTCAGATCTAAACTTTTTTACACGGGTACTTAAAATAAAACGCACAGAAACAAAATATGATATGTATTAACAAGAAATAAAGATTAATGACTTAAAACTTGTCATGTTTCAAAATTATTTATGGTTAAAAATTGAACACTAGAGAAAATTCTTATTATATTTACTGTCTAGACAAATTGATGGCATAAATCAACATAAATCAAAAGAAAAAATATTGACAGCTGCTATTGTAAGAATGAAAAAAGAAACACCGAAAAACTTTGAGCAAATATTATTTTTGTTATAAATCTGTAACAGAAAGTAACTAAAATATACAAATAGAATATAAGAACATTTGATAAGAAATTCATATTGAAAAAAATTGATTGGAGGATGGAATTCATTAAAAATATCGCACATTCTTTTAACCATAACAGCCTATATATCCGGTTAATAACTGTAAATATTTTCCTCTTTAGTTCCTCTGGTACACAGAATTATATTTATAATAAAGTTGCTGCTTTGTTATAAAGCAATTAGTTATTTTAGAAAAAAAAAGTCCTTTTTTTAAAAGAAATATGTTCTTTGAGAAGTTCAGAATTAAGATTTAAAATTTTGTTATAAGAAAAATTACTTTTTTAGTGGAAAATGATTTAGTTTTGAAACATTTTTACACAAAACACCCATCCATAAGGGAACGGAATTTGTATCCTTTATATAAATGCTTATTTTATTACTCCTTATTTTATTATTATTAAAACCAACAAGTTTTCCTTCTACGAGTATTTTAAACTAATAACTAAAAGTTTCTATTAAATTTATTTCATTAATACATAATAACATGAAAATAATCTTCTTTGCTTTTGTTACCTTTTTCGAATTAATTTACTTAATACCCCTAAGTAATTTACAAACAAAAAAGTTTTCATGGTAATTTTGAAAATATTCCCAAGTAATAATATTAATACGACAAATAGTTGATAGCACCAAACATAATTAACATAAACAATATGCCCGAACAATTTTCAAACTAATTTCATGGTCTAATTTACAAATAATTTGAAAAAGAAATTTATAATTTTAGAAGAAGAGTAGGGGAAAATTAAGAGCAAAATAACAATTACTGTAACTATGCAACTAAATTGAAGTTTGTTATTAATGTACAAACAAAAAAATAACTATGTTTTTTTTTTGTTTTTTGGTGTATACAGAAAATTCTTTACTTTTGCAAACAAGGTGCTTACAAAATTGCTTCCTAAAGCCGCAAAATGAAGAAACAAATACTCATAAATTAAAGGTTTCTAGCTGATCATCTTTTAAAAATGTTGGCATTTTAACTCTAATTTCCTAGAGAACTGAAATGTAAGGAATTAATATTAACAAAAATGTTAAAGCGAACTCAACTTCAAGTCAGAAGAGTATTTATATCTGCACATACATATAGAGATAAGTGTTATGGTGTAAAAGAAAGGTGATTGTACTGTTATTTGGATAAGGTATGCAAACAGTAGCGGATCATATTTTTATTATAACAAAGATAAATTAAAGAGATTTTAAATATTATTTTTATTATCCCAATTTTCATCCCCATGGATGAAAATTGGCCTTTGTTGTATCCACTTTTCTTTTATTTTTTATAGATTTGCGTTTATGAACCAAGTATTCGCTTTAACAGCTTAATTTAATTAGACAAAATAAAATATTATTTCGTCAGTTTATGCTGTTTGGAAACAACACTACATATACGTAATATTTTGTTGTGTATTAAAAATCACTCATACGTCTCCGATTTTCGGAGGATTATTTCTTAGAAAATGCAAAATTTTAATAATTTGTATGAACTCTTATCCCAGGTGAAAATGGGATGGTATGTGATCACATGTGAATATAGCTGATCATATATGTCCATGTATAGTCTAATATATGACCACTAGGGTTCCCCCAGCTCGTATGGGGGAAAATAAATTTTAAGTTATTGACCGCGCTAACCCCTTAGAATAATTGGATATTGGCAAGGCGTGCCGCATCGGCCCTGAAGTTTGGAACATGGATTACAAGAGGAAAATATGACTTCTTGGTTATTTTCTCAAAAATATTTATATCTTAAAACTAACTTTTGTCGCAGAACACTTAATCAAGAAATTCGGGTTCAAATTTTAAAATTTGTTGAAATAATCTACTACAGAATCAATTTTTTTATTCTAAAAGTTCCAAGAAACTTAGATAAGAACTATTGTTTTTTTAAATTAGTGCCAAATAGGTCAGAATTTTTAAACACTGTTTTCTATATCTACAATTTTAAATTTTTTAAATTTTTTTTTTTAAGAAATATTAAAAAATCAATGATTGGACTTTAAGGTTTTATTAAGAATATATTGGAGATTAAAAACTAAAAAAAAATTTTGGAATTCCTTTTTTTATTTGGCTAGGGAAGAGATTTTATTTCAGCGGATATCGAGAAAACAGCGATTTTTGCCAGTTATTTAGCATTTAGGCAAGTTTTTCTTTTTTGTTCTTTTAATTCCACAGGATTTTGGCCTTGATTTTGGATTTTGAATTCTGAAAATTATGACAAAATAGAAATACATTAAATTGCCCCTGTGTAAGATCAAAAGTCAAATTTTAGGAATTTTTTTTTTTTTAATATTAATATAACCATGCGCGGTTCCAGCAATTAATATAAGGGGAAAAATCATACGCCACAGTAGACAAATACATTGAGTTGGCCACTGAGGCGTATGATTTTTCCCCTTATATTAATTGCTGGAACCGCGCATGAATATAACAGACATTCTTGAGCGGATATTGATGAAAATTCTTGAAATTATTTTTCTAGGTTTAGAAATAATATTCTTAATACAATTTCAGAAAATATACCCTTAAGTGCTGTTGGGGCCTATATGCCCCACTGAAAAATATTAGTCTATTTTCATCATACGGCCAAAAAAAGTCCCAAGAGCACTTAAGGGTTAATTTTTTCAAATTAAATTAAAAATATTATTTTTATACCTAGAAAAATAATATCAGGAAGTTTCATTAATAGCCGCTCAGGAATATCTGTTATATTAATATATTCAAAAGAAAATTAAAATCTCCTAAAATTTAACTTTTGACCTTACACAGCGGCAATTTAAGGTATTTCTATTTTGCCATAACTTCACAAATCTAGTCTGCTTGGGAGTAGACTAGAAATTTAAGTTTTTAAATTTCGTTTACATTTCATGCTATTCTACCAGCCAATTGGTAAATTTGGAGTTAAAAGACATTCCTAAGCCCAAAGTAATTACTTCGAAGTAATTGCTAAGTTTTATTCATATGACCCAATATCCCGCAATGACAAAGTAGTGTTATTATGCCAAGCAACATTCATATCAGAGAATAGCTCAGTGGTAGTGAGCTAGACTAGCAATCTTCAGGTCGCAAGTTGGCAAGATGGCGGTAATTAAAAAAAAATTTAATAAAAAAAATATAATTTTTTTCGAAAATTGTTTGTAAATTTTCAATTGATAAAAAAGATTTTTTTGCACTCCTTCAAAAAGTACTGAAAAAATATTGAATTGGGAGTACTCCTCTCCTATGACAACTCAGTATGAAAATCATTAGTGTTTCTCTTAAAGAAGAAGTATAGCTAGATCATTAATTGTAGTGTTTTTTCTACAGCCTTGGCATCCCTTTTTTTATCGGTTAAGTGATCTCGAAAGTTTGATATTGTGAAATTCAAATTTAAAGGGTCACCTCATAATATTCTAATATTGCACTTTTTTTTCTATTATTACCCCTCTTTGTAACTACTGCTGTGAAAATTTTAACTTCAACTTTTGTACTTTTTCGTCGCTAACACGTTTACTCTCAACATTTTACCTTACTCAACAAGCTGACAGCAATAATTTACGCGTGACAGCACAATATATAGCATTCTCAGTTTCAGTTTCAGTTCTCTGTTTAGCAGTGTTCTATATGTACTATACTAGTTTGGTTTTGTGTATTTGTTTGTGTTTATGTGTGTGTTTAAATGTAAGTTTGTGTTTTTCTACGCATTCATAGGAAAACTATGCGTTAAAATTAACACCATATTACTAATGCAAACAAATAAACAGAATGTGTTTGTATGTATATGTACGTCCCTATAACAAACAAATTTGGTTTAAAGGTGTTTTTCTACTGAAGAGTATAGATAAACAAATACAAACATACGTATACACTTAAAATATTTTGTATATAAATATGTACTAAAGACCTGCATGAATGTATTTAAAACATTCTGTGAAGCATTCACTACACTTTTTGCGATTCAGAAATCATCAATTAAAATTCAGAAAATATCACTTAAAATTCACAAAACATAATATCTATCTTAATTCATAGTTTCTACATTTAAATTTATATTCTCTGAATTTCAATTAAAGTTTTCTGAATTGCAAAAAGTTTACTGAATATTTCACTGAATGTTCTAAATGCATTCGTGCAGTCCTTTGCATTCGTAAAGACCACTCACTGCAAATGTATTTAAAAATAAATTAAATTTCTCTTGAAAACAGGACTAAACTAACATTTCATTAAACTAAGCTTACATTTTCTTTTGTTTTTGACTATTAATAAAATTAAACACAAATTAGGCAAAACTACTAACAAAAATTACTTGCATTAATCATTTTTGAATTATTTTTTTAGAAACCAAAATGATTGAATAAAATGAATGTTACGAATTCTCAATATTTTATACTCGTATTGTTACTTTGTTTTAATGACTTACGAATGTTGAAAAAATTTACATTTCTGCTAAAAATTAATATCATTTTCACTTAAAATAACAAATTCTGAATGCAGAAGTTCCCTGAGTGTAAATGCAGTTGTGGTTACAATATTAGTAAAAACAATTATTCTGATAATTGGGTATTCTTATCTTCTTAATTGTATAGAACAATAAATCAAAACCTAATTCAAGGGGATTTAAACCGACCATTAAGGCTAAAAATTTATATGTTAAAAGCACCATTATTTTGCTCAGTAAGATTTTTGGATTAGCTGTTTAAAATTTTAAATTATTAATAGATGAGTTTTTTTTTCAACTAAGAAATAAATGTAAATGCGTTTTTGTTGTATTATTTAAATATATATTTAATTCCTAAGAGTAACATCAATTCAGTTTACATTTTTTATTTTTTATTTTTGCACTAGCAAATCAGTTTTATTGGAGAATATTTGCAGTATCATCAAACTCACACAAAATACAAAAAGAAAACAAAAAGTAGCATCAATTGGTTGGTTATCCTTTGGGTATGGCTTAAGTACACTTTACTGCTACTGCTACTACTGTTATGCAGTAGGATCAAATGAACATTACGCAAACGTATAGATATAAAGGAAAACATCATTGGAATAATAAGTAGTATGAATGCATGTTTATTCGTAGTTGTATGTACTACAAAAAGACATTTAAATTATCAACAAATTTTAAAATATTTATAAGAAAAAAACTTTCCAAAAGTTGTTTGTATGAAGTGCTAAGAAAAAGAAAACAAAACATTTAAGAAATTTCTTATATAATTCAATTATTTTGGTGCAACTAATGGTTCAATTTTTTAATATAAAGACAAGCTAAAAAGTAAAAGTACGGCATACTGGCTATATGATCTCCTACATTACAATACGATTTGGAAGCAAATAAAATTCTGAGAAAGGGATTTCAATTTATGGGGCAATAAATATAGTGAAATATATAATTATAGGTGAAAAAAATTAGGGATTAGATCAAGTCACATACAGTGGAGTATAATTCTATAAAAATTAGTAAAACAAAAGTTGAAATTTCGATTTCTACAATATTGGAACGGATTACATGCTATATATTACGTGTGATATTATACTTTCCGAATTGGTATATTGGCACTTTTTTCGTAACCATTAAATTTAAGTAAATAAACACAGTTTAGGGGATTTTAATTTTTTTCAAACATATTAAATATAACAGGTATTCCTAAGCGGATATTAATGAAACTTCCTGATATTATTTTTCTAGGCCTAAAAATAATATTCTTAATTTAATTTTAGAAAATTACCCCTTACGTGCTCTTGGGGCTTTTTTGACCCTATGATGAAAATAGGCTAATATTTTTCAGTGGGGCATATAGGCCCCGACAGCCCTTAAGAGTTGATTTTCTGAAATTAAATTAAGAATATAATTTTTAGACCTAAAAAATAATATCAGGCAGTTTCACCAATATCCGCTCAGGAATATCTGTTATATTAATATGTTTAAAAAGAAAACTAAAATCTTCTAAAATGTGTTTATTTGCTTAAATTCAATATAAATAGACCATCATCAAATATTAACCCATAAAGGCATATGATATTGAGGATGGGTCTGTACGTCAGGACTCTAAAATACGTATTCTATCCTGCTGGCCTTATCGAATTTTTCAAATTTTTTCCACTTCTTGATCAAAAGATCAACTATACATACCTTCATACATCTCCTAAAATTTGATCCTTGGCCTTCCACAGGGGCAATGTAGTGTATTTCTTTTTTGCCATCATTTTCAGCATTGAAATATCTAATCCTGTCTTGTTATATTCTGGCCAAAATCATGTGGAATTAAAATAAAAAAAGCTTGCCTAAAAGCTAAATAAATGCCAAAAATTGCTGTTTTCTCAAAATCCGCTGTAATAAAAGCTCTGGCCAAGCCAAATAAAAAAGAAAATTCCTAAAATTTTTGCAGTTTTTAATCTCTAATATATTTTTAATAAAACCTTAAAGTCCAATCATTGATTTTTTAAAATTTCTTTAAAAAAAAATTTTAAATATTTAAAATTGTAGATTTCAAAACAGTGTTTAAAAAAATCTGACACGAGTTAGCAAAACACAACATAAAAAAATATTTCTTATCCGTTTTTATTGAATAAATTATAAAATTAAAAAATTGTTTCTGTAGTAGATTACTTCAATAAATTTCTAAGTTTGGATCCAAATTTCTTGAATAAGTGGTCTGCGATACATCAGTTGCCGGGGGGAAATTGTAATAACTGGGCTGTTTTTTAACCGATTTAAGGTTTTATTGCTTTAGTACAAAGAAAATTCACTACAAATTGCGATTCCTTAATATTTTTAATGCGACTTAGTTTTAAAATAGCAATATTTTTGAGAAAATACACAAAATGTCATATTTTCCCCTTGTAATCCAGGTTCGAAATTTCAAGGCCGATGCGGCACGTCTTCCCGTTATCCGATTATCCAAATTTTTTGGGGGACGTACTTTTACACCCAAATAAATATTTTCAGGGGAAAGCCCGGTTAATAATCCAAAATTTACTTTTATCCATAAAATCTTGGATGAAAATAAATTTCGCACACGTGTGGTCATTAGAGCGTACCACCTAACAGGCAAAAAAAAAGTGCGTCGTACACCCTCCAATTTGAAGTATTTTTGCAAGGAGGTTTCAAAAAAATGTTTTTTATTTTTTTATGCCGAACGTAGGGGTCGCCATTTTACATTTTTCGTTATATCTTTGGTATTTACAGTCGGATCTTAAAGTATGATACATCGATGTTTTTCTCTCGAGGAGACCAGTATTTTTCTCTAAGGACATTTTGACCTCAAGTATCCCGTTCTAGTAGTTACCCACCAGATCTCAGTTGCTACCACCCTAATGTACGACCCTAATGTCAGAAAATTAAAGCTCGCAAAAAATCATTAAACTTTTGCTAAGGAAGTTTTTCGCTAAGCCTAGTAGAATTTTTTTTTATATATTGGTTGCCAAACGTAGGGGCGCCTTTTTAAATTTTTTTTTAATTGGATTTTTACTATATAGCAAAACACTGGTCTCCTGGAGGCAAAAAAAACGATATATCACACTTTAAAATCCGATTTTAATGGCCAAAGCTATAACAAAAAATTAAATAAGGCGACCCCTACGGTCGCCAAAAAAATAAAATTTTTTTTAAATCGCCTTCCAAAAATACATCATATTGAAGGGCGAACATTTTTTTTGAGGTACGGTCATATATGATGCATTTATGGAGATTTATGTACACTCATAGAAATAAATCTGTAAAAATAGCAGAAAAAGTTACTAAAAATTAATCAAAATGATGCTGCAGAAAAAACTGCTAAAATTAGCAGATTTTTTTTTTACTAAATACTAGTAAAATGAGAACAGCAAAATTAAAACTGTTAAATTTACAGAATTTTAGTTATATTTAGGCTAACTTTTAGTTAATTGAAAATAGCAAATTGTACTGTAAAATCAGCAGAAAATTTTGCTAAATATTAGTAGACTAAAAGTAGCAAAAACAAACTGTTAAATCTACAAAATTTTTGCTATTTTTATGCTAAATTTAGTTGAATGCAAATAGCAGTTTATTCTGCTAAAATCAGCAGAAATATTTGCTAAAAACATTGTAAACTGCTGTTTTCAAAAGGCTCGATTTTTATTTGCGTTTAAAAAAAAATCGAAAAAAAACTTCGAAAACTTTAAATTTTTTGGTGATTTTTTTGGGCTACTAATTATTTAGCAAAATTTTTTGCTGATTTTAGCAGGTTAATTTGTTATTCTCCATTTACAAAAATTTAGCTCAAATATAACTAAAATTCTGTATATTTAACAGTTTTAGTTTTGCTGTTCCTATATTACTAATATATAGCAAAAATAATCTGCTAATTAACACTTATTTTCTGCAGCATTATTTTTAACTAATTTTTAGTAGTGTTAACTAAATTTTTTACGGACTTTTTTCTATTAGTGTAAATAAAATTAAGTTTTAATATTCAAGCTTTCACTTAAGTTGAATGTTGTTCAAACAGTTCTCAATCAATATGGTTTAGTTATTATTTTCTAATCCTCTTATAATTTTAAATCAAAAATTATTTATTTTAATTTCTATCAATTAATCATGTTTATAATTGTTAAAAATTTTGTTTATTTTCCTCTTCATTATTCGAATCAATATAGTTTTTATTTGTTCTTTCTTTTTGTTTTTAATAATAAATGACAAACTCTTCAAATGTATTTAAAATCTAAAACACCCAGCAATTTAATATTTATGTATAGTAGCATTTGTTTAAATATGTGATAAAAAAAGTATGTAGACGTACAACATACAAACATAAATACATATTAGGAAAACATCTGTATTTTGAAATGAATAAATGAAACATAAATGTTATACCATTTTAGATAAATGGTATTAGCTATTCATTTATTATTCTTAAAACACTAGATTTTCCAGGGGGTAATTGTTAAACAAAAACATTAACTAAAAAAAAGTAAAACCATAGTTCATTTTTTATACCTTTGACTTATCAAACTACTGCAATATAATCAGAATATACGTAATATATTCCTTTACCAGTCATTCTTGTTGGTGGTTTAATATTATCTCCTGGTAGAGCCAGTGTTAAGTACACACTCATACACTCATGCCCATAAATCTATGTATATGTTAGTGTAGGTTAGTGAATAAATTTTAGTGATATTCTAATCCATGACACAAAACATAAAATATATGAATAGTTTTTTTTATTTTTTTATTCATTCATTCATCTGTCATCTATTCATAATCCGATTAAGTGAATAGCAGTGCTAGTTGAAGTAGAGGTTATGAAATTTTCATTAAAAATGGACGACATAAAAATAGCATTAATATTGTTTATTTCCTGCAAAAAAAAAAAGAAATCAGAATATCATATGATCTTAAATAACGGCAATTTGTAAAACATAACGTTTGTTGGTTTTGTTTAAAGATGTATAATGAATTAAGTGACTGTTCATAACATGAATCATAGTTGTCACATTTAACAGGGAATTAAATATTAGACAAAAGTTATGAAATTCAATGCTTGTCAAAGCAATATTAACAGAATAAAATTAAATGCATTTATTGTGTTATTAGAAAACAAATTGTAAAATGAAAATTATCAAGCAATACAAAATAAAATTGATTTTGAATCATTGCCTTAAAAAATATACCCAACGAAAATAAATGGAGTGAATTCTAAATGGATCACTTGCTTCATTACATCCCAGTGTAGAAACGGTAATGACATATTATTATTTTTTGGACTACCAGTAATGACACCCACTTACCTTCTGTATTATTTTAAAACATATAATAATGAGTTCCTGATAATGACTTAATTTTATCATTATTTTAAATAGAAAATAATTTTCTAGATTTTTTTGAAAATTTTTTGAAATCTATTTTTAGACTCAATATTTTTTAAACACTGGTAAGGATATATGTAACCACATATTTTTTGATTTTTTGTATGTTGGCGAGTAAGCTTACTTGTGTGCAGCAGGTCAATTATGTTTTTATCTATTAAATATTACATGTCGATATAGCTCAGATGGTAGAGCTATTGACTGGCAATCTGTAGACCCAGGTTCGATTCCCGCACCAACAAGTTTTATTTAAAAAAAAATACAATAAAAAATATTTTTTTTATATTATTTATTTTTTTGAAAATCTATTTCTAGACCCATTATTTTTGTCTGTACTGGTAAGCACATGGGTAGCGATATATTTTTTGATTTTTCGTATGCTGGTGCATAACAAAAGTAACTACTTACCATTACCAAGTATGTAGTTATATAAACACATATCTGGTAATGATTTTCTATACTGGAATCACAAAGAAATACTCCCTTTGAAAGGGGTTGTAAACTACATCTAAAGCTGCAATAAATATATGCTACTCAGAAGTTCTTTTTCATGGGTGATAAGAAGTTAATAATTTGTAAAGGAGTTGCATGAAAACGTGCTGGCACAGAAATCAGAGGGTTGCGGGTTCGAATCCTGGCACGTGGAAAAAAAATGTTTGAACTTTTTTTACACAGTTATTAACTTTTTGTTGTTTTTACTGTAAATTTTTTTTTTTTAATTTTTTTTTTAATTTTGTAACCAACAATGTGTAAAATAAGATGCAAAAAATAGTAAAACGGTTATTCTGATCTTAATTTTGTGTTCGCACGTTCAAAATTAAATTTTACAATATATTTTTGGTGGAATATTTTACTACTATATCTGCTTTTATGGGCTAAAAAACAAGGTATCCAAAAAAAAATTTAAAACAGCGATTTCTCGAAAACGATTCAGTAAAAAAATCTATTCTCTTTAGATTCGGAATCAGGTTATTCAAAAACATATAAATTGTTGTTTTCTGAAACAATTAAGCATTTGTCGAATAAAATCAGAACTTGAAAAATATTTTCTCATAAAAGAGCATCAAATTATCAACGGTTATGTACATAATTTTCTCACCCCATGTTAACAGCTTGTGCCTGCAGAAAACGGGTTAGTTTTAGAGAAAACCAAAGTTGAATTGATAATTTTTATGCTTAAATTATACTAAAGATAACGAAATCTATCAGTATTAACATTACAAAAATCATTTTAATATTAAAAACGCGCTAAGAAAATTTAAGTTTCCTATTTGCAGCCACATTTTATATCTTTCTTGAATATATTCTTCTAAACAAATAATCTCAAATTCTCCAATATTTTTCCTACCCATACTTAGAAAAAATTTTGTAATTTAGAAGATATTGCTACAGAAAAATTGGTTAATTAAAGAACTGACAACAAAAATATTTTTTTTCTTTTTTTTTTATGCTAGACATACATACATTAAGATGAACACAGTTAAAGATAGTTTTAAAACAACTCAGTAACAGCTCCTCCATGCAACAAATTAATTTAATTCACAAACTCTTTCACCTTTTAAAGCTCATTTTTCTTTGACAACCTAACAAATTTACTATGCATTGGAAAAACCTTTTATCACGTTACTTCGACAGCCTTTTTTTCTTTAACATATGGCAGTCATAATAAAGTTATATTGTTGTTTTTTTGCAAGATTCTAACAGCTTCATCACTTTTCAAAAAACATATACCAAACATTTTTCATACTTACTCCTACATGCACGAAAGGTAACTGTATGCACAAAAAAGACGAAAAACTTTAATAATCTCCCGGAAAAAAAGAAAAATGGAAAAAAATAAACTACATATGATTTTTCAAACACTTAGAACTTATACGAACAACACCTTTTTGACCAAAACAAGGAAGGAAGGAAAGCAAGAAAAAAGCACTGCAAATGAGTATAATTTTTCTAGATTTTGGGTCAAAGAAAAATAGACACAATATTATAATAAAAGGGAAATAAATAAAAACAAAAGTACTGATGATGTTATAAAGGACCTTGAGAGTAGAGAGGTTCACATTTAACATTTGTTTAGCTACGAGTAGGAAGGTATATCGATGGGTAGGTAGTCTTCGATCTTAGTGAAATTGGGATGAGTGATAGAGGAGAAACAAACTAAGGGACACATATATTGTATAGCGATTCAAACTAAGGTTTAAGGTTTAAAAAGTGAGTTCAGATATGAACCATTAGTTGTGTTTTAATTTATTTCTCATAATTTCCGTGGACTGTAAACAAATTTTATATCAAGTGAAATGTTTTTTGAAGACGCATCTACTGGCATATAAAATATTTTCGTGCATGTCTAACTTTTTATTGTTAAAAAATTTTTTTCACATAGCACATTTGTCTAGTAAAATGTTGTTGATTTGGGCTCAAACTTACATTTTAAAATTTTCATACTATGACTTTATTGAAATTTTGATTAGATATTTGCATTGGTTGTATTACTAAGTTCTTTTCCATTACTATTTGGGGGAAAAAATAGCAACATTTTTCCGACATTCCAACGATATCTGAGCAGTATTTTTTTAAATATGTTAAATATTGATGAGTATAGAGACTCTGTTAATATGCTAAATATATAAGTGTGAGAAGTTAGAAGAACCATTAAGTATTCAAGCATGTGGACATACATATTTACATTAATAACTACACTGAGAGAATTATCTTTATGCTATTAATGAATTTTTATATTAATTCAATAAAGTTTCGTTACAATTCACCCATTGAAACTTCTCATTAAACTAATACAGTTTTTGATAAAATTTTATAAAAATTTTCTTATTATTTATTAATAATTTCACACCCTTACTGAAAGCGTTTTAAATAATAATAGTTTCTTAACAATAATGAAATTTTTCATAACATTTGAGAAATTTTTCATTCTCTTTGTGAAGAATACGTCATTAGTTTGGTAAAAAAAAAATATCATTAGATCATGTCCAAGAAAATTCTCTATGTGTATGTAGGTGCATTATCATGTATTAGACACAGGTTAAACAACTTTTTTCTGAAAAACTAAACAAACAAAATAATACTTATGGACTGCAGAATGTGCCGTTATAAAATATATGCATGTGTCTGTTTAAAGAATGTATGTATGTAGTATGTGTGTGATTTCAAGGATTCCTTTTATGGTCATAAAGTAGATTTTACAGTACAGAGCAAGTTGTGCACAAGAAAAGGTTGTAAATATCAATAATAACAACAAAAAATGGTTGATTTATGCAGATTTTTCTTATTTTCTTTTTCACTCTTTCACTTTTATCACCATTTTAGCATACAGTAACTGTTTTCTCTATTATGTGCTACGGAAATATTAGGTGATTTAACAGTAATTCGGTTTACGAGACTAGTTCTTAGACTTCACCGCTAGCACAGGTAAAATTTGATATTTCAAAAAAAAAAAAACATCAAAAAATTATCCTTAAAATAGCTGACAAGGAAGGTATCTCTTGTGAGATTCTCCGATTTTCACAAAATTTGGATATGTGATAGAGAATGGAAATCTAAGAACAACCTCCTTCATTATTTTGGCTATCTCGGGGACTGAGGGGCAAAATAGGCAAAAGAAAATCGACAATTTTTTGGTACTTTTTTGTTTAACAGTATATCAGAAACCTTCGATAAAAATTGGATAAGAAACATGTATCCGCCAAATGGTCTGCATTAAGCCTAAGTTTTTGGCCAGGGCAGATAAGTTGTTCCAAAAAGTACCGAAAAAGCGCTTCGTCAAAAATTCGATAAGAGCCAAAGTAACACGAATGTCGAAAAAATAAAAAAAAATGTGTCCGCTCAAACTTAACAATGATTAACCGATTCTACAACAAGATTTAAACAAAAACAAAAAGAACCAAAAAATATACCGGTAATAGGATCTTAAAATTCTACAACCGAAAATATAATATGTTTTCTATAAGGGTCAATAGCATTTAAATTTGCACAATCACATAAGGGTTAATTTTCTGAAATTAAACTAAGAATATTATTTTTAGACCGAGAAAAATAATATCAAGAAATTCCATAAATATCCGCTCGGGAATATCTGTTATATTAATATGTTAAAAAAAATTTTAAATCTCCCAAAATTTGACCTTTGACCTTAAACAGGGGCAATTTAATGTATTTATATTTCGCCCTAATTTTCAGAATTGAAGTATTTAATCTTGTGTTGTTATATTCCAGCCAAAATTATTTGGAATTAGAAGAAGAAAAAAGAAAAACTTCCATAATAGCTAAATAAATGCCAAAAATAGTTATTTTCTCGAAATCCGCTGAAATAAAATCTCTGCCTCAGCCAAATGAAAAAAGGAATTCCTACAATTTTTGTAGTTTTTAATCTCCAATATGTTCTTAATAAAACCCTATAGTCCAATCGTTAATTTTTTTAAAATTTCTTTAAAAAAATTTTTAAAATTTTAAAATAATAGATTTGAAAATAGTGTTTAAGAATTCTTACGTTTTTGCCACTAATTTAAAGCGAGTTAGCAAAATAAAATAGAAAAATATACATCTTATGTGAGTTTATTGCAACTTATAGAATAGAAAAATGTTTCGTTAGTAGATTATGTCAATAAATTTAAAATTTTGGACCCGAATTTCTTGATTAAGTGGTCTATGACACATCACTTGGCTGGGGAAGTTGTAATAACTCGGCTGTTTTTTAACCGATTTAAGTGTTTATTGCTTTATTACAAAGAGAATTCACGATTTTTTAATGTTTTTAATTCGAATTTGTTTCAAAATATCAATGTTTTCAAGAAAATGCACAAAAAGTCATATTTTCCTCTTGAAATCCGGGTCCCAAATTTCAGGGCCGATGTGGCACGTCTTCCCGATATTCGATTATTCTAATTTTTTGAGGTACGTAGTTTTACACCCAAATAAATATCTCCAGGCGATAGCCCGGTCAAAAACTCAAAATTTATTTTCCTCCATACAAGCTTGGAACGCCCTAATGCACAATAAAAAGAAAAAAAACAATATTTTCATTTTTTATACTCTTTTTATTCATTACAATAGTGCTACGTTACATTTTTTACGATACTTCCAAACTAATTTGGGCTTAACACTCCTAAAAGAGAACAAGAAAGTCTCATAGAGTTTGTAATTTAACCTAACAAGTTTTTCTATAAATGATGCGTGACGATTTCCTCAGGCAAGAATGGAATCCGGATAGGGACATGCCTTTAACATTCTAGTTTCCACAATGGCCATAGAATTAAATAAAATTATAAGTAGAAAAAATTTACAACTTTTTTTGTAAATATACACAAAAATCTTTTAAATAAATTTTGGGATTTTAGCACATTTAATGTCTTTAAAAGATATTTGTGTACCTATATTTACAAAAAAAGTTTTAAATTTTTTCTATTTATAATTTTATTTAATTGTATGACCAGGTGCTGTGCTGTAATATATCACTATTTTAACCACCCTGACTTTGTACACATATTTATATTAAGGTGGCAGTACGATATATGAAAGATTTTAAATTTCATCAAATTTAGACTTTTCTTTTATTTTAACTAAAAATTAATTTTTTGTATTTTCTTTATATTCTCAATATCTTAAGGCTCAACATACATATTTCTAATAAAACTCTCCATAATCTTAAATTAAAATAAATTGTGCCACCCTACTATATAAGTTGTACAACAGGTGTCATGCAATAGTATAGAATATCCTGATTTTGAATATCAAAACACAAGATGATGAAAAAAAAAAGTAAACTGTTAGATGTACGAGTATGTATAAAAATGACTACAAAAAAATCTTTATACATGTTTACATACGATTTTCATGACTATGCATGTTTTGTAGTGCAAAATGTAGGTTTATGCATACAATAATGTGTTAAAAAATAGCAAAGTGTATAATAAAATTCAGTTTTCAGAAAACATTTACCCTCAATTATATTTACTACAAAATAATAAATTTAATAAAAAATATTTGTATAAAATTAATAAAATATTCAAAACAAAAGCATCTCCCAAAATCAAAAAGCGTGAGTTTCTGTCAAAAACAATATTGGCTAGTACATTTTGTATGAAAGCTTCCTAAATATGTGGGATGTGCAATTTAAAATATTTAAAAATCCATTATTGTCATAACGTTCTAGTGTGAAGTTGGTGGTAACTTAACTATAGCTTGCATGGACGGGAAACTGATTTTTCTTTTCGGTAACAAAAAAATTATTGGAGGGTAAATTTTTGACTTCAATGCCACCAAAATTTTTTGTTTTGCTTTTTTTATTATTAAATAAGCAATTAAATAAAAAATCATAAACTATTATCAAAGCTATCCAAAAATTTTTTATTTTTTTTTTTTTATTCATAAAAATAGCCGTCACGGAAACGTCACACGCAACTAACTTTGATTTTGGGATGGGGTTGAAATAAAAAAGACTTTTCATAAAAATTTAAAATAAAAACGGTTCGAAAAACACGTGAAAATGAGGAACTCTATTATAAATACCAAACGATGAGTGCAAGAAACCACGGTTTTTATAAAAATTACCCATGTGACAAGAGGGAACGTATCTTTTAATAAACCGCTAAAGAATCAAATCAAGTTACATGAAAATGTGTTCAACGAATAATAAGCTTATTTTTTAATAGTTTCTATATTTTGCCACAATACTGCGTATATATCATATACCAGCAAATTATTCCATATGAGTCTACTAAAACATGTTTAAGATTTATGTATATAAGTTTTTTCTTTAAAACAAATTATGTCCACAGGGTGTAATTTTTTAATAAAATAATAAGGAAAAAATTTTAAAGTAAACTTTGACACAATTTTTAAAGAAATAAAGAAAAAAAAACATATTAAAAGAAATTATTTTTCAAAATAAAATACTTTAAAAACCATACCACAAAACCGTACCACAGTACGATTTGGGTCAAATTTTGGAAATGAATTAATAATAAGTGTAATAAAAATCGAGTATGGGTTAAATAATTTTGGTAGTAAAAAACATCAAATTTAAGTCACTAGACCCTATACCCCATAGTGTGGGATATAATTCCATAAAAATGAGTTTAAAAATTTGAAATCACGATTTATTCAACATGGCAATAAACCATGGCTCTGGACTGTATGCCTTCTGTCAGGTGAGATTTTTAAATTTCAGAATCGGTACGCTACGTTAACATCGGCTCGACAGTTTTTGAGATAAATCTAAAATGGCGATTGTAAATTTGTCGGGTTTTTCGTTATTTTCTTTTTTTGCTGCAAAAACGAACCGGGAGGAACTTAGGCAAAGTTGCACTAGGAATAATCAGTATGTGATTAACAAATAAAATTATATAAATCTTTAGCAATAAATTGCTTAAAATTCTTTGGGTTTGGTAATATCATTTAAACACAGAACATTAAATTTCAAAATTCTGAAATATGACCATGATCCACTGTACTGTTCAGTGCACAAATTGATGCATTTGGTCGTAGACTTTAAATTAAAATTCAAGTTCTCGTAATAAGAGAGAGAAATATTTTCAATTTTTGCACTAATAAAAAAAGTCTGTAAAAATATAGTTAAAACCACTAAAAATTAGTAAAAAAAATTACCTTGCACAAAAAACTGCTGAAATTAGCAGATTACTTTTGATAGATATTTGTAAGATACACTCACAATAATCCATGCATAAAAATATGAAACTATTGTCAAAACAACGAAAACTTTCGTAAAATTAACCATTTTTCGTTTATTTTACAAAAATTTTCTTTATTTGGACATTTTGTTTTATTTATATCCATGGATTATTTCAGTATATTTCTGTTAAATATATAGAATTTTAATTATATTTGAGTTAAATTTTTTTTGTATTTTTTAATGCAAAAATTAAAATAATGTTTATACCCTACACCATTACGTGGAGAGGGTATAATAAGTTTGTGCTGTTGTTTGTAACACCAAAAACTATTGGACCTAGGGCTACCTTTCAGCATACCAATCGGCTCAGAATCGCTTTTTGTTTCGATTTACCGATGTCCGTCTGTCTGTCTGTCCACGCATTCTTGTGCGCACTCTATAGGTAGCAAATATTAAGATATTTTTATGAAATTTGGTACACCGACCTACGTCGGCCCAAGGAAGAAGTCTATTGCTTTTGGTTAAAATCGGCCCATTAGACCGTACCTCAAACAAAAAAGTTCGCCGTACACCCTCCAATATGAAGTATTTTCGGAAGGCGATTTAAAAAAAATGTTTCTTTTTTGCCGAACGTAGGGGTCGCCTTTTTTAATTTTTTGTTATAGCTTTGGCATTTAAAGTCGGATTTTAAAGTGTGATACAGCGATTTTTTTGCCTCGAGAAGACCAGTGTTTTGTTGTAAAGTAAAAATCCAATAAAAAAAATTTTTAAAGGCGATCCCTACGTTCGGCAACATATATATAAAAAAAATTCTACTGGGTTTATCGAAAAACTTCTTTAGCAAAAGTTTAATGATTTATTGCGAGCTTTAATTTTCTGACATTAGGGTGGTACATTAGTGTGGTAGCAACTGAGATCTGGTGGGTAACTACTAGAACGGAATACTTGAGGTCAATGGCTCTTAGAGCAAAACACTTGGCTCCTCGAGAGAAAATCATCGATGTATCATACTTTAAGATCCGATTGTAAATGCCAAAGATATAACAAAAAATGTAAAATGGCGACCCCTACGTTCGGCAAAAAAAAACTTCATATTGGAGGGTGTACGGCGCACTTTGTTTTTTTGCCTACAAGGCGGTACGTTCTAGTGCACATGTAAGGGTCCCCTCCCCCAAAATTGGCTTGTTTGGTTCGCTGACTTACATGGTCCGAAGGACAATTTACATTACGATTTTTAAATCTTTAGAAGTCAAAATTCTTATAAGTATGGTTTTGATTAAAAACTATAATCTCACTGCATTAAAGTACACTATTTTCTTCTTCATTTCATTGTATAAACAAACCTTAATTTCAAATATAAATTCTCAAGTAATTGTCCTTTTTTAAACTTAACACGATACGTTTGTCTTTTAATTAAATACCAACCCAAATTAAAATTGTTTCCTCTTTTTTGTCATTCATTCGTTTATTCCTTTCTCAGCCAACAATAAGAGACATTTACTTCCTGTTTCTTTTGAAAACAAAACTTTCGGTCAATATTGAAAACATAACAGCAACAACAAGAGTATTTTAACTATTGCCATAACGACAAACTGTTACCAAAAATGAATTTTCATTGAATATCTACTGTAACCACGTATACCACACTACAATGAGAAAATTTTCACGTAGACATATATGCACAGAGCAAAAATCCTGATTTTTAAGACCGAAACTTCTAAAAAAATCCAATGGGCATTGATTGTCAAATATGTTGAATGTTGTGAACATCTAAAGGGCAGAACTAAAATATATACTCAGAACTAAGATCAAATTTTTTATAAAATTAACAGAAATTTACAAACAAAATTTCTAGCTTAAGAAACATGTATTTAAGAAATTTAACTATACACCAGATAAAAGGAAACTTACTCGAAATATCCTATTACAGTTTTAAATCCAAACGCCCTTACTATCTAAATTTTTCAAATGTATATTTTAGTTAAAGTCGACTTTAGTTAAAATATTGGGTGGCAGTATGCCTTGACTTGGTTTATTTTTGGAGCATTCTGATTGGTTAATTTATTTTCAACCAATCAAATTGTTTGAAAATATAAATATTTTTGTAGGGTTTTCATACACAAAATGAACAAAACCGTATGTTTAAAATAAAAGTCGACTTTAAATTTAAAATACTCTTTTATAGTAAGGGCCAAAATGTTTAGAAACTTCTTTATAAATACAAACTAGTTGCAAAATTATTTACAATTTAAAGGCTTCTTTTGCACAGTGCACTCTCTACTTACACCTTGCTAAGGGAGAGTTCTAAATATTTAACAAAAAAATTGTTAAATAAAAGAACATCATGTTGCATTTGGTGTACAAATGCATTTGATAGTACATAGTTTGATTTTTCTTTCTTTTTGTGTTGCAGCAACAAGTCGACTATGTGACCATGAAGCTTCTACTTTGGTTTCTTTTTCTAAACAAGTAATTGCAAATTTAGTTTTTGTAGTTAAATTTAAATTTTACTTTTAAATGTGACGTCAAATTAAATTTAATGCAGTGGAAATTACATGAAAATGTTATAATATTAAAGTCAGTAGTGAATAGTTTATTTGGTAATTTAGCAGGACTACAAAATAGCATTACTCTAATAAAAACAATATATTCATCAAACGGGGAAATTTGGTACGCCTAAGATTCTCCACAGAGCTGAAAGTTGTTCTTAAAAGTATCAAAAAAGGGCAAAAATTCGAAAGCAGAAATATTGAACATAGAAAAAATAATCCACCCACTTATCCGCACCTTCTGGGAAAATTAAAGTCTACCTGACGAATTGATAGAAGGCATAGTGATAAACAAACCAAAGAAGGGAGGTCTTACAAATCCAAATAATTGGCGTGGTATTTCTTTGATCTGCACTGTCAACAAGCTCATCGTTCAAATAATCGCCAAAACAATCTCCGGTAAGGTGACACCAGTAGTAAGACAAGAACAGGCGGGATTCAGACCCCACAAATCCACTGTCGACCATATAAAAAGTCTCCTTGTTATCATCGAGCAATCTGTGGTATGGCAATCATTCTATATGTGCTTTATAGATTTCGAAAAAGCCTTCGACAAATTAAATCACAGTGTGATTTGGAGCGCACTAAGGTGTAGAAATGTACCGATCAAACTTATTTCACTTACTAAATGCCTTTACCAGAACTCCAGCTACCTAATTAAACACGGTGAAGTGCTAAGTAGAACGGTAAAAATTGAAATCGGTGCTCGGTAAAGCTGTGTTTTATCACCACTTCTGTTTAATATAGTCCTAGATACAATCATACAAGGTGCTCTCCACAATAGCAAGGGAATCACATGGGGACTGCAAGGTCGTCTGAATAATCTTGATTACGCAGATGACATTTGCCATTTAGCTCACAGCTTCTCTCACAAATCGGCGAAACATAACAACAAAAATAGATTTGTTTTTTTAGGTTCAATTTTTTGCTAATAAGGCCTAAAGGTTAATCATGTAATTAAAAATTCATTTAATGCAATTTTTCCCGACGTTTCGTCGATTTTATGTCGAATTCTTCTGGGGATTTTTTTCTATTTAATGATAAAAATATACAACAAAAATTATTTCACTAAAATATTAAAACTTACATTATGAAATTTGGCTGGCCTTAAAATAAATACAGCTAAAACCGAAACCCTCCCACTTAATGCGACGTCCGAGGAGTTATTTAAATTTATCAATAGTCAAATAGAAGATATGAACCATTTTTGCTATCTTGGGAGCATAATTTCCAAAAAACGACAGGTCGGGCGGGTTCCAGCGCTCAAAGTTAACAGTTTTTAAGACGAATGTGAAAGCTTCTCTTCTCTACGGTTGTGCGACGTTGAATGCTGCCCCTCAAGACATGCAAAATCTCCAGGAGTTTGTGAACCAATTTCTATGCTAGATCTTGCGAATATTCTATCATATAGTCGGCATGGACCGACTTTAACTTTTTTTCACTCGCTTTAGCATCAATTTATTTTATTATCATTCAATTTAAAATACACATAACATGGTATTTATTTATAAATTAAAAATAAATTAAAGTCTTTAATACTAAATCCTTTAGCAATGTAAAATGTTTTCAAGTTTTTATATACAGCAAAATAAACAACAAAAACAAAAAACACATCAATTTGATTTTCCAATCAATTGAACTGCATAAAAATTGCGTCTATGTGACAATAGAACAACCAATTTCAAACCCGATAGACATATATACTAAAAAATAGGGGTATAACATACATATAATATCTTGAATACTGAGTACTGAACTTCACGGTTGAATGGCGAACATATTGAATTAATATACAATTAATAAATACATAAAAAAGGATTTATTTTTAACTATTTGCCTTCCGAAATAAACCAAAGCGTAACAGAAATCGAAAAATTTGTTTCATTAAAATAAAATATCTTACTTTGGAAATCAACCAACGCTTACATGCTGATTTGAATGTGAGATAAAGAATATTAAACTAAAGTTAACACCATATTTTATATGAGGGGGTAAAAAAAATATTACATTTTGGTACTTAATATTTAAAATTTTCTAAATTTTAAAAAATTTTAATGTACTCGTCAAAAGGTAAAGTTTAACATGCGTATTGCCTGTGCAGGTTACATAAGCAAATTTTATTATTATGTTGGAAATATAACATACCCCCTCCCCACACTTCACTCGAAGTTAGGATTATGACTAGTAGAAAACGATCATAAAGCTCAGAATTAGCGTCAGAATCTACAAAATATTATCCAAAACCAAATTTCATTGAAATATCTTGTATTTGCGACCTGCAGCGTGAAAACAAGCCAATTTTGGGGGGTACCCTTATATGGGCACTAGGGCTAAACATGGATCAAAATCAATAGGCGTCGTCCTTGGGCCGATGTAAGTCGGTGTACCAAATTTCATCAAAATATCTTATTGTTTGCGACCTGTAGAGTGCGCACAAGAATGCATGGACAGACGGACGGAGAGACGGACATCGTTAAATCGAAATAAAAAGTGATTCTGAGCCGATGGGTATACTATAAGGTGGGTCTAGGTCCAATATTTTTTGGTGTTACAAACATCAGCACAAACTTATTATACCCTCTCCACGTAGTGGTGTAGGGTATAAATATTGATGGCTTATATTTTATTTATGTCTTTGCAAAAATTGTTGAAAGTTATAGCCCTAAGGTACATGTATAGAAATAAAGACAAAAGCAACAAAATGTAATAGAATTTACAATTGTAGTAATAGTAAAAAATAGCTAAAGTAGAATATTGTAGTAGTGACCGAATTAGTTGTAAGTGAACTAAAGGGTGAACGCCAAATAACTGGACTCATCGCAAAACATTCCCCTTCAGTTTCAGATGAAATTATATTACGCAAAACTTAGAAAAATGTTCTTCCATAACATCAATAATTTCCAATTTTTTTTCACCATATAAAGTTCTTAGTCTTAACCTTGACCAAAAAATAATACTTAAATTTTACAGCTCTTTAAATATAAATTGGATCTGTCCAGAATAGGGTTCCTAATTTCCTGAACTTTTTTCATTCCCGGTAATTCGCGGAATTTTTACTAAAATACTAATATTGAAAGTCGAAATATATATGAACATACATGATCATACATTGACATATGACCATACATGGTCATATACGTCCATGCGTGGTACAATGTATGACCATATGTGATGTGATATATTTCCATATATCTTTGTAAACAAATCTTATTGTCTAAATAAATATTTGCGTTGTAAAAATTTCCGAACCAAGTGGAATGAGACAAAAATTTGATAAATGGTTTTCATAACGCAAATTTTTTCATAATGAGAACAAGAATCGCTCTAAAGTAAAACGTGAAGTGACTGTTCAGTCAATTCGCGAGGAAATGGCAAATCAATCTAAATACAAAACACGCTACGCTTATAACAGGAGCTGATACTGAAAACAGTGTTTTCAACTTAAAGTCCTATACCTCTAAAAAAAACACCTTTTAGCGAATAGTCAGGATTCTGTAGCTATTTAGTCCAAAATTAAAATTCTCGAAATTTTCCGAATTTTCCCGAATCCTTAGTGGAATATTTTTATATTTTGCTGATACTTCCCGGGAATTTTTTTCCCGCATAAAAATTCTACTTCAGATATTGCTACAATTTCCCTTTCATATAGTAATGTTTTTATGTATCAGTAGTCGTAAAATCCATTAACTGCATAAACAAGAACAATAACAAACTAACAAATATTGTGAATTGTGTAGTGTTGCCTCTCAAAAACTGTAGCACAGATATAGAAAGAAATGAAGTGAGCATGTGTTTACAGCAATTTAAGGTTTCAGATTCAACCATTTTATTAAACACCAACATCAACCAATGCAATACAAAAACTGCATGTTTTAACATACATATATAATTGAATTTTAGATTTGTTTTCGTTAAAAAAAAAATAGATTACTTTTAGCCTCAAATAGCATGGAAACAACAACAAACTTGGAAACAACAACAAGAATATTTACAAATTACAGTAGATAAAAATGTCTGGTTTAAAATTTTTTTAAAATATATTTAAAGTTATTTAACAATTTTCTGAAAGAAGCAAAGAAAAATTGTTGTTTATAAACTACCAGCTTTATTATCAGCCCAGCTAGCATTAACCAAGTGGGCTTTGGGTCTATTCCTCTTGGCTTTGGAGTAACGTTCTGTCCACGACAAGTGTCCATATATTCTCTGATAGTCCAGCCGCGGTCAGGTCCTTGGCATCAATGTTTCTGATAAACCGATACGGAATATACGGCGACAAACCATGAAACTGTATACTCCCCAATAACTCGTTACTATATTTTTAAGGAATAATTCTTCAGTGATTTTGGCGCAACGTGAATTTTGACACAGATTGCCCTGTCGTTCTACGGCAACTGGCCAAATACTAAGACGTTTAGCCGCTCGCCTCGAAGAAACTGCAACACCACGTGACAGAAGAGCAGCCGGTAAACTTTGTAGTGTCCGTTCCGCCAAGAATATCGCCGATGTGGCTGAATATTTCTTGGAAGAGCAGTCAACGTCGACCAGACATAATCGATGAGTTGCAAATTGATGAATTGGGACTGTAGGACATGTGGTTATAACAACACGGCGTAACTGCACATAAAGCTCGGGCGACAATGGACATTTGTTAGGATGCATTTCCTGTCTCGATTTGGTGATTTTCAGCGGCCAGCAAGATCGCCCTATTTAACCGCTCCAGTATTTATTTCTTGGGGTTTTTTGAAGTCACGGGTCTATGTGAACAAGTCTCCGACTCTGGAAGTTCTCAAAGAGAATATGCGACAAGAGTGCAAGAACTTATCGCCCGAAGTTCTCTCCAGAACGATGGAAAATGTGGTAAAATGAGGCCAAAAGATTAACAACAATAGCGGCGGCCACTTGACCGATATAATCTTCAAAAATTAATGGAAATAAATCTAAATGTCCAGATAAAATTTAAAAGAAAGGAAATTTAAATTATGTCGTTTCATTTCAAAGATATAGCAAAACAACATCGGGTGAATGTTTTTGGGACACCTGGTATAATATTCAACTAGTATGGATCTCATGGCACATATTTGATCGGCTTACTTCTATGATATCACTGATATCTCTAGTGTTGATACATGGCATTCTTTTAGCTTTCTGAGAAACTCGAACTGGTTCAACAGTGGGATCTGACGGGAGATTAACTGCAAAATTCGTGACATCACAATGGACCTCAGAGCCTAAGTGTGGTGATGCACACATAGCGCTGACTCCCACTCTAACCCAACCTTACTTAACTAGCAAGTACCAGCAACATTTTCAATTTATTGACAATATTCTTTTATTTGTTACAATTTTAACCATGAAAATTAGCGAAGCATAATTCCTGTTACAAACACGCACGCACACACACACAATCTTACATTTATTCATTTATATTTCATTCCCAAACAAACAACAACATACAAAACTAAAATAGCAGGTTTTTGTTTAAACACAAAGCGTATTTTTCTCATTTCCGTTTCATTTTGTGAGTGCGTGTGTGTGAGTGTTTGTATGTGTGTTTGGATGGTTGTATGCTTGTATATGTGGGAATATTTGTAAGTCTATATATTGTATAATGACTATACGAATGAAGATGCACATCATTTACATCAGCAATAACAACAATATTAATATCCCCACCGACATAATCACCATCAACATCATCATGGTAGTTTACACAATAACAGCGTTAAAGTGTCAAGCCGATGATGACTTATAAAAGTCATTTTTTACAGTGTTTGTCTTTTACAACAACAAATACTTCCTACATCCCAACCAACCAACACTTAGACATTTACTCTATTCTTGTTTTTTGTTTTATCTACTATTTCTCAAACATAGTGCACTTGAATGAGTTTTTTTTTCACAAGTAATTTATATAAATTTGTGTGTAATGTAAATACAGTGAAACCTCTTAATACCAGACACTTCCAATAGTGGAGGACTTTATATAAAGGACAATAACTTAGAAACCAAATTAAATACATGCAGCGAAAAAACCCTATGCTGAAAAAGTTTAAGGCTGTCATATTATGATTCATATGTGATCATAAATGATGATAAAGTCGTACTCAGTTACCATAATATGATCAAAAAGAATCACATTTATGTTCATTGCAGTTATTTCATAATAATTTCTATTCTTATTCATGTTCAACTATGTGTTTTCTCTGCCTCTGTTTAGAGTGCAAAGAATAAATTTTCTGTAACCGCCACCGTCCGCTATTGGAAAGTTTCACTGCATCTATAAAGTGAATTGAAACGTTTTTAAACTTTTCTCATTAAAAGCTCTTATTATTTCCGTTTTATCACACCACATTTAACAAAAGAGTACTATTACACGTAGTATAATACAGCAAACTCATGCACAGCATCATAATCATCATCATCATCATAATAAGGGTGATGAAGAAAACAAACGAAACAAAAATGAAAGAATCATAATCATCCTCTTTTTAACAAACTTAAAAATATCTTCAGTTTTCCATTAGTAAAGAAGAGACATTAAACAAAAGCCAAAAAAAAACTAAACTGTCACTGGTACATACATACAAAGTACAACAACAAAAGTATACTTTTTTCAAAAATATAAGTAGTTATTTTTAATGTTTTGTTAGAATCGGAAACTATAATGTGACATCCAAAGGAAACAATTGTTAATAAAGTGTTGAAGCAAAATAAGCAGCAACAAAAATAACAACAAGAGAAAATTAAAAACAATTAAGCAATGTTTTTAAAATACAAATTTTTGTTTAAACAATTATAAAATTAATAGCCGATACCCATTAAAAAGGAAAAATCCAAAGAACTGGTGACAGAACAGCTTATAATGTATTAGCATACCTACTCAAGAAAATTTTCTGTTCTAAGCAATCGGTTATAGAATAGCTACATATCCTATACAACCCCTTCTACTCTCAATTCAAGCACCGATGACTTTTGTTTGAAATTGTTTTAAAAGTAACTGCTTCAATAGCTCCAGAACTGATTCTATATCAGTCATGTCGTCCAGTTGCAGTTTAATGTATATTTGTGTATATTTTTAATTTTTTTTTTAATTCAAAAATGCATATTTTGATTCAAACAAAATATTTAAAGACAATAATGACAGAGGATAAAAATAGCATTATTGGAATTTCGTTGATGTTAGTCTAATTGAGTTATATTTTTATTTCTTTATTTGTTTCACAGTCAATATAAATAGATCATTATCAATTATTAACCCACAAAGGCATGGATATTAAAGGTGGGTCTATAGCGGGACCCGAAAATACCTATATATATATAGGTATTTATATATAGGTTAAAAACAATTATAATATGCATTTAAATTTTAAAATTAACGGTTCGTCGTCGTTCAATATATCTGTGATTCATAAGCTGATGATCAGAGTTGAATAGAACCATAAGAATTAAAGTTCAAAGCAAAAAGGGTAACAACAGTCGATCAAAATAGCATTGTGAGAATTTCGTTGATGTTAGTCTAATTGAGTTGTGTTTACATTTTGTTTCACAGTCAATAAAAATAGATCATTATCAATTATTAACCGATAAAGGGTCACGCTACAGGTCCATACTAAAGATGGATCTGTAGCGTGACCCGAAAATATGTATTCTATCCTGCTAGCCTTATTGAATTTTTAAATTTGTATTCTTTGTAATTTATTTCAATGATATTAAATCTAACAAAAAACATTCATTTACACAATATTTAGCCCTAAATTCATAAACGCTTTGTAAAATTATAGGAGGTTTATTGAAAAAATTTTGTATGATAAAGAATTTATGAATTTAGGGGTTAATTTTTTTCATTACTTTGAGAAACATTCTTAAAAATTTTGTTGATATAAGTAACGCTTTAAATTCTGTGGGCCAGTTTTATAGTCAGAACTGAGATAGATTTTTAACTTAAATATTTCTTAAGTAATAACTGTTGTTTGAAAATTTCTTATTTAAATAATATTTAAGTCAAAAATCTATCTTAGTTCTGACTATAAAAAACCTGTCCCTGTGTCTTTTTGTAAAATAACTAACTTACATATTTTTTTATGTTGACAGTACATGTTGTTGGAAACCAATTCAGAATACTTAACTGGTTTCAATGTAAATGCTATATCTGAATACCTTTGCTTTTATAGTTTGTGAAATATCAAATTATATTTTTCCATATTCATTCATTCGTTTTTTTATACTTCAAATAAACCGTATTTGTACAAAACCCAATATTACTGTTTATGGTTGGTTGGTTATGGGCCCAGGAATACGCTGTATATTATAAGAACAAATATTGGTCCATTGCGAAATATTCAAAATAAAAGAGTTAATAAAGTGGCGAACCCAGATTTCCAGATTGAAAAATTGAATCCAGAAAATTATTTATCCTGATCAGTACAAATGCGAAGTTTACTGATCACCCAAGATTATTGGGACGTTATAGAAACCCATTTAAATGAATCAGCAACCCAAGAAGAAAAATCGGAGTGGAAAATCAGAGACAACAAGGCACTGGCTATGATTACATTCTCTGTGAACAAGTCTGAGCTGATCCATATAAAAGATTGTAATTCTTCAAAGCAAGCATGGATCAAATTGAAGAACATTTACAGAGCAAATAATCCTGCTAGGAAAGTAAATTTATTCAAGCAATTGGTTCGATTCAGATTTGTATCCAATGAAAAGTATTCCCCTCAAATAAGTTTTGTTCTTTAGCAGACGATGTTAAAGATGTTGACGTTAAAATACCAGATGAACTGCTTTCAATATTTTTATTGTGTAGCTTGCCCATTGAAATGGAAAATTTTGTTGTAGCAATTGAGAGCAGAGATCAATTGCCAAATCTTAATCAACTTAAAAACAAAATATTGGAGGACGGGCAACGAAGAGTTGAAAATATTAATTTTGATAGTGACCAAGTATTTTCAGTGCGAAACAGAAACATGAATTTTGTAAAAGAAAATCCAAATGTAAATAATCAAGATAAGGGCAGGTTTTGAGCAAGCTCATTAGAAAATGTGTCCTACACTCACCATAATTTTATCCTTAAAAACAATCTAAAATACATATTAAATTAATTGAAAACACATTTAAAAAATGGACTACTGATTTTTCATTATATTTAAACCATTTTGCTATTTATTTTCAAACATTGTTTAAACAGTGCAAAAAAGAAATAAAAATAATTGAAAAGTCTATTAAAACAATCATCAATTTTTAACTGACAAAACGTAAAAAAAACGATTTTGTGGTTTGTTTTTTCATATTTGAAAGTTTTTTTTTTTTTTGATTTTTCAAAACACTACACCATACACAACACACACGTTCATATTTTTATTGGCTATGTTTGTGTGTATGAGTAAAGATTTCTTGTAATTTGAATTGAAATAATTTTGTATATAAACAAACTATTTTAACAAAAAAGAAAACCGAAAATATTTGAATTTTTTGGTTTAAAACAGAAAAAAAAAGGAAATTATTTAAATAATTTTTTTTCAAAATATAAATCTAAAATAGAATATTTGACTGAAAATAACAACTCCTACAAACGATACATATTTTTTTCTAGTTTGTTTTTTATTGATTGATAAAAAAAGTTAAACAATATAGTTCAATGTATTTTAATCAGGGTTGGCAGGCAATACCGCTAAAATACCGTTATCGATTCAATACTATTCAACTGACTACCGCTACCCCTAAAATACCGTTACCGAAATAACCGAAATACCGTTATCTTTAAAATACCGTTACCGAAATAATCTAAAATAGCGTTACCCCTACCGATAATCGCATAGTTTCGGTTACCATCCATGATTTTAATTGATTCTTCAATTGAAAACAAACTTTACCTATTACTTTTTAAATGAACCTCAATCGGTTATGGAAAATATATTGTGAGTGTATTATTGTATTCTTTATATTACTTATTACCTGCGCCCTAAAGAAAATGTACTACATCAACTGACCAAAGAAAGAAAATTGCTTTCAATTTTCCCTATTACCTAAATCCTTTAACTTATTAAAAAAAATACTTACACATTCAGCAAAATAATCAAACCAACCAAGCATTTATAAATTTTGTTCCTTATCTATTTACTAGATTTATTTAAAAAATCATAAAAAATCAATTTATTTAATTGAACAATTATAAATTATTTTCATTTCATCTGCAGTGTAACCCTCCCAGTGATCTATTTTCTTATACAATTTTATTCTCAATTTACGAGACATGCTAGACAAACCTGTATATTTGATGTTCTCCTATTAAATTCTAATTAGCCCTAATGTATGTTCATACCATTCATTCCCTCCTTCATTTAATATTTCTCCGTATATTGTATTTCCATTTAGTTGTTAGTTTTCTGTTGTCTATTCTTCTTCATCTTTCTGTTATTTATTGCATTTACTATTGATTTTTTATCTTGTGTAGTTTTTCATTATTGAATTTATTCTTACACCTTTGGTTTCAAAGTTTTCCTCTTTAGCACTTGAATTATTAATATGACATGTTAAACACAGCAACATTGGTAGCTAATACTAACATACAACAATAACAACTAGCAACTGCTCGAATCTATTACAGTGGAAAAACTGTATCTTTATAGAAGTTCAATAGTACAAAAACCAAATATTAAGTTCATATTCAACTACAACACACGAGTATATGGCAAATAGCCCCTCTTCAAATAAGAAACTATTGTGGCAAGAGAAAAAAAAACCTAGAAAAGAAGACAGAAATTGCAAAAAAAAAACCAATAAAACTAGTAAAGTAATTTCAGTCAATTCCCCCGAGAACTTATACGATTTCACGATTGAATTATTGTCGTCTATACATGTTATACTTCCTCGATATACAAATATAAGCTTTAAATTAAGTTGTACCAAATATGAAGAAGAGAGGGAGTGTCAAATAAGTAGATAAACATTGCATACAAAAAAAAAATAAAAACAACAACTAGAAGATAGAAAAACGTAGCTTATTTTGAAATCTATACACATGTGAAAATATAGACAGACACTAGTATGTACCTACCTGTATAGAATAGAATCTATGTATTAGTATATGCTGATATATTATGTAAACATGTACACGCTTGTCTATGTGTACACAGTTGGGATTATATAAAAAGCAGTTTTTCTTCGAATTGTTATGTGCATTTTGGTAGATTTTACGTATTTTTCTTTGGTAGTCACAAAAGTATTAGTGATTTATAAAATTTTATATAAAATATTCAATAATTAAAATGTGCTACTACAATTGTCCCAGCTGTTTTCATATCGTACTCGTATTTTGAGGTTTAAGGTATGAAAAAGAAAATTAGTAAAAATATAAGGGAATGTCAGCATTTATCTTGAGACATATAATTTATGGTTTTTAATATTATATGAGGTGTGTAAAATGCGTACAGGTTTATTTATATGAAACTTGTATGCAGAGATATGTACATTAGAGCGGCTTTTTTAACTTTCGATTTTCATCAATTATTTTTCGGATTATGGTAGCACTAGCTGTAAAACTTATGTTGTAAGAATTTGAGAAAATTCGAAAAGATTCACATTAAAATAATAATAATAAATTCTCATAACAAAAGTATATGATGTTATATGGCTGTGTGGTGTGATACTGTTTTCGAGACTTTTTTCCTTAAAATTGCGCTTTTGCCTTTATTCTCGAAATTTTGAGAAATAACCTTCGCTACCTTTAATTAAAAATAAATTCTTTAAACAACTATTACGAAATTACGAACTTTTCGTTATTTGTTTTCTAAAGTAACTGTCGTATTTTTTCATAACCAAACAACTGTAATTACAGTTAAAACGAACAACCACTAATTACTACACAAACAACTCTCATATAGTAACTGCCAAAGTTTTTTCAAGTGCGTCTTAACTGATTAATCGAGCACTAAGCAGTGATATTAAATATATAGAATATTTACCCCTCAATTCATAAATGCTTTGTAAGTGTTTAATCACAACTGTGTCCATTGTCGACTGACGACAGCAAAATTCGTCGTGAATAATTTAAATTCAGCGACAGTCGACCGTCGACATTTGTTGACGTTTAGAAAAAAATTAAAGCAAAACAAGAATATGTTTGTATTTTTTCGCCACAATTCTTCACCAATTCAATTGGTTTTGCATTAATTCTTGTTGTTTTACATTTTTTTTGTATTTAATTTTGCTTTTTTGCGGTAAATTATGTATTTATACCCTACACCACTATGTGGTCAGGGTATTATAAGTTTGTGCTGATGTTTGTAACACCAAAAAATATTGGTCGTAGACCCACCTTATAGTATACCGATCGGTTCAGAACTTTTTTTATTTCGATTTAACGATGTCCGTCTGTCCGTCCGTCCGTCCGTCTGGTCCGTCTGTCTGTCTGTCCATGCAATTTTGTGCGCACTCTACAGGTCGCAACTATTAAGATATTTTGATGAAATTTGGTACGCAGACCTATGTTGGCCCAAGGACGAACAAGTTTGATTTTTTTGAACATCGGTCCATGTTTAGACCTAGTGCCCATATAAGGGTCCTACCAAAATTATATTGTTTATACGCTGCAGGTCGTAAATATTAAGATATTTTGACGAAATTTGGTACACAGACCTATGTTAGCCCAATAACACAGCCTATTGATTTTGGTGAACATCGGTCCATGTTTAGACCTAGTGCCCATACCAAAATTATACTGTTTATACGCTGCAGGTCGTAAATATTAAGATATTTTGATGAAATTTGGTACACAGCCCTACATTGGCCCAATAACGCAGCCTATTGATTTTGGTGAACATCGGTCCATGTTTAGACCTAGTGCCCATATAAGGGTCCTACCAAAATTATACTGTTTATACGCTGCAGGTCGTAAATATTAAGATATTTTGATGAAATTTGGTACACAGACCTATATTGGCCCAATAACGCAGCCTATTGATTTTGATGAACATCGGTCCATGTTTAGACCTAGTGCCCATACCAAAATTATACTGTTTATACGCTGCAGGTCGTAAATATTAAGATATTTTGATGAAATTTGGTACACAGACCTACATTGGCCCAATAACGCACCCTATTGATTTTGGTGGACATCGGTCCATGTTTAGACCTAGTGCCCATATAAGGGTCCTACCAAAATTATAATGTTTATACGCTGCAGGTATTAATATTAAGATATTTTGATGAAATTTGGTACATAGACCTATGTTGGCCCAAGGACGAAGCCTATTGATTTTGGCGAACATCGGTCCATGTTTAGAACTAGTGCCCATATAAGGGTCCCCCCAAAATTATATTGTTTATACGCTGCAGGTCGCAAATATTAAGATATTTTGATGAAATTTGGTACATGTACATGTACATGTTGGCCCAAGGACGAAGCCTATTGATTTTGGTGAACATCGGTCCATGTTTAGAACTAGTGCCCATATAAGGGTCCCCCCAAAATTGGCTTGGTTACAAACTGCAGGTCGCAAATATTAAGATATTTTAATGAAATTTGGTGCGCTGACTCACATTATAGAAAATTTTGACATAAGCCCCATTTTAACCCATTCGAATTTCGGATCCAAACAATACAGCAGACTGGTGTAGGGTATTGCATAGTCGGCATGCCCGACTTTAACCTTTTTACTCGTTTTATTTCCAATTATATTTCTGCTGTCAAAAAAATAATTTTTTTGTAAACAAAGTACTAATTTTTGCAACTCTAATGCGAATTTCTGCAACTCTGTTCCCTTAATTAGTTAAAAATATGGCAACTATTTGACAAATATTTTGAGTATTTATTAGTGTGTCGCCACGAAAATAGAATAGATTCTATTACGACGACAAATCGCCGGACGACATGGCGACATTTTGCTTCCCATGCAAAATATATGAAAAGGCACATGTCGTTGTCGACCCAGTTCTAATTACTCTCCACCCAGTGTAGAAACGGTAATGACATATCATTATTTTTTGGAGCACCAGTAACGACACCCACTTACCTTCTGCATTATTTTAAAACATATAATAATGAGTTACTGATAATGACTTATTTTTATCATTATTTCATATAGAAAATAATTTTTTAGATTTTTTTGAAAATTTTTTGAAATCTATTTTTAGACTCAATATTTTTTAAACACTGGTAAGGATATATGTAACCACATATTTTTTGATTTTTTCTATGTTGGCGAGTAAGCTTACTTGTGTGCAGCAGGTCAATTATGTTTTTATCTATTAAATATTACATGTCGATATAGCTCAGATGGTAAAGATGTTGACTGGCAATCTGTAGACCCAGGTTCGATTCCCGCACCAGTAAGTTTTATTAAAAAAAAAAAATACAATAAAAAATAATTTTTTTTATATAATTAATTTTTTTGAAAATCTATTTTTAGACTCATTATTTTTGTCAGTACTGGTAAGCACATAGGTAACGATATATTTTTTTGATTTTTCGTAAGCTGGTGTGTAACGACAACTCATTATTTTTCGCGACATCGCCATATAAAGGTAATAAGAAATGTAATAACAAAAGTAAGTAGTTACCATTACCAAGTATTTACTTACATAACCACATATCTGGTAATGATTTTCTACACTGGGTAAAGTTGTAGCAGCTTTACAAAACGTCATTTTCATACCAAATTTGTTCAATAAACCTCCTATAATTTTAGAAAGCGTTTATGAATTTAGGGGTTAATTTATATTTAAATAAAATTAAATACTTATACCTGGGATGGACAGAAATCAAACAATTTTGTTTTTTAATCACTCAATATTAAATATTGTTTTAATATAGAACCACCAAAGTAACATAAGTTTTAATATTTCTTTTTAACAAATGATTTAAAGAAAAAAAAACAAGTACACATAGTTAGCGGTTAACCCAACGCTTTTCACTTCTTTCCCTTTCTAAAGTCGTTGTTAATTTTTCTTTTAATATCTGCTGTGGCAAGGATACGAGTATAAGAAAAACAAATTAAAAATGTTGCATATTCTACTGGCACTGATAAGATGGAAAAGCTTAATGCTATGTAAAAGTTTGATGTTTTTTTTTGTGTTCTTATTCTTGGAAAGTAGAAACCAAGTACTATAAGAAAAAAATGCAATATAATACGTATAAACATGTAAAAAGATCTCTTGACATTGCATAACTTATATTAAAAGTTTTGCATATATGAACTTCAAACTTAAACTCAAATGCAACTTAAACAAATGTGGAAGAAGAAAAAAAATTTTTTTTTGTTTAACTTGTAGATTAATAAACTTAAAAGATACATGTAGAATTTTTTATATTGTACTTTTTTTTAAGGAATTCCATTGGTTTTAAACCTCGGACTTCCATAGGAGTCAAGTCAGACTTTCGTCATATTTAATTAGAATTTAAATATATTTATAATTTAGTAAGAGACTTGAAACTAGAGATGGGCGCGTGAGTGAACGAAAAATAATAATCACGCACGACTCATGCACTAACAATTTTTTTATAATCACGCTCACTCACGATCACGCTATGGCCATAAAATTCTTCTACACTAATACAAAAAAGTCCGTAAAAAATTTAGTTAAAACTACTAAAAATTAGTTAAAAATGATGCTGCAGAAAAAAACTTCTAAATTAGCAGATTATTGTTGCTATATATTAGTAATATAGGAACAGCAAAAATAAAACTGTTAAATATGCAGAATTTTAGTTATATTTGAGCTAAATTTTTGTAAATGGAGAATAACAAATTAACCTTCTAAAATCAGCAAAAAATTTTGCTAAATAATTAGTAGCCCAAAAAATCACCAAAAAATTTAAAGTTTTCGAAGTTTTTTTCGATTTTTTTTTAAACGAAAATAAAAATTGAGCCTTTTGAAAACAGCAGTTTACAATTTTTTAGCAAATATTTTTGCTGATTTTAGCAGAATAGACTGCTAGTTCCATTCAACCAAATTTAGCTTAAAAATAGCAAAAATTTTGTAGATATAACAGTTTATTTTTACTCGTTTTAGTCTACAAATATATAGCAAAATTTTCTGCAGATTTTTCAGTACAATTTGCTATTTTTAATTAACTAAAAGTTAGCCTAAATATAACTAAAATTCTGTAAATTTAACAGTTTTAATTTTGCTGTTTTCATTTTACTAGAATTTAGTAAAAAAAACTGCTAATTTTAGCAGTTTTTTCTGCAGCATCATTTTTTACTAATTTTTAGTAACTTTTTCTGCTATTTTTACAGATTTATTTCTATAAATGTACAAATGCAAGAACACACTAAAGCCCAAAACTTAACACAACCAGCAAAAACCAGTAAAATTCAAGATTGCCCATTAAGGGCTAATTTAGTTATTATTTAGAGTTAGTACAAAAAAGTCTTTCAAAAATTAATTTTTCGGGTTTATATTAAATTTCACTATAGGTCTATAAACAAAAAAAGCTGTTAATAACGTTTATACAATAAGAAATACTTAGTAAATATTCATATAAGTTCATTTATTTTCAATTCACTTTCCTTTTCGCTCTTGGAAATTCGACACCATTATCGAACAATGTCCAATACAAATCAATTATAAGAGAAAAAATGCTGTCGCCTTTATAGCGTTTTTTAATAGGAAGACATGTCAGGTTCCGTTCACAACTGATTTTCAAAATAGTCCATATGTGATTTTAAAAAGTGGCTTTTTGTTGACATGTAAACCCCTAATTTTCGAACACTTCTAGCATGATGTTGATGTATGTTTGAGCAGAGGGAGAACGGCATTTGCTTAGAACATTTTAACATAACGTCTTTAATGCTTTTATGTGTAGTCAGTTCGTTTGGGGAGAGCATAAGACCGAATTCAGCATTTTGAATAAGTTTCCTTATATCAGGGCCAACAAAAACACATTTTCAAAATGTAACCAACATTTTTCTACTACAAACTGTATACCTCCCTTATTCATTGCTACACTAAGTTGTGGAAAAAGTGACTTTAAAAACTCGAAATCTCGCCCATTTTTAGCTAAAGTTTTTACAAAGTTCTTAACCACATCGAGTTTTATATGTAGCGGTGGCAGAAGAATTTCTTCTGTTGCTAGCAGTGGTGGCTGAATGATGTTTTGTTCGCCTACCTGGATTTATTCTAACTAAATATATGATAATAAAAAATATTGAGATAATTCTCTGAAAGCATTTTGTTTTATTTACAATTAACATCGTGTGTTTTGGTTGGATCACCCTTTATAAATATAATTCCTTTGCATAAAATGCCTTGAACTATTTAAAACGCAAAGTGACAAATTTTCTGCAACCTTTTTTCCCTAAATTATCGAGTTCAATGTAAGATTTTCTTATTAAAAAAAGATATCATGGCGTATGAGTAATATTTGTTAAAGTAGTACGAATATAACACTCATACGCAGTGTATACCACTATTTACTAAATTACTTATGCGTAATAATTTTAAAACCTTATAACACGTTTATAAAATGAATTCTCTCAGAAAACTTTCTTTCATAAGCAATTTATAAATTTTAAAAGTTATTATGTATATGTTCTTAAATTTTAAAATACCGCATCTGTTTTCTGGGTGTATAAATGCTTTTAAGCGGGTTCGGCCCGAGCTCATGTGTTATGTATGTGACTACCGAAACTTATAATTGACATAGGGTTAATGTAGTGTCTTATTATTTTTTAAATATCTTGTGTATATTTTTTTAATAAAAACTTTTATAATTTTTTTTTTTCTGTGGAAAAAACTTTACTACTTTTTATTATCAGAGAAGACAGAAAAAAACAAAATCAAATGTGTTTAAAGCAAAAAAAATTTGTAAAAATGCAGTAAAAAAGCAAAAGTAAAAAAAATTGGAAAAACAACAGTTTTTTTTCAAAAAAACATTCAAATTTCAGAGAAAAAATATTTTTGGGCAAAAAGTCTTAAAAAAGCAATTCAAAGCTCAAAAATCTTAAGAAAAAGCTATTTTAAAGGTAAAAAACGGAAAATCCAAATAACTAAAAAGAAGCAAATAAGAGTAAAACAACAATAAAAAGCATAAAAAGCAAAAACAGCAATTTTGTCTTCTCTGATCATTATATATATTTATATATGATGATAACTATCACACAATAATTCTTATTATTACATTGTATTGCAATGCATTGTACTATTATGTACATGTAGCTATTGATAATAGTGAAAGCATTTTATGTTGTTGACATTTTTACACTTTACATAATTTGTTTCTTTAGCTCCTTTAGCAAAATTTATGGAAATCGTTAAACCATTGAAGTAATGTTAATATAACAGGAATCAAGATATTTATGATGGCTTATATATAAAATAATAATATTATATAAATACGTAGTATTCCATAAAACTGCTCTCGATGGCAAAAAGTACAAACTTCAAGTTCTTTTTAACGATTCTGGTAAATATGAATTGTTTTTAGCAAATATTATGAAAAAAAAATATGATAATTTACATTTAAATCATTTTTCTATAAACAACATGTATTACCATTAAAAACTAGTGACTACAATATGTTACACACTTTGCCTAATTAATTTATTTTAAGACATATAAGATTTTAAATAAAATTCTTGTAAATATTGCAAAATTTTGAAAAATGAAGAATATGTATGGAATACTAGGAATGCATCTTTACACTCGTATGTGTCTGTAGGAATTCCTTATAAATGAATATATTTATTTCTGATAACTTGCGTATTTATTCCAAAATAATATTAAACAACACACAATAGAACAACAGTTTGCATTTTCTTGGAAAATTATTATAGATTCTCAACAGGCAATTATGGGTAATTAAATGTAGAAGAAATTTGCTAACAATTCCAATATTTTATCCACAAAATCTCAACATAAAATGGCTTTTTCCAAAAACTTTTAGATTCCTTAAAATTGTTAATGTTGAGCAGAGCTGCTAAAACTATGGCACATATACCAGTAATGTCACACAGGAGGATTTTTGCTGGCATGAGAAATTTTGTTGAATATTAAAAAAATTTAATTAAGATTACTAATTGGTATCTAAAATTAGTAATGGTTTTAATCTAATTGGTGGTAGTATTTAGTTTTCTTTTGATCAGAGCCCAGTATCCTTCAATTGGTCGCAGTTCTGGTCAGTTTGGTGGGTTGACCTCTTTTGGTATAAAAATAACATTATTTTGATTGCATAACACTGTGGGACAAATTCAGGTTAGCAAAAGTTAGGTCAATTCTGAGAGTGAGGGGTGAAAATAGAGGCTCATCTAACATAGACCCGAACTAACATAGAAGATTCGAACTAACTTAAGCAAACGCCGCGATACGGGTCTTCTAATTTAGCCTCTATTTTCACCCCTCACTCTCAGAATCAACCTAACTTTTGCTAACCTGAATTTGTTCCACAGTGTAATTCTATTGCGCTTTTACTATAATGGCAAAATGCCAAATCTGAAGAGAAAAATGCAAATACCTTGTGTTGTCTTAAAAATAGTAGGAATCTCTTTTTAAGACACTCTTTAGTATAACTATCTGAGTATATTGAGCCCAGTTTAAGAAAAGATTGACTCTTTTTTGCGCAGCTAAAAGTGGTTTACCATACTAGGAACTATTTAGGAAATTTCAAATATTTTTTGTTCGAAACTCTTCCGGAACATTGCCTCCACTATCCGCCATATAAAATTCCTGACCAAGAAGCTGTGTGGATTCTGATTAAACATCAGTTTCGTAGTCTATTACACAACATTTAAAGTTTTCAAAAACTCTTTTTTGAGCATTTTTTCTCGTTTTTTGTCATAAAAGTTCTGTCATTTCATTTCCGTCCGGAATTTTCTGAACTTTTAGTATTTTAAGCAAAGAGTTAACTTTAACTCACATACATAATACATCGCGTCAAGTATTTTTGGAATCGCCCTCAATAGCTTCTCCTTTTTTAGTTTTGGTTTTGTTTCTGGGTTATTTATCTTTACCCGTTCCAGGCTTTCTTTCAATTATTAGGGCCTTGTAGAACTTTCTGACCACTCTGAAAATAAATTGCCGGGTCACGCGTACTTCTGTTGTAGTTTTTAAAAGGCAAATAACCTATTGCTAATAAGTAAAAATCCGTGCAAAAATAATCAGTTGTAAAACATAGATTAAAATCTATGGTAATGCAGTTTAAAGTGTTCTGTAACCAATTCTTTGGATTTTTCTTTTTTACTGGGATAAATATTAAAAAATTAGCAGAATTGTGGGCTAAAGTTTTATTTCATTGAAAAAAACCGCCATAAACAGAATTTATGTTAAAAAATTGTGCTTAATTTTCTCCTGCTGTAAAAACCAAATATTTAAGATTTTCAATTTTGTTGTTTTTTATTTCTGTTATTGGTCAAGTGTTTTCTTTTTTTATAAATTACTGCAAAATTGCTGTGGTTACTAAAAGATATCGTTAGGGAATTAAATCAGCATTCATATGCCACATAGAACAAAAAACACTGTTATTTTTTCTGTAACAAATCCAATACACTAATATGTACATTTATACAGACATATGAATATACTCAATAACAGAAGTTCTTAATTAGTGGGACACGATAAGAAAAATATCAAAATTTTAGTAATATCCAACATCACAATTACATTAGTTCCCCAACATTACTAAATTCTCTAAAATAAGTTAAATAATTTACACAAGATTTATAATAATAACAGTTTAAGAATCGCTGTTATATGCAATTGTATATTCAGGACAAAATATACAAATTCAGCGGTAGTTTTACCAAAACTTTTGTTCATACGGGAGTATTACAGAGAAAACAAAATCTCCATATACAAAATATACAGAGTGTAGTGAATGTGTAAAAGTTTTTTTGTTCGCTTGTTTTTTCTTTTTTTTTTAATAAAGTGAATCTCAGTTCTCACAACATTCATATTGTTTGAATTGGTGAATATAGAATGTATTATTTTTTATATGCTAGAAAAAATATTGACTTAAAAAACCATTTTAAAAATCAATGGTTTGCCATGGGTACACAGACTCCAAAAGAAACCTGTATACTGTACGATAAGTTATTGGATTTTCAATTTTACAAAAAATATGTAAAATGTTTGCAGTTTTCATTAAACAATTTATATTGAATTTAGAAAAAAGAAAAAAAAATGTTAAGAATAATAAATTGTACAAAATTTTATGCAGTTGAGTTAAGAAAACAAAAACATTTAGATATAATCGGTGTATTAAAGATTAACAGGGAATATTTCTTAGCACTGCAATTTGGATATGTGATAAAGGAGAGAAAATTAAAAATTGGGGACTAAAAATATAGATTTGTTCCTATGGAAATATATCTGAAATTCACGAAATTCAAATAAATTTTTACTGTAACCACGAGTTTTACTCCACTAGCTGGAGTAAGCTCGCGGGGGTAGGATTCGTCATAGAAATTTGTTTGATTCAGTGACTAGTAGTAGAGGCGTGGTTTAAAACGTTATAAAACTTATTTATTCATTTACTTATATCTAATTAGAATAACACTTAAGCTAAGGTTTATGAAAGAAAATGGCGTGTTTAGCTTTTGGTTGTGTTTGGTATTGATGGATGTACGGTGATTTCAGGTCCTTCGTAGGGTACTCGAAAATGACTTACGAACAGCACACTTCCTGAATAACAATTTCGGAATTGTTTCGTAAAGTAATTTTCTCTATAAATGGCATCACTGATTTAATGTAATTTTATAACTTTTGTGTTCCTTAAATAAATGTTAAAATAAAAAGTCGTTTGCGGTAGGTTTTTGGACTTTTTTTCGAAATTTTAAGTAAAATATAAAAAGAAATATCCTTTTGACTGTTATCGAGAGACATTACTAGGAATAAAACTAGTTTTCTTAATATTTTATTGCAATTACACAAAATTTTTTATGAAAAAACTTCTGTCTTTTTGCTAGCAAATATATATTAAATATATATATAGATATAATAAGTACTTTACTGATTTTGACATTTTTTTGACTTTTACAAACAGAAATAAGTATACGCTTAGAAATGTTTTAAATAACAAAAAAAAAACAACGAGCAATTTTATATAAAAAAAAAGAAACATACAATACGCACAAAGCAATTTTTCCCCGTTTGTGTACAAAACGAATTCTAAATTAGAAAAGTTTTTACGCTAACTTTTTTCCAACTCCTTTTACAGCAAGCATCACAACATACAAATGCAATCACAAAACAAAAGGACACAAAATGAAAAGTAGTCATAGAAAATAATACTCGAACTGGAATGTACAAGTACATGGAGATGAAAAGTAAAGCAACTTAAACCGAAAACAAGTTTCAGTGTTATATGACGAATTTTTAAATGCCCTACCGTCAAGGTAGATTAAAAGCGAGATTTTTAATGTAGAAAATGAAAATGGAGGATGATCTACTCAACGGATTTCAACAGAAAAAACCAACAGGTGTGTAAAAAAAATTTTGAAGCTACTTTAAAATTTCCCAGGCATATTATTCGGAGAATTATCCCTGAGGAGCATTTTTAGCTCTACTATTTTCTTTCCTTTTCTTTCTAAAAACGCAATAAAAAGGCCGAGTATGTATTATTGTTGTATTTCTGTTGTAATTTATTGCATTGAAGTGGAACATCGCCAACAAAAATAATGTCCTATACCCGAAGTAAACGAAGTATTACTTTATACAATATTTTTGAAAGCAACTTCATAAAATGGTATATGACATGATTTTTGTACGCGATATTCCAATTAGAAGCAATAAACTAAAACAAACCTGTAGCTCTTATTCTGGGCTTCTAAATAGTTCTGCATTGCTTCTAGAATCATAACTAATTGTTTCCTGGGATTTAAATTAGAAGACCATATATTTAATTTAATCTAAATAAAAAATATATAAATTCTGAGGGCCAATTTTATTATCAGAACTAAGAACGAATTTTGTGCTCATTTTCAAGAAGAAAAAGAAAGCATTCTTATTGGAAAATTAAATGGACACAAATGAATCACTAGACTGCTTAAGTAAAAAAAATCTATAATACAAACTAAATTTGATACAGCGCCTTTTTTACAAGATTTGTAACGACATAAATCTCTCGGCTGGTTTTTGTCTCCAGATTTTGCGATTTATCCTAGTTACCCAAGTTACCACAACTTCTCAAACATACCCCGTTATTTTACCCAAAAATGATCAAAGGTTGATTTCACATCCCTGAAGGTCCTGTAAAATCCTTGAGGGTACTGAGAATATCCTTGAAGGTCCTGCGAACATACTTTAAGGTCTTGCGAACTGCCTTGAACGTCCTGCGGATATTCTTGAAGGTCCTGCGAGCACCACGAAAGGTGATTACGAAAGGTGACTGTCTCCCCTTAGACTGCCCCCCCCCCCCTCAATAGAGGAATCGTGCAGTCCCAGGTCATTATCCTCCCACCATCGTAGTCCATAGCGAAAGCTGCAGTTCCAGGTCGCTGTCTTCCAACAAAGAATTGCCGCCCCGGTCGTTGTGCTCCCTTAAACACCACCCAGCAGAGGGATCGCCCCATCCCAAATCACGACCCACTTTGTACAGTGGGGAATTTTAGAAAAATGCTGGAAATAAATAGACAAACAAATAAATAATACAATGATTAGGCCAACCAAAAAAAAAGATCTGAAAGCAATGTTTTAAGCTCTTAAAAAAAAGCTCCAAGAAACTATAAAATAAGAAGTTTAATTAAAAAATAAACCCCCAAATTCCATTAAATCTGCATTACTTCTTTCATTAAAATCCTTATAACAATGAAAGTTTGTTCTTAAATTGATGCAACATTCCTTAAATAAACAAAATAAGCTTCGTCAACCCGTGTGGTACCCAATTGCATTGCTGCTGGATCAATCCTGCTCCTTGCAGACGTTTTGAAATTACTTCTTGAATTACTTCCAATAATTCTGTAAGTTCTTTTCGAGTTTGATAACAATCCTCATCGAATAATGCCTCAAATTCATCACTTTCGAACTTTTTGGCTGACCTTCCGTGTCAAAATCACCACTACTGAACAACACAAATCATCTCCCGCCTATTGAAATCGGTTGAACATGTGCCTTAACTTTTTTTTCGCAATTTTCGAAGCAAACAAAAAACTTAACCTCAAACCAACTAAATTAAAATTGATAAAATGCATATTAATTACAATATCAATTGCAGCTGTCTATATGACGTTAAAACAACACTGTACTAAAATCTAATCTTTAGCGTAAAAACCATACGTCAGTTTGGCAACATTTGCGAAAAAGTAGACACGGAGGAGATTGGAAGATAAACAAAAATCTAAAAGTAGAATGTTTGTATGTGTCTGTGTTTGATCACTGCTGAGTAAAAACAATAACAGAAATATGAATAGGAAAGAAAACTATGAATTAGTTACATTGCATTCAAGGCCTTAATTGGATGAGATGGTTAAGCGGTAATGTAGGAATAGGCACAGGTTCGATTTCTATAGCCGACGGGTTCTTGGAAAATTATTATAAGGAGACAATATTACAATAAAATATACACAATAATACAATTTAATGGAAGATCACTGATGAAGCCTGTCCATAAAAGAAGACAAAAACTAGATGTGGTCTAATTTGCAAACTAATGTGTTTATTATTTTTGGAGAAAAAGGTTTATTTTTTTGCTTAACCTCAAACATAACAAAATAAAAAAAAAAACTTTGTTCTTCTACCTATTTCGTAGAAGAACAAATCCATATAAGTTATTAAAGACACAAACCATGTTTAAAAAGTACGCCATCTGATTTAAATCCGGCATTTTTAAGTTGTACACCCAATAATTAAACAAATCTAGGGCGCCTTAAAAATTTATAAAATGTGCTTTTAGTGAAAAGAGTAAAACTATGTTATATTTTCGAAGAAAAAACCTAAAATAAGCATAACTTTTTAAGAAAATTGTAATTAATAAAAATAAAATAATAAAAAAAAATAAAATTAGTAAAAGCCGCAAAAACAAGCTTTAAATTCAAATATTTTTAAGATCAGAACTTTTATTCAATCTAAATTGTTCCATCTTTTGAAATGAAAAACAAGCTGTGGCTTCTTTTTGGGCAGTCTAATAATAATATAATAATGATAAATGTAATTACATATTAATATTGGCACTTGTATGTTACAACCGGATTTAGAAGGCAATATCGCCTAAGATTAACGCTATAAAAACAAGGAAACAACATAGTCAACGTAATCGTACACTTAGTAGAATAGAACTTAATAACGACATCAAAAAATCCTTAGGCAGCTGTTAAAGAAAGGCTTACAAAACTACCATCACAATAATATTCACTACTTCTTTAACTATTACTTGAAGAGTATGAAGGATAACATTATGCAAACACTTTGCACAAAAAATATACGAATTCAAGTACGAATTCTTAGAACACATTTTTGTAAGACTTGAAAAACTAAAATTGTTTTACAAATTTTAACTTCCTTCCGTTTTAAAATATTATATATTTCCAAACATAGTGTTCACACAAACACAAACTTTGGAGTTTCTGGTGTATAAGTAAGTAAATGTGAATGTATGCATGCCTAAGCAAATAACTTTTAGTTTTTTTTTTTTTTTGTTCCTTAATTTTTTACTGTCTTTTTTTTCTGCTTGCAAATAGCTTAAGCGCAACAAGGCAAACAAATGCTAAAAACTATTTAAACTTTGTCAAGACAAAGAATAAAATTGTAAAGAAAATAACAAACACCAATACACTGACAAAATCCATCCCTCTCTACAAACATACAAAATGATATTTAATACTTTTAAACAAGAAAAAAAAAAATAATAAGGATTTTTAACAGAGAAAGTTTTGGTGTGTAAATGCTTAAATAACACTTTACTTTGTAAAATAAAATAAAAATAAAAAAAGTTGTGTAATTTCTTTTACTGTTGAAAACAAATACAAAAAGAACAACAACAACAACAACAAATGTTAAAATGAAAACCTATTCGACAAATAATTGTATGTACTTGTAAATTTTAATAAAATTTATACAATAAATGACAATATTGAGATTTAAATTGAATGAGTGAACAGTAAAATTGAAAAGGTGATTTTAATATCCATATTTATTTCATAGTTTTCTAGCTAAGTTTTTATGAAAATATACTAAGTAGACTAGTGATTATTTAAATACACAATTGATAAAAAAAAACTAGTAGAAAAAGAGTACAATTAATTATCTGAATGTACTTCTTTAATTTGTCGTAGAAGGGGTGTACTCACACTTTAACATTTTCTCTGTTAAGCGAGTGCAAAAGAAACTCTATTTCATGAATTGAAAATAAAATAAAAAAAAATTTCCAAAGAAAATAATATTTATTTATTTAAAAAAAAAATTATTTCCGCCTCCTAATTTCGAACTTGCGACCTCAATATTGCTAGTCTACCTTTACCGCTTACATAAAAACCAAACTTTTTCTTATTTTCTTCAAAAAGTACTTATTAAATAAGTGTAAAAGGTGCACAACAATTCAATATTTTTTCAGTAGTTTTTCCACGTATTTAAAACGCCATTTTTCATAATTTTTATTTTATTTATTTTTAGAAACTAAAATATATTGAATTTATAGAAATCAATTTTAAATATAAAAAAATAAATAAAAATATTTGTAACACCAGCATTTGACTGCGCATCATATGTTTGGAGATAAACTGTATCCAAATCACTTCTTAGGATCACTTTTAGAGCAATAATGCTTTAAAAGCAACAATTAAGTGTTTTTTTGGATGTTGTTTAGAATTACTTCTACAAATATATACTAATGGATACTAATGGAAGCAATAAAAGAAGTAATTCTTCAAATCAAAGAAATCAATAAAAGTACACTAATGGATACTTTCAAAGAAATGAAAGAAGTGGTTTTTAAAGCATGACTTTAAATTTTTTATTTTTTGCTGGGTAGATTTATTTATATGAAGGCGTATAATTGATATAGTTTTATATCACTCATACGACAGGGTTAAAGCATTTTCTATAGCTGATGGAAAGTCATGAAGACTAGTACACTAATACACCCAGAAAACAGATTCGTGCTTACAACCGAATTTATTGCCAATCGAATGCTTCGATTGTGATAACAGAATTTTTCAGTTGTGACTACCAAATTATTGTTAAGGCAATAGAAATTCTGTTGCCATTATCAAATGACTATTCACTTCATTTATATTCAGTTGTCTCAACTGAAAAATTCGTTTACGGCAACCGAATCATTCGATTGGCAACAAATTCGGTTGTAAGCACAAATCTGTTTTCTCTGTGTATGAACTTCATATCACTATCAAAATGATGTTATGCTGTTTGGTAAATTTTCAAATTTCTTGTGGTGATACACTAATAGAAAAAAGTCCGTAAAAGATTTAGTTAAAACTAGTAAAAATTAGTTAAAAATTATGCTGCAAAAAAAACTGCTAAATTAGCAGATTATGGTGCCAATTCCTACGAAAAGTCTGTGACTCTTAGATATGACTGTATTCCCCATATATTTGTTGTTGCAAAGTCACAATAAATTATATTTATTCAAATTTTTGTTTGAAAACTTCAAAAAAATTAAGACCTGGTATTGACACAATCATAACATTGACAAATAAAATTTGAATTTTTTTAATTTTATTGTTGTTTTGTAGTGTTATGACCAGAGAAGACAGAAAAAAGCAAAATCCGACAAGTTTAAAGCAAAAAAATATTGTAAAAAAAGCAAGAAAAAAGCAAAAGTAAAATAACTTGGAAAAACAACAGTTTTTAAGAAAAAATTCAAAATTAAGAGAAAAATATTTTTTTGTGAGCAAAAAAAGTATTTTTGGGCAAAATGTCTTAAAAAAAGCAATTCATAGCTCAAAAATCTGAAAAACTGAAAATCCAAAAAAAGCAAAAAGAAGCAAATATGAGTAAAACAAGCAATAAAAGCAAAAAAAGCAATTTTGTCTTCTCTGGTTATGACGGTCACATTGAGTCACAAGTAGGAATAGGCACCTTTATTTGCTATATATTAGTAATATAGGAACAGCAAAAATAAAACTGTTAAATGTACAGAATTTTAGTTATATTTGGGGTAAATTTTTGTTAATGGAAAATAGCAAATTAACCTGCCAAAATCAGCAAAAAATGTTGCTAAATAATTAGTAGCCTAAAAAATCAGCAAAAAATTCTCAAAAAATTTTATAAGTTTTTTTTTTAATTTTTTTAAATGCAAATAAAATTCGAGCCTTTTGAAAGCAGCAGTTTACAATTGTTTTAGCAAATATTTCTGCTGATTTTAGCAGAATATACTGCTATTTGCATTCAACTAAATTTAGCTTAAAAATAGGAAAAATTTTGTAGATATAGCAGTTTATTTTTGCTATTTTTAGTCAACTAATATTTAGCAAAATTTTCTGCAGATTTTACAGTAAAATTTGCTATTTTCAATTTACTAAAAGTTAGCTTAAATAAAACTAAAATTCTGTAAATTTAACAGTTTTAATTTTGCTGTTCTTATTTTACTAAAAAAAAATCTGCTAATTTTAGCAGTTTTTTCTTCAGCATTATTTTTAACTAATTTTTAGTAACTTATTTTCTATTTTTACAGATTTATTTCTATGAGTGTAGAAATCAAACAATACGTACTGATTGGGGTACGATATCGATTAATCGTTATTTGATTGATTGAACAATTTTACTCATAAATTGTTTGAATAATTTAAAATGTCCTAAATTCGGAAAACGAATAATTCGATGAATTTAATGTTAATAATCGATTAAAATAAAACTATACTTTTTAGTGAAGTAACTAAATGTGCTAAAAACTTTAAACTTATTTAAAACATTGTGAAAAAAAAATAATTTGCTGTAGGATTGTACCTATCCGAATTTCATTCTTGCCTAAGAAAATCATCAGGTTGAGGAACATAGAGAGTAAGAAAATTTTATGACGTGAAAGAATGCAAAATAAAAATGAAATTGGAGACAAAAAAACAGGTTTTCGAAAGTTTGTCAATTTTTTTCTAGATTTGGATTCTTTGAAAGAACATTCAAATAAAATTCGTTTGTTGCTTGAACCATTCCGCTTGCAACAAATTCGGTTATCAGCACGAATCTATTTTCTGTATGTATCATTTAACACATTGAGCTCTTCATAACAAGTTACTTAGCGTTTAAGTAATTGAGCCTTAACCCTTTGGCGAGTGGCGTACATTTAGCGTACGTCGATTTTATCGTCGCTGGTTAAAATTTAAACCAAAGCGCTATTCATTTACTGTTATCGGTTCGTTATTTTGCTCCTATTAAAATTTTATGCAGGCTGTGAAATTTAAAAACAACATGAGATCAGTAGAGTGCGTTTTGTCTAGTGATCATCAACGCTGCTGAGAATATGTTAAAATTTAAAAGTTAAAAAAGGGCTAAAGTTTGGTCTCAAAAATTGTCTGATAAATAAAATTTAAAAACTCAAAAGATTTTATGTAGAGATTAGTAATAGAAAAATATAAAATTAAAATTTTTAAAAAATTTTAACCCGTTTGGGGTCGGCAGTATGTTAATGTTTGAACTTTAATTGCAAATATCTCCGCTAGGGGGTGCTGCAAAGCCGTAAAAGTAATAAACAATATTTCTTGGGCCTAGATCTACATTTCCACGAAGTTTGGTCGGAAAATTCCCAGCCATTAAAATTCCCGTGTCAAAGGGTTAAGTGAGTGTCTAACAATATCCCAGCAAAATTGTCCGATGCAAAGAACCGGTTGTAGAACAACTTGTTCTTGCATGCAACCTGTTCTAATTTATGTTCTATCATCGGTTATTTTTGTTTGAGTTTGTCCCAAAAGCAATAGGTTATGTTCCTCCAAACTAGAACAGGTTACTTTGGAACCGGTTCTGCGACAGTGAGACCTTCCATTTTGACTTGCAGGAATCATTTCTAGAACCTGTTACACGAAACCGGTGGTAAAAACACCTACTCTAGAACAGATTCAATGGCAACCAGTTCATAAAAATTTTGCTATGATTATTCGCATCAGAACATGTGGTATACACAAGCATATTACCAACAAATCTGAAAAAATAATTTAATAACATTACTCAAAAACTCAAAAATTGTATACCTTCTTTTATATATTCAAAAAAATATGCCTGGGTTTCTGTAATTCTTTAATACAATCTACTTATTTGATTCCATTCATTATTATCATCATCAAAGTCCTCTTTATTTACTAACACTTGACCTTAATTTAACAAAATAACTAACAAACAAACAAAAAATTATACGTATGTATGTAAATTTCTCTCTCCTTTATGAATTTCATCAAGTTATTTCCTCTGAGTTTAACCAAGCATTTAAAAAGGTTAAATGCAATTTATTATTTAAGTAGGTTTAATACTAAAAGTGTCAACTGCAACATATTGCACTCAACTATATATGCATACACAAACATATACATTTACAGACAGATACACATATGCATATATTTCCTTAAAGCTGATATAATGGCTCATAATACTCATAAAATGGCTACAATCATACTTATGTACGTACATTAGGCTGGCAGTTTGTTGTCCTGTAACCTCAAGTCAAAAAAATTTTAATTTCAGCCAAATTTTATAATAGAAAATATTCTACAACCGATTCCTTGGAACTGAAAGATTTTCTAGGAATAAGTGGAAACTTTTGAGCTGCATCAGGGTACATTCAATTTATTTATGCTAAAGAAATTGAATTAAATGAATTAAACTAAAACCGAAATATTAAAAAAAAAAAATTAAAATAAAATATATTGTTGCGACTTGCTTTACTTCTATATTCATTGTAACGGGATGTATCAAAAATTAATTATAAATGAAACCGGGTGTATCAAAAATGTATCTGGGGTATGACTCAGTTTGTCCCGGTTAATCAAAGATCTTCTTTCTTTGAAATAAAAACAACGATCACGTCTTTTCTTCAATACAAATGTACAATCCTGCATCGTGCACAGCTTTATTTACCAAGATCTTAAGCAACTTAAATTACTTAATTTGTAATCAGTTTCGACAAGTCGATGAATAGTATGATAATATCGGTCTTTGGCAACTATCTCCACTTTGATAGCTTTGAACTTTTTTTTTTGTCCAATTTTTACCTCATAGATTTGAGAATTGAGCTTAAAAATAAACAAGTGTATATTAGTTTTCTGCTCTCTAATAGTACATATACAAATTTCATCAAAATCGAGAGGCCCACCCAAAAATTGCTAGATTTGTTTCATTTGGATGACATTTTTAAAACCTTTACTCAAGACATTAAAGTATATTAATTCATATCAATTTTTAGAGTTGCAAAATTTTTATACAATTTTTCTAAAATTACCCAAATATAACATATACATTTTTAACTTGACCGATGTGGTGCACAGTTCTTTAGATTTATCATGAAATGTTTTAGGTCTAATGTTACAATAAATTACCTGCTATTTGATAAAATTCGAAAATCAAAACAAAAACTACCAGTCTAATGTACATAGTTCATGTTTGCCATAGTCATAGCTGCCACACATACATGGAGACTTATAATTTTATACATATACTGTGTATGTGTATGTGTTTATGAGCTTATATGTATGTGAATTTTTATAGTAAATTGTAGTAATGCCATTGAATCCTATGGTTGATATTTATAACAAAAATTGCCATTATGCATTAATATTATTTCAACATTAAATGGAAATGATAATGTACTATATATATTATATGTATATGTGTGTTTGTATATATTTTTATATTGTCTATTTAATGCATTCATATAATTCGTTCGTTGAATCGTTTGTCGGTTGTCGTATTGTTCGTCGGTTATTTTGTACTATCAAGGCTAGCTTGGTTGCTATTTGGTATTTACCAGAAAAAAAGCAGCCTTTAGTTCATAATTCTGTCAATATTTATAATTGTTTAATTTGCAATGCGGTTAACGGTAAACGCCCATATCCACTCACGCACACAATTTTTACACACACACAACAGTATTTACGACAAGCACACAACTGCACATATTTGTATACTAGGGTTTCTAAAAACGAATCGGTAAATAAGTATTTGAGAAATTTTCTATACCGAATTTTCGGTATTCATATTAATATATTCAGCGAGCGAGAAAACACATTTAAAAATTTCTAAATTGTGTACAAAAATTATTCTTTCTAAAGAGGCTTACCCCTTGTTTTTATAAAGCGAACGAAATTATTCCTCCAGAGGAATTGTATGTATTTTGTTTTTGTTACAAAAACAAAATACACACATTCCTCAGGCGGAATTATTCCGCTCTCTTTATAAAAACAGGTAGTTAATTTTTCTTTAATTTATTTTTATTATACCCTACACCACTATGTGGTCAGGGTATTATAAGTTTGTGCTGATGTTTGTAACACCAAAAAATATTGGTCGTAGACCCACCTTATAGTATACGGATCGGTTCAGAATTTTTTTTTATTTCGATTTAACGATGTCCGTCTGTCCGTCCGTCCGTCTGTCTGTCTGTCTGTCTGTCCATGCAATCTTGTGCGCACTCTACAGGTCGCAAATATTAAGATATTTTGATGAAATTTGGTACGCAGACCTATGTTGGCCCAAGGACGAACAAGTTTGATTTTGGTGAACATCGATCCATGTTTAGACCTAGTGCCCATATAAGGGTCCTACCAAAATTATACTGTTTATACGCTGCAGGTCGCAAATATTAAGATATTTTGATGAAATTTGGTACACAGACCTATGTTGGCCCAAGGACGAACAAGTTTGATTTTGGTGAACATCGGTCCATGTTTAGACCTAGTGCCCATATAAGGGTCCCCCCAAAATTATATTGTTTATACGCTGCAGGTCGCAAATATTAAGATATTTTGATAAAATTTGGTACATAGACCTATGTTGGCCCAAGGACGAAGCCTATTGATTTTGGTGAACATCGGTCCATGTTTAGAACTAGTGCCCATATAAGGGTCCCCCCAAAATTTTATTGTTTATACGCTGCAGGTCGCAAATATTAAGATATTTTGATAAAATTTGGTACATAGACCTATGTTGGCCCAAGGACGAAGCCTATTGATTTTGGTGAACATCGGTCCATGGTTAGAACTAGTGCCCATATAAGGGTCCCCCCAAAATTGGCTTGGTTACAAACTGCAGGTCGCAAATATTAAGATATTTTAATGAAATTTGGTGCGCTGACTCACATTATAGAAAATTTTGACACAAGCCCCATTTTAACCCATTCGAATTTCGGATCCAAACAATACACCAGACTGGTGTAGGGTATTGTATAGTCGGCATGCCCGACTTTAAACTTTTTACTCGTTTTTTATTACAATTAATTTTTATTACAAATTGTTTTATCTTGTAGTCTCTTTCAAATGCTCTTATATACAAATTTAATTACTTTTTAAGACTATAGTTTAAAGAAATATTATAAAATAACCTCTTTTTGTTAGTCTACCAACTATATATGGCCCTAAGGGCTCAGTTGGTTTATTTGAATAATAAATAAATAAAGTATCTTTACATCTAAAAGGGATCAAATATTTGTTAAATTAATTTTTAAAGTGCTTATGCAAAATAATTTGACAACCTTATAACACGCTAATAAAATTAATTTTATATGAAAATTTTGTTTTATAAGTCATTTATAAATTTAAAAATGACTATGCATATGACTCTAAATCTTTTGAGATAAATTTTTAATTTTTTTTTAAATTTCCTTAAAAAAAAATGTTTCAAGGGAAATTAATTTGATGTTTAAAATACAACGAAATACAACCTTTCCAAAAGTATCACTATTTATAAGTCATTTCTAAATTTCTAAATGCCGCAAATTTGAAGATACTTTGTTGGAATTTAGCGCATGCAATACAAGGACGAAACCTATTGAAATTGATTAGAATCGGTCTATATTCAGACTTTCCTTCCAAAAAAAAGCCATATCGCATTCTACAAGGTTCTGGCTGAATAAATTCAGGTTATGTATGCAAAAATGTCGAAATCAGTATTGCACACCCTATTGCATACGCATTTTATATTATGAATATAAATATTGTTGTTGTTTTAAGTTTAAAAATAATAAATATTATTTAATTATTATTTTTTTATTAAATATGTACATAAAACATATTGAATGTAGAGTGCACTTTATCACAATCGATTAATTTGAAGAATTTTATAAATTTAATACCGATAAATGTATGACAAGACAAAAATCAATAATTTTAATGAATATTCATGCATATCTACAAAAGCTTAAATATTTTTTTAAGGACTTATATAATTTTAAATTCTTTAAAGAATTTTCCCAATCAGTAAAGGAAACTTAACAGTATACAGAAATCCTTTTTAATAGTTATCCTATGTCGTTTGAGTCTACTTTACTTCTTAATCCTTTTAATAAATTTTAATATACATTAACTAAAACTTATCATTTAATATATCCTGCATTAAGTATTAAAAAGTTAAACAAATTTGACATATGCTCTTGTTTCAAGCTTATTGTGTGTGTTGCTATAAATTTGAAATTGCAATAAAGAAAACTTATAATGCAATAGTCAAATGTTATAAAGCAAAATTTGATTATATCAACATATAATTCGACAACAACAAAAACAACAACAATAAGAAAAGCAACAAAACTGAAACTCCATTTATTGTATTGTGTATCCATAACGTGCAAATGTAACATATGATGCTGAAATTTTTCGTTCTTTTCCTTTATGGGAATATAAGGAATATTATATTTTACATGTCTGTAAACATCAGTAAGTTAGCACTTATATGTATAAACAAATTCTTTTTGCATTAAATTTTAACAAATTGTGAAAAATAATCCGTTGTAGACATGGCCATATCCGGATTTCATTCTTGCCTAAGGAAATCGTCAGGGGACGACATTTTAGAATTTCTGTAAATATTTGTTGAGTTGAATTACAAACTCAATGAGAATTTCTTGTTCTCGTCTAGGAGCGTTATTAAACATTTAAAATATCAAAGAAAAAACAAAAACAACAACAACAAATTTTTCAACAATTTGCGTTTTCATCTTCCAATGTAAAAAAAATTATTTTTTATTTTATTACAAAGATAACTTTTGGGGTTGCAAATTTCAAGGGTACTTATTTCAATGATACGTCATTTGCACCTTTTTAACTCCCAATTTTACCACGTTTATGGCCAGAATTCCAAAAAGTACTTTGTCAGTGAGTTATCTCGTACTCCAGGGAACACATATTTTAAATTTCAGGTTTCTAGCCAAAGGGATTTTGGCAGGCCATCAAGTTAGAAAGGTTTTCCCCCTTGATATGGTGTCACATTTGACGACAACATCAACGAAATATAATTGTATAAGATCATAAATTATCCAGGAAAAAAATTTTTACTTGGGTAGAAAGATTAAAAAAAAACATATATTTGAATGTGTCATATTCATATTAATTAAAGTTAAACTTGAAATTTAAATTTAGCTTATATTCTTTATTTCATTTAAAATTCAAATTATTTTAAAGTTGAAAGTTAAGTGCTTTCGTTATATTCACAAGTATAAATATATTTCACAATTTCATAAATGTTTTTTGTTCGAGGGAAAACTATTTATACATATCACGATTATGCAAAAATGATATTTTTTTTTTTGTAAATCTGTAAAAAAAAAATTTGGTAACATTTTCATATATTGTATGACTTTCTATTCTATATTTATGTACAACTCCAGTGACAACAAGTAATTTCTTTAGAAACTGCTTGTTTTATATTATACCCGGCAATGATCAGGACTTAAATGGACATATTTTTTGAAAATCAATTCGTTTTTATCATAAAAAGAGCGTATAAATTAATCATACGCACTAAATGTCCAGTGTTAATATAATCGTAGAAATGATTCAGTTGCCAAATCGATTAACTCCACTAACTAAAAATGAACGAGTCTCAATTAGAAAAACGAGAAAATAGTAGGTATATATTGTTTTTAAAAATCCTGTTAAATTATAAATTTTGTAATTTAGGGCCATTAGCAATAAACAAATTAACCTAAAATTTGAGCTAACTTAGATTTACAGATATCAAATTCCATACAAATTTAAATTTTTTAACTTTCAGTTTGTGTTAACTTTAGGTTATTTGTTTATTGTTAATGGGGGTTAGTTGTATTAATATTTATTATCAGAGAAATTTGTTTTGAACATTATACAGTTAGGAGTCAATAAAGTCTTTTGAAATTAAAGTTTAAAATACTAAAAGTAGACTTAATCGATTTGGCTACTGAAGCATTCATATAATGTATAATATGGTGGTAGATTTCTCTGATTATTTTTTAAAACTTACTATCTCATATCATAAAAAATAGACACTTAGTTGGTATCAATCTATTGCAACAGGCGTGTGTTGATTTGACTACAGTTTCAGCAAACATAACTTGTTAGTTAACTCATTAATTCATTTATTCAAATTTGTTTGATATTATGAAAATAAAGACACTTAGGGTTTCGTTTAAACTTGCAATGAAGAAAAGCTTATAGATATTTAATTTCAGTAAAGCATGTATAGTTACATCTAATATTCTCTAGAAGTTTAACGTTTATACGCTTATCTTTACTGATTTTTCAGGGCGGTGAATATCGAAATCTTGGGCTTCCATTTGAAAACAGACCACAAAGATTTCATTGAATTCAATTTACATTTTTTTTTTTTTTTTTTTTTACGTTAAATAAAATGAACCACAAATTAGTTAAAACAACTAACAAAAATTCACTTTCGTTTTCGAATTTCAAACAAAATATTTATAATAATAATTCTTACTTTTGATTTGTTTAAATAACTGTTAAAATGTAAAAGTCAATTTGAACTTTTCTTAAATAATAATTATACATTTATAAAATGTATTGTAATTTATAAAATAAAATTTATTTCTGCATAATTCTTAAAAATTATTTGTGACCTTGAGGCAGGTACAGACCAATATCCCGAGGTTCCGTAAAAACAAACTTAACAACAACATTTATCTACTGTGAGTGACCCTGTGTGGTTTTGCTAATGTAACGGATCACCACCACCTTTCTTCGGACAATTGAAAATACTTTTTTCTTTATCTTGATTACATATTTTCTTATTTACGGCTTAACGTTTTATTTTTCCTTTAATTCATCTCATTTCTTTTAAATTTAAAAATTAATTACAGCTTCGGCGCACCTTTTTTTGTTTGTTTAATTTCTGTTTACGTTCACTATGGTAGATTATTGCCCAGTGTGTTTAACACAGAAAAGCTGACAACTTGTGCAATAAACTCACCACACTTACCAACAGTGCTACCAGATGTGTTCGGTACAAGATGCGGGATTACCTACGCAAGTGTAATTGTAGGCCCAGAATAAGAACGCAGAAATTTTTCCCATACATTTTGACACTTAAAAACCGCTGAGCGGTGCCGTCGTGAGATAAAATATTTTTGTACTACCCGGGTAAAAATCTTAATATGATGTCATATATAATTATATCTTATTTGATAAGTCCCCATATACAACGACATACAACTTGATCCGAAAAATGGGTCATCTACTTGTGTCTAATTATATCAAATAAGATATAATTTGATACAGTTTGATCCGAGATTTGTACATATGCAGCACATCAAATTACATCTAATTCGATATAAAAATATCTGATTTTATATAACATTGTCTAATAGTAAGTATACTTTTTATGCATACCGGCTATTAAATTGATATTGAAATTTCTATAGCTTTAACAATTTTAAAGTCCCAAATTTTATAACATAAAATAAAAATTTTAATGCTTTTGTCTTCTAAATCGTACCCATCATTTTTTAATATAAATTTTATATGCAAAAAAATCACGTGAAAATTATTTAGCTGTGGAGAAATTAACTCTTAATTTGTATGAGATCATATAGAAAGTTATATAAAATTACAAGAATATATTTTTATTATGAGTGTTATATAACTTAGTATCGAACCATATATAATCATATCGGTCACTACATATATTTTGATTAGTTTTATATGGCTTATGTAGTTATATATGGAGTCAGATGTGGGGATATGTAATAACATCAATTACCGTACAAAAAATTCATTGAAAAAATAATATCAGATGTAGTTATATATAATGATATGTGTCTTAATGTGACTCCATTCACTGTCAGATATAACCCAATCACATTATATATAACAATATATAAGTATTTTTACTCGGGTATATTTTAATATTTTTTTATATTATCTTAGGCTTTTTGTGTCGTCATATGACGACGCTTGGAAAATAAGGGCTAATAAAAAGCAGTGTTGCCATTTCAGTGCTTTTCGGGTATTTTTTTGGTGCTTTTTTCCTTCCCGTACCCGGTGATTTTTTACAAATGCCCGTTTATAAAAAGCGGGTATTTACAGTGCTTTTTCAGATTTCTGGCAGTGCTTTTAGTGTTTTTTGTACAGTTTATATTTTTGGTATTTGTTCTCCTTTTTTCAATTTTTCTTGAATTTTCTGTCAAAGTTGAAAAAATAATACGAAATATACAAAGAAATACATTTTTTCACAATGTTTGTAGTACAATTTTAAATAACAACTTCGTTATATTTAATATTCAAATTTTGAAATATTAGTTTGGTGCTTTTTTACCCCTTTTTTGGTAATTTTTTTAACCTTTTTTACACGCTTTTACAAAGCTAAAATGTGTTTTTAAAATCTTGATTTAAATTTTTCAAAAAATTATTATCGTGAAATTTTACCCGTTTTCAAAATGATCACGGTGCTTTCCTGCCTTCAAGAGTTGGCAACACTGCACGTATGAGTGATTTAATTGCTCATATTAAAATATCGCTCATACGCCTTTGATTAAGAAAAAACATTTCAATAATAATAAACCATAATTTCAATCTGTCCCATACCTTTTTCGTCTATCGATTTGTTGTTTTAATAATGGTTACAACAGACAATGTTTAAAAAATGTATATAACTTATCGATACACATAGGATAGTTAGATTGTATAAACGCTTATGAATTATATTCATACACGAGGTTTTTTTTGCATCATCAGTTCAAATTGTAATATATTCATAAATGATATATGTCGATACGCAGATCAAAAATATTTATTCGTGATGCTCTTCTTCGTTTTCATCTTGCATACATTTTATTGGCATAACAACGTAAACATACAGTCACACACACTCCTGCATACACACACACTCCGGCATATTCACACACACACTCACATTCACGCAGATATCAGCTAGTAAGTAATATTTTATTGTTAGTACTCTGGCATATTACAATTCTACTATTGTAAACGACAATACAATGATACTTGTTTACTATTTATAGAATTTTCTGTATTATTTTATTTATAGAATATATTTTTTGTTTTTATTCTATAAAAAAATGTATGTAAAAATGTGATTTGAATTTTAATGCATTCGTTTTTGTTTAAAACAGTGTGATTTATTTTTTCGTCTTTAAGGATTTAAAATTATATAAATATATTTGGATTAGGTCGGCAACAAAAGTAGGGGGAAATAATTTCTTCGGAATTTTAATAAAACTCTAGTGGCTTATTGTACCACTTAGTCTAAAATTTAGGTAAAATTGAGTAACTCTAAGTCGTGCAGCTCTGAAATGAAAATTTCGGAATTTTTCGAACAAATTCAAAAAAATCTATTTTAATTTTATCTTGCGCTACATCGTTTCTTATAAAATTTAGTATACTGATTACGAATATAAAAATATTTTTTAAAGCGCTCAAACAGTTTTAAAATTATAGTAAAAATTTCGAAATTTTTTAAATACACTAAGGCCCGATTACTGAATGTCCAGTTAGCTACTAACTGGGAATTTAACTAACACATTTGTTGTTGTTTCCCATATAAAATTTGAATTTAACTGTTGACTAAATTTTAACTGGACATTCAGTAATTCGGTCTAAATTGCCTGAAATTTTGAGCACATCAGTTTTAGCAAAAATTTAAAATTTAATTTCCACTGCCACTCTAATTTGGACATATAATGGATTGATTTGTAGTAACCCGAGTAAAAATAGTTACATAATGTGATTGGGTTATATCTGACGGTGAATGGAGTCACATTAAGAGACATATCATTATATACAACTTCATCTTATAACTACATAAGCAATATAAAACTTATCAAAATATATGTAGTGACCGAATGATTATATATAATTCGATACTAAGTTAAACAACACTGTATGTGTCGTCATATTAAAAATATATTCTTGTAATTGTACATAACTTTCTATATAAACTCATAGAAATTAATATATAGTTCAACATCAAATGTAGTTACCTGCAAGTTAAGAGTTAATTACTCCATAGCCAAATAATTTTCACGTGATTTTTTACATATAAAATCATATTAAAAAATGATGCGTACGATTTTGAAGACAAAAGCATTTAAATTTTTATTTTATGTTATAAAATTTGGGCCTTTAAAATTTGTTTAAACTATAGAAATTTCAATGTCAATTTAATAGCCGGTATGCATAAAAAGTATACCTACTATTAGACAAAATTTTATAAAATCAGATATTTTTTATATCGAATTAGATATAATTTGATGTCCTGGATATGGACAAATCTCGGATCAAACTGTATCAAATTATATCTTATTTAGACGCATGTAGATGAGCCATTTTTCGGATCAAGTTGTATATGGGGACTTATCAAATAAGATATAATTATATATGACACCATATTAAGATTTTTACCCGGGAAGAGAGTTAAGTTTTATTTAAAGTTCTTTTAAATTCTTTTCTAGATATGTATGTATATGTGTGTATATGTATGAGCTGATAATTGTAATTGTACTCAAAGGAGTTTGAAAAACGTGTAACTTCACTATAATAACAGCAGCAACAACAGCAGCAAAAAACAACAAAGCTTTACAAAAATATTTCACATAGTAAATTCTTATTTTGCAACTACTGCAAGTATGTTTGTATGTGTGTAAATATGTACATTTGTATGTAACTGGGTGAATTAATGTATGAACTGTTCGTAAGGGAGGGGGATTGTGTTTGTGTATACACATAAATTCCAATAACTCTGCCTGCTGGAGCAAAGTGTCAACAACAACAAATTTTATCATTGTTCCTACTTTGGCAATCTCAATGTTCTATGCCTTTAGTTGCAGCCGTAGTAGTTGTAGTAGTAGTTGTAGTAACATGCATAGTTTCAGCTGTAATCGTACTAGTAGAAGTTGTTTGGTAGTGTTCGTAAAGTTCTGTTTGTAACTATGTGCTTTTCGTGCTGTCATCACTGCAGGCAAAGTAATAGTTTAAGTTAATACCATTCCATGCTGAGCCATCATCCTATATATTTATACACACACACACACAGCGTAGTATATTGTACGCCTATTGTAAAGTTTGTACTTGTGTTTAATACTGAACATTTGTATAATGTTGCACATAAACATACCTACAAACAAACAATGACAACAATAATAACAACAACAAACTACAGATAAATTTAAACCCACAAATAAACAATGACTAAATGAATGTATAAAATGAAATGAATGCTAAAAGTCATGCATACCACCTCTCCTCACCCCACTATAAGTACAAAATAAACTCACCAACTCATACACACACGCATACACTAATACAGATGGAAACAAAAACTGCAAGTGGTTATCTCAGCAGGCTCTGTGTGTAAGTTATATGGATAAATTTTACCAACTGTCGTGTTTTTGTGTGCGTGTCATTGTAAGGATTTTGGTATATGAGTTGATCTTTGTATTGATGTTTTATAAAAACAATCAGTTAATGTTGGTCAAAAATAAAAATAAAATGACATGAAATAAATATTGAAAAACAAAAACAACAAAGAAAATACGCAAAGCAATTACAAACAGATGCAAACAAACTACAATACATACATATTAATACAAAAATTTACAGTGTGACAAAAACATAAACATAATTGATTTATTTAGTAAAAATAATACAAAATAAATAATATTGTGAACTAGATTAAAAGTGTAAAGCCACATTCACAATGATGAAGTAATCCACTTTGTAGAGAAGAATGTACAAAAACAGAAATGGCAAGATATAAAAAATATGTAAGTGTGATAAGGAAAGGAATAAAATCCACTTTGTAGAGTGGAGTACGCCAGCATTGTGAATCCAGCTTAATTCAGCACGCATTCATTTTTACCTATAGAAAATATTGAAAAAGATTATAAAACAGCTAGGAATTGAGTAAAAATTTAGCACAAAATTACTCCTTGAAAAGAAATACAACACCAGGAAAAAATATTAACATCGATTAACTGCCCTTTAATAGAAAAATTTGTTGCGATTTATTCTAAATGACCATTCCGTGAATTATAAAAACAAAAATAATGGCAGAACTGGTATAAATCGCTATTGAAATCAGTAAAACTGTATCAATTTCCAATTGGAAATATCGTAAAGAAGTCTATGAGGGCAGTTCGAAATACTCTTAGCCTAACAATGAAAAACAAGAGCTAGAATTTTAAAGTTATTTTATTTTTCAATACAATCTTCTGAAACTTCAATACACTTAGTCCAACGTTTTTCTAGCTATTCTATCCCTTGATTAAAATAATTTTCCTGAAGCTCCTCAAAATAATCGTTTACAGCTGACATTGTATCTTCATTCGAGGTAAAATGTTTTAAAAAAATACTATAATAGACAACATGATTAATTTTTAAACACATTTCAGAATTTTACATTAAAGAAATATTTTTTATTTTAAGATTTTGTATAGATTCTTGAATTCAAGAATTTGTTTTGTTCAGGAAATCTGACAATTTCTCAATTTTTTTTTTTTTATTGAGCTTTTTTTAAAAAATTTAATATGAAACCATTAACCATTTTATTGCAATTGAAAAAATGTTTTGAGGCATTTTACCGAAAAATCAATATTTAGGGTCAGTTTTATTTTTTGTGAGAACTAAGATCGATTTCAAACAAAATTACTTACTTAAGAAATATTTAAGAAAACAATCGTGCTTAGTTCTGACTATAAAACTGGCTCTTAAATTTTAAAGTGAGCTAAACTTTTTTTTTATCTTAAGTGCGCTGCTATTAAAACCTCTTAAGTAAATTTCTTAATAAATTTTTTAAATTTAACAGTCTCAGGATGACCATCTCAACCGTAAGTAATGCTCAGAAATATATTCAAATTAATTAAAACTTGTTATTAATAATTAAGTAAAATGTTTTCAAATTTCAATTGACCCAACTATATTTCAACCAATTTCATATGAGTTATTGTAATACCGAAATTAAATATCTAATACCCATCTAAAAATAAATTTTGATTTTTAGAATGTCCCTAATGTGCACGCACCAATAGATAGCTTTATGAAATGTATTTCATTTGATAACCAATTTCTCCATAGTAACTTTCAAACCAAAGAAATTTTAACCATAGTGACTATAAAATAAAACAAACTGTTACTACAATACTTTTCCAAATGTATGTTAGTAGTTTCCCATGTTTTTCTTTCTTTATATTTTTTAATTCTCTATATCACCATTTTGATTCAATTTCATTTCATATTCAAACGTCTAAAACCACGACATAAACTGTTATATACAGGAACTTTTCAACAACGAGAAAAACTATATGTAGTCTCAAACTAACAACAATTGATGTTGTATTGTGATTTTTTTGTTTTTTTATATTCTGATGTGTCGTCTGATGATAACAGTTGGTTGATATTTCCCAGACATACGCATGCTAAGCAAAAATATTCACACGCAATTGTTTTTACACTCCATTCATAGAGTTTTTTTTGTTCTGACTACAGATTGGTAACAATTCATAGCAATTTAGGCTGAATAAATTGCACTTCCTAGGCTGTGCATAAAATAGATATATGAGGTTTTCAGTTATTTTTCTTTTTTATTTTTATTGTTTGTTTTCAATTCAGTTTAGAGTTTTATGGATTTTTTTTAAATTATTGTTTGTTAAAGGAATACAAGGTTAGGAATAAAAAACGTTGAACTTTCTAAATTCAACTTTTGTGTTTAATTATTGGTCTTTAAACTGAATCAAATACAAAATAGGGGTTTTCATATAAACTCGTAAATTACTTGTAAACCTTGTATAAATATAAACCATATTTTTCTTATATGGAGTTTGACATTAAACTGAAAAACATAACAGTTTTATACCATTTACAAGCAGAATACGAGTTTATATGAAAAGCCCTAATGATTTTTTGATATTAAATTTGTTGGCTTATTTTCTTAGTTATACTTACACTTCACTGAGCAGCAAACTATTTGCTTACTTCATCAGAAAATCCTACTTTCTACTGATTTTTTTTGGATTTATAATAGGTCTGTTTGTCTACATTTCTAGTAAAAAATAGTAAATTTAGAAAGTGCGAAATATTTGACAGAAATTAATTTCTCTTCAAATGGAATGAAAGAAAATGACATTAAAAGTACTAAATAGAAACAACGGTATAACAAAATTAGCAAATTTCGGTTTAGCAAAGAATTTAAGAGAAAAAACTAATAAAAATAGTTAAAATAGTGAAAGTAGTAAAAAGCAGCATATTATAAAATGTAACGCGCCTTGAAACCTTGGTTTATATCTATTTATTTAAGATGTCCTTAAATGTTTTTTTTTTTTTTTAACTAAATTTCTATTTGCTAATTAAAAATGTTATTTTGTACTTACTTAAATATCTATTGACTCATTGCAATAAATTATCGAGGTTTCATAATGACCAATTAAACTCCCTTAAGGCAACTCAAATATAATTATAATGTATAATTTGTTTTCATTACTCTACTCCATATACTGAAGCCGACATATACACACATGCTTAAAACGTTTTCGTGGTATTTAGCTGAACTTCGACTTAATGGTATGATGTACATGTGCATTAGTGGCGTTCAATGTTCTAGGGGAACTTCTTTTTTCGTTTGCATACAAACCTCACTGATGAAGTGGAGGCAGAAATTGATTTAAAATTTTGTTAATAATTAAAAGACGAAAAAATTTAATTTTTACTCCAAATGATTACTAAATCGATTCGGCTTAATTATATTTACAAAAAGGTATTTAAATTAAAAGTCTGCTCGAAAATATCGAAGCTACGCTATTATAACAATTCAATTGTTTTAGTCGATTTTTTTCGAATCGAATTGATTTGGTAGCCCCAATCGTATTCAGATGCCTCAAGCTCATAATTTCATTGTCACCACTAAATAAGTTTGTGGCAACCAGAGCTTGAGAAATATAATTCTTTTTGAATCAATTCCCTTCAAAATGTGTTTATGAATCAGTTAATTTTAAATTATTATATTAAACTTTAAATCATTATATTAAATGCAGTGATATAATGGTGCAGTCTTACTTATACACTGAAAAAAGTTTGTCGGTAAAATCCACTGAGAATTGCAGTTAAAACAAACCCAGAGAGAAATTGCCGAAATTACAAAAGAAAATTACTGGAAGAGCAAGTTTTTTTTCGAAATGCCGGTACTACTTAAACGTGCTTTAAAAATACTGTTTTCTGACAATTACCGTTTTTTTTTTATTTATTGAAATAAACAATTTTATTAATTTTATATATTTTACCGTGGATTTTAGTTGATCTGAAGATTTTTACAATGAGTGTTTTTTTCGGTTTTAAGATCAAATATGACAAATTCCAAATTGAACTCACAATTTATTTTATAACAAATAGAGAAAAAACCTATGAAAAAAACTTTCCTAGAACCAATGATTGGCAATTAATGCATTTTCAAATGCTACCAAGCACTATCATAAGATTATCTTTGTGCGAAAAAATAACTCTTTAAATTAATTTCCATTTATTTGGACTGCCCTTATGTACATGCATTACGTACATATAACCATTGCTCGTTCTGTAACAAAAACAATGTGGTGTTATGTTTATATAGCTCTATATAGCGAGAAGCTTTATCGTTGAATTATAAATTTGAAATTGTGTTAATTTTCATGTTTTTGCAAAAATGACAAAACACGACAGTATGCTGTTTTATACAGAGCTATACAACATATGATACGATTTTGAGATATCAGATTTTTCAGATTTTTCCAAAATCTAATAAGTATAAGTCATGGTTTTGCAAAAAATATGGACATATAAAATATTTTTTTTTTCTAATTTTTAATTAAATTGTTTCTAATAAATTTGCAGCACAATTTGCACCGCCCGGTAGGTACATACCCATATGCATATGTATGTATTTATATAAAGTACTTAGAACATGATGATAGTCCCTATACAACAACGACAACAATGCTTTTTAATGTAACATGTAATGTTAGATAAAAGCTCAACACATACAAGCACATAAAGTTAAATACATGCATAGTTATACCCAGTATTCAAAAATTCAATAAAAAAAAATACCAAAACCAATTAATAAAAAAAATTAGGAAGAAATCATTTTTTTTAATTAAACAAAAAAAAATTTTTCTTTAAATTTTTTTTTTTGCAATTTTCTTTTTTATAACAATATCCTTGTTTTCAAGTTAAGATAATTTTTTTATACAAATACAATTTCATGTAACATAAATTTCCATGTAATAAATAAAATAAATAAAATAAATAAAATAAATAAAATAAATAAAATAAATAAAATAAATAAAATAAATAAAATAAATAAAATAAATAAAATAAATAAAATAAATAAAATAAATAAAATAAATAAAATAAATAAAATAAATAAAATAAATAAAATAAATAAAATAAATAAAATAAATAAAATAAATAAAATAAATAAAATAAATAAAATAAATAAAATAAATAAAATAAAATAAAATAAATAAAATAAATAAAATAAATAAAATAAATAAAATAAATAAAATAAATAAAATAAATAAAATAAATAAAATAAATAAAATAAATAAAATAAATAAAATAAATAAAATAAATAAAATAAATAAAATAAATAAAATAAATAAAATAAATAAAATAAATAAAATAAATAAAATAAATAAAATAAATAAAATAAATAAAATAAATAAAATAAATAAAATAAATAAAATAAATAAAATAAATAAAATAAATAAAATAAATAAAATAAATAAAATAAATAAAATAAATAAAATAAATAAAATAAATAAAATAAATAAAATAAATAAAATAAATAAAATAAATAAAATAAATAAAATAAATAAAATAAATAAAATAAATAAAATAAATAAAATAAAATAAAATAAAATAAAATAAAATAAAATAAAATAAAATAAAATAAAATAAAATAAAATAAAATAAAATAAAATAAATAAAATAAATAAAATAAATAAATGTCGCGAAATAGTGTAAGCGGAAAAATTTCACATTAATTGTTTTGGCGATTAACCGATTTATTTTTCTGCTTTGTTTAAATAGTGAATTGTCATAATTTAAATATCTGTGAAATGTGTATACATATATCTACAATAGGTACGAAATACAAACCTTGCAGCTGCAGTTTCCGCTGCAGTGAGAAAAACAAATTAAATGTATAAAATGCATTCATGTATTCTTTATATGTATGTGTGCACATTAAGTGTATATGTGGAGAGTCCCAGGGGTGGGAAATGAGGTTCTTGTTTCGGTATAAAAAAATTATTATTTTTCTAATAATAATTATATATTATATATATTTATATTTCAATTCTCAACCTTAGAATTGCTATTTTTATAATTTTCTAAATTGCTGCTTACTGCATGTTATAGGCTCTTAAAAATAGACGATTCTTTAGAGAAAGGTTGGTAAAAATGGGTTAATTAAATATCACTGAATTCGTTCAATTTCATTTTCATTCACTGAACTAGAAAAACAAAATGTTTACGTTGAGTGAATTGAAAAGAAGAATTACGTTTACTGAATTGAAAATCCAAAATTACGTATACAACTGTACATTCTAGATTTCAACAAAATGTGAATAGTAAATGTGTGCTGGGTTAAACTACACTTAACATTGACTGCCGCTAGGAAAAATCAACATTACCAATTTTTAATCGAACTTATTTTGGCAACTAACTAATGAAATTATACTAAAACGAACCACAGTATATCTGGCCTAAAAAAAAGAGGTACAAAAAATGCTTGAGGGTCGAAAAAGGATCACATGAAAATGTAAGAAAAAAAGTCAAATATGCTGACTATATAAAACCCTAAACTACAGTGCGATTTGGATCATATTCCAGGACACGGATCAAATTTTGGAACTTCAATTATTGATGCAATAAATATAGTGAAATATATAATAAGGTATAACTACACTGAGAGCAATAGTTGCATGATATTAATTAATTTTTGCAAAAAAACCCGGAAAGCTTTACTGGAACTCGTCCATTGAAACTTTTCATTGAATAAATGGAATTTTACATAAAATGTTGTGAAAAATTTCATTTTATTTATTAAAAGTTTCATACACTCAATTAAAAAGTTTGATTAAAACTGTATTCATAAAAATCCATTAGTTTACTGAAAAATTCCATTAAAACTCTCCCAGTAAAATTACCTCTGTGTAATAGTAAGTCTCAGTTAGGTATTTTTGATGTTAAAAAACATCAACACAAAGTTATTACACCCTACACTATATAGTGTAGGGTATAATTATAATTTAATTTCTAACAGGATTCGTTGTTGGGTTCACTATATTAGCCAAATATCGCCCAATTATCTTCAGTAGAGCGACTAGTAGTTTGGTTACAGTCGTCGTTCATTTAAAATGAACAGACGGACGGATGGTCGGACATCGTAAAATCGACTCAGAAAATAATTCTGAAAACCAAAAGAAAACCAAAAAATCCATAAAAAAAATTTACGATTGTCAATTTATGAATATGAGCGTAGAGTTATTTCCCATACATTTTTACATTTAAAAATCGTTGAGCGTTGCTGCCATCAGATAGAATCAATTTTAGTGTAGGCCCAGAATAAGAGCGCAGTGATTTTTTCCATACATTTTGACATTTAAAAATCGCTGGGCGTAGCTGTTGGGAGATATAATCTATTTTATTTTAATGGCGGTTTTTGTTATTCTCCCATTTTTTCTTTCTCATACTCTCACCAATGTTTTCAACTCTATTGTTATTTTAGCTGGTGTTCACTACATTTTGTAATTTTAAAGAGTACAGCTAACAAAGGCAATCATTGGCTCTTCTGACTCTTTTTCTATTTTTTTTGCAAAAAAAAAAATAAAATTTTTAAATTATTAAAATTTTGTTTTTTTTTATGTAACTGAGATATGTAACATTATTAGTAGCTCGTTAATTCATCGTTTAGTATTGTATATTATGTTTGCAGTAAACTAAGAGACATATGAGTGGCATAAAGTCTCCATGTTATATATAACACATGCTCAATTATGTCGCTGCAGCTGTACGTCGTTATTTCGGGCGCGTTTTTGCTCAGAGCGATAATCGCTAGCCTCTGCGCTGTTATTCTGGGCCGACACTTATTTTAATTCCAGTTTTTTGTTATTCTCTCATTTTTTGTTCTCCTACTCTCAGCAATGTTGTCAATGTTATTGTTATTTTTGGTGGTGTTCAATACATTTTGTAACTTCAAAGAGTATAGTTAACAAAGGCAGTCTATGGCTCTTCTGACTAATTTTTTTATTTTATTGCTAAAAATTTATAAAATTTTTAAATTATTCAACTTCGATATTGAACACATTTAGTAGCTCCCTAGTTCATCTTTTAATAATGTATATTAAGTTTGCAAGAAACTAAGAGGCATATAAAAGGCGTTAAGTCTATTTGTTATATAGGATCTTTGCTAAATTATGTGGCTGCCCCTGTTCGTCGTTATTTTCTCAGAGCGACCTCTACCCTGTTGTTCTGGGCCGATACTTATTCTGGGCCTACGATATTGCGATATTCTGAGTCAGATGCTAACTAATTTTCTCGCCTCACTAAAACGAATTTCCAGGCGGGTTCCCTTCCATAAATGATGATAAATTTTATATTTTTAAATGAAAATTTATATTGAAACACCTTTTAAATAAAAACTATTCCATTAGTTAGTATTCTCTGCACAAACTTTTTAAACTCTAAAGTAAAAATGTAACACTTTTATCGCCGATATTTATTTTTTTAATTTATGGACTAAAAACTCTAATTGCTTAGTTTTCATTTAATTTTTTTATTTTCCTAAGTAGATTTATGTTTTAGATTTTGTATATTCAAAACAGTTTTGAATTTGTTTATTTTTTTTTTTGTTATTCTTTTTTGTTTTTTATTTTAAGCCTTTTGATTTTTTTTGTTTGTTTTGCAGACATATTTTGTATTATTTTTATTTTTTTCCAACTGCATTGCAGACTAAAAACATCTATAAATTTTAACTCATGTGATGCAAAATGACATTTTTATTGCTATTATTTTAAAGTAATTTACAAAACTGTAAATTCATTTTTTACTGCCATTCACAACAATAACGACAAAACAACATTAAAGACATGAAAAAAGCCTAAAAACACAAAATACTAAGTACCAGTTTAATAGTAAGAAGTAAGATCGAATTTTTTCTTAACGCTGAATCAGAAATTTTCATTTTAAATTTCTAACTTAACAAATAATTAAGACCAAAGTCGTTCTTAATTCTGACTGCAAAACTGGCCCTGAATGTTACAGGGGAATAGAGAAAAAGTGTCAGGTTTGCTAATGTAGTTTAATGGATTATCATAACTGGAGTCAATACTCGAAGTTCTACTCATAGTATACTATAGTAGCCCAACTCATTAAAAAATTGAGAGCTTGTCCCTATCTCATTTATTTGTAGTGGTATTAAGAACCATATGTACAAGTAAAATTACGAACACTACTTCATTTTTTCAAATGACAGAAAATGAGTAAAGCTACTATATTATACTATGGTTCTACTGCAATGATATATTTTTATTTGAATTTGTATTAAATATTCTTGTTATTGTAGGTCCAGAATAAGAGCGCAGAGTTTTTTTTTATACAATTTGATATTTAAAATCCACCGAGTGGTGAGTTCATCAGATAGAATCTATTTTATTTTAATTGAGGTTTTTATTATACACTCATTTTTTCTTTCTCATACTCTCACCAACATTGCCAACATTATTGCTATTTTTGGTGGTGTTCACTACATTTGTGATATCAAAGAGTATAGTTAACATAGGGAATCTATGACACGCCAAACTCTTCTAAATCCCAATGCGAAAAATTTATAAAATTATTAGCTCAAAAGATTAGATATTGAACATATTTAGTAGCTTGTTAAATATTTCGTCTTTTTATAAAGTATGTTAAGTCATAAGAGACTCTCTTGATAACTCATTAGAGTTATAAAGTCTCTTTGCTACATATTATCCATGGTACATTTTTCCATTGCCGCTGTTCGTAGTTATCTAGGGCGCGTTTTCCCAGAGCGACAACAGCTAGCCTATCCGCCGTTATTCTGGGCCGACAACTAAACTGTTCGCATTTGTTTTGAAGAGAGTCATTAAAAACTAATAAAAAATTGATGTTGTTAAGATAGCAAAGCAAATTTCAGGAAATTGTTTAGATTACCGTCTTTGATATAGTTAAATAATAGTCTAACTATATACTTAACTGAAAACCAATAATTAGCAAAAATATTAATAATCTTTTTTTTTTAAAAGTCCCTCAAATATTGTTATAATACAATTTATATTTATATAAATAAAAAAAATTAATTATATTAGGGTGCATAGGAAAAAATTAAAAGCATTAAATTCAGCTTATTTGATTTTTTATACTTTCAACAGTGTTTTTGTTATGAAAAAAAATTAGTTTAGTAAATGAGGTGAAAAACGTTTTTAGATGTGAAAAGCATTTTTTAAACTGAAGAACAATTTTTGTGGTGAAAATTAATTTTGAGGTGATTATAAAATATAAAATTATATAGTTTTTCATTAAAATCTATTGAAGATGATTTAAATAGAGAACTACGTACTTTTCGTTTAAAACAAATGTATAGGGTGTTTTTAAGCCCGATAGAACTTACGAAAGGGTTGACAACCAACTGCTCTCACTTTTTGACATTTATGATCAGTATACTCTATACGCTACCAAATTATCCAAATTAAAAACAATAACAGAAAGCTGAATAGGAAAGAAAACAATGAATTAGTTACATTACACGCAAGGCCTCACTTAGGTGAGATGGATAAGCGATCGCACCTTAGTATAGTTACGTTTGTAATGTTAAAATAGCAACATGTTCAATTCTTGCAGCAGACGGGTTGTTGAAAAATGATCATATAGAGCCAACCTGACAATAAAATAAAAACAATAATAAAATTTAATGGAAAATCACTGATGAAGCCTGTCGATAGAGAAAGCCAGAAACTAGCTCTAGTCTGATTTGAAAATTAATGTGTTTATAATTTTTAGAGAAAAGATGAATTCTCCTTTTTAGCCTCAAACCTACTAAAATAAGAGAATTTTGTTTGGAATTTACAACTTAAATTTACAGTACATTATTTTGGTTTAAAAGTTCTTAAAATTTAATTTCCTTTTCTAATACTTATTGCAAAGGCAATTTCAGTTTGAAATCCAAGGCCTAAAACGTATTTGAAAATTCAATTTGTGCGTTGAACACTTATGTCGACGGCAACTAACAACAAGATATTTTATATGTCTATTTATAATAATAAAAAAAAATTTTAATTTTTAGAAGAAAAAAATATTTTCCAAACCCAAGAACACCCTCAGAAGAAGGACCTATAAAACTAACAAATTTTTTTCTTAGCACCCTAGTATACATTACATAGAAACGCAATCAAACATCTTTGTGGTCAGTTTTTAATTCTAAAAAATGTATTTTACAACTGATTAAATTTTGTACAAATATCAAAAGTTTAATTTATGGTATTCACAATATTTAAAATGAAATAGTAATTTGACTGTGCGTACAAGTACTCGTACTACATACTCATATGCTGCAGCACTACGTAAATAGGGTATATTAAGTTTGTGTTGATGTTTATAACACTAAATAATATTGGCCTTAGACACACCTTTTGAGTGGACTTAGCCATGTCCGTCTGTCTGCCATTTGTTCTGGGTCACAAATACTATGATATTTTGATGAAATTTGATACTCTAACATATATCGGACTAAAGATTCTTATTAGAGTTGGTCCATGTTTTGACCTAGTGCCCATATAAAGGTCCCCCAAAAATGGGTCTTGTGATTGTGCTCTCGCTACAGGTCACAAATATTAATATATATTGATGATATATTTTCCTCAGGCCGACTTACATCGGCCTATTGGTTTTGGTTACAATCGGTTACTCCTTACACCCAGTGTCCACACAAAGGTCCGAAAAAATTGGCATTTAAAAGTCGCACTTTACAAGTCGCAGATATTAAGATGTATCATTGAAATTTCATACATAGACTCTTATCGGCCCAAGGACAAAGCCTATTGATTTATAATATAACTTTCTACCATTTTGCTGTAGACTACCATGTAGACGGCTTGCTTAACTTTTTTACGCGTTTTAACTAATATATGTAACTTGTTTTTAAAATTATTTTTATACTACAATACCACGCTAAGTACTATTTGAGTAGACAAATTGTGAATACCGCTATTGTGTTTTATTTTAATACTCGGAGTAAACACTCATTTATATTTAAAATTTAATTACCGCCACACAAAAGTGATAATGTGTATTTTTTTTTTTTTTAATTTAATTTTTGCTTCATTTTGTTAATTACGTTTAAGCATGCACGCAAAATTTTACAGATATTTTTTCTTCGAACAATAGTAAATAATACAATAATAAAATAAAACCAAACGAAACAATGCAAAACATGCAATGTTATTGTTAAATTTGGTAGAAAAATAACAACATTTTTTTTACTACATTTTATATAAAAATAGGCAAAATTTTTAAAAATGTTAGTTGATTTTAAGTAACTAATTAAGAATATTCATCATGAAAATTTTAGTTAAATTTATATTTTTAGCAACATTAGCAGTGATTTTGCAAGAGGTGAGTGAATTTATTAAATACATACTAGAAAAAAATATTAACTCAATATATTTTTAGACCTTAGCCGAAGATGATGATCGGGCTGCTGCTGTAAAGGAGTTTTTAGAAAAATCTGAGCAGTGTAAAGAAAAACTTGGTATTACCTCTGAGGAAGCAGAAGAAGCGCAAAGAGCCCATGAAGAAGGTTCAGAAATTGATAACAGATTCAAATGTTTTGCCCATTGTATTGCTGAAGAAATGGACATTTTGGACTCGAATAATAAATTTGATGTGGAAAAAATGGAAAAGAAACATAAAATGGCAGACGATGAACTTGAAAAAATCAATGAGTGTAAGGCCTTGCATGACATCGAAGATAAAGATTGTGAATATAGTTTCAAAATGATGGGCTGTATGATGGCAAAGTAGATAATGAAAAATACGATTAAATTAATAACACTTTAGTTTTTATATAATCATTGGAAAAAAAATAACATATGTGGTGTTCTATTTTAAATGTCTTAATAAACTTGATAATGATTTGTAAAATAACCTAGCAAAATTTTAAATTTATCTCTTTCTACCAGCAATTCTATAGAGAATATTTTGTAGATGTTAGAAATAATCTTAGAAATAAATGTGGGAAATGTAAAGTATACAAAATTGGGTTAAATATAACCATTTTTAATATTATACCAAAGCAGTATTTTTCCAGTAATTGTTGGGTTTTTTTTAAATTTTTTTTTTAAGTTTTTTAGTTTATATTTGTTATTATTAATATAATCATATACTAAATTGTTTTTTTAATTTTATAAATGGCTTATAAAACTAATTTTTCATACAAAATTCGTTTTATAAACGTGTTACAAGATTTTCAAATTATTATGCATAAGCATTTTAGTTTGCAAATAAAAACCTGAAAATTGTATTGCATCTTCAATCTATAAACAAGTAATAACTGAAGAATTGTTTGACCATATAACATAAACTACCCAAGAAAATTTTCTGTTCCAAAGAATCAGTTATAGAATAGCTACTTTTCAATTGTAACGCCCATGATTTTTGTTTGAAAGTGTCCCAAAAGCAATTACTTTTGTAGCTCCAAAGTGGAACCGGTTGCCCTAGAATCAGTTCTGGTACCAGTTCTAGAACAAGCAGAAACTAATATTTTTCAGTGTATGAACTTTGCTTCAAAATAACTTTTTTTTTAATATCTAACTAGTCAGTTGTTATAAAATTTCTCATATTCATATAAAAATTGTTTGTTTAAATTTATAATCCTCACAGTTATTATCATATAGTATTTTAACAATTAAATATATAAAATATTTATGTAAATATTATATTTTATAGAAATATAGTCATTAAATAATGATCATTGTTTGGCCATATTTTAAGTGAGAAAAAAGTCGTAAAATGCACACACGTGTTAAAAATTCATTTTAAAAAACAAATAAAAAATAACAACAAAAGCCTTCATTCACAATATTTACGAAATAAAAACAGAACAAAAACAACAATTTTAAGTTTTGTAAAAAAAATATGAACAAAATAATTTTTTTAGCTGATTTTTATGAATAAGCCAAAAATAGAAAAAATAACATTTAAAGTGTAAATAAAAAATAAAAGCTGTCATATATTGCAAAACCAAATATTTTGTTGCATAAAAAAGTTTAGACATTTTAAACAATTTAAAGGGGATAGATAACCAACGCAAGTAGTATGTATAACAATATAATTTTATATAAATTCGCACAAAAAAAAATATTATTATACTTATCAAAATATGATGCTAAGTGGTAATAAAATGATAATCAGTAATCATAATATAGTCAGCTAGAATCATACTCTGATGATTGTATATTCCCAGTTATGATCAACCGTGTTTTTTCTTTGGGTGTTTTTATAAATTATGAATTTATATTAATTTTAAACTAGACTCTAATAAAATAGTTTTTAAAGGTAATACAATATCGTATATCATTAGTTTGTAATTAGTGGCTTATCTCTGCCATACTTCTCCAAATATTTAATTTTTTGCTTTCATATACATACATATTAATTCAAGTGAAAAACAAAACTAAAAAAAAAGCGGTCCCCTAAAAAGTTTTAATTTTTTGTTAAACTTTTAGTCTAGGCCATAAATTGCAAAAACAATAACAAAACTAAACAGCAAAATATGTATGATTGAATACATCATATTTAAAATAAAAAAAAGAATATACTATAAGACTTAATTGTCATTTTCAATGTTTGGCAGAATTAAACAAATAATAACAATGGCACAACAAATAAAATATTTAAATAAAACCATAAATAAAATGCACAAATTTTATGCATAAAATAACACCATTTATATTTTTATACTACAATATGTAGTATTTTATGGCATTCTACAACAGATGACTTTCGATACATAGAGAAAAAAATTTAAAAGAATGTTTTATCATCGTTCATCATTCACCGATGACACAAGTCTAGTGCCAAGCTGAAGTTTAGGAAAGACAATAAACCTCGATTGGCTGTCCCATAAATAATTTTACAACCTAATTTTGCAGCCATCGCGGTCTGTGCTAATTTTTCAGCCTTCTCAATCCGTTCTAAGTATTCTAAGTAGTTTAGCCAACTTCTGAAAGCATAAAGGCACCGTGCGCGTTGTAAAAACGGTAAAAAGAGTATTCACAAATGGTAGACAAATGCACGAAAGTAAATTTTAAAATATCACCGTGAAGGCACAGGTAAAAAGCACCAAAAACTAGCAGAAAAGCATCAAAATGACACTATGACTCTAATTTTACAGCATTCAAGATTCGTTTTGATTTTACAGCTTTCGCGGTCTGTTCTAAATTTACTATTCTGTTATATAGGGTGTTTTTTTAAGCGCGATGGAACTTACGAAAGGTTGACTATACTCTGGCAAATCATCATGAATAAATTGACGCTTGAACAGATTTACTTTGAAAATAAGTCATCAATTCGCGCAACTTATAGACGCAAAATTGTATTCAGCGATCAGGCTCATTGTTGGCTTAACGGGTTTTAGTAAACAGAATTGCCGTATATGGTGTGGAACCAATCCACAACCGACTCTACAGTCTACATTACGTACAGAAAAGGATGTAATGGAGCCCTTTTCTGAACTCCATTATGTCCATTACAGACGGCAGCGCACCGTTTGGTGTGGTTTACAGGCTGATGGCATCATTGGACCTCGTTTCTTCAAAAATGTAGCCGGAGCTCGCGTTGCGGTCAATGGAGATCGTTAACACACCGTGATCAATGATTTTTTCGTTTGAAAATATGGATGACATTGATCCGGGAGAGATGTGGTTTCAACAGAATGTCGCTAGGTACCATGCGGCGATCGCAAACATCGACTTATTGAAATCATAAATTTGGCGATAAGTTGATTTCGACAAATGGACCTTTCAATTGGCCTCCAAGGTCATGCGATTTGATACCTCTCGATTATTTGCTGTGGGGTTACATGAAGTTACTGGTTTATGCTGATAAACCAGAAAAAATTGACGCCTTGGAGGCCAACATTGTTCGTGTTATTCGTGGCATACGGCCAGCAATGCTCGAAAAAGTGGTCCAAAATGGGACGTCCAGAATACGCTTTGTCGTTATTATATTTTTACGACGACACACTAACACACACTCAAAATATTTAACAAATTTTTGCCATATTTTTACATAAATAATGGTTGCCTATCAGAACAGAGTTGTAGAAATTCATATCAGAGCTGCAAAAATTCGTACTTTGTTTACAAAAAATTTTGTTTAGTTTACAAAAAAGTTAGTTTAGAAGAAATTTAATTGAAACTTAAAATAGAGAAATTACCGTAAAAAGGCAAAATTAAATACAATAAAATGAAAAACAAGAAGAAAAGAATTATTGCTAAAACAATTAAATTGGTAAAGAATTATAGCAAAACAAATACAACCACATTCTTGTTTTGCTTTCCTCTTTTATTAAACGTCACAAAATTTCGACGTTGGATTTAAATTCATCGCGAGTACTTTTGCCATTGTCGGTCGACAGTCGACCCAGTTGTAATTAAGCTGTATAGTGGGCATTAGACCGTACCTCAAAAAAAAAGTTCGCCGTACACCCTCCAATATGAAATATTTTTGCAAGGCAATTTCAAAAAAAAATTTTTTTTTTTTTTCCCGAACGTAGGGGTCGCCTTTTTCAATTTTTCGTTAAAATTTTGCAAAAATACTTCATATTGGAGGGTGTACGGCGAACTTTTTTTTTTTTTTGCCTGTAAGGCGGTACGCTCATGCCCACTAGATGTTAAAAACGATATACTTGTGTAGACCAAATAGCTTTCAGAATCACAGAATTTTCAACAAAACGGCATCAATTTTCTTTTTAGCATATTTTTTGATAAATTGATTGAATATTTTAATTACATAATAAAATAACTTACATGGGAATAATAAAAGAATATTAAAAATTTTTCGGTTGCCATTACCGAATTATGCTTACTACAACTGAAATTTCGTTGTCACAGTCAAATTAGTTGTGCCTCAATTGGTTTTCTGTTGTCACAACTGAAAAATTAGGCTATTATTAATTAGGCGCTGCAAATGCGGTTGTAAGCACCAACCAGTTTTCTGGGTATAGTTCCGACACAGTTTTCTTTAGTAATGTTGTTCGCTTCAGTTCAAAAGTTCGCTTGTGAAAGGGTTAAACAAATTTTACTATAGATTTTCCTAAGTTTTTTTTCTCTTTATTATTTAAACCATTATTTATTTAATCCCATTTTAGTCTGTTTTTAATTCCCAGTTTTTTTTTTTTTTTTTTTTTTGTTATCTTATTTATTACCATAAGTTTTCTGTAATTCTTTCCGTCTATTATGTTCATTCTAAATCTCGTGTCATTTTCATTTTAATTGAAAAATCCCTTTTTTAATCTCAATTTTCTAGTACAAATTTATGGGTGTCCCTTTTCGTTCATTGTGAACATACATATGTTAATCTTTATATGAATCACATTTTTTTTATGCCGGTAATATTGTTATATTGGCTTACTTAAGGTAATAAGCCGTAAATTTTATAACCAACAATGATGTGTGTCAGGTTTTTTTCTGCCTTGAGGTTTTGTAAATAAAATGTACGTACGTATGCTTAAAAAGGAAAGAAGTAATAAACTTCAAATACCTACAAACCATTGCAAATCAAGTTATTTTTTAAATGTAAGCTATTTAACATGACAATAAAAGTTTTAGGCCCAGTTTTATAGTCAGAACTGATAACGATTTTTTCTCAAAAATTTTACTTAAATTTCTAATTTAATCTAATTTAAGAAATATTTAGAACAAAAATTATTCCTATTTCTGACTAAGAAACAGGCCCTTAATTTAAAACTTAGAAGAAAATATTTTTAATAAAAGCCATACAAAATTTTAAAATACCTAAAATAACTTGAAATTTTAACAATATAATTACATTTTAAATATGTTGTCTATGTTGGTGTGTGTGTGTGTCCAAACTTTTGTTCCTTTTTGATTTAACTTACAGATATTGAAAATTTTGCAAATTAATTACAACCACAAATGACAACAACAGCGCTAACAATACGAAAAAAAACAAGATGATTTTAATTAAAATAACTTATTCAAGTGTAAATTGTACGCCCTCAATACATAAAAGTAGCGGTCATGGATGTGGAAGACTATGACACCCATATTTACAATTTATAGACTTGCAATTAAAAAAAAAAAAAAAACAACAGAAAACAATAAAAACAGTATTTATCACAATTTAATACTCGTATGTATGTGGTGTTGGCTGCAAATATCACTAACACTGCCCTGAGTAAAACACTCTTTGATACAATAATATTGTAATGAGCAGGGCAAGAGACATCATGAAAATACAGGCTTAGAACAGTATAAACGGCAACGATTTATTAATGAATATTTTGTTCAGTATTTTGTAAAAATGCATATATTTGCATATTTTGCTAAAAACCCATATTTTCAAGCATATTTTCCATATTTTATTAAAACTTAATTTTTGCACAATATATATTTTTTAAAAAAAATTTTAGTTTGTTCAAATATAAATATTTTTTTTAGGTCTTGTTTTACTACGTAGAGGAAAATGTCAGATAAATTCAATTACTAACCTTTCGATAATGACAACTAACAGCTTTCAATGTTTAAACTACGTTTTAGGACAAGATGCTACTAAACAATAATTGACAATATTTAAAACCTGCAATAAATAAATAAATAAATAAATAAATAAATAAATAAATAAATAAATAAATAAATAAATAAATAATAAATGCATATTTTTGAAATTTTGAATACATATTATTTTGAATTTTTATTACACACATACATATTTTTTATATATATATATATTCGTTCCTTTTACTCCTGCAAGGAGCATAGGGCCGCAACAAGATTATCCCAATACGTTCGATCTGATGCACGGTGTTTGACTTCATTCCAACGAAGGTGTAAGTTGGATATTTCGGTTTCAATTTGCCGTTTCCAGGTGTGTGCTGGTCTTCCTATACGTCGACTGCCTTGCGGGTTCCAGTCTATAGCTTGTTAATTTTTTATACAATATATTAACTTCCTCGCCCTGTTAGTGTCTATATACTCTTCTTTTTGTAGTTTGACAGGCTACTTATAATATTAAATTTTTATTTACATTTAAAATTAAATTTATATAATTCAAGTCATAAAGTTTTGTAGTATTGATTAAATTTTTAATTGGTCCAATTGCAAAATAATGAATACAATCCAAATTATTTCATTAATATTTTATTGGGTGTATAACTTATAAAAATACGGGATTTACAACAGATGGCGTATGGCTTTTACACATGGTTTGTGTCCCTAATAACTTATATGGCATTTTGGAGGATAACCATCTGTCATTTATTTTCACTTAGTTATTGAACGAAATAGTGTAACTATTAAACAAAGTTTAGATAAAAACTTATAAACAACTGATGCAATTATATCCAGCCATTTTTCGAATGAAAAAGTATAAGGATCACACTAAGTTATATATTACCATATAATTTTTTTAGTTGGATATATATGGTCTCTCATGAAGAATATTTTTGATATGCTATACGATACAATTACGTCTGTTTGTTTATGCTAGTTTTTACTATTTTTACTAGTTTTTCTCTTAAATTCGTTTTTGACGTGAACTTTGCTAATTTTTTAATTCAGTTGCTTCTATTTTCTACTTTTGATATGATTTCCCTCTATTCCACTTGAAAATAATTGTATTTTTGGAAATTCGCTCGTAATTTCTAAGTTTACTATTTTTTACTATAAATGTAAACAAACAGACCCTATATGTTGCTCCATGTCAATTGTTTCGATTTCCATCCAGAGAGATAAGAAGATTTTTTTTTAATTTATTTTAATTTTTTTCTTGTTAAAACTTTAAAAACTTAACCCAGTTAGCAACAACTGAATTTAAAAATTCTTTATACGAAACGAGAAATTATATGTTGTTCCATGTCAGTGGTGTCAAATCCCAGCTGGGGAGATAAAAAAAAAGTTTTCTAGTCTTTTAATTAATTTTTGATATTAAATGAGATATAATTAGATATCATTATATCTGGTTCCATGTCGATGGTTTCGAATTTCGGCAAGGGAATAAAACCAGAATTGTTTTTTTTTTAATTTATTTTCATTTTCTTTTTAACATTTTTAAACAAAACTTTAAAAATTTAACCCATTTTAGCAGTGTTCTGTAACCAAGTTTAAATTATCGGTTTTAATTTTAAAAATTACTTCAAAATATTTACTTTTCAATGACGAGTGGCGCTTTTTATAAATTCCATATCGCGAGTACAAGAGGGCGGACATTATTTATTTAAGTGACTGATTTCACCTAAAACTTTTCACACAGTTTCACTAATAAGAATCTGAAGTTAGATTTTCAAAATTCAAAATGAAGAATCCAATAAATTAAAAAAACGCTACTATGGATCCGCATTTTAAATTTTTAAAAAAGATTTTCAGGTTTTTATTTATTAAGCACCGTAAGCTGTTTTTCATGTGAAAAAATTTCATTCGAACTTAAAAGGCCTCAAAAGTTAATTTGAATTCTAAAATTCAAAAATTTTTTATTAGAAGACAAGAATAAACACAAAATATCACATTTTCACAAGAAAAATAATAATACATACATAATTTTCACGTGAAACTGATTATCGTGAAAAATAACTTTTTTTATGGAGTATAACAGTTTTTTCATGTGAAATCGAAGCAACCCAGCAAAAAATACTGCTTGCTTGGAAGCAGATTCGACAGGGAAAGAAAATAGTATAGCGCTTGCATTATTACTGATATAAGGCATGATTTTTATTCGAGATAGCTCGCGTGAAAGCACTTGTTTCGATATCCGATATGCGCTTCTATCATAGCTCCAAATAATGGCATGAAATCACAGCTTTTAGCTAGTAAATTCGGTTGTCATTGTCATTCTTTCGTGCTTTGTTAGAGCGATAAAGTGTGATAAACAAAACTTTATTGCCTTTTTTAACACACTACTGCAAGCTATAAATCCTCAGAAGCAGTAAACGAAGCAGAAAAGAAGCACTAATCATTTTTACTGCTTCCGAATTTCTGCTGGGAACTTACTTTGCGTTAACCCCAAAAATCCGTTAGCAAAAAGCTAATCCGATCATTTTTAAAAATCAGCCACATTAAAATTAAAGAAACTCGATCGGCAATAAAAATTAAATTTTTTTTAAATAAATTTTTTAAACTTTTAAATTGAAACATTTTTTTTTTTGTCCCCAATAAGTCACTTTGTCCTTATACATTTCTGACACTGTTGATAACAACAAATAAAAATGTAATTTTTTTTTGTTTTTTTAGCAACAGGAACTTTTATATTTTTTAAGTTGTTGTGAATGAGAGAAAAATTAAATTAAAAGTTCTGTTTAATATTCTCTTCTGTTTTACTTTCTTTATTTAGTACTTTAATAAATTTTTTCTGTAGGTTCAGAAAAAAGTGGTTGGAATTATATTTTGTTGCTGTTGTAATTTTAATTCCTTTTGCAATTGTCTGATATTGTTGTTGATGTTTAATTAAACGCAAGTGTTTCCATTAAAAAAAATAAATTGCCCTTTTATTAAGTTCCAGTTATTGCTGTTGTTGTTGTTATTGTCGTCGTTTTTCTATCTGTACGTCTTTATGAATCTTTCTTTAGACAAGGCTGTGTTCATGTGTATGTAAGTAATTTTTAAGTATGTAGTTGTTTTTTTTTTCTCTTATTGTATTTATACAACCTCAATGTACAACATGCAACCGATGTCTCTTGTACAATGACTGCAAAGAATGCATATGAAATGGGATTTTTTATATATACTCTGCTCCACTGTGAGGCATATCATAATTTCACGTTCCTCCCGAATACGATCATCGTTCGAAATTTTAATATTATTTTTTTTTTTAGTTAATGGTTAAACTGATTTCGTATAAGTAAATTTTTTAACTTGCCAACCGATAGAACTGCTATTAAATAATTATTTTCAATGCTTGTTCTTTTTTTATATATTGTAAAAATTATTTCGTTATCATTCTCTTTGTGCATAAGTGTAGAATGAATGCAATAGTTAGTCACTTTCATGTGGTATTGTAAATACGGTTTGAGAGCATTTAAAAGTAATTTTGTATGGGAGTAATTTTCTTTTACATTTTTTGTAGTTCAAAGAAGTGTGAACAAGTTAATTAAATTTACTTGTACATAAAACACTAATAAATATTTAACAAACTGACTTTATTAAAAGCAAACATAAAAAAAATTAATAAATTAAAGGCAAAGTAATGAAGTAATAAATAACGATCAATACATTCTTATTTAATTTAAAATAAAAAAATACATTATATATCTGAAAATATTCAGAATATTAGACTTGACTACCGTAGATATAAAATTGGTTTGGAAATGGCTTATTTTTATTTTATAGAGAATTTACCTTAAGTTTATAATATTACATATTATGATTTTGATATTTTTTATAATCTTGATCATTTACACTGTCCATGGATAATCTCGCTAATTTAACAAGGTTGTTGCCACAATCAGCCATAATCTTGTTTCAACAAGATTATGTCTGGAATGTTAGGCTATTTTTTTATTGTAGCTATGTTTTCGACTTAACTATATCCTTTAACTCATAAAGAAAAATCAACGTGCATAAAACCGCGTTTAACTAACACCTTACTTTTTGTATGTACGTTAACTTTCAACACGGATAATTATCAACGTTGAAAACTCAACGTTTTCATGCATCTAACGTAACTTATTCGCGTTACTTTCCTTGGTAGTACCTCCGGACAAACTGTGGTGGCCTTTTCATTCTTTGGTATAAAATTATAAAATTAATCGTACTAACTCGGAAGAACTGGAGGCTTAATTGATAGACCAAATTCTAAGTACCAGACTCGGCTAGAAAGCAAACAGTTTGAAGAGTACAATTTTAAGACCCAAGAAAAATTAAAAAGCCCAAGAATTCACTATAGCCAATTTGGACTTATCTCGGGAATTGTAGATTCGATATTTTCACAATGCCGCCCAGATAATTACTGATTCGGGAACCTAACAGTCAGTATATAGTCCAGAACCCCGATCCATTCGGAATTTAACCTTTTTACAGAATGTGTATAACAAAATTGTTGTGGTTGTCCACCAATTGCAAAACTTTATCCTGCGTAACTGTAATAAAAAATTTCAACTCCTTTGCTTTTTCCTTCTTTATTTTCTAGAAAAAAAATAAGAAAAACGGAATTCATTAACTTTGTTTACTTTAAACGGTATTACACGTCATTTTCACTGTTTTTCATTTTCATATTTTCATTTTTTTTTATAAAGATTACACTATGCACAAAAACTTATCAAAATATCTGCAGTCATCTTACCATCAAAAACATGATTTACTATTCTTCGGATACAAGTTCTAAAGTCCCAGCAGAAATTCGGAAGCGGTTAAAATGGTTAGTGCTTCTTTTCTGCTTCGTCTACTGCTTCTAAGGATTTATAGCTTGCAGTAGTGTGTTGCCTTAGAAAAAGGCAATATAGTTTTGTTTACCACACTTTATCGCTCTAATAAAGCACGAAATAAGGACAATGATAACCGAATTTACTAGCTAAAAGCTGTGATTTCATGCCATTATTTGGAGCTATGATAGAAGCGCATATCGGATATCGAAACAAGTTCTTTCACGCGAGCTATCTCGAACAAATTATATTACCAATAATGCAAGCGCTGTACTATTTTCTTTCCCTGACGAACCTGCTTCCAAGCAAGCAGTATTTTTTGCTGGGGTACGATAGCATTATTTTGTATTTGAAAAATCAACAAATCTGTATACTTTTACTAACTGAAAAACTTCCACATTCTTCAAATGAGTTCCTTTTTCTTAAGGCCTTGATTCTGGTGTATTTTAGTCTTTTAAAAACTTGGAAGTATGTAACATGTATTCTCATTGAAGCACATTCTTTCAGACAAATTCAAACAAAAACTGTTGAAGGCAATACCATGATTCCACAAAAGCCCTTCAAATTTAAATACATTTAAAAGCTTCAAGATTTTAATTATTTAAAAAAAATAGCAATAGCGGTAGAAATACCTAAGATATCTATACTTTGGGAGCACAGTATTTCTTTAAATATTTATTATAAATTTGCAGCTATGCTAGTTAATCCGTTTACGACCGACACATATTTACAGATAAAATCTATTATTTTCTATAGCAAAACTAAAAAATGACTTAATTAAGTAAAATTAAAAAATATTTTAAAAAAAATTGTAATTTTTAGTGACAATAAAAATATCAAAATTAAGACGCTTTATAAATAATCTGGATCTACTTTCCTTCATATTGATATATGCAGTTGGGGAGACATTATAGCACCAAAGATGCAAACATAATTGATTTTCTTTTCGAAGTATTAATCTTTTTATAAAAGGATTATTTTTCACAATATTCTCTCATTTTCTTGTTTTTTTATTCTTCTACCAATGTTGCCAACCTTTTTGCTGTTTTTTTTTTTTGGTGTTTCACTACATATTTAATATCAAAAAGTGAGATTAACAGAGAGAATCTATGGCTCTCCTTACTCTTCTTTACTTTAATGCATATAATTTACAAAATTTTTAAAAATTATAACTTTTGAAATATTATAAAACCTTCAAAACTGATGAATTCATTAAATAATTGAGTTCGAGGTCATTTAGATTTTAATATAAAATATATTTTATTACTAACTGCACAATTTTCTTGAGCTTAAGGTTTGTTTGTTATATATAAAAAGTTTTTTATTTTCAATATTTCGCTACTCCAATGTGTAGCATCTTCAGGAAATAACAATTTTGTTCATAATTTGTTAATTTAATTGTTATTTCCTGAAGATGCTACACATTGGAGTAGCGAAATATGGAAAATAAAAAACTTTTTATATATAAAAAACAAACCTTAAGCTCAAGAAAATTGTTCAGTTAAAAATAGAAAAATAAAGTTAAATAAACGAGAAGAATATATTTTATTACTTTATATCATCGATATTTCGTGCTTCGTTGAATGACATGCTCAGAGTTTATACAATATAAACAACAAGAACAACAAATAATTAAAAATATTACCTCTGTACTATTTTCAATGTATTTTTGACTTGTGTGTTGCTCAACGGTATTATTTTTAATTGTTTCTAATTTGGCTGCTAATGTTAACATAAACCCTGAGGATGTCGTTCAATGAATGATAAAATATCGGTAATGTAAAAGAAAAAAAGAAATTATATATTGAAAACTAAATAAACTCGAGCATAATTATTTACTTTCAAAAATGTTGGTAAAATTGGTGAAAGTATTAAATACCGTTGTTAAAATAAAAATAGATTCTATCTCACGACGGAACCGCTCGCCGTTTTTTTTTTTTTTAATATCAAATTATATGGAAAAAAAACTCTCCGCTCTTATTCTGTAACAATTTATGTACAAAATTAGTGTTGTTCCCATTTAGTAAAAGTAAATTTAATGGGTTAACAAACACAGAATCCTTAAAAAATAATTTCTTATTTATATAAGTATAAGACCAAAAGTACTTTGGTGACAAATTGCTTTTGTTTTATGTTAACGGTCACAAACGTTTATTTTACACTCTCTTTTCTTTTCTTCAGACTAACTTAATGATTTTTTAAGTTTTAAATTTTTGGTTATAGTCAACAGTAAAGTAAAAATGTGCATTTAGGTACTGAAATGAAGAAAAATTACCATAATGTTTTTCAAAATAGTTGAAGATCTAGCAACTTAAAAAAAACTAAGGTTCATTGATCTAATATAAATTACTTTGTATTAGGATTGAGACAAAAAATAAAACCACAGCTAAAATCCAGCTTTATTTTAATTACGTTCTTACATTATATTACTTAAACATTAAAAATTGTAATTATTGCTTAAGTAGGAAACTTAGTTTGAAAATTTCTTATTTAAGTAAAATTTAAGTCAAAATTTCTAGTGGTAAATATTTTTGTAATGAAATACATAGAAATTTAAAATGCTAAAACTACAGTTGGAAAAATCACTATTTTTAACTCGGGAAGCTTTTGATGTTCTTTTTTGGCTCAATGACTGGATCGGCCACTTATATTCTGCGCATCCAATACTTTGAAGTGTCCTTGTTTTAGTACTCCTCAATCTAAATTATTTTCCTTAATTTAATACAATTTTTTAATCTTCAGTCTGTAGACTTTAAATTTTAAAAGATATTTATCTTATACTTCTAGACGGTAGCATTATTTTCTATTAAGAAACTCTTTTGAGAAAAAAAAGAAAACTTTTTTCTAACAAGCAATTACATTCATACAATATTTAATTGAAAGAAGTGTAATAAATGCCAAAAAAAAGTGTTAGATAAAACTTTTTTAATTACAAGAGTGTTTTTTTTCGATTCTTAACTGGAAACACAAAAAAAATCAACAACAAATACACTGTTTCTATTAAAGATGAAATAAAAAATAGAAATTACAAAATAATAAATGCTTTTATAGTCATGTAAAAAATCCCAGAATAAACAAAAGCAGTTATTCCAAATATTTTTTATAGAACTTTAATCAAATCATGCAAATGAGCCACAGGGTTAATCTTCCTAAAATAGCTCAATATTTTATATGACCTTTAAAAGTACACTCAGAATATTTTATCGTTTAAAACAACCTAAACTGCATATTAAATTAATTGAAAACACAATTAAAAAAAGTATTGCTGAGTTTTCATTATATTCAAACCATTTTCCTATATATTTTCAAACATTGTTTAAACAATGCATAAAAGAAATAAAAATAATTGAAAAGTATGTTAAAACAATAATAAGTTTTTAATGTTTCAATGTATTTTAATTCATTCTTCAATTGAAAACAAACTTTATCTATTACTTTTTAAATAAATCTAAATCGGTTATGGAAAATATATTGTGAGTGTGCGTATTTTAATAACTTCTTTCGCATTTTTTATATCTTTAACTTGAATTTTCAAGAGAAATATCTAATATTTTAAATAATTTCAACATAGGTATTTTTTATTTAAAACTCCGATATTTGATGTGTTCGCTATAAACACAATAATTTTTATGAATATTAAAAAAAAGCCCAAAAAATACAAAAGGAAAATGTGTAAATAGTACTAAATGAGTCAGAGGAGTACCACAGTACTTTTGAGATTCAAATAGTACCATAAAAAGTACTATAGTACCAACTTTATCATCCCTGCTCTGCAGAGTGGATTTTGTTCCTTTCTTTCTCGCACATACAAAATTTTTGTATTATGCCATCTCTATTTTTGTACACTCTGCAGAGTGCAGTACTCCATCATTGTGAATGTGGCTTTAACATTTAATTGTGAAGGTATTTCGAACGTATGAGCAATATTTATTATTATACAAAAATAAATATTAATCATACGCTTACCATTACAACTACAATATTATATCGAAGGCTTAATAAGTAAATATTTATAAATATATACACTAAAGTGTTTATGCATAATAATTTGAAAAAAATATGTTCATAAAATCAATTTTGTATGAAAAGTTTGTTTTATAAGTCACTAATAAGTTTTAAAAGTGATTATGCATATAACCCTAAATATTCGTAAACATATAAGTACATTACTTGCTAACATAATTCTTATTGTGTTTCCAAATACGGGTTGTCATTGAAATTCATTTGGAAACAGTGTTTAGTATATAAATAAATATGACAACTGTAATTAGCACACAAATTATAAATTAGAAAAAGTAAAATATTCTTTGATCGTTTTTATTTACACTAAAAACAAATCTAATATAAAAGTTGGAAAGAAAAATATATGTAAACGTAAAAAACTAAGCCAAATAAGAAGCCGAAAGCAGCATTTTTTAGAGTATGAACAAAATTTTTAATAAAAACTTTTAAATATGCTTAAAGAATTTTTGAAGTATGGCAACTCAATTTTTAACGAAAATTCCCTTACATTCCCATGTAAAAAAGATAAGATCTGGCCAGATCTCAATAGATCTTACCAGATATAATTAGATCTCAAAATTGGGGACAAATTTGAGATCTAATTAGATCTGATCAGATCTAGGCATATCTGGCTAGATCTCAGTAGATCTTACCAGATCTAATTAGATCTCAAAATTGTGGACAAATTTGAGATCTAATTAGATCCGATCAGATCTAGGCATATCTGGCGCAATTGTCCAGATCACTTTAGATTTGGCACTAGATCTGTTCAGATCTTGCCAAAGGTATTATCACATATGACATATCTGATCATATTTGATGAGATCTGGTGCAGGATTTAATTAGATTCAATCATATCTATTTAGATCCAAAAAGATGTGATCAGATCTAAACTTTTTTACACGGGTTATGTTTTTTTATAAATAACATCATGTACATATTGTTACGAAATTGGAGAAAAATATGCCGAAAAATGGTATTTATTAATCCTGTCAATCTGGCAGCACTTTTGTATAATGTTAAGTGGTTGCGGGCGCTGCTATGAATAAAATAAAGTGTTATAATTTCAGTACTCTGGATGTTTTTGTTCTTTCTAACTTGTTCTAAAACCACGAAATTTAAATTATAAAAGTGCTGCCACTTAGTTGCTCGTTAGCGTTTGTATAGTTCAGTTGACCTTTAGTAAATCGATGTATTCAGATCGTGGGTAAATTTGTGGGTATTATACTGTTGTAGTAAAGTAATAAAGTGTTAAATAAATAAATCTATAAGAAACACAAAAGTGTGTTTTTTGACTGCATTAAAAAAGAACCCGGTTTATCTAAAGTAGATAAACCAACATTTTTAAAAAGTAAAAACGTAATAATATTTAATTGTAACCAGGGCAACCAGCAATTTTTCGCTTTGAAACTATTTTTGTTTTTTCGATAAAAAAAAAAATTCAATTCATGTTGGATCTGTTTGTTTACATATTTAGTAAAAATTAGTTAACTTAGAAAGTACGAAATAATTTCCAAAAATTAATTTATTTTCAAACAGGATGACCGAAGATAATACCAGAAGTAGTAAATAGAAACAAGAGCATTAAAAATTGTGCAAATTTCTCCTCAAAAACAAATTGAAGAGAAAAAATTCGTAAAAATAGTGAAAACTATTTAGCACGTAAACAAACAGGCATATTATGAATTTTTTTTCAGTAAAAAACTCATTTATTAACTCAATAATTTTAAATACTTTCTTCAACAACTGAGAATAAGTACACTCTCAGAACAATTCCGTTGTGACAACGGAATTTTTTGCCAACAGAATTCAGTTGTGGCAACCGAATTCAATTTCAATTCGGTTGCGACGACCGAATTATCGGTTGCCACAACTGAATTCGGTTGGGGCAACCGAATTACGAGGTTGCAGCAACCGACCCAATTGGGTTGGAAAAAATTCGGTTGTCACAACGGAATTGTTTTGAGAGTGTATTCTTTGGGGAAATATGACAATTTTTAGTGCAAATGAATTTGTTTCAAAAATCATCTAATTCGAAAAAAAATTACATGCGCTTTTTTTCAATAATAATAGGCAAAACTTGGTTTGCGGTCTTTTAATCCAAGTGAAGCATAATCTGGTATCAAAAATTAATTTAGATAGGCTCCAAAAAACGGAAAAACTAGGTTTATGCTCAAGGCCCAATTTTTGCGATAGCTTCTCGGATCCCATGAGTGCGTCCAACAATTTGGTGCGGAGTTCCAGTTTCTAACTAGGTAAGATTCAAAAATGAATCCCAACTGGAAGTATGAAAAGTCATTTCACTGCACTAATAGAAAAAAATCTGTAAAAATTTTAGTTAAAACTGTTAAAAATTTGATGAAAATCACCTTGCCGAAAAAATTGCTGAAACAAGCAGATTATTTTTGCTAAATATTAGTAAGACAGGAAAAGCAAAAACAAAATTAAAACTGTTAAATATATGGAATCTTAGTTATATTTGAGTTAAATTTAGGTAATAGAAAATAACAATTTAATCTGCAAATATCAGCGAAAAATTCTGCTAATTATTTAGTAGACCAAAATATCATAAAAAAATTGAAATTTTCAAAGTTTTTTTTTCGATTTTGTTTCAATGAAAATAAAAATCCAACCTTCTGAAATCAACAGTTTACTATTTCTTTTTTTTAGAAAATATTACTGTAGACTTTAGACGGATAGACTGCTATTTTCATTCAACTAAATTTAACTTAAAAATAACAAAAATATTGTAGATATAACAGATTTTTATTTAGCAAAATTTTCTGTGCGGATTTTGCAGTATAATTTATCATTTTCAGTTACCTAAAAGTTAACCAATTTAACTTAAATTCTGTAAATTTAAAAGTTTTGCAAAAAAATCTGCTAATTTCAAGAGTTTTTTCTACAAGGTAATTTTTAAATAATTCTTAGTAGCTTTTCTGTTAATTTTATAGGACTATTTGTATGAGTGTATAATTTACCGAGTTTACGAAGATCATTGCTTAAGATTTTCTTATCTCGGTACACTCTAATAAGTATCATCTTACTCGTAAAAAATGCTCAAAATACTTTAGAATCTCTAAATCTCGGGAAGAAATTTCACGTAATTGTTAGATTTTACTTAAATGGTCACTAGACCGTACCACCTTACAGGCAAAAAAATCAAGTGCGCCGTACACCCTCTAATATGAAGTATTTTTGCAAGGTAGTTTCAAAAAAATAGTTTATTTTTTGCCGAACGTAGGGGTCGCCATTTTATATTTTTCGTTATATCTATGGCATTTACAGTCGGATCGTAAAGTGTAATACATCGATGTTTTTCTCTAGAGGGGACCAATGTTTTGCTCTAAGGGCCATTGACCGCAAGTATCCCGTTCTAGTATTTACCCACCAGATTTCGGTTGCTACCACCCTAATGTCAGAAAATTAAAGCTCGCAAAAAATCATTAAACTTTTGCTAAGGAAGTTTTTCGATAAAACCAGTAGAATTTTTTTTTGTTGCCGAAAGTAGCGGTTGCCTTTAAAAATATTTTTTATTGGATTTTTTCTTTATAGCAAAACACTGGTCTCCTCGAGGCAAAAAAATCGATATATCACACTTTAAAATCCGACTTCAAATGCCAAAGCTATAGCGAAAAATTAAAAAAGGCGACCCCTACGTTCGGCAAAAAAGAAATATTTTTGAAATCGCCTTCCAAAAATACTTCATATTGGATGGTGTATGGCAAACTTCTTTTTTGAGGTATGGTCTAAGGGTCACTATAATATTGAACTTTAATTTTTAAAAACTTAATTTTTCTTAACCACTTTAGAGGACACCTTTTTTGTTGGCAGTTTCTTACAGTTTGTTGACAGTCCATTTAAAGTCGGTAGATGTTTTTTTTTTTGTTTAATTTTGTTGTTTAGTTACCAAAACTAAGAAACCTGATATACTACACAATTTTTATGTGTTCTTTTATTTTTGCAATGACAAACAACTTACAAACCAAATTTCTGTTTGGTTTAAATAAAGCACGAAATTGAATGAATGTTCTTTGCTAAATGGCAAAAATGTTCAAAAACAAAGTTTTGTTTACAGTTTTTGTTGGTTAAACTTTAAAGTGAAAGTTTCCTTTTGTGGACAAGGTAAAATTGTTAGTCAACATATATTTTTTTTACAAGATTTTCTTTGAATTCAATTTTACAATCTTTGCAAACCAATACTTCAAATATGCTTTAAATTTTGTGTGTTTTTTGCTTGTTGTTCTTTTTGGTGGTTGTTACAAAATTTATTACCCTTGACATAAAATGGATCACTTGAGTGTACTGCAGTTGTATACAGAGCAACAGAGCTACAAATATTGTTGTGTTAGTAGTAGCAGCAGCAACAGCAGCGGTAGTGGTATTAAGTATTTTAATATTATGTTTTTCTGAAGCAGCTACAATTACAGTGGCTGCTTTTCTCTATATTAAGTCATAATAATAACAATTTATATGGCCGCTAATTGCCTTTAAATGAGGCCATTAAATTTAATAGGGTTGTTGGCTTAAACTTTTTACATTTTGTGTATAAACAAACCAAGAATTCAAAATATATTTTTATATAGAAATTTTGTAAAAAAAAAAAAAAACAAAAACAAAATTTGCAACAAAGCTGGTTTCTCTTTTAATTTTGTTATATAAAAACACAATGGTTCTTTTTTAGTTTTACATAGGACGCCACAAAAGTTTTGCGTAAGCCCTTAAATTGGTTTTTGTCATACAAAAGCCATAATTGCATTTAATTTTTGCAACGCCCCCTCGTACTTATGATTTTATAATAATTTTTCTGCTATTTATATAAGTTTCACATTTTAATAAATAGTTGTTGGCTCTTTTTAACAGATTTTGTAGTTAAAGTATTTTATTTTTACCTCTTTTTTTTTATTGCATAATAAATGTAACTGAAAAAATAAATAAAAACAAACAAAACTTTAGTTTTTCAAGTGATATTTATTGTGTGTTAAATTCAGGCGTTATGCCAGTTTATGTCTGTGTCTCTGTATGTATCACGTCAACAAAAATTTTGTAGCTTTTCATATTTTCCCCCCCTTATTTTCAACATCAACATCATACAAAACAGACATACAATATATATAAAATGAAATCACAAAACTAACAAGCAAATAAAAAAAAAATAATGCCATAAAACTCTAGGTATTATAAAAGTGAATATTTTTTATTTAATATTTCATCTAAAATCATAAAGATTTTTTAGCAATTCGGTTTTTCCTGAAAATGTGGCAAATTTATTTGTGTAAAAAAGGGCACATAAATTTAATGGGTTATTTAAAAAGCCACAATACATATTAAAACAAAACGATTTGCAAAAAAAATGAATACAAAAATATAGCATTTTTATTTTTAGTATTTTGTGTTATTTTTTAAGGTATTTAGTTGAACTAAATATGAATATTAGAGTGTCTCCTAGAAATCTAGATTTTATATTTAGAATTGGCATGAAATTCGATTATTTCATTGGGGCTCAATTTATTATTTGATATTGAAAAGCAACCAAATTTCGTAGTTAAGAAGTTCTTAATTTTAAAGCCATCATAATTGCAATATGATATTAGTTTTTAAAAAATGTTCCACTTAAAAATAAATCATAACTTATGCATTAGGGCAGCAATATACATTCAATATTAATGATCAATATTTCTAAAATCAACCAATCAAGACAAAGTATTTAAAAATAAAATGTTTTGATTGGTTGATTTTTGAAAACTTGATCAATAATATTGAATCTTGCCTTAAAGTAGGGCATACACGTTCAATAATATTGATCAATTCATCAAAAATCAACCAATCAGAACATTTTATTTTTAGATACTTAATTGGTTGATTTTTTAAAAATTGATCAATAATATTGATGTGTATGCCCTACTTTAGAGCCAATTAAAATTAAAATTTATATAATGAAATGAATTTGTGGTCATGGTCTGGAGGTGGATAATTCCAACACTTACCGGTCCTTAATATTTTCCTGTTATCGCTAAACTGAAGTTGTTTTTTTATTAAAAACTGTATGATAAAAGTCTAACAAAGTGTTTTGAAAATAGGTTTTTGGTTTGGTACACTCTAATTAATTTTCGTTTAAATTTACACAACTTATAGTAGAAAACGAAAGTTCTGCTATAAATATGGTAAATTTTCTCCCAGTGTGTAAATATAAAAAATTACACACATGATTTGTAAATTTTGTAAATTAATTACACATAAAATTTGTAAATTTATATCTAAAAATACTTACAAATTTCAACAAAAAAAAGTGTAATTTTACTATTATATGTGTAATTTTACTATTAGACGTTAGCCGCCCAAAAGTAAAAGAATAAAATAATTTTTTACATATATTTATTAATAAAAATTTTTATCATACCGTTAAAGCCAACTAGATTTCGAGCACATTTCTCATTGAAAAAGCCTCAGATGCTCAGTTATTTTCCTGTAGAAAAAGTCTTAGATTTTGGGCACTTTTACCTAAAAAACATCAACTTATAAGGGTCTGTCTCCTAAAGAAAAACATCAGATTCAGAAGATTTTTCCTAAACTTGGAAAAATCCTCCAATTTTTACGACTTTCTTCTATAGCAATGTCTCAGACTTAGCGAACTTTTTCTGTAAGATAAAGTCAGAATATAAGAATTTTTGCTACCTTAAAAAAAACCTCAGTATCTGTGAGTTATTTTAAAAGAGATCGATTTTCAAAATTTAACCAACCAGAGCATTTTATTTTTAAATATTTTGTTCTGATACATACACGTTCAATATTGTTGATCAATGATTTTAAAATCGACCAATCAGAACAAAGTTCAAGCAGTATTTCGGATATGCAAAATCGTCTTTCAACGTCTCTGGGCTTCAACTCGTGTGGTGCCCAGTTTTTGAATGAACCCTGCTGCTTTTGGATGAATTCTGCCGCTTGAATTTTTAAATTGCTGCTTGAGAGACTACCATTGATTTTTCAAGTTCTTCTTGACAACAATCTTCATCGAGTACCTAATGCCTCCAATTCATCTTCATCGAACTTTTTTGGCTGACCTGGGCGGTCTTTGTCTTCCGTGTTAAAATCAGTACTTCTGAACCACACAAACCATCTCTGGCACGTTGAAATCAATGGAACACATTCAGGATAAGCTTCGGTGAGCTACGATGTGCTTCATCTGCACTTCTTTTTAAATTGAAGAAGTAAAGTAAAACTTTCCAAAAACGAAGCTTTGGTGGCACAAAATTCGATATTTTCGAAGTAAAAAGAAAACTTTGTTTTTTAGTACAGTGTTGTTTTAACGTCATATAGACAGCTGCAATTAATATTGTAATTAATACGCATTTTATCAATTTTAATTTAGTAGGTTTGAGGTTAAGAAGAAGAATAAACCCTTTTCTCTAAAAAAAAAATATATAAACACATTAATTTGGAAATCAGACTAAATCTAGTTTCTGCATTTTTCTATGGACAGGCTTCATCAGTGATTTCTCAATAAATTGTATTATTGTTTATATTTTTTGTCAGATTTTTGCCAACAACCCGTCGGCCGTAGGAATCGAACATGTGCATTAGACCGTACCTCAAAACAAAAGTTCGCCGTACACCATCCAATCTATATTATTTTTGGTAGGAGGCTTCAAATAAAAATTGCCGAACGTAGGGGTCGCCATTTTATATTTTTCGTTAAATCTTTGGCATTTACAGTCGTATCTTAAAGTATGATACATCGATGTTTTTCCCTCCAGGGGACCAATGTTTTGTTCCACCAATGACTTCAAGTATCCCGTTCTAGTGTTTACCCACCAGATCTCAGATGCTACCACTAATATCAGAAAATTAAAGCTCGCAAAAAATCATTAAACTTTTGCTAAGGCAGTTTTTCGACAAACCCAGCAGAAATTTATTTTATTTTTTTGGTTGCCGAACGTAGGAGTCGCCTTTTTAAATTCTTTTTTCATTGGCAAAACACTGGTCTCCTCGAGGCAAAAATATCGATGTATCGCATTATGAAATCCGACTTTAAATGCCAAAGCAATAATAGAAAATTAAAAAAGGCGACCCCTACGTTCGGCAAAAAAAAATTTTGGAATTGCCTTGCAAAAATACTTTATATTTGAAGGTGTACCGCGCACTTTTTTTTGCCTATAAGGTGGTACGGTCTACTGTGCATATTCTTACATTACAAACCTAACTATACAAAGGTGCTACAGCTTAGCCATCCCACCCAAGTAAGACCTTAAATGCAATGTAACTAATTCATAGTTTTCTTTCCTATTCAGCTTTTTGTTATCATTTTTTACTCAGAAGAGATCAAACACAGATACATAAAATCATTCTACTTTTAGATTTTTGTTTATCTCCCAATCTCCTCCTTGTCTCCTTTTTCGCGAATGTTGCCAACTGACGTATCGTTTTATCAGGCATCTTACGTATATATTGGAGACGGGTTGCCACGGGGCAAATTTCATAATGTATTTTGCTGTTTACTAAAATATTGGGATTCTTCTGGTCACAGATACTCTATTATCCTGCCTTTCGAGTGGTCTCCACGCCGTCCTTAAACTTCTTTAGAACTCTAGAAACCGTTTTCGGGCCAAATTTTAGATTGGCTTTGAAAAGTTTTCACAATAATTTTTCACACTTCCAATTCGCTTGCGATTCTAAATTGGATTAAAAGTTTCTAGCGAAAAAATTTCAAATTTGAAGTTTTTTACATTCATTTCAAAGCCTATAGAAATTTCAAATTTGAGTAAGTTTTAAAAAAGTTATTGCAAAACATATGATGGACAATTTTTTCAAATGCAGTCTTTATACATTAAATCTTATTTTTTTTCTCGAAACTATACACTAAAATCCTCCATCCACCGTTAATTTATATGAATTTTATTTTATGTTTTTGCAAATTTGTCACTTTATATTTATTTTTCTAATTTTATGCATTTCCCCATAGAACTACGTGACTGAGACTAGGTATCATTCAATGTTTTTTTTTTTATGTTGGCAGCAAAAACTTCAGTAGTATCATGTGTTTGTACTTTGTTTTTTAATGTATACACAAATTTTTGACACTTTTCACGATTTTAGATGAATTTTAAACAAAGAGCATTGATGTCGTGCTTGTAACAAAAATAAAATAAAATAAAAAAAACCAAAGGAAAAAAAGACATAAAATAAACAAGATCAACACATGTTTACAGCTGTTAAAAATTATATGGAATTTCGAGAAGAGTAGAGAATAGAGTTAACTTAGTTTACGTGACTATAATGAAGACAATATGTGGTCATATTATGGTATTTTCTAACAGTTGACTAAAGGAAAAAAAACATAACATTTAAGGAAAGTCATACACAAATATTATTATGGGATAGTAAAGGAAAAAAAAGAACCAAAATTTGTTTATAGAACACAATGACGTATGATTAATAATGCATACAGTATGCATATGATTAACATAGCGTATGATTAATATTTGAGTTTGCATTATTTATAACTCATACGCCCTAGTTAACAATATATTCATTTTAAATCATTTTAATGCTACATATTTACTTAAAAATATGTAAACAAAAAAGAAAATTAAAATAATTTAATGCTTAAAAAATATTATTACAAAATTTAATTTATTATTAATACAAAATGATTAACAGTCATTATAAAAAACAAACATGAGTAGTAAATGGCAGCAGCAGCAGCAGCGACGGCAGTCACTGTCGCCTTCATAATAGTGGTCATCGTTTTTATGATGTCCGGGTAATTAAATAATAATTTCTCATTTGTTAATATACATAAACAATTATGCCAATGCATACAATTAATATTTTTTTAATGAAAACTCTGGCCAGAGAATTAAATATTTGTATATTTATGAAAAATATGGGTTTTTAAACATTTTCGCACTAATTATAGAAAATGTAATGGATTATTAAATATGTTAAAAAGTTATAAAACAAATACATATACAACAATGAAACAACAATATGCAAACAATGAGTAGAGCAATACTGATACTATTTTTATATTAATTTAAGCGAAAAATTACAATTATGCAAGGTTGGTTAACGTTTCTGTTTTTAAAATAATGGTAAATTAGTGCCTAGGCGAAACCATAACCGATTTAAGCATTTTGAATCCTTGATATCATTTAGGGAAATTTTGTCTTAATATTTTAAATTTGTCTTAATATTGGGAACTTTTGCAATCAATTGGTTGTTTGCGTTGGATTGCAGTTTTGTTATTTCTAGTGGAAAAATATTCACAAGTTATTAAAAAAATCGATTAACATAAATTTACTGCATTCATTTCATACAGTCATTTTCTTGTTATTTAAAAAATAAATTAATTTAAGTAATTTTTGTTAGTTGTTTTGACTAGTTTGCGATTTGTTTTATTAGCATTCAAAAATAAATAAAAATGTAATTTGAACTTAATGAAATTTTAGTCATCCCATTGTTAAGTGAAATTTCATTAGTTTTTAAATCTAAGTGCACTATACGAACAAGCTTAATATTTAAATTGAAATTTTCTTTAAACAAAAACATGTATATATTTTTACTTTTTAAAGTTTTCTTTATGTCCAGCTAAAATAAAAATAGAAAATTTTCATTTAATAAAAAATAACTAACTGTAACGGAAACCTCTATGCAAAGCCACAAGTTTTTTAATTCCATCATAATGAAAAAAAAAATAAAAATAATAACAAACTCATACAAAAGTTTATTCATAAAAAATATTTTAGTTTTGTTGTTGTCTGCTGTTTGCATAGAAGATGACAAAAAATGTTGTTGTATATATATCACAAAACTAACAACACCAACAACTTTAATATAAAAATATCCAAGACGATGACAACAAAAATTGTTTAACAATAAAAACGAAAACTCCAACTGTGAATGTTTTTATTTAAAAAAAAGATATATTCACCACCATAAAATAAAAGTTGTACGTATTAGCATTATAATTCTATTGCTTGAAAAGACGTTAAAATATCCAAATGATATATATGAACTCATCATTGATGGTACTCCGGCGAACAGCCTTCGGAAATGTGCTACCTTGTTCTGCAGACAGTTCATAGAACATTCTACCTCCCAGGACAAGCCTAAACGTGCTGTTCTTCGTAAGCTGCATCAGCTAAATCCAAATGCAACTCCACGAGTTCTGCAAACTACTGAAGTAGAAGCAGCAATAAAGTCAAAAGCTCTGGGGCCTGACGGCCTATTTATGATCATGCTTGGTCATATTGGCCAAACAGTTATTACACAGCTCTACAAAATAAGACAATAGGCCTTTTTTAATCACTAGATTTATTTAATTTTGTTAAAAAAAAATCCATATTTTGTTTTTTAATTTTAAAAATTTATAATTTTTATCAAAATCTATTACTTATTCGTCCATATAATGTGCAAGAAAATCATTCAATTTTGTAAAAATGCGAACACAGGAATCGAAATACGCTAAAACCAAAATGGATTTAAAAAATAAATAAATCCGTTTTGGATTTAACTTAATTTTATTCCAGAAATTGTATTTTAGCAAAATTTTCTTTTTTTCTTTTACATTATATTAGGGAATAAACTTTAGATTTGTATAAAAATATAAAATTTTGAAAATTAAAAAGCAAAACGTGGATTTTTTAACAAAATAAAATAAATCCATAAATAAATCCAGTACCCATGTGAAAATCGAAATATATATGAGCATACATGATCATACATTGGCTCGTATGTGATCATGCATGGGCATACATAGTCATATACGTACATGCATAGTTCAATGTATGATCATACATGATCTCATATATTTCCATATACCTTTGGATCCGAAATTTGAGGGTACATGGAGGTATATGGCCATATATGATCATATATGGGCATACACGAATCATATGTGAGCATATATGGTCATATATGAACATGTACGGTCATATACCCTCAAATTTCGGATCCAAAGATATATGGAAATATATGAGATCATGTATGGAATTCTTTTTTTTTTCTAAAAATTTCACATTTCATTCACTATTGATTTTTTTGCGACATTATTGTGATTTTCAAAGTTTAAATTTATTTATGGAAATAATCGAAAATTGGAAAAAAAATAAAATCACGAATTGTAAAAATATAGAGTCAGTTTGAATAAACTGGTTGCAGTTTCAAAATCAGCACCAACCAATTACCCTAAATCCACTGCAATATCATTCACCTTTTTTGTAGAGCAGTGTTACCGATTCTAAGGAGTTTATGCTTTAGAAATCCTAGATTCTGCAAAAAAAATACATCTTATTCCTATAAAATGTTCCTAAGTTTCTTTTTTTAGTTTAAACAGTATTTTAGAATGTGGTTCGTTTCTAAACTTAACTACTTAAATGATGTGTCCTGGGAATTTCTATTCGCGTGCCGCAGTTCATTGTTCTTCAATACTTATTTAAAACCAATATTAGTTAGAGCATTGTGCATTTTGTATATCTTGAAAACAAAAAATGCTATGAATATGTATGCTCCTGTGCCTGTATATGAATCACTTATTATACATTTGCACATGAGACTGTCACGTACTATTGCGGTATTTTTTAACTTTACTCTAGAAGACAAAAAAAGAGTATTGTGTGTTATAATGAATATTTTTGTAGAGTACTATATGGCTAAACTAGAGAAGAGCTAGTGACATTGTGTGATTCACAGAAACAATAATAACGAATCAAATTGTATTCGTTAGGAGAACATGTGTGAGTTCCTTTCTCTTAAGTTTCAATGATTATTATCACTTGCTCATCTCTACTACATACCACGATTAGAAAAAAAAGACATATTACCAGCCTTGTGTTGAATATTTATTTCTTTTTTTGTTGTATTTTGTATTTCTTTTTTTTTTTTAACAAAGCATCATGTCTCTAGGGAACTATGTGTGAAAATTATAACCATTTGAACTTGCATACTAAAAACCACAAAGTCGTGAGTTTTATGTGAAACTTCTTTTTCATACATATGCGAAGACCTTAAAAGAGTTTATATTCATCACAGTACTAGCAGACTAGCGTCATTCGATTTCCTTAATGTTGATCATACTTTAAATATAAACCACAAAAAAAAGGACATATGATGAAAGAAAAAAAATCTACGCAAAGTTTTCTTCAAAGACTTTATCGTCATATGAAATCAAAAAAGCCGTAAGTTACATTTAAAAAATTTTACAGAGGAAGCAAAAAACTTTTTTAAATTGTTTGCGCTTACACTTGGGGCTATTTAGAATTTTGTTAATAAAATCGTCGTCTTTAGTCGTACACCAATAGAAAAAAGTCCGTAAAAAATTTAGTTAAAAGTACACTCAAAATAGTTTGTAGTTTAAATTAACTGAAAATGTAATTTAAAATAAATGAAAAACCACTTGAAAACCGGTCTACTGACTTTTCATTTAAATCAAAAGAACTTCTCATTTATTTTTAAATGTTAATAAATAAACTACAAAATCCTTAAAAAATAATGATTTTTCATTTATTTCGTTTTTTTAAATTTCAAAAAATTAACTACAAAATTCGTAAGAATAAATGATATTTAATTTATTTCATTTTTTTAACAGACCTAGAAATCGAAAAGGAATTCTTTTTTTAACAAAACATTTTAAATGAAAATATTAACTGTAACAGAAAATCCGTATTTATATGTAATTTATTTTATAAATAAACGACAAAAACAGTTAAAAAATATATTTCTTTGTATTTTAACTGAATAATCATTTAAAAATAAATGTACGGATAACTTTTTAAATAAACTACAGTCAGTTACTGTAATAATATTTTCAGTGTACTAAAAATTAGTTAAAAATTAGGCTGCAGAAAAAAACTGCTAAATTAGCAGATTATTTTTGCTATATATTAGTAATATAAGAACAGCAAAAATAAAACTGTTAAATATACAGAATTTTATTTATATTTGAGCTAAATTTTTGTAAATGGATAATAGCAAATTAACCTGCTAAAATCAGCAAAAAATTTTGCTAAATAATAAGTAGCCTAAAATATCACCAAAAAATTTAAAATTTTCAAAGTTTTTGTTTCGATTTTTTTTAAATGCAAATAAAAATCGAGCCTTTTGAAAACAGCAGTTTACAATTTTTTAGCAAATATTTCTGCTGATTTTAGCAGAATAGACTGCTATTTGCATTCAACTAAATTAGGCTTAAAAATTATAAAAATTTTGTAGATTTATTTTTGCTATTTTTAGTCTACAAATATTTAGCTAAATTTTCTGCAGATTTTACAGTACAATTTGCTATTTTCAATTAACTAAAAGTTAGCCTAAATATAACTAAAATTCTGTAAATTTAACAGTTTTAATTTTGCTGTTCTCATTTTACTAGTATTTAGTAAAAAAAAATCTGCTAATTTTAGCAGTTTTTTCTGCAGCATCATTTTTAACTAATTTTTAGTAATTTCTTCTGCTATTTTTATAGATTTATTTCTATGAGTGTAAGAGTTTAAAATTTGGCAGGAATATGAATTTTGATACGGTGCATCATAATCGATCAAAAAGTCGATTTTGAATTTTTTGTAGCTTACGGCTTTTTTGATTTCATATGACGTTATGTAGTAATAAAAATATATTTTTTATGAAATATATAATTTGATTATTTAATAAAAATTTATTATGTTTAGACCAGAAGATTATGCATACAAAATTTTAAATTTTTACTTTTGACCAAGGTTGGAAAGCGATTCACACACAGAAAAAATTATTAATCTTAAATATCTAATTAAATAACTAATTTTATTGAATCAATTAATATTTTAATTGACTTTTAAATATTTTGGTAAATATTTTTTACACAATAATATGTTACATAATTCCCATATATTTATTTTTTCTTTAACTGTGTGTATAAATAGAAAATTTTTATTATAACAACCAAATGTTTTCCAGTTTACAAGGAAAACAAATACATATCATCACCTAAAATGCAAAAGAGCGTAACAACACTTTGTATTTTTTACAGGAAAAGCAAGAAACGTTGTGGAATTAAAGATATTTTAGACTTAAATGACATATATTCTTCTCGTATTTGAATTTTTTGTTGTAACGCCGTGCTGCATTTTAGGTGACGATATGCAGTACTTCAAATATATAAATGTGACGTACAAATGATTTTTGATCAACATCATATTTTTTTTATTTTCAATTAATATTTTAATTGCTATTACTATTTTAATCGAATTTTGTGTCAATTATTCGTATAAGTAGAGTTTTTAGTAATTAATAATATCACTTGAGTGATAGGTGCAAAATCAATTAAAATATTAATTAATATTTATCATCAATTTCGTAATTAAAACTGGTTTTTAATTTTTTCTGTGTAAGGTAAATGATAATGCATAACGTTTTTTCAACAATATTTTGTTGGAGTATTTGAAGGTTAACTGTATTTAAAGTTATGTCGTTTGGCTATTTTAAAGCTAATGGTTATTTTTGAAGATGACAAAGCAAATTGTGGTAATTTAGTTGTGTTGCTTTAGCTCTATCTTTTATATTGTAAATATTTAATAACGCTCTCAGACAAAAACAAGAAATTCTTATTGAGTTTGTAATTTAATTTCTTTAGTTTATCCCGATATAAATAAATTTTAAATTAAATTATTTTATCAGTGATAACGATAGTTCTTTTTTGAAAGTCTTGACGGATTGTTAATTTATGAAACCTCATATGTGTATGTAAACAACAGCATACAAAAAAGCTGAAAGTCAATATTTCGCATATGAACTAAAAATTTCAAGTTATTTCGTTAGGGTACTTTAGGGTTAACTGTATTTTAAGTTATTTAATATTGATATTATATGTTGTTTCGTTAGTGTTATTTTAAGGTTAATGGTAGTCGTTTGGAATGGTTTGGAATCTTTATTGGTATTTTAAGATTAGTGTTTGCCAACCATTCTTTGGATTTTAAAACTTAAAATTTAATCTTAAATTATTTACCCATATTTTTAATTTAAAATATTTACTTTCACTATTCTCATTGTTTAGTTTTTCTTAAATAAACAACAATTTTTTTCTCCTTGTTTGTATTAGTTTTTTGTTTTTTTATTCTTAGTGTTTACTGTTTTCAATTTACCGGTATGTACAGCTTGTGGTACGAGTTTCTTTAAAAAATATCACAAAATTAAAAAAAAAAAAAGTAAAAACTTAAAGTTTTACATGTCAACAATATGAAATCCTATATCACAGTATAATTTGTGTCATATTCAGGGAGGTGTATAAAATTCAATTATTGGTAGATTCAAATATTTTTAGTAGTTATACACATCAGCACAAAGTCATTATACCCTGTACCACATAGAGGAAACTTCTATAAGAAATAACGGTGATCGATATTATACACTGTGTGATAGGTCATATATTCTAGTTTCCAAATTATTACGTTGTATAAACAATAGCTCGCCAGTTTCGGAGAGAAGTTTCAAATAGCAATCGTGAATCGTTCGAGTTTACTATTTTTTTTATCAAATATATCTGTTGATTTCAGCAGAATAGACTGCTATTTGTATACAATTAAATTTAACTTAAAAATAACAAAAATTTTGTAGATATAACAGTTTGTTTTTGCTGCTTTAAGTCTACTAATATTATACAAAATTTTCTGCAGTCTAAAAGTTAACTAAATTTCTATAAATTTAATAGTTTTATTTTTGCTGTTCTTTTTTTACTAGAATTTAGCAAAAAAAAATCTGCTAATTTCAGCAGTTTATTTTTTGCAAGGTGATTTTTAAGTAATTTATATTTACCCAACGTTTGCACACTAGAATATCAGAGCAAACCATTCCAGTTTTGAAGAACACCGGAGTTTACTTGTTAAATGCGTTTTTATGTAATAATACTTTACTACCAAAAATACTTGAACCATATCTCCTTGTACCCCAAATTATATATTTCACCATTAGGGTTTGGGGTTCGGGAATTCCCGGGCGGAAATTCCCGGGAAATCCCGGGAAAAGTTTGCCGGGAATTCCCGGGAAAATAATATATTTTTCCCGGGAAAACGGGAAATTTTAAAAATATTAAATTTTTTAAATTGTTTTTGTTTCGAATAGGATTTTTTAATTTTAGTCATAAAAAACATTTTAAATACCAAAACAAAAATGTCATTGTTAAAATCTTTTAAAAGGGAATACATTTATTTGACACGCAAATAAAATCTTTACCAAGTAATTAGGAGCATTTCAACTAATAAAGATTTTTCGCATAACTTATTTAAAATTTAAGTAGTAAAACCTAAAAACTTGGTAAAATGTTTAAAAGAAATATGAAAAAAAGCTTTGTTTCTTACAAATAATCGCCCTTACTATCTAAATTTTTCAAATGTTTAATTTAGGTAAAGTCGACTTTAGTTAAAATATTGGGTGGCAGTATACCTTGACTTCGTTTATTTTTGAAGCGTTCTGATTGGTTACCCAGCAAACAAAGATGACCATTAATGACTCAGAAATGAGCTCCAAAAACATAAACATTTTTTCACTTTTTCCTATGAAAGTGGTCCGTCCAAAAGAGCCCCCTGTGTAATCAGAAATGACTCAGAAAAAAGAACGTATAAAATCGAAATTTTCCTCATAAATTTAAATACTTTTGGAATCTTCTTTGAGTCGGAAAAATGAACCCTCATTTTGAGACAGCTTTTTAGATTGTAGAGACAACTTTTTGGATTGTTTTTTGAGGGTTCATATATTCTTCCAAAAAAAAGAGTGTTTTCAAAAAAAAACAATAATCATTTCTACGAGCCATTTAAGAATCTTATTTATGAGCGCTCCGAACTTGCTGGCTGGGTAATTTATTTTCAACCAATCAAAATATTTAAAAATATAAATATTTTTGTAAGGTTTTCATACACAAAATGAACAAAACCGTTTGATTAAAAATAAAGTCGACTTTAAATTTAAAATACTCTTTTATATTAAGGGCCAATAATTTTATAAGTAACGTTTTCATTAACAAATGTGAAAAGAAAAGACTGGTTAACGGTGGTATCTAAATTTGGTTATCCGACATCTAAATTTGGTGCACAAAAAAAAAAAAAAAATTATGGTCATGCAACTTCTCTTGAAGAAAAGAACAACAAGAATAACGTTTCAGCTAAAATTAGCAAAGTACCCGAAGAAAAAAGTGTAAGCTGAATAGGCATTAAAGGTTTTATGGTACGGCAAACATTTCCTGAAATGGTATCCAAATTAGCCGCAGTCAATCCGCACCATAACTAGATCTTCGTTTATTCGAGAAAGTTTTTATAATAAAAACCTGGCATTGCAAAAACAGAAACCGATGTAAAGAACATTATATTAAATTACTACAATCATGTAAAAGATATCATGATGAAAGAAATATTGAGCAATATTTCTAAAAATAGGAGATTTACTATAATCTTAGATGAATGGAACAATATATAAATGGAAATAATTCATTTTATAACCTGGGCTTGGTTTATATATCAGGAAGATGTAATGCTGATGAAATAAGAATTGTAGAAATAAGACTAGAAGAGTTTTATTTGTCTTTTAAAAATAACATTGTGGCCACGATATCTAATGGGCCAAGTGTGATTTGTACTGAAATAGTTTTTTTTTTAACAAAAATTACTTATATAGGTGGTTTTCATTAACAATTTTGTTCAAAAATATTTCCCGGGATTCCCGGGAATCCCGGGAATTAAATTTTTTCATTCCCGTTTCCCGGGAAATAAAAAAGTCCGGGAAATCCCAAACTCTATTCACCATACATATTGAACAGTTATGGAAATTCGCTTCCTGGCAATTGATATGCTTCTTTTTTATAATCGGTATGTTCGACTTTAATTTTTTTACTTGTTTGAATTTTTTTTTTTTTTTGTTTTTTTTTGGTGAAAATTTAAAAACATAATTGAGAACACGAACTAAAAATTTTGCAAATTCCAGCAAATTTGTACAACCCAGCAAATGTGTATATACGGTTCCATCTACGTACAAAAAAATTAATGTCGGCGTTGTTCTGGCAAACCAAGTCATGTGTTTTTCAAGAGACATAAAAACAGCTTTAATTTACCTCTTAGCAATATCTTTTAAAAAATATTTTTTTACAAATTCCTTGAGCAAAATTTGTCAATTTGCTATTTAATAGAAAAGTAAATAAAATAAAAGCATTGCGAAAGGCCCAAACAAAGGTGTTTTTTATAAAAACCCTTAAAACACATAACTTGTTTCGTCAAAACTCTGTCGATATGTATATAGTACTTACATACTAGTTTTTTTCTTAAATATATGTACGTATAGTAAACCATTTCAAAAAAGTTTGTTTCCGTGTTTTGTTTTTTCTTCTCATCTTCTACTTCTTGAAACTTTCTTTTGACAGAAATGTAGAAATTACACTTTATTGTTGGAAGAAAAGTTTGTTTTTTGTCGTTATTCAAGTAGTTCTGCAATAAATTGACGTTTGTACATTTATTTTTGGGCGTTTCACTGTAAATTGATTTTAGTTTTAAAAGCATGATGAAAATTTACCACACAATTTTTTAAATACAAGTATTAATTTGATTTAAACCTCTAATGTCCGAGGCTGCCTTTAGACATTATCTTAAAATTTTTAGTCAAAGTATTTTAACTATTTCGTTCCAAATATTGTTTTATCAATGGCTATATAATTCTCTCATCCCATGTTAACAGCTTGTGCCTGCAAACATGAGGGCTTAGTTTTAAGGAAAACTAAAATTAAATTGATAAATTTTATGCGTAAATTATAATAAATATGAAGAAATCTAACAGTAGCAACATTAAAAATTATCGAAACAACAATTTCCCAGGTGAAAATGGGATCGTATATGATCATATATCATATATGTCCATATATTTTGTAAAATATATGACCATATATGATTTCATATATGACCATATACCCTCAAATTTCGGATCCGAAAATATATTATCATATATGAGACCATATATGGTCGTATATTATACTATATATGGACATATATACTAAGCTATACGCATATATGTTCATATTTGATCCCATTTTCCCATGGGTTCCTATTGCTTTCCTATATATGCCCATATATGAATCATATATGTGCATATATGAACATATATGATCATACATGACCATATATCCTCAAATTTCGGATCAGAACATATATGCTCATATATGAGACCATATATGGTCATACATTGTACTATATATGGGCATATATGATAAGATATGATTATACACGAACCCATATATAATCATATACATACATATGTTCATATACGATCCCATTTTTACCTGGGAAGTTATAAAAAAATAAAAATGCATTTTAAAGGAAAAAAAAATTAATTTTCATATGCAGACTTCTTGCAAATAGATTTCGAGAAAGCATTCAATTCGGTATAATTCGAAAAAAATACGTTTTTCCCGTTTATACAACTGAAAAGTCTGATAAGGGAGAGCAATTCTGGGGCCAGATTCATATTTAGCTCACAGTTTGTCTTTATAAAAGTTTAGTTCAGTCCCAGTGTCTGATATTACTCACCAGTGTTCCCCACTGTGCCTTGGTGATGGATATAATTTGAATTCAATTCCTAGTGTCTTTGAGCATTATTTTTAACTTCTTTAGCCATTGTCGCCCAAATGAATCGATAAAATGAAATTTTAAAATACCTAGTTATTTATTTTACATACAGAACACAGGTCTTGAATTTTATTGTAAAAAAAAATTGGTGTATTATTTGATCTGATACATATTCCCTTAATAGTTGTGATACAGTTAAGATACAGTCTGTAGTTTTATGACAACTTGAAAATTATTTAGTTTAAACAGATTTTATTTTACTTAGGCCGAGAATATTGCATAAAAATTATTTTAAATTTAATTTTCTTAAATTTCCTTTAAACATTTGAAAATACACTAACACAAATTTACATTAACAAACATAATTTCTAGTATTCAAACTTAAATGAATCGGTTTTTCTAATACTTTTAATGTTTTTTTCTTAATTTTTCTGTTATTGTTGAAGTGAAAATTTTAAACAATACACACATACATACATAGTTATAATCATGTATGAATGAACATCAACAAACTCATTCAAACAGACATTATTTATCATGGTTAGTTTTTAATTAATGTCAAAACAGCTGTTGCCATCGTTTTCTTTTACAACTTTAACAGAACCAAACAAACGTCTTTTAACTGTTGCCATAACATGAAAAGAAAGCTGATTAAATTGTTTTTACATTTTTCTCAAATAATAATTAGTAAACAACTCTAACAATTGTCATTTTTGCAGGCGGTTTTCAAATCCCTCTTTCCAAGAATGAAATTTTGTATCAACAAATGTTAGGCCTTGAAACATGTGTAATGCATATTCCAACATTTTTCGATACAAAAAAAAGAAGAGAATGATTTAACAGAGTTTGGGAGAGTTGGGAAGTCTTTTAATTATATAGTCTTTGATGTTTCTAAAGTTGTCGCCCTCTTAAAGAGCTGAAAAATAAAATTAAAAACTTTACACTCAGTGAACTTCTTCTTTCAAGATTGTTGTAGTATATCTGTTTTGTTGATTTAATGTACAAAAGTTATTCATTGTTGCGCCTAATAAATCAGATATGTGCAGAAAGAAATTTGTATGAGAATACCTACAAAACAGCTTTATTTCGATAATACCAATATTTTTTGGAAATTATTTTTTTTTTTGCATTTTTATAAACCAAATTTCTTCTAAAAGAATTGCTTTCAACAATAATAGGTAAGGCACAAAATGGGTATTCCACGAATAATTTTGAATAAGCTTATTTCTTAGGAGCACCGACTGTTTATTTGTAGAAGAAAAATAATTTGTAACTATAGCTGTGTTTTCGATTTAACTATATCCGTTAACTCATAAAAAAACTCAAAGTGCATAAAAACGCGTTTAAGACGAAAACTAACACATTACTTTTCGTATGCACGGTAACTTTCAACACGGATAATTATCAACGTTGAAAACTCAACGTTTATACATTTTCGCATCTAACGTAACTTATTCGCGTTACTTCCTAAAAACTTTTGCTGACGTACGTTCGTTCACTAAACAAAGTTAGAAAAAATCGACAAAGTTGAAAAAGTTGCTGAAAGTGAAATAAACTCTTAAATTAAAAAAAGAGCTAAAATTCAGAAACTTGGCTGAAATTCAACAAAATTGCTCTTATTGGAAAACTCTTAAAAAAAAAAACAATTGCTAAAAGTGAAAAATTCTTAAATTAAAAGAAAAAATCTACAAAATTGAAAAAAACGCCAAATTGAAAAATATGGAAAAATCGCTCAGTAAAACGCCAAAATTTAAAAATATCTCTCGAGAATTAAAAAGTCACCTAATTTGAAAAAGGTCGTTAAAATTTAAAACAAAATTTTAAAATTAAAAAAAACTGTAAAATTGAAAAAATACAAAATTGAAAAATATAAAAAAATCGCTCAAATACAAAAAACCACAAAATTGTAACAAATCTCTAAAATTTAAAAAATCGCATTGTTAAAAATAAAATCGTTAAAATTTAAAACAAAATTTTAAAATTAAAAAAAAATGCAAAAATTGAAAAAAACGCCAAAATTGAAAAATATGAAAAAATCGCTCAAATTAAAAAAAAACGCCAAAATTGTAACAAATCGCTAGAATTTAAAAAATCGCCTTATTTAAAAAAATCGCTAAAATTTAAAACGAGGATTTAAAATTAGTAAAAGTCTACAAAATTTAAAAACTCACTAAAATAAAAAAAATCGTCAAAGTTAAAAAAAATCGTCAAAATTTAAAGGAAATTTCCAAATTTTTCAAATTTGGAAAAATTACCAAAATTTAACAAATTTGGTGATTTTTTCTCAAAATTAAAAAAATCTCTGAAATTGAAAAAGGTCCTTAGAAAATTTGCGTATTTAAAAAATTTGCTAAAATTTAAAAATGCTCAAATTTTAAAATATCGCCAAAATTAAATTAAAAAATATTAAAAAATATTGAAATATTGAAAAAAAAATTATAAATAACCAATGCTTACTGTTCGAGAAAAGTGCGTTCTAAAAATTTATCCACTAAGTCGAAATGTTGACATCTATTGTGGAACTAAGGGTGGGTTTTTAACTCTGATGTAAACATTTCTTCAATAACTCGTTTAGTTAAAGATATATGGAAGATTAAAATTTTCTCTAACCGATTTTTTTCACAGATGGTTTATAACTTTTTTGTGCTAATACCGTTGTCCGAGATTCTAGTGATATTTGACACAAAAGACCTTTTCTCTCGGCGTTTCTTGGTTTTTGAGATAAATTTCGCCAATTAAATATAAATTTTGGGTCGCAACTTGGGTACTTGGGATTTGTTTTGAACTCTTGTGCAAAAAAATCATTGGACAAAACCCTTTATTTAATTTTAGCGATTTTTTTATATTTTGAAATTTTTTTCTTAATTTTGACACTTCTTACTAGTTCGGTCCTTTTCAGAAATAAAAAGTGAAAGTATATCTAAAGGCAAGGACACACGTTAAATATTATTGAAATATCTTTCAAAAATCAACCAATAAGAACATTTTATTATAAATACTTTGTTCTGATTGGCTGATTTTTGAAAAATTTACTAATAATATTTATTGAACGTGTATGCCCTACTTTAACAACAAAATTTTCTTATCCTCTTTTATCAGTGAAACCCTATTCGTGGCCGGTCTTTACTTACTATATATTGTATACTAGTGACGTTTGTTGCTGTGCATTTGTTGTTGTTCCACTTGGTATGTAATAAAGAACACATTTCTATTTATTTTGCTCCTTTTTTTTTTTTTTTTGTTGCAAATAATAGTCTGTAAAATTGTGTATTTTGTCTAGTAGTTTAAGATTTTAAAATGAAAATGAAAATAGAAATGGAAAATGGAAACAACATCAAAGGGTATGAACTCAACAATAACAACATCAACGTTTTATAAAAGAAAATAAATATATGAGCGCAATTATTACTTTTTTCGAAAGAAGAAAGAAAAAAACATACATAATTGTAACTTATGCAAGCACATAGAAAATATTTCCAAGTATGAAAATGTGTGTGTGTAAACCAAGTAGTATGAATGTCAGGAAACCGGAAAATACAAATAAACAGTTAACTAGACCGTAAAACTAGTGAGAAAAAATCCAAGAAATGTTGTAATAAGTATAGGCAAGCTATTGTTATCAAGTTATTAGATATATAGAATTTAAGAAGATAAATAACTTTGCACTATGTGTACCGGTTTTTTTGTAACTATGTGAGAAGTTTCTCACTTCAAAATGCAACTGTACCATATTTAAAACAGGGAGAGTCACATAATATTAAATTTGTTAAATTTAGCTAGAAGTATGTAAAAATAATTAATTATTGGTGAAATTGCATTTTTCGATGTGAGAAATTTCTCATATAGTTATAGAACACCGGTACTGGATAGAAAGTGCAAACGGTACAAATAACACAAGTTTACAGTCATTTTTTGCATTAAATGGAAGTATGATTATTTGTTCTATGTTGTCTGGTCTGTTAAAAAATAAAATCAATGAATTTTTTGCGTTTTTTTTTTTTAATTTTTAATATTTTTTTTTTTTTTTTTGAGGCAATTTGTATATATCTCGTTCCAAAGAAACGAATATGTTGGTAATAATATAAAGAAAATGTAATAATAAACAAATTTTATAAACATTGGCAGTTTTTTTAATCACTGCATTTATTAAAATACAAATGATTAAAAAAGGCCTATTGATTCTTACAGGGACAGGTCACTGTGTACGTACTTTCTGACTGGTCCTATTTTCACCAGTAATGGGACAGGTCCTTTGAGACCGGATAGGTTCTTTCAGACCGGTTGTATTCTAACCGGTCACAGTTAGAACAATACCGTGGAACGATATTAACCATTTTCAATAGCGTTTGTCCTAAATGGAATACAAATTTATGTAAAAAATTTCATACAATTACAATATCTTTCTTTAGTTTGATGACAATGGTCGTTTATTTCATATTTATGAACAGACGGATGCTCGGGCGGACATAAAAACCAATCACACTAAGTGCGAAAATAAAATAAATTAATTTTATCAACAGAAAAGATTTTGAATTTAAAAAAACAGTTACATGCCATCTTTGTTAATTTAATAATAAATTAACTTTTTTTGACACTTTGTGTTTAAACCAAGGTTGAGGTTTAATAAATTTAAAAAATTTGCCCAAAAATAAATACGAAATTATGTAAAACTTTTATTGTATGCCACAATATGTCAAAAAGCTAAAATAATTATAAGTGAAAAATTATATACAACTGTGATGAATTTTATGGAAAAAAATAAAATGTGTTTTTTGCCACTGTCAGCTTCACACAAAAAAAGTTAAATAAAACATTTGCTTGTCAAAAGTTGATCTTCATTTCAACAAATTTATTCATATAGATTTCACAATTTCAAAAAAAAAACTTAAATGCAAATAAATAGCTTTGGTTATTAATTTTACAAATTACCAAATAATAGTGCACATACATGTTCTCATAAATTTGCTTTTGGTTGGAACAGACAATATGTACGAGTATGTATCTACAAAGGAGGTTACCAAACAGGGCGTATGAGTAACATTAATTAAAGCAAAACATTTTAAATTAAAAATTGTATTCAGTTTTGGTTGTTGTTTCTTTTCTGCGCGTTTATTCTCGTTGTTGTTCCTTGCATATTTTTTGCATTGATATTTCGTTGTTGTACATAATATATTTCGCAGTGTTGGCATGCATTGCACGTTGTTTTCATAAACAATTTACACATTGTTGGCAGAAATTTGTGCGAATTGTTGTTGTTGTTGTTGTTTTTTATGCAAACCACGTGCATTTGAATAAATCGTGACTTGCAATTCCCCTTGGTAATAATACTATCGACATTGGCTACAACAACTACTAATATTTAGTTTTTAAATATTGAAAAAGGGGATAATTTTACAAATATCTACATATTTGTTGTTAGTATTTAAAGTGTTAAAGTCAATATTTTAGTTAAATAACTCATCACTGTTAGAAACAGAATATCTAACAATTAGGTAAACCAACACAAAAAAAACTTAATTGTTTTGTGATATTTTTATAAATTGTAAAATAATGTTTTTCTTTCGATTTCATGTCACACATATTTTCTTATAAATTATTTTCAAATTAAAAAAATACGATAAAATTTACAATTAAATTACAGAGAATAAGAATTAACCCCTCAATTCATAAATGCTTATGCTTGTTAAGTTATAACAGGTTTACAAAACGTCATTTTCATACAAAATTTGTTCAATAAAACTCCTATAATTTTACAAAGCGTTTATGAATTTAGGGGTAAAAATTCGGTAAGACCAGCGCATAGAATACGTATGTTCAGGTTTTGCCGAAAAACGATCATCAGTATCCATTCATTTATGAGTTAATAACACTGTACAACAAAATCAAATTTTTTTCCAAAATAACAAGGTTTTGACAACTGATTCTGGCAGAGGGGACCAAAAAAAACATAAGTGTATCGGCGTTCTAAAAGTTCACATCTTATATTTTTTTGGGGGGTTAAAGTTTTCCCCCTTTTGCAAATGTTTATTGTGAATCGGCATAGGAAACCATGTGATATTTCCATTTTAGGTATAGAATGTGTTAAGCGAACTTATGTAAAACAATACGAGGAATATTTTTGTGGAACATTATAATCCTCTAACTCTTCAGAGAAAAGGAAAAAAGTCCTTTTCTTTGAAGAGTTAGAGGATTAAAAGCCCCTTTTTAAAAAGGAACAAAAAAGACCCATACGTTGAAGAGCTTTAGGGTTAAAATGTTCCATAAAAATATTCCTTGTAGTGTTTTAAATAAGTTCGCTGAATACATCCTATAACTAAAATTGAAGATTAACATGGTTTCCCCCTTTAAATCTGGGTTTGTGGTACATTTGAGAGCCAATTCTGAATATTGCAAATGTTGACTGTGAATCGGCATAGGAAACCATGTGAAACTTCCATTTCAGGTATAAGATGTGTTCAGCGAACTTATGTAACAGACTATGAGGAACATTTTTGTGGAACAATTTAACCCTCTAACTCTTCCAGGAAAGGGACTTCTTGGGTCCCTTTTTAAAAAGGGATATACAAGACACGTAACTTGAGGAGTTAGAGGGTTAAAATGTTGCCGTGGTGTTTTACAGAACTCTACCTAAAATGGAATACTCACACGATTTCCTCATAAAATCCAGCTTTGTGGAACACTTGAGCGCCAATTCTTAACAAGTACGAAATTAACCCTTAAACACATTTGAAGTTTTGACATATTTCTGGCATTAAAGTTAAATTTTCGACTTTGATGTCTTCAAAGACTTATAGTAGAAATTCATGACAAATATTTTTGCTGAACATTTTAACCCTCTAGTTTTGCAACTTACGGGTCGTTTTTGTCTCTTTTTAAAAAAGGGTCAAAAAATCCCTTTAATTGAAGAATTAGAGTGTTAAAATGTTCCACAAAACTGTTCCTCGTAGTATTTTACATAAGTTTGCTGAACACAACCTATACCCAAATGAAAAATAAACATGGTTTCCTATGCCGATTCACAATAAACATTTGCAAAAGGGGGAAAACTTTGACTACCCCAAAAACATAGGGCCAGATGTGAACTTTTAAAACGCCGGTACACGTATTTTTTTTTTGTCACGAACCTTCTCCGAACCTTGTTTTTTTCTGTTTTACAGTATAATTGATTATCTATTTTTATTCATTCAATAAATTTATGAACATCAGTAAATCTTAATGTGTGGTAAATAATTTGTTCTGTTATTTCATTTGCATTATAAAAAGTATAAATATTGTTCATAACTAGTGCTGTATTAGATAATTCACTTATCAATGAAATTGAATTTCCTTTTTATCAATTCATATTTAAAATAATTATCAATTCTATGCATATGCTTTACTTTGTCTATTTTTTCAACTTATTAAATTATTTTACTTTTTCAATTTACTTTATATGCAGCAAAATAAAAAAGCAAACTTTTACTTTATCAATTTATATTGTTCATAACGAGTAGACGATATTAAGGTAAAAACAAAAAAACAAGTGTGCATTTATGGGTCAGGGACGAATTAAAAATACCCTTCCACAATGAAGCACGTCAAAAGTGAAATTGTAAACAAACGGGCGTTTACTACAAAATATTTTTGAAAAAGTTATAAATAGGGCAACCAAAAAAAAAGCCAGTGCGTATTTTTGTTTGAAAAGTTATAGTATATTTAGATTATAAATAATTTAGTATACTTAGACTGGGCAAAAACTAGTAGTTTTTGGACATTTTTAGTTTTTGAGCCGAAAACTTAAAAATTACTTTTGTTTTTCCATACAATTTTCATACAAAATGAAAATCACATTCTACCTGGTTTTTGCCAAAAACCAATAAAAAATACATGAAATTGGCATTTTTGATACACTCGGTTTCTTTTATAAGTAATTTTCAATACACCCTGTTACAGCGAATATAGAAGTAAAGCAAGTGTCAAAAATATATTTTATATTTTTTTAAAATATTTCGGTTTTAATTTTAAATTTTGTGTTTTTATTCATTTTGAAATGTGTTAATAATTTTTTTAATTTAATTTAACAATAAAAACATAAAGAAAAGTATTTAATAAAAAAGTGATGTGACAAAGAAAAACTAAATGACCAGTGTAAAGGACTTGGCTTCTGTAATTTAGTTTTGTACAAAACCACCTGGTTTTTGCTTGGTCTAAATTCAGTATTACGAGAAAATTTAATACAAGCAATTTCTAATTATGAAAATATAAAAATCTTGAGCCTTCTTTTAATTTAAAAGCTTATTTTTAAAATCTTACAGCTTCTTAAGATTTTTTGAGCTTTTCTTAAGAGCTTAAATTTTTTTTGTTGGCCCAGTAATAAATATTTGATCAGAAAATCAAAGGCTCATATTAGATTTTCAATATTTTATTTTCAGATTATGAAACGAATTTGTAGGAACTTATCCTACTCAATTTAGTCGTATTATATCACATTGTAGGGGAAAAAATTTAAAAATTATTTTTAAAAATTCTAAAAAACCAACAATAAGACAAAGAAGACATTAAAAAGTTTTTTGTTTTAACTTTTCTTTATGTCTGGTAAAAGGTTCAATAAGTTTTAGGTACACGTAGCATGTTAACTATTTTTGATGCAACACCCAGAAAAGCAACAACAAAATTTAAAATACGTCGAAGAATTTTCTTGCAAAAAACTATATAGATTGTGCAAATAAGTAATAGAAAACAAAGACTGAAGAAAAAGAAAAAAAGTGTTGAAATTCGTGTATAAATGTTTTCAATTACTTTTAAAAAACTTTATAACTTATTTTTGGTTATAGAAAGAAGCCCTGCATGCAGGACAAAATAATAAAGAAAAACAAAAGCTATGAAAATGTATAAAATTTTAAAAAATAATGAGCGAATTTATACAAAGTTCTCAACCCTCTAATGCTCTTTCTTCCGAATGCGATAATATTTAAATCACATATTTGGCATTAAAAATCTATTATGGAAAAAATATTAAAATTTTAATTTATCGCTTTATTTAGGCGATATAACACAATAAAAGCTGAAGACGGATGAAGAAATTCAATAGTCAAAACATTGCAGTTCTTGCTATAAATAATACTATCAGTAAAATAAAATCACATACCAAAATTGGTTGATCTACTCGTAGTGTTGTTATATCAGAAGTTATAGTGATTTTCGCTTTTTGAAAATTACGAAATTTGGCCAATTTGGCACTAAACGTCAATAAATTTTTTTATACTTCTAAGTACATAATTTCTAACTAAATATATGAAAATTTGTGTTTAATTTCAAAAAAATCTGTTAGCTAGTTTTTGAGTTAGAAAGATTTTCGGAAGACATATCCTAATGTTATCCTGTGAGTCCTGGAGGAAAAATTGAATCTTATTTTACAAGTAGAGACTCTAAACTAGCTTTGTTATTATCGATAATGTATGTCAAATTGTAAATTTTTTTGACGATTTTTTAAATATTTTTTTTCTGTTTTAAAAAGTTGATTTTTTCCAATTTAAAAAATTTTGACTTTACAGCCTTCTCGCTTGTAAAACAAAGTTTGAAAGCAAAAAAGTAAGTAAATATGTTTCCTATTAATATAATATAGCCTATTTAATCAAAAGTTATTATTTAGGCAAAAAGTATTTAATATCTGAAGACCGCTCTTTAGAGGCCTTGGGCATTAAAGGGTTAAATATATGTCGTCTAATGTGCAAACTCTAGCTTTTTTGTATGAAGTTTGACATAAATAGTGTAAACTTAACAATTTTATGCACTATGCGTTATATACTTTAAAACTATTATACTTTTCCAATAATAGTTACTAGAGACCAGATCAGGACAACTGAATTAAATTTTTACATTTTTTGTCAAATGCCAAATGATATCTAAAATCCGCAGCCATCAGTATTTGATCATCTCTTTAATGTTATTATTAATTATATTTTTATGTCTTATATTTTATCCTTTTCCTACTCTGTTATTTAATTTATTATTTTGCTCAAAAATTACTTTCATTTTAATAAAGCTTTTTAGAATCTAAGGAAATGGCAAATCATGTTCGATAACTATATTAGTTTTTAATCTTAATCTATACTCTAAAGCAGCGGTTCCCACTAAGTTTTGCTTCACGGACGCCTTGAGACATTTCTACTAACTTACGACCCCCAAATTTTTTTGTCAAATATTAAAAAAAATGTAAAAGTATGGAAACAAACAAAAATATATTTAATATTAACAAAAACCGTTACAAAATAAAAATTTTAAATTATATTAAAAGTAAGTTTTTATTTAAAAATGCATTAAGAGATCATTTTAAGGTTTTTCAAAATTAAATAAAAATCCATTTATTTTATTTAAAATTTAGCAATAGAATATAAATAAAATCACCTGCTTATTTTAAATGATGGCCAATTTTAAGCAGGAATAAGTAAAAAAAACATTTTTCAAATCAATATTTTGTTAAATAATTTAAAAATTATAAAAAAAAATGTTTTTCTTTTTAATAACTTGTTTTTTGTCGCAACTCTTAGCGGACCCACTGGAATTCTACTATGGACTCCTGGGGGCGCCCCCCACCATTTGGGAACCGTTGCTCTAAAGAATAAACATGATCAATTTTAAAATACATTTTTAAATATTGTGTTTTATCAAACTTACATAACTCGCATGGATTTGATTCATACCCAAATGCTCATGTTGCGGCCCTATGCTCCTTGCAGGAGTAAAAGGAACAAATATATATAAATGCTCATGTAATATTTGACATCCAGTCGATATCCCTTTGATGTCAACAATTTTAACTTTTCGATCATCGAAAACAATTCGATTCATTTTTTGTATATTCTCTTCCTAACACGGACTTTTTAGTCCAAGTAGTATATATTTTCAATAGGGTTTTTTAAGCAATTTTTTTTCATTTTTATTAAACATGAAACAAATTCCAAAAAAGAATATAAAAAATTTAAAAAGTGAAGTGATTATAAACTTTTTTTTCTATACTAAAGTTTAAAATACGTTATAGCTTTAAGAAAAAGTATCCTAACACATATTTATATACAAATTTTAAAGTTTTTGAACAACCACATAACATTAATACTTAAGACTTAACTAAAATGAGACAAAATTTTTGTTTTCTTTTATGTTTTAACAAAAGCTTAAAAGTTATTCGAAATGGTTACATTTTCGCAATTAAACTAAAACCACTAACTACTACACACAAATGCAATTGTATATGTAACATAATTACTCCTCTACAGTCAGAAAGAGAAAGAAAGCAGCCAGAATATTTAAAATGGCAATTATGTTTTCGCCTCAAGAACCACACTTAAAATCCTTGAAAAATAATGGAACATAATTGTGTAGTAAAGACATTGTAATTGTCGGCTCGGTAGAACAAAAAAGTATTTACTAAACCACCAACAAAATAATATACAAATCCTAGTGATATTTTTTAGAATACAAAAAAATACTCTTTAGAAAATTATGATGTTTAATTTGCAAATGATAGATGTAAATACAAATAAAAACAACACAAAAAAAATTCAGCATCATTTATATGTCAACCCAGTTTAATGAGGATAATGTTTCTTTTAATACCATGGTGGTCATTATTATCCCAATGGCATTTAAATAAGTATTAAATGCTTATTTTTTTTTTTTAATAAGATAGACATTTTAAAAGTAATTGAGCCGGTTTAAATGTAACATTAACTTCAAAGCCCGACACTTCGCTACCAATAGTTTTAAATACGGGAATATATTTAGAACCGTTTGCAAAATGGTCATAATACACATGACCCATGGGGACTATGACTAAAATTTGTTGCGCCATTACTACCATTTACCAGTCAACAAAGCTTTCCTCAGCTAAGCTGTCTTCAGATCTTCCAAAAAGGAGGAAAGTCCTAAGCCGGATACATAGAAAAATCTTACCCAGCAAAGACAGCAAAGAACATACCATTAGGGTTTTTCTTTTCTCGGACTTTTCGATTTCCCGCTAAAGCGGGATTCCGGAAATTCCCGTCCACGAATAAAATAAGTAATAACTTTTCCAAAACCTCGTGTTCTAATGAGATCTTTTTCCAGATCGAAATACATTAATTTCTGTGAATATACGGAAGTTGAAAGCTCGTAATAAATGAACAAAAGTATAATTTCTAATTAAAGGCTAATTCACATGTCGACTACTAATATCTACTATTTCCCAATTTTAGTGATACGAATTGTCAAATTACACTGTACAACAATTTAGAAAATTTTCCAAAATTACAAAGTTCCGAAAATGGATTCTGATAGAGGAGACAAAAAAAATAATGTGTGTGAGCTTTTGAAAGATCACATCGGAATTTTATTTTAGGGGGGGCTAAAGTTTTCTCCTTTTTAAAACGTTTATTGTGCATCGGCATACGAAACCATGTGAGTCTTCCATTTTAGGTATAGGATGTGTTCAATGAACTTATGTAAAATACTACGAGAAACATTTTTGTGGAATATTTTAACGCTCTAAGTCTTCAATTAAAAGGACTTCTTTGGCCTCTTTTTAAAAAGGGATAAAAAAGTTCCTCTAATTGAAGAGTTAGAGGGTTAAAACTTTCCACAAAAATGTTCCCCGTAGTGTTTTACATAAGAGGGTTAAAATGTTTCGCAAAAATATTTGTCATTAAATTGTACTATAACTCTCTGAAGACATCAAATTTGAAAATTTAATTTCAATGCTAGAAATAAGTCAAAACTTAAAATGTGTTTAAGGATTAATCTCGTACTTCTTCAGAATTAGCGCTCAAATGTCCAACAAACCTAGATTTAAGGGGGCAACCATGTGAAGCTTACATTTTAGGTATAGGATACTGTGCAATCAAAGAAAGAAGTTGTTTGTGAATCATGACTTCCATTTTTTTCACTGGCTAGTTACTAATTTTTTTTTTTCTTTGTTATGACCGGAAATGAAACTACGACTAGTCACCGAAGAAATGTTATTTTTATTGACATTCTCAGAGAGATATTATTAGACCCTTTAATGATTAGTTTTAGAACCCAGTGGTTGTTTATCATTTATCAATTTATTTATCTCATGAAAATATACTTTCTTCTGAATTGTTCCAAATAAAAATATAAATTTCTTGATACATGTAATTTATATTTATTATATTTAACAACTAAAGTTTCATGTTTATAATATGAAAAATTATATGAACATAAAGACATCCCAGTAAACAATAACACTAGTTTTACCAGACGGTTCTTAACTCTCTCTTTCGAAGATTGAAAATTTGTATCGAAAAATGTTAACCTTTGCAGACATGTGTGCTAACATTGTTCGATAAAAATGTTAGCATATGAGTTAACAGAGTTTGAGTGATTTAGTTATTATTAAAAAAAAAATAAACCAAAAAAATGTATGTCATATTGTTAGTTATTTCGGCTAATTTGTGGTTTATTTTATTAATAGTCAAAAACAAATGATAATGTAAATTGAATTTAATGAAATGTTGGGGGTCCTGTTTTAAATAGAAATTTCATTTCTATTTAAATACATTTGCAGTGGTCTTTATATACATAATATTTTAAGTGTAAAAATCATTGTTTTCTTAGTTAAAAGAGCCTGATTTAATCAAGATATATGACATTTACTATCTGTTTTAAATTTGGAGAATGAAACTATTTGTCTGCTGGGTTTTATCAATACACTACAACACCTTCACTGATAGAATAAGTACTTTCATATGTACTGTTGTTTAAAAGGGTGGCACTTAGGAATGCAAGTAATTACACAGAAAACATATTTGTGCTGAAAACTGAGTTTATTGCCGCTCGAATGTTTCCACTTTCCCATCTGAATTTTTCGATTATAACCACCAAGTTTTTGTTGATTCAACTGAATTTCAGTGGATGTAGTTGTAATTACTGCTGTCTCAGCTCATTATCCCTTGTCAAATTCTAAACATTTTGGTTACCACAACCGGCTGTTTTTTCAATGTTGAATCTCTAATTATTGACAATATTATTGAAAAATGATGATACTGGGGAAATGCTTGTAAAGCCGATTTAATGCGATTTTGTTAAACTTCCGTAGTTTATATGTATAGTTATCTGTTCGGACTTTTGTTTAATTTTGGCGCTCAAAATGGAGTTTAATTCCAATCGGCCCAACAAATATTTTTCCATAAGCAGAATTTGTCGAAAATACCGACCAAATGCATTTTCTAGCCGAACTGTTCGGTCGGACACTAGTAACTATACACTTACAAAATTTTTAGAAATTATTTCAAAAATCCTGGGTATTATGTGGAAATTTTCTCTGTCCGAAAAATATTCGGCCAAAGGTCTTACCACAATTAAAGGGGTTATAGCCAACAAAATTGAGGATATAAGTAATACTCAAACCAAAAATGTGAGTAATTTTAGTGGTAACAATATTCGATTACCGATTTCAATATTAAATATTTTTTGTAGTTTTCATACTCTTACAAAATGCTTAAGTAATTTTGGGCTTCAAATGATTATATTCGTTAAGTGAGGCTCACTTTCAGTTCAGACAATTAAAAGTTGAACAATTAACTTCTAAAGGCCACCCTATTTAACACATTTGTAATTATGGTCAATTTACCAGATGATTATTATGATTATAGTCTCTCAATACTTTTTATTTTATTAAATTTTTTCGCCTTCTTCTTTGTATAGAAATAATACTGTGTTTTATAATTTCATTTGTACGTATGTATGTGTTATGTTGTATAGGTTTATATAAATATATATATATAATGTGTTAGTGTGCTTTCACTTAACACTTGTCGTTACAAGTATATAAAATTTTATTATTATGCAGGCTGTATACTCTAGAGTGTTAGAAAAAAAACAGGAGAGTTCATTTGAAGAGACTTTTGTAACTAGAAAAGTACTTAAGTATTTTTGCATATTTAAACATACATTCATGGATAGATTTGTACATACTCGTATAAAAATTTTGAAGAAAAGCAAATATATTTACATACATTTATTTAACTACATTAGGGAGGTATTTTTTAATTAACTCTAATACTTTTTTATTAGTTTTAAAATACTTTTAATCTTTGATGCTTCACTAATATACTTTCGAACAGGCTATCTCTGAGTCTATTAAATAACACCTGTTTGAATGAATCTGTTTTAGAACTGAGTTCTGAAAGTCAAAATATACGGTTTCGCTGTTCCAGAACCAGTTCTGTAACTAGTTCTAAAACCACTTCCGAACCAACATGTTGGAGGAAAAGTTTCTATTGCTTATAGTTCAAACCCCATACAAAAAGAACCGGTTGAAGAACACAAATTAAAACCTATGCTACTGCAGTATAAGGTGTTCTACATTTAGTTCTTTGTATACTTACTGGGATGTTAAATTCTTAGGTTTATTTTGTATGACATTTTTAAAATCTAACATTTACAGAAAAGTTCCACCCTAAGTTCTGATTCATATAAAATCAATAAGTAATCATAAAAATACCTACATAAATATTTATACTTGTATTAAGTGATCTCAAATTTTCTTTAAACATGTAAACCCAGCCAGCAAATTTCTGAGCACTCAAAATGTAAGACAACAAAGATACTCAAAGTATGACTATTTGTGTAGCCCTCTGATTTCGGATTAAAAAATTATGCAAAGTTAAATCTTTTTTTTTTTGAGATTTGAAAAATAAGCTATCCAAAAACCGAAAAATAAAATATCATATATAGACAATCGGACAAAACAATCTTACCAAATAAAAAAAACTCAAAAAATTACTTTAGTTAGGACACTCATTTTCCTTCATAGAAATATTAGAATTTGTAGTTATATTTGTTTATCCCATTTTTGATTATTTGTTGAGATAGTTTGCTGGCTGGGTTAAAAAGTGAATTTTGTAACATACATAGGTACATAATTTTATTTAAGCACTTACATTAAGTTCTACATACATGGTTAAGTACTGACCATAAGGCTTGTTTATACTAGATAAATTTTAAGTACACTTGAAGGACGATTGCTTCTGCAAACAGTGCCATTAATTTCAATATAAGTTTGCAAATTTAATTTAATTTAACTAAATACAAATATTATTTGATAATCAAGCACTCCACAAAAATTATAAACTTATATTAACACCTAACTTAAATCAAAGTTTTCAAAGTATTTAAAAAATATAATCGAATTTAAACAAATTCAATCAAAAAATAGTTGCCAACAACTAGAAATAGTTGCCGGTTTAGTAATCATAATTTAGTTGTCTTTTTCAACTGTAATTACAGTTGCATTATAGTTGTTTTTTTATGGAAATATGCAAAACAACTAATATGACAGTTATTTAAAAAAAACAACTAAGGAAAAGTACAGTATTTTGCAACAGTTGTTTAAAATAATTATTGTTAATATTATAATAAACAACTACAAAAAGAGTATTTTTGTAAATTATTTAAAAAGTAAAAAAATCTCGTTGAGTTTATCAGTTTGTATATTCTGCGTTTGCAAAATAATTCATTCAACTGAATGCGTTCATCAAACAACAAATTCAAAGAATTAATTCAATTGCAATAGTTCTTTTTATTAAATCAAATGAATTAATTCACCGGTGAACGCGTTCAATTTTATAAATCGAACGGAAAAAAGTGAATTAATTCCTTACTGAATTAATTCCTTACTGAATTAATTCACCACTGAATTCATTCAATTTCATTTTCATTCAGTGAATTAAAAAAAAATAAAATTACATTCAGTGAATTAAAAAAAAAATAATAAGTTCACTGAATTGAAAAAAAAAATAAAATAAGTTCACTGAATTAACAAAAAATAAAATAAGTTCACTGAATTCAAAGCCTGTTTTCTGCCGTTCAGTAGAAGAAAACAATAATGTACAAATAAAATTTTTAAATAAGCAATTTTACAGCGTGTGCTAGTAACAAATTAGAAACCGGATGCTGTTTATCAACCTACATGATTCAAAAATAAAGCCTTAAGAATAAAAACTTTACAGATATAGATAAATTTGGTAAAAAATATAACTATATAACTAGTTTGAAAAATTAATAGAAAACAGGCTTTGAATTCAGTGAACTTATTTTATTTTTTTTTAATTCAGTGAACTTATTTTATTTTTTTTCAATTCAGTGAACTTATTATTTTTTTTTAATTCACTGAATGTAATTTTATTTTTTTTTAATTCACTGAATGAAAATGAAATTGAATGAATTCAGTGGTGAATTAATTCAGTAAGGAATTAATTCACTTTTTTTCCGTTCGATTTATAAAATTGAACGCGTTTACCGGTGAATTAATTCATTTGATTTAATAAAAAGAACTTTTGCAATTGAATTAATTCGTAACAAAATAAATCGAACGAAAGCAAATATGAATTAATTCCATTCAATATATGGTGCTTAGTGAATTAATTCATCGAATTTTTAATTCAGAATTGAAAAATTGAATTAAGGAATTAATTCTTCAAAGCTCTGCGTAGTGTTATAAATATTGACGGGACTCGTATCTATTGATTATGGTGTATAAATATATAAGGCATAAATGCAGAGATGTACCTTTACAAATGTTACCGTATGTTGAATATTATTCGCCCTTTCTTCTTAAACACCATGGCAATTTCTTTGAAAAAATATTTATTTATTTATTTATTCAGAGAGTTATGCCTGTAAAATTAACTACAATTTCAGTTAAAAAACATATACTGCAACTGCATTTCAATTATCTACAATATAGGTTATTTTTAACTGCAATTGTAGTTAAAATAACTGCAATATCAGTTCATTTTAAATGCAATTCCAGTGTACACTATTTTAACTGCAATTTCAGTAAATTTCTTTATTTCTCTTAGGCCGTGTAACACAATGTCTTATTAAAATTTAACCTTAAGTTAAATTTAGTAGCTAATAGGACATTATGTTAATTAGTGAAGATTATTTTATGATAAACTATCAACTTAATTATCTATTTTCAAATTTTAGGTTGTTTGAAATATAGAAATAAAAACGAAAATAAATTGTGAAGTATATTTCCAAGTTGAGTAAAGTAAATTTGATACTAATGTGATACGATATTAAATCAATATCCTTATTTAACGTTAATCTAAAACACAATAAGAATAATATTTTTATATTAATGAAGTATTTGACAGCACTTTGAATATCACAAAAAGCATTTCAAAACACCCTTTAAATATATGTTTGTCATTCCATTTGTAACTCATCGAAAACCATTGGTATATAATCATGTCTTTTTTAAACATGGTGTAGTTATGTTGGGTTTCCACAAAATATCGTATGCAAAATGATTAAAGTTCTTTAGCACATTTATTATGTATAGGGCTAGGAAGTTCATATAAATACATAAATGCTTACAATAGTTTGAAAACAATGTAAAACAAATATCTTTACGAATCAATACATGTGCAATGGCATGGATGTGACGATGATTGAAGGTGATTTTGAATGTCTAAACAGCTTTTAAAACAACAAAATACTAAAATTTAATTAATAATATTGAAAATTGTGAAATTAGTCATTATTAAAAATTATTTTTTTTAAATTGTAATACATACATATATAGTTTTCGGTTCTAAAATGCGATTCTAAACACATAATCTTCCCTAGCCCTATTTCTATTTTATTGAGTGTTGTTTAGTAAAACATGATTTGACAATTTCTAATACTGATTTGTTCTACAAATTATGTCCAGCTTATTATCTTCATCTCATCATTGTCATTTCAACTAACAAGTTTTTTTTCTATTTCTTTCAAGCTGCTTGTTAATTTTTTATGGATAAACATGTTAACCCAAATTGTCCTCTAATGTAGCCCAGAAGATAGACAAACTAACAGACAAGCAGCAGTCAGGCAGGCACAAATACATTTAACTTTAAGAATTTATAAAGAAATAAAGAAATGCCAGTCATTCATGTCAAACACCCTTAACAAAAAAATATATATTTTTGTATCTAAATATTACAGCCCTTTTTACTAACAACCATACTTTGTTAATGTCGTCGTTGTTGTTGCTGTTGTTGCTGTTGTTGTTGTTGTCATTGTTATGTTGGTTATTCTAATGACACTAATGTTTGTCTCTGGTTATAAAATCCTTAGTCTTCTTCTTGGTATTTTTGTTGTAGCTACCACTACAACAGCAGCAGTGTTGTTGTTGTGCTTGTTGGTATTGTTGTTGTTGCCTACCTAATTATCCAACAAATCATTCTGTCACTTTGTCAACATTATGGCTTTTAATACAAGGGCAACATCTAAAATCATTATAACTACAAAGATGTTTTTGTTGTTTGCTTTATTTTTTTTTTTTTAATTTCACTTAAGATTATTTTTGGCGAAAACTCTTCTTTTTTTCATTTTTGGAGGAATTTTGAAACTGTTGTTTTTTGCAGGAAATGTTAAATGATCTTTTTGTTATAATAATTTGTTTAAGCCATAACTAAAAAAAAATAATTTTTAAATTCTAAAATTTATGCCAGTGAAATAATTTAATATTAGATTTTAAATTTCGTTCTTAAAAGTGAATGCTCAATTGAGTGTTATTTTATATAAATTGATTTTTATCTCTAAAATTAAATTCAAATTTCACTGTAATACTGTAGTTTTCCTCCACAAGCAGCCAATTAACTGATTTCTGGTTAGAAATGGAAAACACAAACACCTTAAAATTAGTTTCTCTTTTCCTCAGTCTCTGTGATTGTGTTGAAATTTCTTTCAACAGTTTGAATCCACAAGTGTTCAATATTTTCTGGTTACGTTACTTTGGTGTTATTGGGTTGGGTTGCCTTTCGGGTTGATTGTTTGTCTGCCTGACTGCCTGCCAGCCAGCTTGATGGTAGTTGTTGTTGCAATGATTTTAACAGAATTGTTATGCCTTCAGCTAAAAGTTGTATAAATTTTTGACTTCCTTCTCTTTTTTTTTGGATTGTTGCCTCTAACTCTTAAACTAAAGCTTACAAAGAACGAAAAAACATATTACTTTGCAGCTGTTATGTTGTCGCTTAAATATAGTAAATAATAAGCTAAATAAGGAAATAATTCAAATTTAGAATTATGTTACACTGGGTTCGACACAATGATATTTAAAAAAAAGTATTCAGCGGAATTGTCAAAACTTATATAAATTAATAAATGTAACTTCTTAAACTTCGCCTTTTCTCTTGGTTACTAGATCAAGCTTACCCCAGCAACCGGAGGAAACTCTTGGTTACAACCCATATTCTTTTCGCAGCCTAATCTCATGTCAATAAACAAAGAAAAATCGGTATTAACGATTTCCAACTCACCGTTTCGTAACTTGGCAATGAATTGTTATGGCTCAGAAATCAGTCCTAACTTAGTCCCTGGAAAAAACTTCTCAAAAATAATCAATAGCTTCATAACGGTATATTATCCAAAATCTTATTATTTATAAGATTTATTCAAACTGTCAGTATTTTTTTCTTTTCAATATACAATTTAGTAACAATATCTTTAATAAGTTGTTGAAAAAATCCAGATATCATATAACTGGACTAAAAAACACTGTGTTATCTCATCATTTATAGTATGTAACTAATAACAACTGTTGCGGTTAAATGTAACACTATTAACATTGTCTTCTAGTATATACACAATTTTTCCATTTATTTTTTCTTTGCATGCTTCATGGTTGTACCTTCAAGGTCTCCGAAGAATTTCAATTTGGTTTGAGGTTTTTATTTCCCCAGTACTTGTGTTTATAATAAATAACCAGCCGGTTGTTTAATTTGCCTAAGGACATTTATCTTACGTTTCATTTTCGTTTTTCTTTACGGTTGGTTATGCGGAAATTAGCTAGTGTGCATAATTTATAGTAAAAGCAAAGAGTACACTAAATATTGTTATAAAAGTAAAAGTAAATTTCTTTTAACAAAACTCGCTTATTGTTATTTCAAGAACAGTTACAAAATCATGTTAATATTCCACATAATTTTTGAGTACAGTGTAAATATTGACAAAAACTTTAAGTAGAAACAATGTACAAAAGTAACAAAGAAGAAAAGAAATAATTTGTTTAACTCTTGAAAAAAAAATAAGTTAAAAATTCTGTAATACAAAAGATTGGGAAATTTTAAAAATAAAGAATTGTTTACGCATAAATTTCACATCATGTTTTTATGGATATTTTCATGGATATTTTACAAATGTGTCAATAGCAAAAAATGATTTTTCACAATACTCATATGTAAGTGTGAAGGCGATGGTCGTGAGTTGACAACTCTACAAAACGATTGTTTTTCAATTTAAGAATAACACTCTTAATGACTTTTTTTTTAAAACACGAATCATTAAAATTGATTTGTTAAGATAGGTCAATCTATGATCATTGATGGCTCTGTTCTTTTTACAATATATAAGTAGAACTACATTCATACATATGTATATGTATGCTGCATTGCAGTTGAATGTTGTTACCGATGTTGTTGGTTGAATGATTGTAAGTATTTGTCTATAGCAATATTGTTGAATATTGTATTTAGTTACCTAGTGCGAAATTGCCAATGACACAAAAACTCGAGCACCAGCATAACACTGGGTAACCGCGGTTTAAAAATAAATGACTGGCAGAACACTCATTTGGGATGCTTTGATAGCATTTGTAAAAGGCGTTTAGCCAGTATTTGTTTTACAAAAATTCCGGTGGTTTATAAAAAATAACTGACAAAGAATTCCAGTAATACCTAGTCAGGAATTGCCAACGGTATAAAAATCATTTCACTGGCAGAGTAAAAATTATGACGCTTCGTTAAAAAAAGTTTTGTAGTTGGAAGGTTCTGAGTTCAGGGCGCATCCAGTAGTTGTCCACATCTGATCATTCATTTATGGTTTTAGCCACCAAATATATGTCGCGTTAGCTCAGTGAGTAGAGCTCTTGTCTGCCAATCTGAAGGTCTGGGTTCAAATCACGACAGCAGCAAAAAAATATATAAGAACTTTTTTTTAATTTTATGTTGCAAAATGTATTTCTAGACCGCCTATTTATTGGTTTTGCCAGCGTTTTGCTAATGTTGAAAATTTTGTTCTCTCGGTGCTTTTTCGGTGCTTTTTGCACCATCTGTTAAAGTGCCTTTCCCGTTTGTATTTTTCTGCCAGGGTAGTCGTTGTATTCACTATCTACTACTATATACCTTGTTTATGGCATTGTTGGGGTATTATGTTGGATTCCAAATAATACTCGTATGCACCTACGGTACATACCCAAAATATCAAAAGAAAATAGATTCGTGCTGAAAACTGAATTTGAAGCCAATCCAATGGTTCAATTATTGTAGCCGAATTTTTTGGTTGTGGCAACAGAAACGCAATTGAGACAAGAGTAATTTTACTGTGGCTACTTCAATTCAAAACTACAACCGAGAAATTCGGTGCATAGGCTGATGCAGCAGTCTAATGAAACATTTCATAATATTTATAAAATATTTTTTAAATATTATTTTGTATTGGATAATGAAATGTTACAAATTATCCATTTACATACAAAGGATTAAGTTGTGTCCATCAGTGTGGGCCACATTGAAATTAAATTAATTTTTAAAGGATATACACCAGACCTCGGTGTATATCCTTTTCTTGGTTTATATCCTTGTTTCCATAATTGTTTAATGATGTTGTATATGTGGATATAAAAAATGAGTAAAAAAGTTAAATTCGGGCATGCCGACTATACTGTTTGGGTCCGAAATTCAAATGGGTTAAAATGGACTTGTGTCAATATTTTCTGTAAAATAATAAAAGAAGAAAAAATCGGAAATATAACCCATATGGACGATAGGTTCAAATATGGACCGATCCTATCTAAAATCAATAGGCTTTGTTCTTGGGATCATATGAGTCAGCGAACCAAATTTCATGGAAATATCTTCATATTTGCGACCTGCAGCATGTAAATAAATCAATTTTGGGGGGACCCTTATATGGGCACTAGATCTAAACATGGACCGACTTTAACCAAAATCAATAGGCTTCGTCCTTGGGCCAACAGGTCGGTGTACCAAATTTTATCAAATTTTCTAAATATTTATAGACAGACAGACAGACAGACAGACGGACGGACGGAGAGACTAAAATCGATCGGTGTACTAAAAGGTGGATCTAGGTCTAATATTTTTTGGTGTTACAAACATCAGCACAAACTTATTATACCCTGTCCACGTAGTGGGATAGGGTATAACTATATAAACAAGTATACACTAACTTAAAACACGGTCACTTCGTAACAGGTAGTTTTAAAGATCGAAATATATATGGAAGTATGTAAATATATTTGTTTTTGCAAAGGAGTTTTCTCTTAAAAAATTTGTTTTACCTTTTTTGGTGGATGTTTCAATTAAAAAATTCCAGCTTAAAGATTTTTTACAGGTCATTGAAGGGCCACTTTTTTGCTTTTAAACCCAATTTGTACCACGTTTGTACAAGTTATGGGGGAGGCTTTTCCCCATTTTGTGCCTCTTCTTATCTTACTAGTCGTCTACGATAAAATATACGCAGAGAATAAGCATGATAGAATACCCAGTAAAATTTTTTACAGTCACTTGGCAATTACGCAACTGGTTCCACTGCAACCGTCTTTTAACGGTCTTGTGGAACCGTCTTTCTTTGTTAGAATTGAGAGTAGAAGGGATTCTAAAGAAAAATTAGCTATTTTATAACCGAACAGAAAATTTTCTTGGGTATGATTAGGGATACGATATTATCATAGTATGATTCTAAGGATCATAAACATTATTGTAACCAATCATATTATGATCACTGATGTTCATTGCCATCATGTAATGTTCATATCGCAATACAATAATAACATAATGCTTGTAAATTATTACAACATGTTGCTCCATGCAGTGAAAAGAGCAACATGTTTATCTCCTAACCTTATTTTTAACAAGTTCTTATTGCGGATTTTAAAAAGTATTTCCTCTGTAAATTAGTTAATTATTCCAAGGAACAAATGTTTTATATTCCATATGTTTAGCCCAAACCCTTGTGAACAGATCGTTTAAGGGAAGCTTTTTTTTTCTTTTGTACCCTCATTTTAACCATGTTCCTGGCAAAAATTCAAAAAAGTAACTTATTAGTGAAGTTGCGAACCCTCAAAATAAGTATGAAGATTATAACTGGACTTAAGTTTTACCGACTTAATCCCCACAAAAAAAAAATTGGAAAAAATTCCCCGATATATAGGAGGAGTCATGTCTGGACTATATAAATGTCATAACAGATACAAGTAAAATTAGAAGTCATATAAAAAAAATGATTTCACCTCAATCGGCAAATTTAAAAATATACTAAATCCCAAAATGTAGTTTATGAATCAAATGTTTTAGTCCCACCTATGACCAAAGTGTTAGATTAGGATTTGTCTCTTCTCTTTTCCATTTGACACTTTACTAGAAAAGTCTAAAATGCCAATTAAACTTTATTTTAACTTTATCAACCAGCAAAAATTTTTCATCTTTTCCATCAGTTTCCTAACAATATCCAATCCAGTATTATAGACAGTATTAACAGTCATGCAAAATGTTAAAGTAACATACAGACGACATATAAAGTCTGTACCAAAGTCGTTAAGACAAACACTATATATGAGGTCAAGTGAGTGTAAATGTAAATCACTTCATTTTTATTCGCCAGGCGCTACAGCGAAAACATATTTTATATCAATAATTTTTAAACTCTGGTTATAAATTTGAAAACTAATCTTAATCTACCCATTTATGTAAAGACAGATTTAGACAGATGTTTTTGCATAAAGTTTAACATCAAAAGTAATCGATCTATAGAAGGATAGAAAAACTTTCTTTATTAAACCGGAATTGTGGTCAAGCATAAGAGCTTTAGGGAATAGAAGGTTAGAATAAAGTTATAGATAAAACTAGACAAGGTAGAAAAAAAAACTTAACAGAAAAATAGTTGTAAAAAAGAAGAATATTAAAGTTTAAGTTAACATTATTATCTAGTTAAAAGGTGTGAGATAAGCGGTGTCTTATTTTGAAGTCTTTAGATATATACTGAAATATATTAAATTCTAAGATAAAGTTGTGGTAAAATGAGAATGAAATATAAAATTAAATGCATAATATAACTTACTCAAAAATGCATTCATCTTAAATTACAAATTGTTTTTTGACTATAAAAAAGTATTTACTTATTTTTAATTAAAAACAATTTTACACATAAATTAGGGTGTCGCGATAGAAAAAATAGATAAAGTGATGGGAGAAGTAAGTAACAAACATTTTTGGAGGAAATCTTTAGTTCCCTATCAGTGTTTAACAATTCAATGTTGATGTATATTGGTCAAATAAAATTTGAAATGTTTGCATAAAACTGGTATCGAAATTGCACAATAACGAGCCATTACAAACTATATTATGTGTTACATTTCTGCATGATGCATTTGGGTCCACTAATACTTCTTTTATGATAAAGCAAGTAAAAGCATTAAATTCGCTTTTACCGAATTTTTATAACTTGAAATATTTAATCGCAAGTAGGGAAGTAAAGACGCCTTCCAAAAATGGCTTGCATCATTTGAGTGCTAAAAATTACTTGATCCAATTTACAAATAAGACATTTATCGGTCACCCTAACATTCCAGCAATTATGTATGTTGTAAATTGCAATAAAAAAAATTATACGAATTTTTAAATACAAATTATTTCTACAATTTTGTATTTCATTTGCTTTAATTTCATTTAACCAATAAAACAAAATTTTTTTCATATTTTCATAAAAGTAACCATAAATTCTTTAACCTCAAAAATACAAATACAGGAGAAAAACAATATATTTCATATGCAAAAACTTAATCAAATCTTTAGGTAGCAAAATACAACAACAACAACTTTCTCTATATATACAAACGTATAGCCTTAACACTTTGAAAATTTACTAAACACACAAAAAAGGTTTAATTTTCCAAAAAAAAAAAAGCTACAATAATTTCTCTTCCTTTAGAACATTCTTTGCTGCTCGTAGTTGTATTATGTAAATTACTTTCATTTTTATACTTCTAATAGTAAAACCTAAAACTGGATATTTCTTTCAGGAATGTTAAATAATATTATGAAATTGGTACCTAAAACAACAACTTAATATGGTACTTTTGTGGTTGTAGCATAGAGAGTATCACTGCGTATGAGTAATAGTAATACACATAACATTATAACAAGTATACGCCAGAGTACAATAAAAATCTCGAAAACGTACATAAAAAATCTGTTTTTGTTTTTATTTAAAAGAAAATCCTGAAAATAATTTAAAAAGAAAGCTTTCATCATTATAGTTTAAAATAAAATTTTTAGATTTTAAAAAATCCGTAAATTTTTTCAAATTTCAAATTTTACTGTGTACAAATAAGAAGTTCAAAAAGTACTAAACATATTGTTACTGATTTGTTAAACCTAGCAAAGAAATATTTTTGTGTAAGTAGTATGGAAAAAAGAGGGAGGTGTAAAGTGGAAAGAAGGAGATTATTGCATGCATTATTGTTTATCTATGTGCTACAAATATACACTTGTCAAGTGTTACTTTCTAACTCTTGCATACTGTTCTTGATGTTATATTGCTATTACAGGTAACAATTTCTGTTTCATATTTACTAGTTTAGAGAAAAAGGGGATATTTAATTCTATCATTCCGTTCGTAGTATATCGAGTTATGGGGTTACCCATAAAGGTGCGTTTACAATGACAGAGTACTCCAATCTGTAGAAAATTTAGTTTTATTTACGTTCATACTAACACATTTTTATACTTTGCTATCTCTTGTTATTCCACTCCAAAGTAAAACTTGTTTGGTTTTGGAGTACAGATTTGCTGCACTCTAGAGGTAATATTAGTCTGTTAAGGGTTTAATATGACAAATATATCCAAAAACAATCACAATCACTAATTTGTTCACATATCTAATTATCAACAAATCAAAAAAAAAATAATAACAGAACATAATAAATAAATACAAAATTACTGGTCTTTACGCTATAATTTAAAATTAAAAAAATATTAAATTTAAAACGATACAAATTAGGGGAAAAAACTCCCGAAAATATATCGAATAAAGTTTGAAGTAACTCTACTCTGCATATTGAACAGTTAACATATAAATCTACGCTGCAGCGTAGATTCACTTCACTATTATAAACGCCGCAGAATATATCATATTGCTGCGACCAATTTTTAATTTTCTTATTCTATGTTTTGATTTAGGTGAATCTTTTGGGTTTCATTTTCTAGCAAACTAAATTTATAAAATTGTTTGATCGCTCTCGACCGACTGATATGTCCTTACTTGAGTCTGCAAATTTTGTGTGTGATAAACAGGTGCGAATCTAAATTGAAGAGAAGACCTAAGAAGAAATTCCCTTCCGGGGAAAACATGTTACAAATATGAAACAGCGGATCCAAAATGAATTAAACGTCATTTAGCATATGAGTGCCCCCTTCTAAACGTATGATCTAAATACGCTCCTCTTAGGTTTAGATATGTATTTTTGAATATTAAATATTCTGCAGTAAGAAAAAAAGTATCATAAATTTTTCACACATTTACGGAATTTTTCAAAAAATATAACAATATATTATTTTTCCTCTATAAAACAAAAGCTAGTAAAGTTATGCAGACTTAAAAACCAACATTTAAGGACTGTAGAGAGAAAATCGAATTTCAGTAAGAACTTTTGCAATATAAGAATACTTAAGAACTTTTAGAAATGTTTACAAAATAGTAATAAAATTATTATTTAATAATACTTCTCCAATACTTGCACTCTGAGATATTTGTATATGATATTAATGAATTTTTGCATAAAATTTTCATTAAAATAACGCGGTAATTCAAATAATTTTATAAAAAATATAGTAATATCTTAGCACTAACCTTTGGTGATTTTAAAATAAGCTATCATGCATTAACTAAAAAAATTTAAACCAAAATTTCTTTTCAGATTGTAAGTTATTTTCAGCGTATTAATGATTTATTTAGCCGTGTTATGGGAATATTAAAATCTAAATTTTTATGATAAACATTCCTTATATACATATTCAAAAATATGTATAGAGGAAAAGAGTCCTTTGAAAATAGGTAAACAGAAAGACATTAGAATATATATTTACACGTATATATAAACAAGTGTATGTAATACTCGTATGTATGCACTATTATCTAAAGGTAATACTTCATTTAATATTTCTTTTATAACCTCAAAACTATAATAAAGAAAAATACAATTTTTGTGGTTAAATGGGGTTACAAAAAAATGTTATAACAGATTAAAAAATAATTTTACATAAACCTCAAAAAAAAAAAATATTGAGGATTATAGGAAAAACTAAAATAAGATTTATAGGAAGAGGTTGTGATTTAAAGAAATATTTTATATAAGGACCACACTTAGTTCATAAGACATTCCAAACGAAAACTTGTTACAACTTATAAAAGATATTTTAAGAATTGGTTATTTAAAGTAAAATTCATGAAAATTTCAAAAAAAAAAACATAACTTTTTAAAAAAATAAATAAAAACACATCTCACAAAAAAGTGAATTAAACTACCCTATATGTACAGGGTGGCGCAAAAATAACCTTCCGATGTTTTTTGGCTGTAATTTAAAAAAAATGAAAAACTTTGATTCGTCTTGTGGATTATTTTTATTTGGTCTTTTAATTTTTTTACATCAAGTCGAGAATATGATGTCATGTAAATGGCCGCCGCCGCAGTTGATTGTCATTTGAGCCCATTTTTTCATTCATCACCAATCATGAGTGATGAGGCCCATTTCCATCTTAGCGGGTACGTAAATAAGCAAAATTTACGCTTCTGGGGCACTGAAAATCCGCGTGTAACCCACGAAGAGCCATTACACCCGCTCAAAGTCACTGTATGGTGTGCTGTTTTCGCTGGAGGAGTCATCGGACCTTTTTTCTTCGAAAATGCAAATAAAAATTGCTCAAATGACAATCAACTGTGGCGGTGGCCATTTACATGACATCAAATTCTCGACTTGATGTAAAAAAAATTAAAAGACCAAATAAAAATAGTCCACAAGAAGAATCAAAGTTTTTCATTTTTTTTTTTTAATTACAGCCAAAAAACATCGGAAGGTTATTTTTGCGCCACCCTGTAGTTATATTATAACTAATAAATGTTTAAATATAAAAATCGTACATTTTTAAATTCTTTTTATAAAAATAACGAAATTTCCCTACCTTTGTAAAGTAGTTTATTACAGATTGATAAATGTATTTCTTATTCACATAAATACTTTATTGTTCTCAATTCTTAAAGTTATATATTTACAGAACATTTAATTTAATTTTTTTTTTCTTCAATTGTATTAGTATTAGTTATTTACAGTTGTAAGCGTTTATATGTACTTTGATACAATTGAAATGTAAGATGTACTGTTAACGCCTTTTATTACCAGAAATCAGATTTATTGAATTTAATTTACATAAATAGGGTTAAAAAGCTTGATTTTTAAAACTCTTTCCTTTCAAATATACACACGTTTACATACAATGGTACATAGAGTTGCCATATTAAGATGAATTTATGCAAGAAAAGTATATAAAAAAAATTTGGGGAATAAATTAATCTATTTAGAATTTAAAATAATTTTAGTTAATTAATTCTGCTGTTTGATAGACAATTGTACCGGGTATTTGCAATTTTGAAAAAAGATTTTTTTTAATAACTCAATTTATATAAAACCTGCGAAAACAATTTTTTTTATTTTTTGAATCAGATTTTTTTCTATCGATTCAGAAAGCTTCGGTTTCGTTTTGGGGAAAATATTCGTTTAATATTCTACATAGAAATGTTCAATAAAAATTCAAACTTTTGTTCAACAATCAGTTAGAACATCACTGCGTATTAACAATCTCGTATTAACCATATCGATTATATATTTGATGTCCTAACTGATAATAACATAGAACAAATATTTGAATTTATAATGAATATTTGTAATAGTCAGTATTCACCGAATATTTTCTCCAAAACGAAGGCGAGTAACATGGCGCACACTGGTACATATTTAGAGAAGCTGGCCAAAAATATATTTTTTGTAACCGAACTTAAAACGAATAAGCTTGTTTGAAAGAAGATACCTTAGAACCTACACAGAAAAACCAGTTTCTTTTAAATTGAAATTTTATTCCCAACAATGTTTTTGTTTGAAATATTTGTAACTCGTTTGTAAATTGTTATCTTTCATATAAAAATTGTTTAAAAATAAAAATTCAAAGTTCCAAAAAAAAAAAAAAAATTTTCGATTTACAAATTTCTTTGTTGGTGCCTTTTTAAAAAGTTTTTTTGTATTTACAAATTTTGTATGAGAAAGGTGTTTAAAAATTTAATTAGAATTTTGTAAATTCTTTCTGTATATGGAGCCAAAAAATCAAGGCCAAATTTTTACTACTTCACAGTGAACACAGTGATCCGAAATACCCTTTTTCTGTTTTTTTGTAAAGTTATAAATTTTTTTAGGTTTTTCCACAGTTCAAATGTCCATAATTTTTATTGTTTTTTTCGGAGATATTATCTTCGGATGAAGTTTTTTTTATTTTTCCGTTAAATAAACTGTTAGCAGGTATAATTTCTTGTATTCTACATTACTCAGCATTTTTTTTTTTTTTTTTAATTTTCGCCTTTATTGGATCATAACTAACGTGGGCCAAAAAATGTCTGAAAAATCGCCCAATATAATTGTATCAGTTGTTTATCAGTTTTTACCTAATTGTATAAGTTTAGCTCTTAGCTGATTAAATTATATATTAATCAAATGAAATTATATCCGACTTTTTATCTGATACAGTTTAAATCGTAATTAATACAATTTAATATAAATCATATATAATTGTTGTAGGGTACTACATATTCCCCTTTACTATTTTTATATATTATTTTAAAATCTAGTTTGTAAATATGTATTTTTATGTTTTAAAATTTGTTAGAAAATTTGATTCATTCAATTTTGATTTTCTTAACTGATTATAATAAAAAAGGATTTTATAAAAAATAATATCGTTATCACTACAATTGTATCTATTTGGATCTAAACTGATACCATGCGATATATATTTAATCCTTTAATTCCTAGTGGAACATAGGGCCGCAGAGAAAGCGATATGAACCGATAAAATTTTATCAGGACAAAAATCAGATATAATTTCATCTGATTAATATATAATCTAATGAGTTAAGATCTAAACTGATACAATTGGATAAAAGCTGATAAATAACTGATACAATTATATCAGGCCATTTTTCGGATGAAATGGTATATTACGATATACAACTTACTGTATATATAGTTGTATATTAAGATCCATATTAATTTTTTCAATAGGGTTAACAGAAACATTTACAATTTTTGGTCTAATGTAAAATTTGTTGAAATTAGCAAAAAAAAATATATAATAAATCTACATTTGCAGATCGATGAATTTGTTAAGTAGAGGCAGACTAATACCTGTGACGTATAAGTGATATCATGTAATTCAAAATTAAATTAATCATACGTCTTCATTTGTTATAGAATAATTTTTGTTAAAATCAACCATTTCTGAGTGCTTTTACCCGCAAAATGTTTAATGTTAGAACGGAAACCCCTTGCTGGCAACACTGCCAATATAAATCACTGATAAGCAGCTTGTGGTGAATACAAGGGTGAAGGTTGCTTTAAAAAAATTATCATTTTATTTGTATGTTTGTTGATTTAACCAGAAATATCAATGGGAAATCTACTTAAAATCAATGTCTTTGTTGTGTTTAATGCGCGTATATGTCAAATACATAAACAAACAAAAGCTGACAAATTTGACACAAGAAAATTATTAGTTTAACTTTTCAATAAGATATTAAAAAACATGTACTTTTACTCTTTAACCGCAGAGAGGCTGCCTTTAAATCACAATGTTCTTCAACGTAAAAGCATACAGCCGGCAAGACCAGCTTTAACATTTTTTCTTGGTTTTATTATTTTTAAGAAAGTTGTACTGGTTTTGAAAATCATAGTAATTTTTTATATTAGTTCTTCTTCAACATATCTCACCTGGATAAGATATTTTATATTTTATCTGAAAATATATAATTTTCATGGTTTTCGTAACCAATAAGTAAAGAAATGCTTACTTGCATCTAACACTCCAACATCTATATTTCACATATGAATTACGTGCATTGTTAGCATTTTCAGTGTATCAAAATTCAAAAACTCAAAATAAACTAAAGAAACTTACACACTCACTCGAAGATAACTGAAAGGGTGGGGTGAAAATGAGATATTTAAATTTAAAAAATGTGACCTGACAAGAGAAATGCTAAAAAAGTGGCACTGGACCCCGTCGTTGCGCTTCCCTTGGCGAGTATAGTTGTATATGCCCCTTGAATAAGAGCATTTTATGACCAAATTTAAGCATGGCTAAGGGGTAAGAGAGATTAAGTAAGGACTAATTGCCTCCTACATTTTGATTGCCCTAACCTTCCACTGCAAATTAACTTTACCTCTACCTCTAATTTGGAGAGATATAAATATAGCACTTGGGCAATCCTTTTTGTCAGTTGTCGCTTATTTTTAATAACTTTTCTGACCACAATACAACATTGTACTGTTTCGGCTTTCAATAAACTATTTATTTCACTGCACCCTATTATAAACTACACATGTTTGTATTTGTAACAACAATGCGCACTAATACACACAAATACTTACATACCTACTTACCAAAAGTGTCAACTAGTTTTATTTTTTTTTTTACAAAATCTATTACATAGAAGAAAAAAAAATAACGAAACCCAACGACATATCTTTGGTGTACTTGTTCTGTAAAGTATAACTGAACGAACGAACGAATGTATGACTGAACAGTAGTAGAAAAAAAATCGGCAGCGTAACGAAACGAGACCTGTATAAAATGATGCACTTTATCTCAAATGATAAAGTACTTTGTCATAAAGTTGAAACACTGTGTAAAATAAAGAAATGTGAAACTTTAGCATTTTATTTTTGTTGTTCTTGTTATAGTTTAGCAAGGAAACATGGCATACTCGTTACTACTCGGTATATAATAAGCGACGTGGTTTGCGTGGGTAATTGAGGGTTTAAAATAAAGAAATGAAATAAGAAGAGAAAGAAAAAAAAAAGATGAACTCAGGAATTTATGATTTCATTTTAAAGAAATATTGTTGGAAAAGAAAACTCAAATGACTTTGTTGAAGATGGCATGGGTTGGTTAAATAAATGATAAAGGCAAAATATTAATACTGAATGATTCTTAAACGAAAAGATAAAAAAAAAACTTAAAATTAATTAATAACAATGTAGAGTACACCAGTACGTACTAGTATGAGTAATAATTAATATGAAATAAATGTTTAACACACAGAAAAAGAGTCTCAATCGAATTTCCTGCCCATTCAATGGTAGGGTGGCAGCAACAAATTTATTTAATTGTCATGAAATGTACTGCTGAGTCAATTAAAATATAATATTCCAAATGAAATTCTGTTATAATAAACGAATTTCTGTCGTCACACCCAAATATATCGGTGGCTGTAAAATTGGGTTGTCATCATTTATACACCTAAAAAACAGATTGGCAATTTGTTGACAATCAAATGTTTCAGTTGCATTAAAAAATAATTTTTCGGCTGCGAACACTGAAATATTATTGACACAACTGATTTTCTGTTGTCACAACTGAAAAACTGGGCTACCACAACCGAACCATTCGATTGGCTACAATTGCGGTTGTCAGCACCGACTCTGTTTTCTGGGTGTATATTTTCTGTGTGTAGCTGAAATTCACTTAATTTAAAATATAATTGAAATTTTCTTTTCTCATTTCCAAAAAAAAAAAAAAAAAAAACTTCACTTAAAGTTTCAACTTTAAACAATAATATAAAAACTTTTACTGCATGATGCATTTAATATTTGTTGTTTGGTTAGTGATTTATATTTTTCTCTACTCTATGCATCTACGAGTACCAACAAAAATAATTAAAACAACATAACTAGATGGGAGAAGAAAAAAAAAGCTAACAGAAAAAGAAAAGATGTCAAAGCATCTTGACACATTTCCGCCTAAATTGTTATCGTTGGTTTATGTAATGTTTGGATTGTTTTTGTGTGAAGATGACATTAATATAAACGTTGTTCTTGAAATCATAAAAATTATTTAAATTTTCTAACTTAAAGTACAGTAGAATTTCTAATATTCAAGATGAGATTTTGTGGTTTAAAAACTTTTTAAAAGCTTTTAGTGTAAAAAAGTAGTTTTTATAGGAAACTGCTTCAAATGTGAAAATTTATCTCGTAGTATGAGTATGAGCATTTTGTAGAAAAAAATATATACGAATCAGCATATGAGCGGTCTATTTATATCGATAGGATGTTTCACTGAACTCTCTTGTCCTAGTAGCGACACATCAAACCAATGCATATTTAGGAGAGTTCAGTACTAAGTTCTGTGATATTTTGCCAAATCTTTTGAAGCGGTTAAAGGCTTTCTTAATTTTTACTAAATAAAATTCGAATTTTTTTCTTCAGGATATTTTGTAAAAAAATCTTAAACTTTTGTTACGTTTTTATTTTTTAAAAATGTTGGTTATTTTCTATTGTAATCAAAATAACCACACACTTCTTTACTTTACGTACAACAGTAAAACACACACAAGTTTACCACCGATTTACCAGAGCTCAACTGACTGCATACGTCAAGTGGCAGCACTATTATAGTTTAACGGCCGCGGTTGTAGAACCAGCTAGAGTACTAAAATTATAACACTTATTTTATTCCTAGAAGAGCCCCCAACCACTTACATCATACTTAAATCTAGTGCTGCCAGATTGACGGGATTAGTTAATCCCGTTTCTCTTGATATTATTCTTCTTAAATACCAGAGTTGTCTATACTTGACTAATCCAATTTCGTAACAATATATTTTTTTAGAACTTTTTTCACATGTATGTAAAAGGCAATCACAAAATTTTAAATTAAAAAAAAAAAAATAATTACCCAGGAAAATTTTTTACAATCGGTAGCCAACCACAGGTTCCATTGCAACCGCTTCCATGGAACTGGTTCCAGAATTAGGTCCTGGGATCCTATATGGAAGGTATGGGTGACGTAGAATCAGTTCTAGAACTAGTTCCAGAACTGATTCTAGGGCAACCGGTTCCACTTTGGATCTATAGAAGTGCTTGATTTTGGGACAATTGCAAACAAAAATAATCGGTGTTAGAATCGACAGTAGAAGGGGTTGTAAATGAAAAGTAGCTATTCTACAACCGATTCTTTGGAACAGAAAATTTTCCTGGGTATAAGAATAATGGCAGGCGGTTTTCATCGCCTCTTTCGAACATTAACAGTTTGTATTGAGAAATGTTAGCCTTTGCAGACGTGTGTAATTCTTATGGCTGAATTTTTCTATACAAATTAGGAAGAGAGTGATTTAACAGAGGTAGCGAGAGTTCAGTAGTCTTTTAATTATATAGTCGTTGATATTGGTTTCTCTGGGATTTAAACTCGGGACCATCTGTTTGAAAATAAATTGTATCCAAATTACTTCTTAGTATCACTTTTAGAGAAATAATATTTTCGAAGCAATAAATAAGTCTTTTTATTATTTTGTTCAGAATTACTTCTAAAAAGCTGTAAAAATAATCTAACGGATACTTTGTAAGCAACAGCAGGTGTAACTATTTTGAAGCTGTTCAGAATTACTTAAAAAACGCAGTAAAACAGTAACGGATAATCTGGAAGCAATGAAAGAATGTAATGTAAAGCAAGATAATACTGATAACTAGGGCAAGGAATTCCATGCAAATGCATGTTTTTTCTCGATAGTCCAACACTAATATACATTAACCCCTAAATACATAAACGCTTTGTAAAATTATAGGAGGTTTATTGAACAAATTTTGTATGAAAATGACGTTTTGTAAAACTGCTATAACTTTACAAAGCATTTATGAATTGAGGGGTAAATATTTATCCGAATCATCAAATTTAGAACAAAATGGCATCGATTCAAATGCACATTTGTTGCCTTTTTAGTGCGTATTTTGTACTTTTTATTTGTACACTCATAAAAAAAGCCCGTACAAATAGTTCAAAATTCTACTAAAATAACAGGAAATAGTACCTGAATTTGTGCCAGCAGAATTTTCAATGAAGTTAAAAATCATGGTTTGCTAAATTTAGGTAAGCTAAATTTTACATACTGCTAAATATACTGACAATTTTAGTTAAATTAGCTGGGAAATTTGATCTGAATTCAGCAGAAATTTTACCTGATTTAACTACAAATTTCTGCTAAAATGTCGCTTAAAATTTCGACTTCCGGGATCTGACCCTAGACGGGCCCATATTTATTATTGCGAGTATATGTGTCTAATAAGGGTTACTTTGTAGGTACAGAGTGACGAATTTTTGTCCATTTTGCTCTATCTCGCTTAGTTTCCGAGATACAAACTATTTTACGATCTTATAATAAAAAATATTAAAATATAGCGCCATCTCTATGTGATATTGATAGCAGAGACACAAAAATATAATAATTAGAAAATAATTGTGGTTTAAATTAGCTGAAAAATTTGTAAAGTTAAGAAACACAAATTACTAAAAATTAGTATGCAAAGTTAGTTCAAATACGGCTAAAAGTAGTTGTAATGCTAAATTAGATTTACAAAAAATATTAGTTCAATCCTAAATTTTAAGACAAAATATTTAAGACAAATAATTGAACTGAAAACAAAATTAGTTCAATAGAATCAGAACGCGTTTAACAGACTTTTGTACTAACTTTTTTTTATGAGTGTATATTTTCTAGTTTAGTGCATATTTTCTATGTTTTTAATGCATATTTGTCTTTTTAGCCGTATTGACATATTTGTTCAACACCGTTCTTTGGCTTATGTCAATAAACATGAATCCACAGAAAAAATTAAAAACATTCTAAATGGTTAATTTCAGGCTTAAATAATAATAAAAAAAAAAACACAAATCCATGAATTCAAATTGTTGTAGTCGCTGTTTCGTTCACACTCTTAAATGGCTGTTACTTTAAACAATATAAATATAAGAAAAATTATACATATGACAAGGACATCCGCTTAATCTTAACACGGAACATAAAAAAATACAAAAAAAAAAACAACTTCCACACAAACCTAGAACGGATACTAAAGTAACAGCAAACACATGCAAAAAGGAAATCGCACATGTGTTTAGTATATATCCATGGGTGTAATAGGAAGGCACTTATTTGTCAAGTTTTTAGAAATTTTTATAGCTAAAAAATATTTTCCCTAAATTTTAATTATTATATTTCTATGGCAACTAACAAAAAAATTGAGTTTAAATTTTCATACTGATCAATAATCAAGTTTATTTATCACTTTAGAAAAATATTCCCCTTTTGTTGTTTAAAAAGGAACAAGTTTTAAATTTGTTCTCATAACTTTTTTTAGTGTTTCCTTTAGCTTAAACTTATTAACCCCCTTAATCTGCACATAAACATATGGCATAATAAAAACCAAAATAACAAGGTGTATATGTGGAATTTGTGTAGTAATATTTATATGGTTTGGAAAACAAGATGATATTTGTTGTTTCTGTAAGACAAACTAACTTTATACATACATAAATTACTTTTAAATGTATAGTACTGTTGTTTTGGTTTTTCTACATATTTTTGAAATATTTTAACAAATGTTTTATATCCGTTCTTTTACTTTTGTTTGTACCAGAATTTTCTATTGTATTTTGAAAAGTGTACAAGTAGTTATGAGAGTAGTGCAAACTAAGATAAATACAATTATTGTTTTTTGTCCTTTCATAGAAAACTATTGTTATTTTAAAATTTATTGATACTGGTATGTCGAGTACATAATTTGTATTTATTGTGAATATTTAACAAGGCGTATGAAAGTTTTTTAACTGATGCACTCATAAAGCGCCAAGTAAATTATACCAATTTAGATCAAACATTGCAAATTTATTGTAAATATTGAACAAGGTAGATAGAATTTTAATTGATACACTTATATAAAGCGGCAAGAAAATTATACCCTGGTCCATGTGGTATTTGTTTACTTTTGGTATGAATTTTTAAAGTTTTTTATTTCAATCGAGAGCATGTTTTCTAAAATGTTTACCACATATAAATATGCCATGTTTCTTATACCCTAATTTCTTTTTATTTTTTTTTAATATACACACCCTCAGAAAATTTCGGTTGGAATTCGGTTGCTGCAACTTCAATTCGGTTGTTGCGACTTCAATTCGGTTGTTTCAACCACAGTTCGGTTGTTTCAACCTCAGTTAGGTTGCTGCAACCGAATTTGGTTGTGTCAACTGAATTCGGTTGTTATAACCGAGTAAATGGGGTTGTGGCAACCGAATTTGAAATATATTCAGTTGCAGCAACCGAATGCAGTTATCACAACAGATATTTTTACGAATGGGGTTGCTGCAACCGAATTCGGTTATGAAAACCGAATTGACATGAATTCAATTTGAATTTTTTAAACTTCAAAAAAAAATAAATACAAAAAATATTTTAATAGTTTTTATTTTGCTTTTGAGCAGAAAACATAAAAATTGATTAAAAATACATTTAAAGGTTCGTTTTACTATTATTTAAGGTTACCTAATAGCATTGTACTGTAATTACCGTATTTTGCAGCAATTTGTTTTAAAATGTTAGTCATACCGCAGCTTGTGTGTGAACATTTTTGGGGTGTTACAAACAGCACGGAAGTCCTATAAATCAGGTAATTATCAATGGAAAATTCTTCACCATAAAGGTATATCAAAACACAATAATTTTAATTATTCCTATTTCCACATATTCCATTCACCGTCAAGTTAAAAAGTGAAAATTATTTAGGGTCGAGATCTTCATTGATAATCTGTCTTGTGATGTGCACGTCAATATTTTAAATTTGAGAGTCAAAAAGAAAATTCATATTAACGTAGGTACATATTTTAATTGCAATCATAAGAAAATTTTAATAAGCGGTTGTTATTTCCCCTATTTTTTAAGTGAAATTTCTAATGGCTGTAGAAAATAGGAGAATAGTGGGGTTACCAGTAACACTACTTCTGAAGATTCATAACAGTATGCTACTTGCGATCGTACAGTGCCATTTTCCAAAAATGTACTTTATTTGTATATTTTGTTACTTACCGCTTCGTGGAATAGGAACTACTTTCAATGCTTTTTCAAAACCCGTGAGTACCTGCTAATAGAATACGAGTATACTAAAATGGAGAGTATTAAAAAAGTGTCACTTCTGATAAAGAACAAATAGTTAAAGTATTAAATTTTGTTACGAATAACAAGTTCTAATAGAAGTACCTTTTCTTACAAAAAAAAAATATTTTAAGTCGTAGCCCTTTTTTAAAAGAGAGTGTACTAAAACAGGAAAGGGTACCTGAAAGAATGTGTACTGAAATATCACCCTGTCTTTCGAAGTAACAGTACTTCAAGAGTATTCAGTCGTTAAACAATAAATACTTACGGAGTACTCGTTATATAAGATATTGATATCTTAGCAGGGTTGGCAGGCAATACCGCTAAAATACCCTTATCGACCGTTACCCCTAAAATACCATTGCCGAAATAACCGAAATAGTGTTGTTCTTAAAATAACTTTACCGAAATAAATAAAACACCGTTCCCCTAAAATACCTTTATTTTTAGTTCTTAGCTTTCCACAATTGCACGTTGTTATTGAGTATTTTAGATAAATTAAAGAGATTATATTTCTTTTATACTCTTTATCGGAAAGAAAGGTATTTTTTAATGATCTTTCTCTTAAAGAAGTAGTATTTATTTTAGTACTATTCTACTATTCCTTTAAGAAAGGGGTAATTACGAGTATTTTGGCAGTCTTTATTTTTGTCCTAATTCCCTCTCTTTTAAAGAAATGGAATTTTTTTATCACTCTTTCAATTAAATAAAGGGTACTGCTTTTACAGATTTTTTTCGTGTAGAAAGGATACTTCACTTAGTAATCATTCTTTCAAATTTTACCTCTTTTACTACTATTTCTTTGAATGCCAGTGTTGATTTTGATAATATATATAATTTTATTATAATATTTAGTAAAACTGAGAAAATATATCTATAAGAAATAATAAAATGTGTTTTATTTTTTACGAAAATTGTTTAAGGATTTTAGCTAAATTAATAGAAAATATTGGTTGTGACAACCCCGTTCTTTAATAAATTCGGTTGTCACAACCTCTCAATAGGGTTGCTACAACCGAATTCGGTTGTCACAACTCCACAATTCGGTTGCCACAACCGAATTCGGTTGTCACAACCCCATAATTCGGTTGCCACAACCGAATTCGGTTGTCACAACCCCATAATTCGGTTGCCACAACCTCTAAAATCCGGCTGCCACAACCGAATTCGGGTGTAACAACCTCAAAATTCGGTTGTGACAACCCCATTTATGGGGTTGCTGCAACCTCGCAAATTCGGTTGGAACCTTATTCGGTTGGGACAACAAATTTTTTTGCTGGGTGCAGGATCCACATATCAATAACAATTCTTCTTTGTGACTAACAGAAACAAATCTTAAATTTTAAAATATTACAATATATGGAAAATGTAATTAATAATCTTTTACAAATAACACAACGATTTGTTACATGCATATAGCCAAATTTTTAACTTTTAGAAAACATTTTATAACACCTTCCAGTTTTATCCATATTTTCTTTTTTTAAAAAAACCCTCTAGTAGTCAAAGAAAAAAACAAGAATTTCTTAAAGTTTTTGAACTCCACAGGTTTTTTTCGAAAAAAAAAAATAAGAAATATGTATGACCAACAAAAAGTAAAATTCACTTACTTACAACTTTCACGTTGTTGTTTTTTTCTTCTCACTGCTTGAAGTTCAACTATGGCAAATTACTACAAACACTCAAACATCTGTCTTCTTTCTTTTTGGAGTTGTTGCAAAACAAAAAAACAAAACTTTATTTGTTTGGACAGTAGCCTATGTTTTATGTTTGGCCATTACACTACCAAAGAGTAACTAAAGTACGAACAAACCTGTTAACAATTGTTATGTATAAAGGAAAAAAAAATGTACGCAAGTTACGTGTTATTGGGTTGCAACTCATTTATCAACTTTACACGGGAAACGGAAAAAGGAAATTGTTTTATGCGCCACCATTGCAATTTTATACAATGCGTGGTTGGTTATGAAAATACAAGCAAAAAAAAAAAGAGAAAGTTTTTCATTATTATTATACACAATAATACAATTGAATACTTGTTTCAAAGAGAAAATTTATGTTTATTTAATAGTTTAAATACCGATATAACTATTACTAAAAATGTATGAAAATAATATTATTGTATTTAACAAATCTTTAATATGGTACAATATCATATGTACCATATTTACATACATATTTGTATTTGTTTTTTTTTTTTTAGGTCTATTGTTCGAAATTGTGTTGACATACATAGTTTAAATTTTTCTAAGCTGTTGTTGATGTATGCCAAAAATTAGAAATGTTTCTAGGTTTTTTTTTTTAATTTTCTGAATTTTTTTTATTTCCTCGTATGCAAAACTTGTCGAGAAAAAAGTGAACTAAAAAATTTCTGTAACGGATATGAAAAGTTTTCTGTGTATTTTTCTGGAAATTTTATTTCTAAGCGTTGAGGTTTTTCTTGGTTTTGTTTTTTTTTTTTCATTTGTATTTACTGTGTTCATATATCGGTAACAAAAGTTTTTGTTGAAAGTTAAGGAAATTTTTTTTGTGAACATATTGTTGTCAACACATTTACTAATATGAACTAGACGACTAGATACGAATATAAAGACACTTCTATTATTATAGATATCACTACAACTACTGCCTTCTTTTGATCACAAAAAAAACAAATGTACAAATGTTTATATGAAGAAAGTTTATAATTGAGAATATATCCCTCAGTTGCATAGGAAGATGAAGGGAAAAACAATATAATCGAATTTGTGAGTTAAACTAAGAAATCTTACCAAAGTCCTATGTTGGGCGCCATTTTAATATAGAACTTTTTTATTTAAAAATTCCTCTTATTTGTTATAAGGCTTTATATTTTATAATAAATGTAAAACCATTTTCTTCCTATTGGTTATCCTTCCCATTTGGTAAATATGTTACATATGCTTCACACTCATATTTGTTTGCATTTTTGCCACTTTTTCATTTAGTTTTTTTCTTTTCCTACAAAACAAACAACAAAAACTAAACTTTGGTTAAAAATTGTTGGCAACATTTGCTATGCGTAACAAATATTTTCATTGCTAAAATCAAACGTTTCTTGAAAGTTTTGTTCGTTTACTAACTACTACGACTTTATAGAGGCACTTCTTCTTTTTCTTTTTAGTAATTTGTTTACATTGGCATAATGCCCGAAAATATTAGTATACAAAAGACACTAAATGCCATTTAACAAACACATACAACTGTAATTCCAAAAATTTTACATATTGCATATAGTACATATATGAATGTTTATGCCATATGTAAATACAGTGAAAACTTAAATTAAAACACAATGAGGTTCATAATGAATGAGTTATTATTAAAGAATTATTATCCCAGTCAGATTTAGTGCCAACTGAATCATTTGTTTACTGCAATCGAAATTTCGATTGTCAGAGCAGAAGTAGTTTTGAGACAACTGAGTTATGGCTGAGAAAAATGAATTTTTGGTTCCAGCTACCAAAAGATTGGGTTAGGTCTTTTTTCGGTAGGGGTTTTTTATTCTAAACTCATTTGCACAAAAATTCTAATTTTAACATATCTGTCATAAGCCGTAGTCTGTTTATTAAAGTGTCATTTATCAGAAAATGTCACTGCCCAAAAATGCATATGCAGTTATACAGCATATTCTGTAGGGGCCTAACAAACTATCACATGCTAAGAAGTTTTTGCTATGACAAGAAAGAAAGAGATAGAACAAAGTAAGAACATTATAAGTTCCGATTTCATAAAGATATTTTTAAAATCTCTAGTAAACTATAAACTTATCCGTTAGTTAAAAGTTAATTAACGATTGTAAAAACAGTATCAACAAAGTTATAAAGGATAAAGTTATCTTAAGAGATTTAAATAAAAAACACATTAAATAAACTTTTTTTTAAAGAAATCACCATAATTGTCATAGTTTTATTAGTGTTTGTTTTATAAACAAATATTTGGCTTAAACGTATGTTTTAGGAAATTAGAATAACGATATTAAACATAAAATATTTTATATAGCGCGATAAAATAAATTTATATCCCTATTCTATAATTTCTCAAACATTATTTAAAATGAAAGAAACTATAACGTTAATACATTAGAATTTAATATTTTATAAGTTTTCTGCAAGGGATAAAAAAATCATACTTATTATTTTTCCAAATTGATGTTGTGGTCACTGGGGATCGAACCAGCAACCTTATGTGCAGCGCCCACATTAAAAAATTAAAATTTTATTTGTCAATGTTATGATTGTGTCGATACCAGGTCTTCATTTTTTGAAGTTTTCAAACAAGAATTTGAATAAATATAATTTATTGTGACTTTGCAACAACAATTACATGGGGAATGCAGTCACAACTTCACTCAAAAAAGTCAGTAAAGTCAGCAAAAATTGTTGCTATGTCAGCCAATTTTTAGTCAGGAGCCTGCTTGCAAAAAAGTTGGTAATTTCCGCAAAAGATGTTTGCTGAAATTCAGCGGGTCTTTTTTCCCATTTTTAAAGAGGGACCAAAAAAAGTCCCTTTAATTGAAGAGTTAGAGGGTTAAAATATTCCACAAAAATGTTGTTCGTAGTGTTTTACATAAGTTTTCTGAACACATCCTATACCTAAAATGGAATATTCACATGGTTTCCCACTAAAATTTAGGTTTGTTGGACATTTGAGCGCCAATTCTGAATAAGTACGAGTTTAACCCTAAAATATATTTTAAGTTTTGATTTATTTCTGGCATTGAAATTAAATTTTCAACTTTGATGTCTTCGGAGACTTATTATTAGAATTTCATGGCCAATATTTTTTCGGAACAGAAATAAGTCAAAACTTAGAATTTGTTTAAGGGTTAATCTCGTACTTATTCAGAATTGGCGCTGAAATGTCCAACAAACCTGGATTTTAGGGGGAAACCATATAGATCTTCCATTTTTGGTACAGAATGTATTCAGCGAATTTATGTAAAACACAACGAAGAACATTGTTATGGAACATTTTAACCGCAGTTGATAAAAAGAATCTAGCGATGTCCGACCTTCTATCCGTTGAAATGACGATTACTTCACTAATACAATAGTACGTGTTTTATTTTATTAAAAATACTTCCTTTGAAATTTTCTAAAAATTCAAACTTTTTAAATCGTTATACTTTTCCAGCATATGGTACATTTTTCATTTGCAATCATCAGTTGTGGCAAAGACGTTGATTTTTTTTGTATATTATATCTCCCCTGTGTATAATACTTTAAAAATACTTTATCATATACTTACATAATATAACAGTTATTTTCAAAAAAGGTGTTTTCTCAAGAGAAAATTTTAAATGTTTCCTTATCCCAAAGATTTTCAAACAAAATTTAAAAAGTATTTTTTAATATACCTACCTACATACATACACTCGTGTGTATGTATAGAGTTTGGTTTTATCTATCTTTCACACTCACAAGCACATTTTACAATGAAGAGTCTACATGTTCCATCAAATTATAAACCTATACCGATGGATATCAAGATTTGTTGCTATCATTTAGTGTTCGTTTGTTGTTTTTTGAGAAATTGTAATATTGATTCTGATTTCATCATTCTTATACTTTTCGAACAGTTCAAATTTTTGCAAAAATGTTTTACAACAACATTGTTGAATGTCCCAGCATACATATTATTCAAACAATTAATAAACAAGAATGAACAACATTTAAAAATCTTAAGATAGCAATACTATTGAAAATATTATTGGCAATATTATCGATGTACAATATTTCCATACATATATTTAGTTAGAATAGATTTATGTAGAATATTGTTGTACCTCAAATCCAAATAATAGTATGATGTACAATGCTTTTACACAAGATATTGCACAACTGTTTTCTTCTATATATTTACATATATATAAAAATTCGCAATGTGATCTACATATTAGAAAATATTTTTCACGAATTAAATCCATTTTGATTTGTTCCAATATATTTTTGCAACCCTCCAATAAGACATACACACAGGCAATTTTTTCCGCAATACCAAAATTTACACAAGAATAAATTTTTATCTTTTAAATATCGTATGAAAAAAATTTTTGTAATTTCGTACAGATTTCTGGTGTGTTCCTTCTTTTTGCTTGGTTATCTATCACTCTGCACACACTGACAAATACATGTTGAGAATTTCACAGTTTATTTCAGTGTATTCAGCTTCGTTTTCTTATTATATATTTTTTTTTTTTTTTTTGCAATTTATTTGATGATGGTAGATATCATCTACTCAGCCAACCATTCAGCAAATTCAAACCTAAAAACCAACGTTGATGAAGTCACAATGATAGCCTTCAAAGGCAAAGTTGATTGCGGTAATTGCGACTGAAACTACGTGCATGCGTTTATTATGCTGCAGTACAAATTTACAAACAGAAACCCACAAGTGTTACACAAATGACTAGGAAATGTTAAGTTTTGTGGTATGAATGTTGTGAAAACTTTACGAGTTTTATTTCTTGTTTTCGTTAATATTATACAGAAATTTATCAAGGCAAAGTATAACTGATTTAAGTGGACTTTGAAATGTAACAAAGGTTTGGGACATGCTACGTCCTTTTTTATTTTAATAATAGAAAATACTGGAATTTTAAGCTTTTGTTTATCTGTCTGTAGCTGTAGAATTTACAAGAGATATACTATTTTTAAACATGATTTAGTCACGTCTGTACTTTGAAAATTTTAGACCATATGCATAATCACATTTAAAATTTTTCATACAAAATTAATTTTATAAACGTCCCAGGAAAAATTTTCCGTAGCCAAGCACACCTATTCTACAACTGGTTCCACTGCAACTGATTCCATGGGACTGGTTCCGGAACCAGTTCCTGGGATCCGATATGGAAGGTATGACTGACGTAGAATCAGTTGTACAACTAGTTCCAGAATTGATTCTAGGGCAACCGGTTCCACTTTGGAGCTATAGAAATGGTTGCTTTTGGGACAATTTCAAACAAAAATAATCGGTATTCGAATCGACAGTAGAAGGGGTTGTAAATGAAAAATAGCTATTCTACGACCGATCCTTTGGAACAGAAAATTTTCCTGGGGTGTATATAGGCTGCAGGTATATAGGGTTTTCAAATTATTATTCATAAGCACTTTATTAAATAACTCTTATATGACCCACACTGCGTATGAGTGTTATATTCATATTACTTTAATAAATATTACTCATACGTCATTAATATCTTACTTGTTTTTTAATAGAAAACTTATATAGGATCTATGTCGATAATTTAGTTAAGAAAAATCTGTCACTTTACGTTTTAAAGAGTTTAAGGCATTTTATGCAAAGGAATTATATATAACACATAGAAAAATATTCGTTAAATCCTCTCTTAAAAATAAAGGGTCAAAAATTACCCAATTTTTATGGAAACACGTCTACAATTTGTGAGGCTCAGATTTATTTCTATACAGCGTTAAAGTACTTGAAAAACAAAAGTTTTGATGGTTATACGGTTGCCATTTATTTTAATTGTTTCAAATATAGATGAAAAAACTATTCGGGATGCGATAACGAATGTCAAAAAAGCACCCCTGAACTTAGTTAAACACGCAATATTATATATTAATTTTAACACATAAACAATTGCCCCTTCAAATATGCTATTTAAAAAATTAAAAATTTAATAACAAAAATTGTTGGCCCCCACAGTCCACTAGTCATGAAGCAGGGTTGATTTTCTGCTATTTTAGAATATGGCTACCACAGTATCAAAAGATACATAGGGAGACGCCGCCGGTCACGAGTTCTTAGCCACCGCCGTTTGACTCGGAGCGCATCGGATTAAAATATGAGCCGACTTAAGCTAAACCGCCGAACTTATTATCCGCGCCGCCGCACTCAAATAATGGTGATCTTTTATTGGTAATTTTTCATGTCGCCGCTGCCAAAAACTTTGGGTCGGCTTGGTACTCTGTGGCATATATGTATGTATTGACATCCAACAATGTGCTGTCACTAATACATAGAAATGGCAAATGCAACTCTGTTTCAAGACTAATTGGTGGACTCGAACATATTGTATACACCGAGATGCGTCACTAGACACCCATTTATTTGATACCCAATTCGTATACATTTTGTTTGAAATAAAACCCAAGAAACAAAAAAAGTGCAGTGCTGTTCTAACATCATATAACTATACTTAGGTTGCGATCGCTTAACCATCTCACCCAAGTAAGGCCTTGAATGCAATGTAACTAATTCTAATTATGAAATAATTTTTTTATCCTACTTTTTAATCACTAAATATGGGATTGGACCACCGATTTTCTCCTGTTTATTCTTTCTATTATATTTCCTCCTCTATAATATATGGGTGAATCCATCAACGGTGCTTGATTGTTATGCTACTGGTAATGTTTTTGTTATGGCGGCATCTCATTTGAAAAGTACAGAAAAACTTTAAGCCACAATTGCATTTTTTAACGAGTTTTTAGACAATTTTTTTACCAAAACTTTTGAAGGAATCCTTAAAAAATGTATCACAAAAGCTTAATAAATTTTTTACGCACTGCAGATAATTTATGTAAATATACTAACATTTTTTCCAATAACGACAAGGATTTACTGTTTATTTAAAAAAAGTTAATAATTAATATAAATTAATTTATTGAATGCAATTGTGTGATTTAAATGTTTACTTTAATTGAAGTTAAAAATTATAATTATTTTTTTATTGTGCTATTTATAACCCTTTAAGGCTCGATTACTGAATGAGCCATTAAAATTTAAGGAGTATTTTTCGATTTAAATTAAATTTGAAAAATAACAACAAGTTTGACAGTTATAGTATCAGTTGGTAACTAACATTGTATTAACAAAGCTACACACAGAAACAAATTCATTTTGACAGCAGTATTTGTAGCCAATCTAATGGTATAGTTGGGGTAACTCAATATTTCAATTGAGACAACAGAAAATCAATTTGACTGTAATAGCATAATTTCGATTACCTTTATAGCAAAATGGAATTCGTTTGCTGCAACTGAACCATTAAAATAAAATTCGTCTGTCAGCACTAACCTGATTTGGCATGTATGAATCATGAATCATTGATTGAAAAATTGTATTAAAAATCAACCCTTAGAAATAAACTATTCAAAATATGGTCCAACATCTATATGGCTGCCTTGAAATGTTGTCTAAATCTTAACTAAAAATAATTTCTTAACCACAAATTTAATGAGAATTTAGACATGTATATAAAAATATATTTAATAGTGGTGACTCTTAGAAGGATAATTGTTATTTTTTCCCCAATATTTGTATATAATGATGAATGTTTATATAATTGTCATGCTAATTAATGTATATTTTCAACAAAAAGTTAATGATGTATTCAAGTGTTTTATTCTTCCTCTATTTTTTTGTAATGCGTATTTCAATAATGAAAAACAAGTATTTATAAACGCATTTAACGAAAAGGACTTAATGTCATAGGATTTGTTAAAATAAAAAATATATATATAAAATTAAAAACAATTTAATTGATTTAAATTATTATTTGTAGTTAAATTTATTAATATTTGTTTATTAATGTATAATATTTAATACGGCTTAGTAGAAATTTTAAACGACTTAAAATTAATAATGAACAGGGCAACGACTTTCATGTACTAGAAAATTATTTTTCAGTGGGGAATTTTTATTCTCCCAAAAACCGTTTTCTATGTAAAGTCTAAAACTGTTACCAATGTCTTAAAAGTTCTTTAACAAAAGGCAAAAAAAGTCATATTTTATGAAAAATTGTCAGGGTAACGTTATCCTTCCTGCAATGGTGTTCTAACTAATCTTGAACTATATTTTTAAGAAAGACAATTAAATTTATATATTAAAATATTTTTTTTTTCAGGCAGACTGGCTCAAAAATTCAAAATTATAATATTCTGAGTAAAATCAATAACAGAAGCTGAAGAGGGAAGAAAACTATGAATTAGTTACATTGCATTCAAGGACTGAGATGGTTAAGCGGTCGCACCTTAGTATAGTTATGTTTATAATGTAGGAATAGGCACATGTTCGATTCCTACAGACGACGGGTTGTTGAAAAATTATCATATAGAGACAATCTGACAATAGAAAATAAACAATAATACAATTTGATGGAAAATCACTGATGAAGAATACCCATAGGAAAAGGCAGAAACTGGATCTATTGTGATTTAAAAATTAATGTGCTTATAATTTTTAGAGAAAAAGATTTTTTGTTTTCTCTCCAAATCATAAAAACGCGAATATTTCTAAAACACTTAAAAATGTAATCGATTTTATTTCATATTCCTAAAGTATATAAAATTGTGGTTAAAAATTTTTGGAGAAATCTTGAAGGATATAATCTTAAGTGGCAACAAAATTGATTTAAACTTCTTTTTTTAATTTATATGTAAATATCCATTCAAAAGGTCGTGATCCAAGTTCGTAAAATGTGGTAAAGATGTTGCTGTGTTCTATTCACCACGATCCGGCCTTGGGGAGCAAAAATCGTCCTGTTTCCCCATACGATTTTGAATAACCGTAATATTTATATATATTACAATTTTGGCATGGGTAATAAAAACTTTTATATGAAATTTCGAATTAATGAGATACAATTTGAATAAATAGTTGTCAAATGATCTTTGTTTGGAGTAAAATATTGTATTTTATGATTAATTTTCTTATTGGCCAGTAGTGTGCAAATAGAAGTAGTAATAGAGGTAGCAATAAAAGCATTTTGTATTGTTTAAGCCTAAAATGGTTATTAGCTTATAATATTCATTCATTCATTATAATAATTCACTTTCACTAGAAATTCTTTCAATGTTTTTCTTACGATTAGAAAATATAATCGTATTTTTATAAATGAGCGTATTTAGGTATGGGAGCATATATGAATTCATTTACTCTCAATTTATGGATCCAAGTGTATATAGACTCATATATAGGGTCACATATGATCATTTTCAACCGGCAAATCATATAAATACTTTGTAACCATAACATCCCAAGTAAAAAAAATTGATATGGAGCCATATGAAGTTATATTTAATTATATATAATCTTTTATGTAATTAGATATAATTATATCCGAAAAATGAGAACGTCTTATTGTATCATATTGTATCGAATTGTATACAATTGTATACAATTTGGTACAATTTGATACAATTTTATGCAATTCGATACAATTGTATCCGAATTTTGTCCTCATCCAATTACATCAAATTATATCTTTTTGTATAAAATTATATAAAATGTTATAAAATTGGACATAGTTTGATACAATTATATCTAAATATTAACCTTATACTTTTTATCATATTATATAGGACCATATCTAACAATATACAAAAATTATTTTTTTAAATAAAAAAAAATGTTCAATTACTTGTAAATGTAATTGTTCTTTTCTGAATTGCAATTACAATTAATTGTAGTTGAGTTTTTTTTCAATTACAATTACATGTAATTGAGTAATTGCATGTGTAATTAATTACAAAATGTAATAGCAAATTGAAAGAAAATAACTCAATTAGGCTAACATCAATGAAATTCTAACAATGCTATTTTTATCTTCTGTTATTACTGTTTTTACTGTTATTTTGTTTTAGTTTTTGCTGATTCCTATGGAATTCAACTCTGATCGACAACTTATAAAGCACAGAGAACGACAACGAAAATATTTCCAAGATAGTAGTTAAACTGTTAAACGAACTGTTCTAGAAAAAGTGGAAGTCATGGATGTTTTATATTTAGCCCTTCTTTCAGAATATATTAAGTAGATTTTGTCATTTGTACAACCAAAGATGAACTTTGTCGGACGGTGTTTTAATAGAAATCGAGTTTTTCAAGTACAACATATGTCGGATTTATTTATTTTCTATTGAGCGGGAATTCCCGGGATCCCGGGAAATTCAGAAAAAAATCCCGCTGTCCCGGGAAAAGAAAAACCCTATATACAACCAAGATATAATAAAAACGAGTAAAAAGGTTAAAGTCGGGCATGCCGACTATACAATACCCTACACCAGTCTGGTGAATTGTTTGGATCCGAAATTCGAATGGGTTAAAATGGGGCTTGTGTCAAAATTTTCTATAATGTGAGTCACCGCACCAAATTTCATTAAAATATCTTAATATTTGCGACCTGCAATTTGTAACCAAGCCAATTTTGGGGGGACCCTTATATGGGCACTAGTTCTAAACATGGACCGATGTTCACCAAAATCAATAGGCTTCGTCCTTGGGCCAACATAGGTCTATGTACCAAATTTCATCAAAATGTCTTAATATTTGCGACCTGCAGCGTATAAACAATATAATTTTGATGGGACCCTTATATGGGCACTAGGTCTAAACATGGACCGATGTTCACCAAAATCAATAGGCTGCGTTATTGGGCCAACATAGGTCTGTGTACCAAATTTCATCAAAATATCTTAATATTTGCGACCTGCAGCGTATAAACAGTATAATTTTGGTAGGACCCTTATATGGGCACTAGGTCTAAACATGGACCGATGTTCACCAAAATCAATAGGCTGCGTTATTTGGCCAATATAGGTCTGTGTACCAAATTTCATCAAAATATCTTAATATTTGCCACCTGCAGCGTATATACAGTATAATTTTGGTAGGACCCTTATATGGGCACTAGGTCTAAACATGGACCGATGTTCACCAAAATCAATAGGCTGCGTTATTGGGCCAATATAGGTCTGTGTACCAAATTTCATCAAAATATCTTAATATTTACGACCTGCAGCGTATAAACAGTATAATTTTGGTAGGACCCTTATATGGGCACTAGGTCTAAACATGGACCGATGTTCACTAAAATCAAACTTGTTCGTCCTTGGGCCAACATATGTCTGCGTACCAAATTTCATCAAAATATCTTAATATTTGCGACCTGTAGAGTGCGCACAAGATTGCATGGACAGACAGACAGACAGACAGACGGACGGACGGACGGACGGACAGACGGACGGACATCGTTAAATCGAAATAAAAAAAAATTCTGAGTCCATCGGTATACTATAAGGTGGGTCTACGACCAATATTTTTTGGTGTTACAAACATCAGCACAAACTTATAATACCCTGACCACATAGTGGTGTAGGGTATAAAAATCAGTCAAGTGTAAGTTATAGAATAGAGAATTTCGTATTAGAGCTTCAGTGTTGTTAATGTTATGGGTGCGTAAGCCATTTTTGACTCATGCTCCTAAACAAAAACAAATTACTCACGCACGAGCATTTCGTTTCTTACTCAGCACACATGAGTATATTAAAAACTTACAATCAGAAAATTCTCACGCAAAACAGTAAAAATTACTAAAAACATATGATGCAAAAAATAAACTCACACACGAATCATGCACGGATTATTCTTACTCACGCTCACGCACGAATCACTTAAGTATAGTAATTATTACTCACGATCACGTGTGAATAACGTGACTCACGAACATTTCGTGTCACGCGCCAATCCCTAGTAATTACTAAATCTCAAACTAGTTCAAAATCATTGATAACATGGAACCAAATATAATATAATGCGGTTTTATATGGACCTAATATATTTTTATATAAAATCACTTTGAAAAAATTGCCTATGTGGGATGATATATAATTATAGATGATTTTATAAAGAACGTTATAAGTTATATATGGGTTCATATTCGTCAATATATAATCATAACTAACACAAATTATAAAATATTTTTTATATGGATCCACATAGTTTTATATTATTATGTATAGTATCATACTAAATTATATATAAACGTATATGTAATTATATCTTTTATATGTTACTTTATGTACTTACATATAGCACATACATATATATGTAGGCCAGTATGTAATAATATAAAATCATATATGTCTCCATATTAAAACCTTTGAAGAAAAAATATCTAATATATGACTATATAAAAGTATAAATGCTTGAATTTAAAAGCATATGTGGCCATATGTAACTATAAGTTACTATATGCAATTAGATAAAATAATATGTGATTATATCAAAACTTTTTTACTCGGGATCTATCTTTACAGTTGTTAATGAATTTTTTTCTTATTACTCACAAAGAAGGCCTGCGCCGTGGTACACTCCGATTTGGATGAACTTTAGATATATGTATGATTGATGGGTTATAGAGTGTGGTTAAAATTTACCCCCTAAGGTCGGCTAACTTATCAAAAAGTACGCTCAATTTAAGACTATCTAGAGTCAATTCAATGCAAATTTTTTTCGTGGTTAGGGTTAAAGACCAACTTTACTACCTTAACCAAGACTAAAATTCTCCTCAAGATAACTCTAAATAGTGTTAAAATAAGCATTCTTTTAGATAAGTTAGCCGACCTAAGTGTATTAAAAAAATTTCAAACAAAAAAGTTTCGAACAATTTTCAAACTTATTTTTCCTCTAAATATGAACTTGGGACAATATGTTATTTACCGAAAATTTTTCTATCACATTTACACATTTTATCTTAATCTGATGAAATCCACAAAAAACTCTGCCTGCCAGTTGTAGATAATAAAAAATTTCAAATTTATTTAGGGTTTTCTTTACTAAGCTTTATTCCCTCCCCACCCTCCCCCCCCCCCCCCCCCCATCCATGTACTCAGCCATTTTTCATTAACAATATTTGTATATGATTAATAATAAAAACAAAAGTTGTTTTTTTCTGAAATATAACTAAGCTGACATGTTTGGTATTAAATAAAATTAACAAAAAATATTTTAAAAAAACAAGAAATTCTTATACACAGTGATAGTTATATATTGTTGTTTTTTTGCTATTGTATGAATAAAAATTATAATATATAAAGAGAAACTAAATTTAACTAAAATACATAATACAAGCTGTAGTTGTAGTAGGTTTATACACAATATACAAAACTAAGCATTATGCAAATGACCATAAAGATTTATGAATTGCGTAAGCTTAATACATACACACGTAGTTAAAATACAGTACCTGTTCATCGTCTTATGAACGATAGTATTTTTACAACAAAATATTATTTCAAATTTTGATATACTGAGAAGTTTTAAAATTTTTTGTAAGAAAAGTCTCTTACAATTCTTATTGTAAGATAAGTCAAAATATAACTTTTATTTTGCTCGAAAAATAAAAGTCAGAAAATAACTTTATCAAAATAATAGTCAAAAATTTAAAAAGCAAATGTTGTTTTTCCATTTCACAAATCCAGAAATTTAAAAATATGTAATCTGTTGCGGGCATACCCCTATCGGGATTTAATTCTTGCTGAAGGAAATCGTTTTTAGAATATTTATAAATATTTGTTGGGTTAAATTACAAACTCAAATGATCATTTCTTGTTCGCGTCTAGGAGCGATATTCAACATTTAAAATATTAAAGAAAAATAAAAACAACAACAAAAATTACCACAATTGGCTTTGTGATCTTCCAAAATACTACTCTGTTGTTTAGACAGACCTAGCAATATAGTGATATATACCTTTACATAACAAATAATATAATTTTCTACAAGTCTCACTTATTTAAATTTAAACATTAATTGCAATAGAGGAATTAAATGTGCCAAAATCCCAAAACTTTTTTAAGAAATCTCTATCCAGATTTCATTTCTACTGTTATCGCTACAAAAAATATTTCAAAATTCAAAAATCTTCTCTAAATATTAATACACTAATAAATATAAATACTAATTCTCCCAAAAGCTACTGTCTTGTCCAAACTGTAAAAAGAAACCTCAACAAAATATCTTTTACTTCAACCAGAATAAAATTATAATATTCTGTTGTAGTCCTACTGCTATTTTTTGTTTATTTATGGTACGTATTTATTTTATGGATTGTAATTGTGGTACCTTAAACAAACATAATTAAAATAATCTACTTAAGAAAATTGAAAAAAAGGGTTTATGCTTTTCTCTTGTTTTTGTTATTTACCAATACAAACATAACTCAAAAATTATAATAAAAAATGGCAGCAGTAAAAGACAAAAAAAAATATAAAGCCCTTAAAGATAATATAAGATATTGCCAGCTTAGTTATTAGTGGAATTTAGGGACATTTTATTTATATTTAAGGCAGAAAAGAACAATTTGAAAAAAATAAAATAAAAACAAAAATGCTATTAAGAGCATCTATAATATTTTCTAAACTAGATAAGTTTTCTAAATTTTACAAATTTAGGAATCACTAAATATTACTGAACAACATTGTTTAGTCAACATTTTTAAATTCATCCTTAACTTTAAGTTTTCCCAGCTCTGTGATCAAAAATAAAGTTAAATCACAGAATGGACACACAAAAAGTAACATTAATTTGCATTAATATAAAGGATAATTAAATTAGAAAAAATACTTTAACTCTGAAACGAAACAAGTAAATAAAATTAAAAAGAAAAAATAACAAAAAAAAACTTCAGAATAAATATTTTAACCGAAAAAGAAAAACTGAGCAAAACAAACCTTATTAAAATAAATTTTACATAAACCAAATTTTCATGATTAAAAACAAAATTAACAAAACAAATTTGAAGTATTTCTATGGTTTAAGACAAAAAAATAAAAGCTAAAAGAACACAAAAAAAATACTTAAGGGAAAATTGAATAAATTTTGCAAAATTATGAACTAACATCCATTTCTTCTTTACTCCTTTGCTACTAAATAAATAACTATAAAGTCAATATCCTTTGGCAAAATATTGTATTATACAAAATATAAGTTATTCTTATATACGAATGTATTTGTTGCATTTTTTCATTGTTCTTTTATGCATATCAGGCATTTCATACAGTTTAAAAAGTTTTAAGAAATTTCAGTATAGTATATTCAGATTGGTTTATATGAAGTTCAGATTTTTGATTAAAAATTTGGAAAACTTAGAATTAAGTTGGGATTTGTGACTTGTGCATTTTTATAGTGATAGAACTTTAATTGCAGTAAAAAAAGTAACTCCTTTTTAAAAGTTTCTAGTGAAATTTTTCAGAAATATGCGACATTTTTTATTTGAAATTTTTATGAAACGTACAATGGAATATTTTACTATTAACAAAAAGAGGAAACATTCTTATTAAGAAATAAATTGACATGTGTTAATTAATTCCGGCTCTTCTGATTGCACAACATATATTGGATGCACTTAAAATATTTTGTTTGCAAAATCGCTGCAAATGTAATTTAAATCAAATGAAATTTCAATTGTAAAAAGGACTACTACTTAACATTTCATTAAATAATAAATGAGTCAAAATTAAAAAATTTTATTTACATACATTTTATTTTGTTTATTTTTTTAAACAAATTTTCTGTAAAAAATTGATATTACGAATTTTCAGTATTTTAAGTTGTTTGTGTTTTTTAATGACTTACGGATGTAGCTAAAATTTACAATTCAACTACAAATAAATGTTATTTTCTTTTAAAATAACAAATCTGAAATACTACAGGAGTAACTAACAAATTCTGACTGCAGAAGTTCCCTGAGTGTAGGATGTGATTGACAAAACTTCAATTAGCCATACTCATCGCTGTGCTGGCCGTGGTGAATCTCGTTAAGAGGTGAGCGGAGTCATAGTTTATATAGAGGGTTGCCGGTTTGATTCCCGGTCATGGCATACACAAAGATTTTCATATGGAGACAATTTAACAATTTAAATACTTTAATCTGCTGACACATAAACTAACCACAGACAGACTTCTGATTCTCTTGTATCTGTTAAAATTTTTCAATAAAAGTATTTTCTTCTTCTTCTTTATGTAAATAAACTTTAGTTATACTAATTCTTTTGTATTTTGCGTAGAAAAGCAACTGCAATTACAGTTAAAAACAACAACTACTAATTTCTACACAAACAACTGTCTTGTAGTAACTGTCAAATTTTTTTGAGAGTAGTTGCGACCTGTAGATTGCGATCAAAAATACGTGGTCAGACAGTCACAAAGCAGGAAGGACATCGCTAAACCGACTTGAAACTATTTCTTGAGTCGGTATACTACAAAGTAGGTCCAATATTTTTTGTTATTACAAAAGTTCAGCACAAACTCATTATACCCCATCCACGTAGTATACTAGGACTTAGTGGTGTAGTATAAGAACATAAAAAGTACCTTAATTATAATTTTTAATTTTATAATTTTTTTCTTCATTTTTTTCAGTATTTTGTAAAGAGGACTTGGGGAATTCACGGTGTTTGTTATCGGACAATGTTGGAAAAATTTTTAAGGCCAGCCGTGGAAAACCATCCGCAAATATGGTTCCAATAGGATGGAGCCACATCGCACACTGCGAGGGACACAATGGCTCTTTTTTTTTACTAAAACCCCTTCGGTAATTTTGGGCCACCTTGTATCAAGTATCCACATAATTAATATCGAGTCTCAGCGAGCAGTGAAAAGAGACCTAATTTACCCGAACTAATCCCAGTTTGTTAAATTACAGAATTTTAACCGGATTTTACTGAAACTCGGTTAAATTTTTTACAATACTAGTATTTTTTCTAATAATTTTATTCAACCCGATAATTAACCCTTAAATGCATGGTGTAGCCATTTGGCAACATACCGGTTTTTTAATAAAAAAAATCCACTTGATGCACAAAACTGCATTTTTGGGCATTAGAAACCCCTTCTGTACATAGTGCTCCTATAGTTTAGCGCAGAATTTTTAAACAGAGTAAAAATCTTGGTTTTGCTCTGTATATTTGTGAAAAATCTAAAACACGCGATTTTTTTTACAAAATATTTGTTTAAATATTTAAAGTGGTATTCTCGCAATAAAATTCATTTTGGCGACAATAAATGTATAAATTATAGTTTATAGAATTTTTTTTTTTTGTTTTTTTTTTCATACACGTTAAAATACTCACAATTTAGCAATTTGGGAAAAATCCATATTTTTTAATAAAAATCACCTTTTTTTTAAATAAAATTTTTTTGGTACTTTTCTTGAAATGTACACGCCTTTAGAAATCATATATGAAAAAATGGTTAAAATCGAAGAGATCATGCATTTAAGGGTTAAACAATTTCTGTCAAATAATAGACATATTGTTTTTGGTGTAGCTTTTAATATATTTTATGTGCTGTTCCTCTCATTTAGCTTTTAAATGGCTTCACGAGATTTTCCATTCTATTTTAGATTTTTATCTATTTAAAAAAAATTTACGATGTTTAATCTGTTACGCGCAAAAAAGTCCGTTCGTTATATTCAATAAAACTAATTTAACAAATCAAATATTTAATTCTCAATGATATAACTATCTACGTTTCTAGTTAGATATATTAAATATTGATTTTATTCGTGGTTTTCTAGACGTACTAGCAGTTTGCTAATATATTTTTTGCTGCTGTTAGTAAGTTTAAACATATTTTGTTGAGCATAAAATTTAATCCATTTTAATATCAATTGTAATGGCAATATTCAGCCGTGACCGCCAAAAGCCAAAAGTTTATAAATTAATTTAATTATTTTCGCTTTTTTCTTTTCTTTGGTTTTCAGACATAACCCACAAATTGAAAGGTTATGGCAAAAAATGTTTCGGTCATAATGCCAAGAAGAAAATGGAACCGAAGTGAAACTTAACCTAGTGTCTTGACATGCAATAAAATGATAGCAAGCAATTGTCAAAATGCTCTCATCTCAAGTGAAGACACTCAATTTCAATTTTATTGCAATATCATGATATCGCTGACATGCCATCGGATCTTGCAATGATGCCAGAGATCAAATGTCACTTTTAGTTTTCATTTTAATTTTGTAATAGAAAAACAACAAAAAATTTGGTATAAAGGAATGGAAAAGTGTTTAGTTTTTTATTATTTGTCGGTAAACATTAATGTTTCATAAAATTTGTTGTTTTTCGAAGAAAAATCTATGATATTTCTTATCCATGAAATGGTCAAGTGTTCTCCACCACTCTGCAATTGATATCATTTTGACGTTTCGCTGCAATGGTTTGACATTTCATATCATATAATTTATTGCATTTGAAGACACCGGGTAACTTAGAGTTTTCAAGATATGGGGAAAACTGTCTTTGCACAAATCGATAGTACTTTTTCAAGTACATAGCTCTAATTCCAAGTACATAGCTCCAAAATGAAAGCCTTTTTTAATTCAAAAACTTCAGTCCGATTTTATGTATTTTTTATTTTTTTATTTTACTTTCTAAAAACTCTTTTTAGAACAGTAGAGCATTGGCTATACGATCGAGGAGTAATTTTAATCTACAATATTTTAAAAAGAAGAATTCAAAGAAGATACAAAAATTCTTAACGGTACTTTCTAGAGTTATGCGATTTTTAAATATGTGAGAACTATTTATTTCCATCAAAACACGAAAATCGTCATGCTAATGTTTATTGGCGAATAGGCCTCCATATATTGTATTGTGTCAGTAATGTAGGAAACTGTTGTTGTAGTAGTGATTGTTTATTGTTAAAAACATTTTAAAACATAAAAATGCCAATTTCACAAAATATAAAATACAGACATAACCAACACACTATAACACACACATACTTGCACATTTCCACATAAACTTATTTGTTTCGGTTTCGTTTTGTTTTTTCTTTTTAATCTGTTTTTCGTTGGTTTCACTGAGAAAGGAAGTAGGAGAACTAACTGCTTTATATAAAATACAATATAAACATAAAATACAACAAACACATGCAGAAAAAAATTAAAAGTTATAAATCAGACGCGCCACATGAAATTGCAGTAGAAAAAAAAACACAACAACAAAAAAATCAGGGAAGAAAAGAACAAAAATGCAACTACTAACGAACCAAATACCATTGAACTTCTTTTTTTAGGGAGTGTATTTCGGAATGTAAATACATACATATGTGTATATTCTTATGCACATATGTATTAGTATATATATCTATGAGTGTCTTTTTGTGTGTTTAGCAAAAACTATTATAGTTTTATGTATATAAAAATGTATGTGTGTGTTGGTGACTATGCCAATAATCAATTTCCGTGATTGGATTTTGTTAGCAAACTTCCGGTTTTTGAGGTTTGGCACTGGTGAAAAAAAAAATTGCTAAAACTTTTTTTTACATTTTTTTGTTTGTAAATTTTCATAACTTTTCTTGCACATTCAAACGTGCATACACACAAAGTCAAATATAAACACTCATCTAAGGAAACATTTCTAGAAATCACAATCATTGTCTTTTCTTTTTAGAAAAACTATAACCCATTAAATGCGAGTGATGCATCTAGGCACACTTTTTTTCGTTTTTTCTTTAATGAAATTTGTATATTCTTAAAAATCTTTCGTACACACAGTTTTGTATCGAAAAATCTTAAATTCTAAAATCTTGCATACTTTCCAAACAAAAAATTTGAGGACTCAGATAGAATAAATAAGACTATGTCAAACCTTTCATAACATGTAAGAGCCAACACGAAGCTCCGGAGCTCATTTGTACTTTAAATGGGTTTTCAGATAATGTTTCCTTCAGCCGATATTTTAAACGGTTTAAAACTGTCAAGTTAGAATATTGTTCTACCTCAAGTTTAAATTCTAATATGATACTGTCATATTAGATTTAATTTCTTTATCACAAAGGTTGACCATTTTTATGATAGACAATACAATTGTTTCATGGACATCACCCAAATTTTCAGTTGTCCGCAATAAGAAAATGATGAATGGAACGCACAAAAATTAAATTAAGTTAACAACACTGAAATTTAAACACTGAATGCTTTATACTATAACGTAAAAAAAAAGCTTGACTGATTTGTTATATCGCGGTAAGTATAGAATAAGGCCATTCACTTTAAAGTTTCAGTGTTATTAACTCTATTTTAAAATCGCTAAAAACAAATAAAAATCTGGTCATGTTTAAGGTGCTGGCATTTTAAGTCTGAAGACCATTTGTGGATAAAGGTAATAGGAAATTTTATAGAATTTCAAAAAATGTACAGTTTGTATAGATCCGATCAGTGCTTGCTAAATTTTACTACACTCATAAAAAAAAGTTAGTACAAAAGTCTGTCTAATTTTTCTGTTATTTTGTCTTAAAATTTAAGATTGAACTAATATTTTTTGTAAATCTAATTTAGCATTACAACTACTTTCATCCGTATTTGAACTAACTTTGTATGCTAATTTTTAGTAATTTGTGTTTCTTAACTTTACAAATTTTTCAGCTAATTTAAACCACAATTATTTGCTAATTATTATATTTTTGTGTCTCTGCTATCAACACCACATAGAGATGGCGCTATATTTTAATTTTTTTATTATATAATCGTAAAATGGCTTGTATCTCGGAAACTAAGCGCGATAGAGCAAAATGGACAAAAATTCGTCACTATGTACCTACAAAATAACCCTTACCAGACACATATACTCGCAATAATAAATATGGGCCTGTCTAGGGTCATATCCGGGAAATCGAAATTTTAAGCGACATTTTAACAGAAATTTGTTGTTAAATCAGGTAAAATTTCTGCTGAATTCAGCTCAAATTTCCTAGCTAATTTAACTTAAATTGTTTGTATATTTAGCAGTATGTAAAATTCAGCTTACCTAAATTTAGCAGACCATGATTTTCAACTTCATTGAAAATTCTGCTGGCGCAAATACAGGTAATATTTCCTGTTATTTTAGCAGAATTTTGAACTATTTGTACGGGCTTTTTTTTATGAGTGTATGTAATATGATAGAAGGTCAATATCGCTTATTTTTCATTAAAAGCCACGCCTACTTAAAACAAGTTAGAACATAAAACAACAGGCATTACCTTAAAATTCTGCACCATTTTCTGAACAATCCCTTCGCATTTTGGGGTGAATATTTTTTATTATTTTGATCTTTAAAAATAAAGGCAACGAGAATAAAATTAGAAAATTTTTAAATGTGCCTATTATATTGCACAGCACTGTAGAAAGTCAAAAAAAAACTATTTTTGTATTTTTTAATGCAAAAATTAAAATATTTTAATTGGTTTAAAACTGTTTTTAAAGCAATTTTATGAAATTAAATTTTAGGTCTCTAATTTTTCTAAATTTTATTTATTTGGTAGTATTTCATGAATTCAGTACAATGATGTTTTAAAAAAACTTTGCACGATTAGTTTCGGAATTAGGGTTAAAAAAAATAATATTTTCGTAATTAAAAAAACTTCCTAAATTCATAAGGTGAATTGCTTCAGAGTCCACAGGTGTATATTTTTTCTTAAAGTTGGCGTTTAAACAATTTTTTTGGAATCTTTTACTAGAATATCCAGGGGCATCACCAAAAAAATAAGTTATAAAAATATCGTTGTCACTAGATGGCACTTTGTTCAAAAAATTGACAGTTTTATTTTTTTTATTTAAAATTAAGTAATAACAAACAACAAAGCAAAAAACCAAACGGATATAATATCAGTTGTTTAATTTAATTACTTCAAATTTGAATTGATTTATGTGGACAATATAAAAAAATTAAATATTTGAAGAAAAAAATTCATAAAATGTTCTGAATACTTAGCGAAACAGATAACCCTATTTTTCTAAAAAAATGGCCTTTGTTTTTTTAAAGTTTTCATGCTTTTCTAGCAATTCCAAAAGTTTCAGCGTGTTACTCTGCTTGGGTTTACAAAAATAATATTCGTTAAATTTTCTAAATTATTTAAACAACTGCCATAGCAACTGTAATTAGAGTAGAAACCAACTACTGATAAATTTTGTTGGTAAAGTAACATGCACTCAGAGAATTATGTCGGTAAAATTAACTGAATTTGCAGTTAAAAAAGTGTTCACTGCAATTACATTTAAATTAACTACAATTGCAGTTATTTCTAATTGCAAATATAGTTAAAATATTGTAACTGCAATATCAGCTAATTTTAAATGCATTTGCAATATACACATTATTAACTGAAATTGCAGTTAATTTTACCGACATAATTCTCTTAGTATGCAGTAACCACCAAACTATTTTTAGTGTATTTAATACAATATTTAATATGTATTCATAATAAATTATGTATTGCTTTGAATTAATGTTTATTTATTTGAATTGGGTCCAATATGTTTCCTACCTAAGAGGATATTGTTATAATGGGGCTATATAACTTAACTCTACCCACCTGGTGCCAAATTCTTTGGGGCTCTTACTATACTAACCCAATGCATTCATCTATCTGCATAGTACATAGAGTCTGTATATTTATTTTAAGTGGTATTTGTGAAATTCAAATGCATACGGAATATTTATTTGGGGTTTCTGAAGAAAATTCAATTGATAATGGGTTAATCAAAGGTATTTGAAGTCATTTCTATTTTTTTTTTATTTGTAGGTTTTAGTTTCCTTTGAAATTTTTAAAGTGAATACGAAAATGTACACAAAAAACTAAAAGGGATGTTGACAACATTTTGGTTTAAATTTGTTGTTTTTGTTTTTGGAATTTTTTAGTTTTCTTCTTACAGGCAACATTTTTGTAGTTACAGCAGCCGCAGAAGCAAAAACACCATTAGGACAACATAGTAGAGGTTTCCAAATTTATTTTTGGATTTCAAATCCATTTCATTCTACACTTGAATATTAAGTCTGGTTATAGTTGACAGGATATGCTAACATTTTTCCTTTAAATGTACTAAAAAGCACAAACGAAAAACACACAAAAAAGTTCAATAATCATATAAGTTTGTTCAAACGTGTATATTTATTTGTATGCGATTGTTAGTGTGTATGTGTGTGTGTGTATGATATAATAGTACGTATTTGTTTAACAGTGCATTCATTTATATGTTAGAACCGATTTTTTTCTACTTTCCTGCTACTAGAGTTATCTAAGTCAGAGTAATAGGATTATTTGGCAGTTATATGAAATGTAAAAGACGCCCTGTCTTGTCTTGTACTCATTCACCAAACATGTATGGTCCTGTTTTCTTCTTATATACAAAGTATAGTATTTTTCTGCTTTATTTTTTTTTTTTTATTTGGCCTGGGTGGTTTTCTTTAACTTGTATTTTTTGGCATCAACATTTGATTTCATATGTAGAAATTTTCTATTTGTTCTTTAGCTTACTAAGTTGCTGCGGTATTTGTTGTTGTTATAGCTGTTGTTTTCTATAACAAAAATTTTTAAACATCCAGTATTCGGCAACAAATTCGTTCAAATCTTTATGCAGCATTCAGTTAAAAAAAAAATAAAATACCTTTATACCTGTATGTTGTTAACAACTGAAGCGTAATAATACCAGACAAAAACTTTACAGCAAAAAAAATCTCAAAAAATACTAGTTGTCTTCTTAAAGACAAACAAACTAAATAGAGAAGAAAAAATACAAAGTAAATCAGCTTTTCTTTTGGAAAAAGGTCAACAATTTTATCGTACTAATATCAAGAAAATAGGATTTTATGCCACAGATTACTTTTTTTTTACTTATTTGTGTTGAAAGTATGTTCATACAAAAAATAGAAACTTCATATAAATATTTACCTTTAGAAACCTATATACCTGTCTATATATATATAGCTCTATGTGCTTTTTAATCCAATTAAAAGATTTTATGGTAAAAATTTATAATATACATATAAATTAAATAAAAAGGATTTTGAAATTTACAACTAGTTTATGTATTATAAAAATGGTATAAGTAAACGAAACTTTATTTTTTTTATCCCTCTATATTTATGACAAACGTAAATATCCATTCAAAAATTTATAAACAGGCCATTTGTGATCAGTTTGTTTTGTAAAAATAATTATTTTAAACGACAAATCGATCTTTGCGGCCCGGTTTTACCACATATGTAAGTCGCTTGTTCCCAGTGCTACCCCACTAGGTGGCAATTTCAATATTTTACGGGCGCTTGTTAATTGTACAAATCTTAATGATTTTTTAGCATTGCAGGCCTGACTGTCAAAGAAGATATTTAGGGATATTTGTAACCCTTGCTGTGCAAATTGCTATCCCTTCACGGAAATTTTTTAAAGTTTTTAGTTAGGAACCAAATAATTGCTTTGTATTAAGAAAAATTTAAATTCGATTTGAAATTTTTCTAAATCAGTTAATAAAAATTCATGCGAATTTATTTTTTTATGCTCTGAGAATTATGTCGGTATAATCTACACTCAAAAAAGTTTCCCAGTTGCTACTTACACGGCAGTTGTTTGTGTAGTAATTAGTATTTGTTATTTTTAACCATAATTAAAGTTTTTTCTATAGAAAAATATAAAAAAACAATTATGACAGTTGTTTAAGAAAACAACTAACGAAGAGTTGTTTAAAGCAGCTATTTTTATATCATAATTAACAACTACTAAAACAGTATTTTACAATGAACAGATAGTTCTGTTAGTTATTTAAATAAATTCTTGTTTAGTTTATATTTGTTATTATTGATATATTCTTATAAGAAATAAAAATCAGAAAATTATATTGTATCTGCAAATGTATAAAACGGTAATAACTGCACTTGAAATTTTATTGCAATAACTGACTCTAGTCTATTCTAAAAAGTTTATTTATTTTTAAACGAGTAAAAAAGTTAAAATCTGAATAAGAGCCAACTCGTGTTTGGTTCTGAAATTCGAATGGGTTAAAATGGACATGTGTCAAAATTTTCTATAAAATGATAAAAGAAGAGAAAATCGGAAATATAGCCCATATGGGCGATATGTCCAAATATGGACCGATCCTATCTAGAATCAGTAGGATTTGTCCTTGGGACCATGTGAGTCAGCGAGCCAAATTTCATTGAAATATCTTCGTATTTGTGACCTGCAGCGAGTAACCAAGAAAATTTTGGAGGGATCTTTCTATGGGCACTAGGTCTAAATATGGATAGATTTTAATCAAAATCAATAGGTTTCGTCCTTGGGCCGACGTAGGTCGGTGTTCATCAAAATATTTATCAAAATATCTTAATATTTGCGACCTATAGAGTATGCACAAAAATGCGTGGACAGACAGACAGACGGACGTACAGACGGGCATCGTTAAATCGAAACAAAAAGTGATTCTGAGTCGATCGGTACTAAAAGGTGGGTCTAGATTCAATATTTTTTGGTGTTGCAAACATCAGCACAAACTTTTTATACCCTGTCCACGTAGTGGTGTAGGGTATAATGATTATACAGAGATATATTTTTCAACTTTTTGTCTTTTATTTAAAAAAATAAATTATATTACGGATCTGCTGTTGCAGTTAATATTTTTAATTAAAATGTTTGATTTAGATTTCTAGGTCAGTTAAAAAAACTAAATGAACTAAATATCACTTATTCTTACGTATTTCGTAGTTAATTTTTTGATAGCTAAAAAACGAAATAAATGAAAAATCATTATTTTTTAAGGATTTTGTAGTTAATTTATTAACATTTAACAACAATAAATGAAAAGTTGATTTTCAGTAAATTTATTTCATTTCAGTGGGCGGTGTGGTGTAATGTTTAGCGCGTTGGACTGTTACACATAAGGTTGCGTGTTCGATCCCCAGCCAATGCAACATCAATTTATGAAAAATAATAATATGTATGAGTTTTTTCTATCCCTCATACATATCGCAGCGTCTTCTTTCGGTGTTCCCATAGCTCCGAAGAAAAATAGTAAAACAGTGCTATGAACTAAAAAAGCTTCAACAAAGTTCGCCAACTCTTCATCAGATGGCGCGCAATAGCTGTTCTAAAATTCAACATCTCGCGTGTTACCATATTTGAAGCCCTTCATCTTTCATTACCTTTCACTTCTAAACTATGTCCTTTCCAAAGGAAGCAACACGTTAATTAATAGGAAGAATTTCCTGTGTTGCTTAAAAAAGAAAACAACAAACTATTTTGCGTGTTGTTAGTTATTAAATTTACAGTTTAAATAAAATTACAGTGTAAATAACAATATTTACAGTTGAAAATGTGTACACTACATTTGTATTTAAATCAACTGAAATATGTTGTTTTTTTAACTATTAAAAATCAACTCAAAAATTTCGTAAAAACAACTACAAATACAGTTAAAACAACATACATAAAAATTATTGTAAAATTGTACAGTTGTTTGTAAATCTGTAAAAACTACAGTTTTTGCTAGCTAAACTTGTTTGCTTTATTATTGCAAATTTATTTTTTATTTATTACAGCTATAGTTGAAAAAGGTGTACACTACATTTTCATTTAAATCAACTGCAATAACATATGTTATTATTTTTAACTGTTAAAAATCAACTCAAAAATGTCGTAAAAACAACTACAAATGCAGTTAAAACAGCATACATGAAAATTATTGCAAAACTGTATAAACAACAGTCCCTGTAAAAACTATAGTTTTTTGCTATTTAAACTTGTTTGCCTGTTTGCAATAACAATAAAGCTTTAATTGCAATTAAATTTAAATAATTATTTATGGAACGTAAAGGGCATATAGTAAGCTTATGTAAGTAAATCAAATTGTGTACTGAACATTAGAGTCGGTCATACCTATATTTCTGGGTTTTGAAATGTTATTGTTCTGATTAATGCCACAAAGATGTGTCCTTGCTAATTATTCTATGAAATGAATCAAATTGTGTACCGAAAATTAATGTCGACGATGGGCATATTTATGGAATTTTAAATGTTATTCTTTTGAGTAACGCCACAAATAACAGTCCTTGGTAATTGATATATAGGTGGGTCTATACCCATTATTTTTTGTAGCTACAAACATTAACAGACACTCAATATACCCTAATGCACAGAGTGGAGTAGGGTGTAACAACTGACAATTGGAGTTGGATTTTCCAACAATTAGTTTTCCAATTTATCTTTTTTACATTACATACGGTGTCGATTGACAACTTTGCAATGTTTAAAATTTATAATAATTTCTGTTTTACTGTGAATTCTATCGTTATCTACAAAGCCCAAAAAATAAAGTTCATATGATTTATTTTTGCAAAGTTTTATTTAATATCACTCATACGCTGTGGTCAACACGACCATGTGTGTAATCAATATTAATCATACGCCTTGGTGATGCAAATAAAAGCAAGAATTACAAGAATCCGTAGAATTACTTTAGTTTGTATTTATTTTACAGAAGTGTAAAATATTGTCACATTTTCAGTACCAAATTTTTATATGTATTTTTCTTTTTATGTACTATAAATTCTTTATAACAACTAATGGCTGCATATTACAAGTTTAATGCTTTTTTAAGTGTTCAATTACAATCACCTTCTCTAAAAATGTATGTATAGTCAGCAATAACTTAGTACTATCCCATATATGATAACTGTCTGGTCATTCGATTAATGTCAAACCCCTGCTTTCCCTCTCCATTGAAAGGATATAATAAAACCCCTTAAAAAAACTGGACATTTTTAAAACCAATTTTGTTGCTGCTAAAACAGTTTACAATAAAACACGCACACAAACAGCTTTATGGAAAATGCTTTAAATATATGTATGTTCGTAAATAAAAGCATTTTTAGTCAAAGGTTTTGTGCTAGCACTTTTAGTATGGGAAAAACAATGGGTCTAAATCATGTCAACAATTTCAACAGCAAAATCAACTCTTTTTTCCATTTGCCCTCTTTCACTTCGCTCATTTTACTCCTTTTATTTTTTTGTTTTTTTTTTTTTTTTTTGTAGAAAAATTGCACAGTAAAAACCTCCATATAAATCACAGGAAATTTTTAGTGGTCACTATATCTCGCTATAAATAAATCAACGGCTTCTGTGTCATTTGGATTTGTTTGCTATAAAAATGGTTGATCTTAGGGCTTGGAGAAGGGAAAAAAGGGAATAGGAAAGGAGCGATGACGATAATACCGCATCACTTGCGTAATTGTGGCAAACCCGGCAGAGTGAAAAAAAACTGTCGTTTGCATTGGACATTTTTTTTAATCCCAGTAACAAAAAATATCACACATTTTAAACTGATGTACTTAAACATACACATGTGTATGTTTGTGTGTGTGTGTTTTATGGTGTTTGTCTATGTCTGTGGTATTGTAAACAATGTCTATTTGTGTATGAAAGGGAATGAAATGATAGTGGTTAGTGAAAGGAAAGAAATTTTAACATAATCTAAAATTTCGCTTTAATTTTTAAATACCAAAATATATTACTGCCAATATATTTATTATGAATTATTAGTTATAGAAGGCATTTTAACTCTTTAAGAAATATTTAGTGATTTTGTATAAAATTTTAACATTTTATGCTTATTTTAGTTTTTTTCTTATTTTGAAAAAAAGTTTGTCATTTTTAATATGGCAAAATGATATAAAAAAAAAATCTGTTTAGCAGTTAAAAAGCTTTTCTTTTCATTTCATTTATTTATAGTTAATCTTTAAGTGAAAAAGTGAAGTGAAGTCAACAGTTTTCATATATTTTTGACCATAAACTAAAAATGTGAATAAAAGCAAGTGTATGTAAATAAAATGTTAAATTTTGGAACTGTGAATTTCATTACTATGTAAATGACACTTATTTCTCTTATCTCTTTATAGCAGGGTTGGCAGGCAATGCCGCTAAAATACCGTTATCGATTAAAACCACTTTCAACTGAATACCGTTACCCCTAAAATACCGTTACCGAAATAACAAAAATACCGTTATCTTTAAAATATTGTTACCGAAATAACTGAAATACCGTTATCCTTAAAATACCGATACCAAAATAAATGAAATATCGATACCTTTAAAATACTGTTACCGAAATAAATGAAATTACAAACCACTTTCTAAAGAAAACTGAAGAAGGGGACTTGGAAAATCCCCGAAACGATCGTCTTTTCATTCCTGAAAGTGTTAGAGGTTTTTCGAAAGCAAAAACTCTGTGAAGTTTTTGTTAGGAGAATATCCTGAGGAAGAAAAATAGCAGTTTTTGAAAAAAGTACTTATTATGTTAATTCATAATAAGGAAATTGGCCTCGAACTGAATTAATAAATTTCTAAGAAATTACAAAATTTTAAAATCTCTAACAAAAACATCGCCGTAAGCATCACTGAACCTTTATTTATTTTGTTCTATATGAGCAAAAGAACCATAAAAATACAAAAAAATTTTACAAGTGCGAAATAGTAGCACATAATTATAACAGCTGCGACTAACAATTACCTCTACTACCCTATGGAGGAAACAAATTTAAAATGTGTCAACTGTTACTGAAGTTATCCTCAATTTCCTAAGTAAACCTATCATTATTTCGTCCACTGTATTTGGCCAAATTATACTCTCTTCCATGTTGATTTCAATTTCGTTTTGCCAAATCTATGTATTTAAGATTGATTTCAATTATTTGTAAAATATACAACAGTTTTTGTAATACTTCTGCTCTTTCTTAATTTCATTTTCATTTGTCTTATTGCAGTGACTCTGAGAAAAGTGTTGGGTATTTGTTTCCATCGTTTTTGTTTGTTTTTGAATTGTAGATTTATAAAGCCTTATGCTGTAAATTGCAGTAAAACATCGTAAATTTGTAACTTGACCGCTTTAACTTGTTAAAACTCATAAATTTCACAGTGCAAAATGTCAACACCATAAAATTGTTTGCTGTTTTTACTACCATATACGTATTCTTGTTGGTCTAGTAGCTCCTTCATCTTTTTCTTCTTCTTGCTGCTATTATTGTTGTTGTTGTTGTTGTTAATGCGGATGACGTTGTGTATTGTTGGACCCTATGTCAACCTTTTAGAGGCGAAACCGACTCAAACATGTAAAATTGATTCAAATAGTGTATTTTACAAATCAGCAATGCGACCCGAATAGCAAAAATCACTAAATGGGGTATTTACACTGCCGACACAATCTTTTGCGAGATTTTACCCATACAAAATAAATTAATCATCTAGCAGGTTGTCGAATAATATCCAATGTTGGTAACAAGTTTTTCAATGTTGCCGTGACTTAGCGTTTTTTAAAGCAAAAAATGCTAGATTGGTTTCATTAGTGCCAAATAAAGGGTTGTTCAACAGGGACGCTACAAAAGTAGAAAGACAGGGACAGCAAACGACGCCATATTTCTTGCCGCTCTTTTGACATTTCTCTTCAGTAAGGTTTGCCATTTCATGATGGAAAGATATACGAGCCAACAACGAGTCGAAATTATTAAAATTTACTACCGAAATTCGGAGTTAGTGGCCTCAACCTTAAGAGCGCTACGTCCAATTTATGGTCGTCATAATCGTCCTAGCAGATCAACAATTGAGCGTGGGGCTACGTCAAATCTATGGTCTATGCCAGCAAGCCAGCGACGTTTGATGAACTTCGTACGAATATCGAACGTGAAATTGCAACAGTATCGGCCGATTTATGCTTGAAAACCGTCGAAAATTGGGTTCAGCGTCTGGACTTCTACAAGCGTGCCCGTGGTGGCCATGCAAAAGAGATCGATTTCCATACATAATGGCATCGAACGTACTTTCACAGGAATAAAGAATATCATTGATATCCAAAACCGTTTTTGTATTATTTAAACTTTTTTACTTTTGTAGCGCTCTTATTGAAAAACCCTTTATAATATTTTCAAACAATTATAATTTTCAATAACGTCAAAATAGAGAGTGTAAACTATCAAGATTATAAATCGGAATAAAATCATAATCTGTGGGATTATACACGCAATGTAAAAACGCTCTAAAGCCCTTAAAACTCTAACGGTCGGTATCATACTGAAGGATTTATAGTTAACTAATAGTTAATCCAAATATTTGTTATTGTTTTGTATAAAATTTTTTGACATTTTCTTTTGTTTAATAGTTAAGTAAAGTTAATCCTACAGTATGATGACTATTATAAATTAGTTAAATTTAATTATATTTTTAAATTTTTTATATATACTTTGCTTAAGGGGCCGAAAAAAATATATTTTTCGGTTTTTTTATAAATTTTTTTTCTTTCATTCACAATTAAATTTTCACTTAACATCACTTTTAAGAAACTGTTCTAAACTTCCGGATGAAATTTTGTCTGATTTCCTTTTTTTTTACATTTAGAATTTGAATAAAAATTTCAGAGAGCTGAAAGAAATACAATATTTATGTAACTGCTTTCTTCAGAGTTCTCTTTTGGACTAAATGCACAAGGGAAAAATGTTCCTCTCATATTCTTTTACTAGAAATTTCTTAAAAAGCGCCATATTTTAGTGTGTGCTGAATATAATCGAGGGACAAAAATACACACACACTTGAATATAAATCTGCACTCAAAAAAGTTTGACAAATACTACATGACAGTTGTTTGTGTAGTAATCAGTAGTTGTTGTTTTTAACATAAATTACAGTTGTTTTTCTATAGAAAAATGAAAAACAACTTTTATGATGGCTATTTAAAAAACAACTAACGAAAAAGTACTGTAACTTCGTAAAAGTAGTTTAAATCAGTTATTTTTAATATCATATTAAACAACTACCTAAACATTAATTTTACAGTAAACAGTTAATTTTGGTAGTTATTAAAAAATAAAAAATTTCGTTGAATTTTTTTGAATTTGAAAAATTCTTGTTTAGTTTATATTTGTTATTATTGATATATTTCTAGTTTGCAAATAAAAACCAGAAACTTGTATAGGCTGAAGTAATAACACATATTTTTGTAATCGAAAGAAAAAAAAAATTTTTTATTAAAATATACTTTTATAAATAAAAAGAATTGACTGTAAAAAATTGTAGTTTTTACCGATTTTGTCAGTTGTTTTGAAATTTTTGTAGCAAAAATTTATCAGTTAATTTTACGAGATTGGTAGTTATTTTTAATGCATTTGTTAGTTATATTTCAACAGCTAAAAATAACAAAAGTTTTAGTTATTTCAAAGGTAAATACCTTTGTCGCCTTTTTAACTGCATATACCTTTGTTTTAATTGTCATTTACAGTGGATCCTACCGACAAAGTTTTGTGAGAGTGTACGTTAAAAAATTCTAAATAACTGCATAAGGGAACTGCATTACTACACAAATAAATGTCATGTACCTAGTTAGTCCAGAACTTTTCTCAGTGTTTTAAGGCCTCAAGTCGTAATTTAATTTGTGAAAGTAAGCATTTTTGACTTTATCATATAAGAGAAAAGCAATCACAGTAAACCAAAAATGTAACTTTTTCCGAGAAAAATTAGTTTTGTGTGTAAAAAAATATACGCAATAAAAAATTAAAATTTTTCAGTTCTCAAACAATAAATATGTATATCACCTCAAGTCATGTGGTAAATCAGCGTATGTGGATGGAAAACAGAAATTAAATATGTAAGTAGCAGCTCCCTTGTTTTAGGCCACTAGTTTGTTGTTTTTTTAATCTACAGTTTTTATAAGTAACATATTTACTTTATTATTTAGCAATAGGCTTTTTCATTTCCACCTGAAATGGTGTCAAAAATAAACACAAATACAGAGAGTTAATTCAAAAAAGACACAATGAAATCCCCTAAAAACATATTCTAATCCCTTTGCATTTAAGCCCTTTTTATGAGGACAATGGGGGAATTCTTTTTTTAAATAACACAAATGAAATACTAGTGTACAATACGGAGGTGGACAATCTTGTGGTTAATATATGTATTACAGATTATATACAGACGGGTATCAGTTGATTTAATCGATATGGCGGTTAGAAAATTAGTATGTCAAAATTGTGGTTGTTGGAAGAGGAAAGTGCCTCGCTAATGATTTCCATGGGATTTTGGATAAAGACGTTCGTTTTTAACTTAAATTCATTTATTTCAATCAACGTTTCTTTTATTAAAATTCCTTTAAATACATACAAATTTAATTATAATTTTGTAAAACTGTTTAAATACAAATCTCACTTTTTGGTATGGAATTTAAATTATTAAAAAATTCGTGGTATGTACACTCACAAAAGTTTGTCAGTAGAATCTACTGAAAATGACAGTTAAAACAAAGGTATATGCAGTTAAAAAGGCGACAAAGGTTTTAAAATAACTAAAACTTTTGTTATTTTTAACTGTTGAAAAATAACTTACAAATTCATTAAAAATAACTACAAATGTCGTAAAATTAACTGATAAATTTTTACTACAAAAATTTCAAAACAACTGACAAAATCGGTAAAAACTACTGTTTTTTACAGTCAATTCTTTTTGTTTATAAAAGCATATTTTAATAAAAAAAAATTTTTTTCTTTCGATTTCAAAAATATGTGGTATTACTTCAGCCTATTTAAAATTTGAAGTAAAAATTCCAAACAATTCTCCAGTTATTATGCTTTTATGCATTGGAGATACAATACAAGTTTCAGATTTTTATTTGCAAACTAGAAATATATTAATAATAACAAATATAAACTAAACAAGAATTTTAAAAATTCAAAAAATTTTGAATTTTGCTTTTTTCTATTGAAAAACAACTGTAATTACTGTTGAAAACAACAACTACTGATTGCTACACAAACAACTGTCATGTAGTAACTGTCAAACTTTTTTGAGTGTATAGAAGAACAAAATTCTCTGTCAAAATTGTAAAATTCATCTTAACCTACACTAATAGAAAAATGTCTGTAAAAAATTTAGTTAAAACTACTAAAATTTAGTTAAAAATTATGTTGCAGAAAAAACTGCGAAAATTAGCAGATTATTTTTGCTATATATTAGTAAGATAAGAACAGCAAAAATAAAACTGTTTAATATACAAAATTTTAGTTATATTTGAATTAAATTTTTGTAAATAGAAAATATCAAATTGACCTCCTAAAATTTGCAAAATTTTGCTAAATAATTACCCGAGTAAAAAAGTTTTGATATAATCATATATTATTTTATGTAATTACATATAGTAACTTATAGTTAGATATGGCCACATATGCTTTTAAATTGAAGCATATAGACTTTTATATAGTCATATATTAAATATTTTTGCCTCAAAGGTTTTAATATTGAGACATATGTGATTTTATATTATTACATACTGGCCTGCATATAAGTGTATGTGCTATATATAAGTACACAAAGTAATATATAAAAGATATATTTACATATACGTTTATATATAATTTAGTATGACACTATACATAATAATATAAAACTATATATGGAGCCATTTAAGAAATATTATATAATAGGTGTTATATATGATTATATATTGACGCATATGAACCCATATATAACTTAGTATGGTTTCATATCTACAATATTTCATGATTTCTTTTATATATAACGATATAACATTCTTTATAAAATCATCTATAATTACACTGTGAGACAAATGGTAGGGGTCAGTGATCGGGAAGGGTTCAAACTACCGGGGAAAGTTATATCGGTAAAAAAGAAGTTATACGTGTCCCGGCGTTTCGCTGGGTCACCCCTAGGAATCGAGATATATCGATTTGACCTTTGGTGGTCTTTTTTTTACATAACTCGAGAACCACTAGTCCGATTTTGCTCAAACAATTTAAAAAAAAATTAAAAATTACAATTCCTTTAATCTGTTCATATAACGTTTTTCTATATACTCAACAGTTTTGCCGGTAAAAATAAATGTATGAAGAAAAAAATATTTTTTGCCTAAAATATTAAAAAAAAGTAATAAACAAAAGGTTATTGATTTTTATGGTAGCGGTAACAAACATTTATTTTTACCGGCAAAACTGTTGAGTATATAGAAAAACGTTATATGAACAGATTAAAGGAATTGTAATTTTTAATTTTTTTAAAATTGTTTGAGCAAAATCGGACTAGTGGTTCTCGAGTTATGTCAAAAAAAAGATATATCTCGAGTCCTAGGGGTGACCCAGCGAAACGCCGGGACACGTATAACTTGTTTTTGACCGATATAACATTTCCCGTTGGTTTCATCCCATCCCGATTTTGACTGTCGCATAGTGTTATATATTATCCCACATTAGCAATTTTTTCAAAGTGATTTTATATAAAAATATATGTATAAGGTCCTTTTAAAACCGTATTGTATTAAATGTGGTTCCATATTAAAAATGATTTTGAACTAGTTTTAGATTTTGTAATTACTAGGGATTGGCGCATGACACGATCGTGAGTGAAGTTATTCACAAGTGATCGTGAGTAATAATTACTATACCAAAGTAATTCGCCCGTTAGAGTGAGAATATATAATTCGTACGTGAGCGTGAGTAAGAATATATAACCCGTGCATGATTCGTGTGTGAGTTTATTTTTTGCATCATATGTTTTTTAGTAATTTTTACTGTTTTGCGTAAGAATTTTCTGATTGTGAGTAAGTTTTTAATATACTCATGTCTGCGTGAGTAAGACACGAAATGCTCGTGCTTGAGTAATTTGTTTTTGTTTAGGAGCGTGAGTTAAAATGGCTAACGCGCCCATAAAATTAACAATACTGAAGCTTTAATATGGAATTCTCTATACTATAACGCACACTTGACTGATCTCTTATATCTTGGTTGTATATCACAATCCTATTAAGTTAAAAATTTCAGTGTTGTTAACCTTATTTTAAAATTACTAAAAACAAAGAAAAATTTTTTCATGTTTAATGCACTGTCATGGTAAATCTGGATAAAAGTAATGGAAGATTTATCGAAATTATAGGATATCCAGTAGACCTGGGGGTTAATCATTACATTTTGTAATTAATTACACATTCATTTACACAATTACATGTAATTGTAATTGAAAAAAACTCAATTACAATTACAAATTATTTGTAATTGTAATTCAAAATTCGTAATTCAAAAAAACTCAATTACAATTACAAATTATTTGTAATTGTAATTCAAAAAAGAACAATTACAAGTAATTTGTAATTTGAAAAATGTCAATTACATTTTTTGGGAAAATAAATAATGACAAAAAGCACAAGTTAGGGGTAATCCCAACATGACGTATTCTTTTTATACGCATCCATGCCTATGCAACCTATCCCAGTCAGATTTTTATACAAAATTTTAACAAAAAACACTTTTTAATTCTAAATGTAACTAGTAATTTGTAATTGAAAATTTTCAATTACAATTGCTTGTAATTTCAATTACAAGTAATTGTAATTGAAATCCCTCAGGTATGATCTCCAGATATTGTATATCTTTTTTTATTTAAAAATATAATTTTGTATATTGTTAGATATGGTCATATATATTATGGTAAAAATATAGGGTTAATATTTAGATATAATTGTATCAAACTGTGTCCACTTTTATAACATTTTATATAATTTTATACAAAAAGATATAATTTTATGTAATTGGATGAGGACAAAATTCGGATACAATTGTATCATATTGTATCGAATTGTATCAAATTGTACCAAATTGTATACAATTGTACACAATTCGATACAATATGATACAATAAGACGTTCTCATTTTTCGGATATAATTATATCTAATTACATAGAAGATTATATATAATTAAATATAACTTTATATGGCTCCATATCATTTTTTTTTACTTGGGTAGTATTTTTTTGTGAAATATTTTTTTTGCGATTTTTCTTCTTTTAAAAAAAATTTGATCTTTTTGTATAATTTTATGAAGCTGTCACAAAGGATCATACAGGTGTCACAGTACCGAGGATGGGCTAGACCTTGCCTTCATATGAATATATCACAGTTTATTCCTTTACAGTATTAATTTCTAATCAAAAATGGAAATATTTTTCTAATTTAAAAACATTTGCATATCGTGCCTGTGGTTGGTCTTATGAATTGTAACATAAGAACTATATTCAACTTGCAACATTATCCTGTTAAAACAACAATATGGTTACAGAAAATAAAATCAACCTAAATAAAATGAAAAAAATTTCAAGTATCTTTAGGGGTTTTTTTTTTTTTTTGAAGGCACACACCTTTGAGGCATTATTACGACAAGCACACATGATGTTTTAGACAACAATATTCTACAACAGCAAAAAAAAAAGAAAAAAAAATTTGAAAAGGTTTGACTGGAATGGAAAAGGGTCTATGCAAAAACAGAAATGTGGTTAAAGTTTTCATAAAAATAAAAACAAAACACTGAATGTAGTAAAAAAAATGTTTTTTCTCCAATTTAAAAAAAAAACAATATTTGATGTATGAAAATTTGAGATGGAGAGTCTTTTTTTATAATATAGTTATACCAAGACCACTATCGTTATACTTGGATTCAACAGGTGTTATTTAGTATTTGGTTTGAGTTTTGTATGTCCTTTTTCTCTTTTCAAAAAAATAACAAAAGATATTAAATACATCCTTTAAACGGAGACTAAAAAAATGGGGGGTATATTAAATCTAAATGTTAAAGTACACAGAAAAAAAACATAATAAAATCAATTGTATTTGAAGACTCATAGAAATAAATTTGTAAAAACAGCAGAAAAAGTTACTAAAAATTAGTTAAAAATGATGCTGCAGAAAAAACTGTTAAAATTAGATTTTTTACTAAATACTAGTAAAATGAGAATAGCAAAATTAAAACTGTTAAATTTACAGAATTTTAGTTATATTTAGGCTAACTTTTAGTTAATTGAAAATAGCAAATTGTACTGTAAAATCTACAAAAAATTTTGCTAAATATTTATTTTTGCTATTTTTAAGCTAAATTTAGTTGAATGCAAATAGCAGTCTATTCTGCTAAAATCACAGAAATATTTGTTAAAAAATTGTAAATTGATGTTTTCAAAAGGCTCAATTTTTATTTGCATTAAAAAAAAAACGAAAACAAAACTTCGAAAATTTTATATTTGTTGGTGATTTTTTAGGCTACTAATTATTTAGCAAATTTTTTTGCTGATTTTAGCAGGTTAATTTTCTATCCTCCATTTACAAAAATTTAGCTCAAATATAACTAAAATTCTGTATATTTAACAGTTTTATTTTTGCTGTTACTATATTACTAATATATAGCAAAAATAATCTGCTAATTTAGCAGTTTTTTCTGCAGCATCATTTTTAACTAATTTTTAGTAGTTTCAACTAAATTTTTTACGGACTTTTTTCTATTAGTGAACTAGCTAACTTATTTTTAAGAACATTTTCAAATTCAGTATGAATCTAATTAAAGTAAATATGATTATAATTAAAATTAACTCCCAGCCAGCAAAGAAGCCGAAAAAATGAATTTAAAAAGAGCTCAAAAAATATTATAAGTTCAAATTTTTGTATGAAAGTGGTTCATCCCAAAGATCCTTCTTTTTTGATTCAAAAATTAAACAAAAAAAAAAGATTTAAAAAAAATTCTAAAGGCTCAAAAACTAATCTTTTTTTAGCCTTTTTTAATTTTTCACAAAATATTAAAATTTATTTCATTTTAGAAGGCTCATATTCTCGTCCAAAATATAAGCAATTTTTGATAAAAAAATTTTAAAATTTCAAAAAAATGTATTTCATTTGAGTAATTTTTGATTCATAGAATAAGAACCATTAAAAAAAGTATCCAGATTTTGCTGGCTGGGTTGTTAATATTTAAATTAAAGTAGTGCACACACGTTCAATATTATTGATCAATTTTTGATTGTTTACAAATTAACTGAAGGTCTGTGCCCTGTATTGAATGTTGTTTATCAATTAAATTAAAAAATTCAAAATGTTTTGGATTTTTGTTTTTCAATTTCATATTATTGAAAAGTGTGTGGCCTATATTGAAATGATTGTTTTTTTAAATTTGTTTTTTGTTGTTGAAAAATAAATAAATTAAATTAAAAAAGCATATAAATTATTGCAAAATAAAAAAAGTAATCACTTTAAACGTGGTTTTATTTTAAAATTTGCAAAATTTTGCAATTTTTCATAGGATGGAAAATATTGATCAATTTAATGTTAACTTATATTTTTCTAATAACATTGAAAGTGTGTGTGAAAAGATCAATAAAATTTAAATAAATTATATTGACCGTGTATGCTCGGCTCAATATAATTTTTTTTTTAATTTTAAGTAGGACATATACGTTCAATATTATTGATCAATTTTTCAAAAATCAACCAATCAGAACATTTTATTTTTAAATACTTTGTTCTGATTGGTTGATTTTAAAAAAATTTATCAATAATATTGAACGTGTATGTTTGCTTTTAAAACTAAATATTTAAGAAGAAACATATAGTGCTCTGGCTATGATTTTTGGAAGTAATTCTTTTAAAAGTGGAAAGTTTGAAGTTTTATTTATATATGAGTTGTTCTTTGTCAACCGGGCCACCATTCTCTCCACAAAAATTGTGTAGATTGCGATATTGTGCCATCGATTTTTCGATAGCTTTTGGCATGAGGAAAAAAAGTTCCACTACGACATATCAAAAAAATCATTTTGGAGGCGCACAAATTTCAATTTTTTTAATTTTTCTCAACTTTTATTTTTAAGGATTTTTTAGTACCTAGGTAATAAAAAAAATAGGCTGATTTAATTTTTTTTGTTTAATATTACCTCTCCAAGGTAAAATTGTACGCTAAAAACGATGGCGATAGCAGTTTTTCCAAAAAAAAATGTTTTTCTTGAGGTTTTAGACGAGTTTTTGTCGAAAAATCGATTTTTTTTACGCGTAAATTTTTAAAGTTTTATAAATTTGGTTTGTTAAAAAAAAATTCGCCGATTTCAAATTTTTTAATTGATTTAATTCAAGGTAAAATTGTACTCTTAAAATGATGGCGATATCAGTTTTTTTTGGGTCTTTAGACGAGTTTGGAACGAAAATTGGGCGCTTTGGAAATGAATTTTTTGATATGTCGTAGTGGAAATTTTTTCCTCATGCCAAAAGCTATCGAAAAATCGATGGCACAATATCGATAAATTTTTGTCCTTACAAATTGGCCCACCCTGTTGCATATACCTTCTTTTGGTGAAGGTGTCCTCTTTTTTAAATCTTTATTAATATTATTTCATTTTAAAAACCAAATTTTAGAAAACTCAACCTTTAAAGTATAGATTTCCCCCATTATTATTAAAATTTTCCCACATTATTAATAGAAACTCGTAAATTCCTTGTAAACCTTGTATATATACAAATCATATTTTTTATGTACGGAGTTTAACATTGAACTCATAAACATGCCAGGTTTACACGTTTACGAGTAAAATAGTAATGTATTTTGTGTTCACCAAAGGATTTTTGAGTAAAACTAATAAAAATTTTGTAAAACTATTAGAAAATAATTTTATTCTATAATTTTATTACTTTTTTAGAAAAATGTACATCAAGTAAAATAAAAATAGCAAATAAAATAAAAACTTACATATAAAAAAACTTACAAATAACATAAAAATTAAAACTAACAAAGAAAATAATTAATACGTACCCCATACACAATCTACATGTATTAATAACGAATGTTTGTGCATTTATTAATTTAAATCATGTTATACTTATACTGAAACTACTGTTTTAATCAAATGTAAGGAATAAATAAGAGTTCAGTTTTCATTTTTAGAGTATTGAAATGTATATGGGGTAATATTGAATATATATATAAATATATTTTAAATACTTTTTGTGTTTTTGTTTTTACAATAATAAAGCCAAAAATGTTGACCATTTTATGCTTGGCTTTAAAAAAATAACATCAATAAATACAAAAATATATAAAAATAATTAATATTAGTATTATAACGGTGGGTCTCATACATAGGCGTACGTAGACCATTTTTCTGGGGTGGGCAAGGGCCCCATTTACGGTCGGCTATTTATTTGCCCATTCTGAGACCCTTAATCTTAAGAAACACTTCCACATTATGCTTACAATTTTTTCATACAAAAAAATACTTAAAAATAACTCCCTCCCTTTTGATAAAATTTTCAAATGGTTTTTATAGAGAACTCTGAAAAATTTTGATATTTGATAGAGAAAAAAAATCTAAAATCAACCTGTCTCATATTTTCTTCCAACTCTAACGAACCCATTCGTACCCCATATTTTGACCACTTAAATTACCGAGGTGATAAAAAACTGACATGTTCATCGTGGAATTTTGCCTCTACAACATATGGAAAAAACCTCAAAATAGTACACTCATAGAAATAAATCTGTAAAAATAGCAGAAAAAGTAACTAAAAATTAGTTGAAAATGATGCTGCAGCAGAAACTGTTAAATTAGCAATTTTTTTGCTAAATACAAGTAAAATAAGAACAGCAAAAATAAACCTGTTGAATTTACAGTTTTACATTTTTTTTAAATATTTCTCCTAATTTCACATTATAGACTGCTATTTGCATTCAACTAAATTTAGCTTAAAAATAACAATAAAATTATAGATATAACAGTTTGTTTTTGCTGTTTTTAGTATACTAATATTTAGAAAAATTTTCTGCAGATTTTACTGTATAATTTTTAATTTTCAGTTAACTAAAAGTTAACTTAAATATAACTAAAATTCTGCAAATTTAACAGCTTTATTTTTGCTGTTCTTATTTTACTAGTATTTAGCAAAAAAGAAAAACTGTTTTTTCTGGAGCATAATTTTTAACTAATTTTTAGTTGCATTTTCTGCTATTTTTACAGATTTATTTCTATGAGTAAAATATTAATTAATTGTTCCTTTAAAAACTATTAAATCTAAGAAATTTTTCTCTTATAGCCAGAACTTAGATCGATTTTTTTCTTAAATATTTCTTAAGTAAGAATTTTTAAACATTTCTTATTTAAGAAATATTCAAGACAATCGATATTAGTTCTGGCTGTAACACTAACCAACAAATTATCCTCCTAGAAAACTAGTAGACATTTTCCCAATCAAAAACACAGGATTAACTGATATTTAAAAAAAATAATCAAAGAACAAGAATTATAGACAGATTTTATTAAGACCGGCCTAAGTCCGCCAATGGTCTCATACTACATGGTTAACTATAACTTAAATATTAAACAGCAGAAAAAACTTATACACAAAAGAACAAATTTTTGGGTTAACTAATATTTAACTCTTAAACCGTCAGTATGAAACCCAGTGAAAAACTTTTATATCCAGAGTAAAAAAATCAAATTTTGTCATATCTCATATGTATATCGTTGTCTTAATATAGAAAGAAAAGGCATATTTAGATTTTTTCGAAATCAAGTTTTTAACATTTTCTGGTAGACAACTCTCAAATACACCTCTGCTAAAAAATTTTGTGGGTTATGATTAGGGTGACCATTAGTACTGATTTGATAAGTACATGTACTCATTTTTGGTCACGTGTACTTATGAAAAAATCGTGTACTGATATGTACTGATTTTTAATATTTAAAAAAAAATATTAAATTTTTTTAATAAGAAAAATCAAAATACGAACTCAAGTACAATTGAATTCCCGTTAAATCGAATAAAATTTTTGTCTAAAGTTAATAATTTTTTTAACGAAATCAAGTGAATTCATTTAATTAAACGCGTTCAACTGAATCATGATTTAAGAATTCAATTGTAATTCCTGACAAATGAGTTCAGTTTTTTAAATCGGAAAAAGAATTCCTTCAATTTATAAAACATTCAGTGTGAACGGAAAAGAACTTAACCGTTCAGTGATTTAAAGGCATATCTACACGGGATTCAAATTTCGTAGAGTTTGCGCTAAATTTGTCATCTCTAATATTTTTGGAACTAATTTTTATCGTAAATTAATTGTCAAGTATTTGTTTTTATTAAATTTTTTTTTTTAATTTAAAGAATAATTTTTTTCTCCAAATACCAAAAGGTGCAATCAACACTTTTCATACAGGGTTGTATTTGCATACCAAAAAAAAATTATTTTTCATTGGCAAATTACGCTTATAGCCCAGTATTTTGTTCACAATTTTTTACAGTCATTAGAAAGCTACAACCATCCCAGAGCCAAATGTCACTTTTCCGCAACATATTCAACTGGTCGTGTGTATTAAATTGATGCAAAAAAAAATCAATTCAATATCACAACAATTCCGCTCATGTGAAAAAAAAACTATGGAGTTTGACTGATTTTTTCGCAAAGGTACGAAAAAGATTTTAAGCTTATAAACAGCAAAATACAACTCTGGAAGTATTCGAGTAGTTACTTTTAAGTGTTGAGTACTCGAAAAAACGGTCCGTATTGAGTACTCAATACATAAATACTCAATACTTTTAGAACTCTACAGCAGATTGCTACCAATTTTATGATAGTTTACCTTATAAAATCAAAATTTTTTTACAGAGTACTACGACATTTGCCTAAAATCTGTATTTCAGTTTGAATTATTATTTTTCCCATTTTCTCTTAAATACACCTAACATAAGTTGTACTTAACAGAAAACATTTTTCTAATTTTTTATCATTTTATAGACAAATTTTTACACAATTATTACATTTCAACCCATTCGAATTTCTGATCAAAACATTAGTGGGCTTTCAATCAGACTGGATATCACATAGTCGGCATGCCCTACTTTAATTTTTTAATTAAAACATGAATTAGTATATTAGTTTATCGTAATTTTAACTTACTGCAAAAAGCCCTTACTTTACATTTATTTTTAAAAAAGTCACTAATAAAAAGTCCTATTTAAAATAACTTCCTAAAAACTAGAAAAATAAAAAAAAACAGAAAAACTGCACTGAAATTGTTGCTTAAATAAAAATTTCATTTCAAACTTTTTTATCTAAAGTTTTTTTTTTTGCTTTTATTAAAATTTTTCCTTCTCCTGTAACCATGCGCGGTTCCAGCAATTAATATAAGGGGAAAAATCATACGCCACAGTAGACAAATACATTGAGTTGGCCACTGAGGCGTATGATTTTTCCCTTATATTAATTACTGGAACCGCGCATGCCTGTAACTAACAAAAAGTCGAGATACGCCTTTTCTATATTAACCCATCGATATATGTATATATTCGATTATGATCAAATACAAATAAAAGAAAATTTTACATTAAGAATTGATCGAAGTTATTATTTGAAAAAAAATTTTTTTTTGAAAAATCCAAGTTATGAAGCACTGTATTCAATAAAGAATGAGTTACATAATAAAATCGTATTTCTTTTTGATGTACATATCGCACTTGATCAACAAGAGGGTATTAGCTCAAAATTTTTAAAATTTCACTTTTTGCAAGAAATCAACTAAAAACCTCAATATCTATCTACTGTAAAAATTTCAACGTATTCCGATTGCTCTTTCATCTCGAAAACCAGATTTGAGATAATTTTCGTGATAGTGTAGTAGCTACCTTTATATCAAAAAAAAGTTTCAGAAAAATGGTATTAACTCAAAAAATAGATTTTTTTTGCAATAATTGCAAAAATTTTAAAGAAAAACAATGTAAATATATTTTCAAATGGAATTTGCTTACTATGATGTATTCGGATTTTCAAATTCTCTTAAAATGTAACCGCAAACAGTTTTTCACCTCTACTGAAAATTTTAAAATTTTGAGTTAATACCCTCTTGTTGATCAAGTGCGATATGTTAGCTAAAGCAGAATAGGAGTTTTCATATAAACTCATAAATTCCTTGTAAAGGCTTCATTAGTCTACCCGTAAAGTAAAAAAACCTACCTATAATCAATTCAATTTGTTAAAATAACAAAGGAAATATTTTTTCTTTCTCCTATGCATTGAATCTGTTGTCAAGTAAAATCGTAAAAAAGTTATACTGAAAATAGAAATTTTCTCTTTTATTATTTGACATTTAATTCTATGCATAAGAAAAAAATAAAAAAAATATTTTTTTATACTATTTTTTCATTATAGGAGTGATACGTTACTCTTTTTACGATACTTCCACACTAATTTGTGCTTAATCCATAGTATAATATAGTAGCTTTACTCTTTTTCTGTCATTTGAAAAAATTAAGTAGTGTTTGTAATTTTACTTGTACATATGGTTCTTAATACCTCTACAACTACATGATATAGGGACAAGCTCTGAATTTTTTAATAAGTGGGGCTCCTATAGTATAATATGGCCTAAACCTTGTATAAATACCAACCATAATTTTTTATGTATGGAGTTTGACATTAAACCATGGTTGGCAGGCAATACCGCTAAAATACCGTTATCGATTCAAAACCCTTTCAACTGACTACCGTTACCCCTAAAATACCGTTTCCAAAATAACCGAAATACCGTTATCCTTAAAATACCGTTACCGAAAAAACTGAAATGCCGTTATCCTTAAAATACCGATACCGAAATAAATAAAATAGCGTTACCCATACCAATTCCCCGTTACCGTTATTTTTAATTTTCTGCTTTTGGTAATTGCATGTGGTTATTGATTATTTTTTGTACTTTAAGTTGGTAAATTGGTTCTGTTTTTAATCTCGTTTATTTTTTGTAAAAAAAATTGCGGGATGCATCGAAATAACCGCATCGTTTCGGTTACCATCCATGCATTAAACTCATAAATATACCAGGTTTACACCGTTTACGAGTAGAATACGAGTTTATATGAAAACCCCTAATTTGATATAAAAAAAAAGAAAATAGTGTAATAAATATCCGAACTATAATAAATAGCCTTGGATCAAATAAGATGCAATGCTAACCAAAAAAAGCTAATTGTATAAAACTAATAATGGCAAACAAAAACTAATTTTAATTGAGCAGATAATTTAATGCAATTTCAACGAACTTTGAATTATTTTTGGATAATACAATAAACGTTCTATAATTGTCACCTGTTTTAAATGTCATATTTCTATTAGTGTCACCGTCTAATAGTGCCTAATACAAAGTTTCAATTAATTTTTTGTTAATCTTTACAAAAATCTAAGTTCAACTATTGATATTCCATAATTTTGCAAGTGTCCAGATATTTTATTTGTTCTTTTCTTTTTAGAAAAAATTTATTCTTGTGACATTTATAGAATGTTCCGAATAGTATCAAATATAATGTTACTTTATTATATTAAGGCTGGGTGCGAACTGGCTAAATAAAATCAAAACTAAATCAAGTTTCTAAATTTCTATGAAATATTGAAAAGTTGTAAAAAAAATTTTAAAGAAATTTTAAACGTTTTTGTTAATTTGAATTTAGTTTACAATTCATTTAGCCACCTCACACAGGGCCTTAATCTAATTTTATACATATACATACATAAGATATATCGATTCCTCGGATCGGATTACAGCATATGAAATTCAAGTTCGCTATTCGATCCACCATTTTTCGGGTATTCCAGGCTATATTAAAAAATGTACACTAATAGAAAAATGTCTGTAAAAAATTCAATTAAAACTACTGAAAATTAGTTAGAAATGATGTAGCAGAAAAAACTGCTAAAATTAGCTGATTATTTTTTCTATATAGGTACATATTAGTAATATAGGAACAGCAAAAATAAAACTGTTAATATATACAGAATTTTAGTTATATTTAAGTTTTTGTTAATAGAAAAAACAAATTAACCTTCTGAAATCAGCAAAAAATTTTGCTAAATAACTAGCAGCCTAAAAAATCACAAAAAAAATCTAAAATTTTCCAAGCTTTTTTTCGATTATTTTTATGCAAATAAATGTAGATATAACAGTTTCTTTTTGCTATTTTTAGTCTACGCATAATTAGCAAAAATTTCTGCAGCTTTTACAGTACAATTTTTTATTTTTAATTAACTAAAAGTTAGCTTAAACATAACTAAAATTCTGTACATTTAATAGTTTTATTTTTGCTATCTTATTTTACTAGTATTTAACAAAAAAAAATTGCTAATTTCAACAGTTTTTCTGCAGCATCATTTTTAACAAATTTTTAGTTGCTTTTTCGGCTATTTTTACAGATTTATTTCTATAAGTGTAAGCTAACCCTTTTAACTCTGACGCATTTGTTTATTTAAAAAGTTTTTATTAATTTATATAAAATTAGTATTTTCTATTTTAAAATTTCTAAAACAATGTCTTGTGTCGTTTCCACGTTTAAATTTTTTTATTATACACAATTTTAAACAAACTAAAATATTTAATTTATAATTTTATACAAATTAATAAAAGTTCATTTAAATGGAATAATTTATTAGGCATGTCACAAGTATTTCGTAATTTCACTTTCGACACTTTTTACTAAAATGCTCAAACACAAGCTGTATTTTCGCTCATACCTATCAACGTTAAGTATTTAAACAAATATACGTTTAACCGATTAATGTATAAAAAAATTAGAAACAGTTAATTTTTATAATAATTACAGTATATTCAAACGTGTGCCAGGAAATAACACGAAGAAGTTATGATATATGCGTTGAGTTTTCAACGTTGATAATTATGTCCACATTGCAAGTTAACGTGCATACGAAAAGTGATGTGTTAGTTTTCATCTCAAACACGTTTTCGTGTACTTTGATTTTTTTTTTCTGAGTAAACGGATATAGGTAAGTCGAAAACACAGCTACAGTTGTTTTCCTTCTGGATTTGTAGTTTAGGTTTTTAAAGACAGTTTTGTGTTGAAAACAAAAAGTTTTGCTTTAAAACCTACTTTAGCCTCATCAACTTTTTCACCTCAAAAATGTGCATTAAAAGGCTTTATATTTGTAAATTAAATATATATTTTTTTATTCAAAGCACAATTTGCAGTTGGTACAAAAATTTTACACAAAAAAAAATATCTTTTTTTAGCATTTTAATATTTACCTAAGAGAAAAAAAATGTAACGAAATTGTATTACGAAAACATAATTTCATACGAAATGTGTGTTGAAAAAGAACTATGCCAATTATCATTTTTTAAGTTAAACTACTAAAAATAGCATTCTTGACTTTAAATAGCTGTTGTTTTGTTATATTTGCTTAAATTTGATGAAATACCAGTTACTTCTGAAGAAGCAATTTACGTTTTCAATTTCACTTTCGTAGTAAATAAAAGTCTGTGTTTTGAAATGTTAAAACTAAAATTTGGACTACAATATTTTTAAGTAATATTTTTTAAAGTGGAATAAAATGGATTTCATCAAAAAAGAAAAATCAGAATTTATATATAAAACTGGATTCGAATTTAATGTTGAATTTACAATTATGTATAAGTAGAATAAACTAATTAAATACGATTACGAAGTAAAAACACATAGTTATCACGGTTAAGTCGACTTACGCCATTACTTACTCGACTTACATACATTAGTATGCAATTTGCATAAATTTATATATGTAACTTGTATATATACGACGTTTAATAAATTTCGTTGTTTTGCCTAATTTCGAAATGTTGAAGACTCATTCAATTGATTTTTAATTCCGCAGGAGAGCACTTCAAGAAATATCCGGTTGGTAAATATTTTCTGCTCAGGGCTCAGCATTTTGTACAGCGCCGCCCAACTCCTAGACACGATGTCGAAATCATCAGAGTCTCTAGTTGATTCCAAAATTGCGGTAGCTTTCTCCGAAGCTCGCAATCTCTTTCGTTTTGGAGTCTTCGCTATTTCTATCTAGAAAAAGACAACAACAAATTTTTAAAGAAAACAGATATGGAAAAGTCTCGCTCGAGCTACTTTTAAAAAATTATCAAGACAAGACAAAAACAAAAATAGTTCCCCGTTTGTAAAAATGCAGCGAGTCAACAGAACTTAACTCGCGAAAAAATTCATAACATTAAAGGCTTTTTTTAATATAAAAAAAGTATTCCCATAAAGTCGACTCTTTTGAAGTAAATTTGCTTTAACTATTTAATCTATTTCCAAGAGTAATCTTGCCTGGAATTAAGTGAAAAAAATGGATACACCATTTACATTTTTATTTTGGATAATTTTCAAAAATGTTAATGGACCATTTCCAATTTAATTCAGAAAACCAAGTAGAAAACCACAACACCATTTCGAATTTAGGATTGTTAATTACCGATTTATATTGAACTCTCAGATAAAAGTCGACATATGTATACTCTAGATGTCGACTTCATAAAAAATAAACTTTATCTGTGCTAAGAGATGATGTGAAAAAGACACAGATATATTTGTTTTAAAATTGGGAAACCTTCTACTTATATTTTGTTTCCAATTTTTACGGTGCTTACCTCTTTCAACGCCTCACCTTCGCCCAATGCATTGCTTTCGCTGTTTATCGGTATTGTATTAGTCCCTCTTTGTTTTAAAAATGATAGATATTTAAAATACCATATAGTTGGTCTGTAGACGTCACGTTCTGCACATCCGGATCTTTTACTGTTAGCAATTTTTGTAAATTCTCGATTAACACAAGTTTTAAAGCTATTTAACCTTTTTTTTAATAAATCCATATCGGCATTTGGATAGACTTCTTTAAATTTGTGGAGAAGTTTTTCGTAACTACTGGCTTTTTTTGGCTTATTTTGATAATGTGCACTGCGTTTATGCCAAAGTTCTGGCATATTCTTATATAAATCAAAGAACTCTATTAATTTTGGATAGTCTGTGGGTAAAGCAAAAAAACGATATATATAAATCAAAGCTTGATGTAATTTTATGTGTAATTTTGATGTGTCCAAAGAACAAACATTCTTGTTGATTTTTAAAATTGGTAAATTTGAATTTTAAAAACAATTCTCTTGGCTTTTTGGAAACTTCCAATTCATTAAAATTAACGTATCTAAGTCAAAGTTAGAGAATAATAGCTCCACCGGTCTTCATTTTTTAAAGTTTTGAAACAAAAATTTGTATAAATACAAACATGATCATGATCCTTGTTAATTTATGAAAAAATGGATATTATCCTTCGGCACCCTATCTTAAATATCGAAGTTTAATTTTTTCTCAACAGTTTACTATGGCAATGAAAATAATAATAAAACTATGGCAAGTGTGTTAATTTTGATTAGTAAACATTAGGTTTTCAATCGGTCTACATGAAATTGTTGATCATAATAATAGATACACTTGATTGATTTGTCATTTTTATTACTTTAAATTTAAATCTAACTCATATTTGTCTTGTACAACATAAAGGGGGAAAGATATTTAAATTTTAACCAAAAACTGGGAAGATAAGAACATTGTAGAACATTTGTTTGGAAATGACTGGCAAAGGAATTTCCGTCACCACAAAGGTAAAGAATTTCACATTTACCAAAAAAAAAAACCTTTAAGCATGAAATATATTGGTTTGGGGATGCTTCTCCTGGTATGGAGTTAGTTGAAGGTACTATAAATCTGCATGATACAGAGATATCTTACAAAATGTTATTCTTCCATAACCGAAAGAATAAATGTCTCTACTCTGGGTCTTTTACCAAGATAACGAATCGAAGTACAGCTATCAATTAGTAAAAAAAACTGGTAAAGTTAAAGTTTTAAGTTGGCCAAGTCAATCAACTGTCTTGAATACAATCGCAAACTTGTGAGCGCAAAGATTATCAACTTTAGTTTTCAAAAATAAGGACGATTTATGGGATAATGTAGTGGTTTTGTGTAGTAGTTATTTCTTAATCATATATGGCCCTTTGGGCTCGGTTATGTAATTGAAGAATAAATAAAAAAAAAATATTTGGTATGAGATTCCACAAAAAACCTGTCAGAAGCTAGTTATCCAGTATGCCAAGAAGAGTACAGAAAGTTGTACAAAACAAAGGCGGTTGGTCAGTATACTAGTCCTATTTTAATATTCATGAATTATTTTAAAGATAAAATTTTGTTTTTGTATTTAATTTTTTCGCAAATGTATCTATTATTATGAGCGCGTAACAAAGCTCCATATGTTATGTATTTACCGTAAATTTTATGTTATTTATTATTTTTCAGTTATTAATAATTTATGGAAAATATTTAAAATATTTACTTTCTTTTGTTACAATTAATAAAACTGGACTAATTTTTTTTTATATATGTTTATGAAATATATATTGAATAGCAGAAGAATTACAACTTCCAATTATACATAACTAATTTCAGTTTCTAATTGGATCTGATTCCAAAATTTTAGTTAAATTTGAAAAAAAAAACATTGGGCCAAATGGATTCTAAAAGTAAATTTACCAAATTAACTGTAATGTACGAAATCGGGTGTTATACATACTTTGCTGTTTGTCATTTACATTTTGCATTTTTTCCTGTTCAGTTTCACTCAATGAACAATCATCAACGCCAAAGTTATCCGTGTCTCGACGCTTTTTATTTAATTTCCTAGTTAAAATCGGATCGATTGTTCGCTTATGTTGTAGTTGTTGTATTAAATGTTGCAATTCTTTCGGTTTATTTTCACTTATTGAAATCATCATATGAAACACATTGAACTTATCATACCAATAGGCGCCAAAGTCATCCGTATATCGAGGCTTTTTATTTGGTACCTCAATTGAAACCGGGTCTATTGTTCGCTTACGTCGTTTTTGTTGTTGTATTAAATGTTGTAATTGTTCCGGTTCGGTTTCATTTATTGCAGCCATCATATGAAAATCATTGACATCATCATACCAGTAGATGCCAAAATCATCCATTATCTCAATTGAGAAACGTTGTTGTTGTTGTAGTGTTATCTGTTGTTGTTGGAGGAGGAACATATAAACCAGGAAGTCCAAACGTAACGTTTGCGAGATGTTTGGCGAGACAAATTTTTTCGTCAAAAATTCGCAAACGAAAAAAAAAATATTAAAGGAGTCGTTGGTAAACGATAATTTTTCTTCAGTAATTCGTCTCGCCAAACTAGGCTTCCTGGTTTATATGTTCCTTGGTTTAACGAAACCAGGTTTTTGAGTTGTTCATACGTGTTTTTTCTGTTGTGGTTTTTGTTGCATGATGGTGACCGTCTTTTGGCGATTCACTGTAAATTTGAAAAAGAATAAAACAAAAACATCAGTTCTAGATTATTCATCATTGCAACTATATATTACCCTAATGAACAGTTTATGCATATGGAGAATTTTCTTTGATAGCCAAGATCCCCATAAACTAACCCTTTAATTCACAAACGCTTTATAAAATTATAAGAGGTTTATGGTAAAAATTTTATATGAAAAATTTGTTTTGTAAGCCTCCTTCAATTTTATGCGTTTGTGAATTAACAATTAAGGTCGACTAAATTATCTAAAATAATTCTTAATTTAACACCATTCGGAGTTGTTTTAATAAAAATTTTACTCTTGGTTAAGGCAGTGAATTTGGATATAAAGATGTGTACCAATAAGGGAATATATGTGTACACCTGGGTATAAAACGCCTTAGCAAACATGCCATGAAGAAGATTCCATGACCGTATCGCCTGGAAGAAAACGTTTATTTCCGGCAATAACAATTAAGTATTGCGGCGGCAGTTTTCTGTCTGAAGCAATAGTTTCAGGAAAGCAATACTTACAAATATGTAAACAATTGCCCTAGAGGTAAATCCGCCAATTACCGGAAAGTTAAATCCGCGACACCTTAATGAAATAGAATTTTTGAAGATAAAGATTTTGCCCCATATTTTCTTGATAAAGTCCAGATATAGGAATGCAACAAGATTAGGTGTTTACTTACTGTTTATGCTTTATTTTTAATAATAATAAACAAATAACAACAAATTTTATCGCGGCAAAAAAATCAAGTGTCAACATATATTTTTTTTCAAATGATGTTTCCATTATTATAACTGTTACCAACTTCGCGCTTTTACAGGTAATCTAGCGCTTTTTAATAGCCGTAGCGGGACAAATTTTGTTTAGCCGTTTACGTGAATTATATCGCTTTTTCACCTAGCAAAAAAATAAATGGATCGTTAATTATATGTGAGTTTTGCTCTATCTCTAGCAGTTTTCTCTCGCGTGTAAATGTGCCTTTAGGAATTTAATATTTTTTTTTATAAATAAAAAAACTAAAAAAACAATCAAAACTTTTCGAAAAATCCAGATTGAAACTGCTGTATATGTATTAATCTGTATCTGCTGAACTCACTTAATGTATCTGATTTTTTTTTATTAGGCGCAGCGTTGAACAAATTTGTATATTATATATACAGTGACGGACAATACAATAGAATCAACTAAAGTTTTTTCTAATTTTATCCCCGTTGCTTTTATTATTAAAGACCAAAATAATGATTAAATTATCCCCGAGGAACTGGAAGATGGTCCGGAAAATTGTAGAAATTTTAAATTTAGCGTTTGTTTTGTAATTTTGCATTTTTCAGCACTTTGAAAAAACAACGAATAAATTTGAATAATTATTGAAAGGGTGACAACACTGGTTGCATTTTGGTATTGTGTACGTTGCCAGATTACATTGAACCGACCGTAGGCAGCTGACTAACATTAAGGGAATTTGGCAACTCTGGCTGTCAAGTTCAATATATTTACAATTTCACCATATTTAGCTTTTATATACAAATTTCAGTAGTACTCTTTACCGAATTTTGTACAAAAGAATCAGAATTACATAAAAAGTACCACGATTTCGGATTATTTTGCATGAATTTCTTTTAGAATTGCTTGAATACAGCAGAGACTATTAATTATGGAGATAGGAAATCAAAATTTAAACTACTCACCGATAGAGGGCGCTGATATTTAGTAATACCTGAGCAACTATTTAGTAGAGATGAGCGATATTTTCATACCGGTGATTTAATCACAGTTATTGATAAATCACTGGTAACGGCAGTGATCAAATATTTCAAGTCGCAGTTACTCGGAATGTCGTTCTTTTAATATTTTTGTACTATTCTTTCTTGCAAACTTCATTGTGCACAGTAATACATGTTTTTTTTTTAATAACAGTGACTTGCTTTCACACTCTTCTGAATAAAATGTCTCCTTCTATCATGTCTTTGTTACCGGTCGCAACTATTCTTCTTTTAAGGCCCAGTTTTTAGGAAGTGGATTATCTTTAAACTTAGTTTAACGCAGTTTGCAACTGGAATACTGCTTTTAAAATGTGGTTTATTTTGTTTTATTTCAATAAAGATATAAATTATACTCGAGAAAAAGATTTTCCGGCAAATTTTTGTTAATAAACTTTGAAATGGCTGACAAAATTCGTTTTCGGTTTAACTAAGCGAAGTTTAACTGACATCTTAAAAACTCGCCATAAATATTATTTCGTTTATTTATCAGAAAATCGCAGTCTTTTCCATAGAAAAACCGTGATCACGATCACAGTTTAGAAGAACAATGATTTGCAAATCACATTCATTGAGAACAATGTTACTGAAAAATCGCCAGATCGCCCATCTCTATTACAAACCCGTGATCACGGTCACTGTTTAAAAGAACGGTGATTTGAAAATCACGTTCACTGGTAGCAGCGTTATTCAAAAATCACCGGATCGCTCATCTCTACTATTTAGTATCAGTTTAGTATCAGCTGAGCCTATATTTAAAAACTCAAAAACTGCTTAAAATAAGGAAAAAACAAACGTGGAATATATTCAAATAATAAAATTTGAAATATTTGTTTGTATTTTTTCCTTTGTTGTTTGTATTTATTTAAATTTAAATAAAAAAAGAAAATTGTCAATTTTTTTTTACAAGGTGCCATCTAGCGATAACTATTTTTTATAACTTATTTTTTTCGTGATGCCATACCCCTGGAATACAGCTCCGCTAACGTTGAAGCACGAGATCATGCAAATGAAACAAAAAAACCGCCCGAGTAAAAATAGTTATATATTGTCATATATCATGTGATTGGGCTACATCTGACAATGAATGGAGTCACATTAAGACACATTTCATTATATACAACTACATCTGATATTATTTTTTCAACGAATTTTTTGTAAGGTAATTGATATTATTACATATCCCCAAATCTGACTCCATATATAACTACATAAGCCTTATAAAACTAATCAAATTATATGTAGTGATCGATATGATTATATATGATTTGATACTAAGTGTCGTCGTACTAAAAATATAATTTAATTTAATATAACATCAAAATTAGTTATCTGCAAATTCAGAGTTAATTACTCCCTAGCCAAATAATTTTCACGTGATGTTTTTGCATGTAAAATCATATTAAAAAATGATGCGTACGATTTAGAAGACAAAAGTATTTAAATAAATTTTTATTTTATGTTTTAAAATTTTGGTCTTCTCTGGGTGTTAAAACCATAGACATTTCAATGTTAATTTAATAGCTGGTATGCATAAAAAGTATGCCTAATATCAGAAAAAATTTTATAAAATCAGATATTTTTATATCAAATTAGATATAATTTGATGTCCTGGATATGGACAAATCTCGGATCAAACTGTAACAAATTATATTTAATTTGATATAATTAGACACATGTAGATGACCCATTTTTCGGATCAAGTTGTATGTCGTTGTATATGGGGATTTATCAAAAAAGATATACTTATGTATGACACCATATTAAGATTTTTACCCGGGAGGTAAATTTATTTAAAAGTACCGTTTCTAATAAGTACCTCAGTAAGTCATTCACATACACGTGTTAAATAACTACACACAAAAAACAAAAACAGGGGAAAATTACCTAAGAGCTACATATGTAATTATACAACCACATAATTTTCAAGTTAGTTTTACAATTTTCTAGTAAAATATGCAAATTTTTTGTAAAATATATACAAGCCTTGTAAAAAATACATGTGTAGTGAAAAATATACGAAAAAATACATATATTTTAGTAGAAAATCATAAAACTTACTTGGAATTTATGTACACCGAAAAAATTCCTCAGTTGCTCAGTTGAAGATATCCTCAGTTAATTTAAAATAAATAAAAATTAACTGAGCTTAATAATATTTGGTTCACAATAACTTTTTTTTGAGTCAACCTGTAAATTTTCAATGATCCAATTGTTAATAAATTTACAATAATATTTAAAAATAAGTCACACAAAAGGGAAACATATTGAAAAATTTTTGGATTTCTGGTAAGTCCTTGTTTTTTTATGGAAATTAAAATTAACATTAATAATTTAAATTTTTTTTAATTGTTTTCAGGAAATTTTTGGGTAAAACAAGATATAAAAACTTTATCCATGGGACACATTTTAAAAATCTGAGTGCATGCTGACAATGGAAGAAGACAAAGTATGGAATACATTTATTAAGGGTATTACAATTGTGATTTAATTTTTGTTTTTTTTTTTTTTAAATAAATACAGTAATTATTACAAAAAATTCCATTTGGTTTTATTTATTGACAACCATAAAAATATTTGTTATTTAAATTTTTTTTGAATCGGTTATTTGTTACTAATTTAAAATTTTGTTTCATTTTAACTGAAGGCTCAGTTAAATTAAATTTTCAAATTCATATTGGTTAACTCCAACTTAATCGATCAACTGAAGCTCAGTAAGGGGAATTTCACCTGAAGCTCAGTTGAAAATTTAGTAGCCTGTAACTGAGAAAGTTTTTCGGTGTAGTTGTATAATTACATAGCACTTAAATAATATTCCCCCTGCTTTTTCCTGCGTGTATTATTACTTTAAATTTTTAGTTGTTGTTTGTTTTTTTATATATTCGTTTTGACAGTTAAAAACTAGCAACAGCCTAAAATTAGATAGGTTTCCTCAGTCTAAAAGCAGTATTAATTAATTTAAACATTTTAAATAAATTAATTAAATAATTTTTCCCAAAAATTCGTTAAAAATTTTTTGCTTCACAAATAGAGTTGTATTTTCAGAGTTGTATTTTAGAGTACATTTTTATGTAAAATTGCATCTTTAAATTTGTACATCGAAAAAAGTTCTCAGTTGCTCAGTTAAATAATTCTTCAGTTAAAACTAAAAAAATAAAAAGAACTGAAATACTTGAAATCAACTAATGTTTTGTTAAATTAAATTCTTTTTCTGTTAGCCTGTATACACAAATATCACAATTGACACAATGTCAAGTATTTTTCAAAGAAAAAGTTGATATGAACAAAACATTAATTTTAAGTTAATTTTCTTTATTTCCCTCATTATAAATCTTATTTGGTCCACAAAAGATTGCCGTTAGGTTAAATGAAATTAGTATACAGTTGTTTTAAACAAATGGAAGAACACAATTTAATGTAAGTTTTTATTTTTTGATTACGCGTTTTCATAAAAATTTACATAAGCATAAGAAATCAGTTCAGAAGAACATGAATTTCTTTCAAACCATGAGTGGAAATATAAAAATATAATTTTCATAAATAATTTACAATATGGATTGGACAAGCAATGAAACTCAGTAAAAAAGTCATTTAATAATTTACAATATGCATTGGACAATCAATGAAACTCAGTAAAAAAAGTCATTTAATTGCAATCAAATTCTTTTTTTATGTAAATATTAATAAAAAATTTAAACAATTATATAAAACTCTTATTTATTTCCAGAATTGCAGAAAAAATGTTTATTATTGTTTATCATTCTTAAATTTTAACTGAAAAATAGTTCCAAATATCTAATTTCTCAGGTATGCATATTGACATTATTTTCAACTAACAATTTAGTTAACTTTAATTATTTTTTTAACTGAACCTCAGTAAGGGGTATTTCACCTGAAGCTCAGTTGAAAATTTAGTAGCCATAAACTGATAAATTTTTTCGGTGTATTTAGATAAGTATTAAGTACAACTCTATAAAACAAACAGAAAATATTAGGCAACATTGTTTGCAGGCGTCAAATTATTCTCATAACTTCGTACTTTGAACTGAAAAAACAAAGATACCGTTCGCGTAATTTGTTGTAAAAATCAGTAGAAATTAGTTTTGAAAAGTGTTTTAGATCGTTTACAAATGAAATATAATTATAAATTTTGTTAATATTACAATAATTTAATATTGTTGCAGTGAAAGAACAGAAATCTTGTTGGAAAATTATTTTCGATTTCTTGCCCCTTCTCTTTTGTGTTATTCATTTACGGTGAATTTTATGTTGTTGGTGCACACATACATTTCAACGACCAACTATTGTGAATGATTTATTTTTTCGTCACGTACACCAGTGTCATTTATTTTTCACAAACGCTAACTTTTTGCTGTTAGGAAAATTATTAAAATAAAATTGTAATCAAATAAACACTGTTAATATTTGTGTTAGTTTATTAAATGATAATGTGTGTTTTGGACAAAATGTTTTGTGTTAATTTATAATAAAAGGTAAAGTGTGAATTCAATTAATATCCAGAGCTTCAGGTAAGTGTGTTGTAAATACACAGGTTTTCTTGTGTTGAAATAATGATACCAAAGAAATTTTCTGCAATTTTTGATGTACTGTTTCATCAGCATACAATTGAAAAATCGATTTTTCATTTTTGGAAATGAAATAATTGCGTGTGTTGTTTGCAATTAAAAAAAAATGAATTTATTGCCGTTGCATTTTGCTTGTTTTTACATGTAATTAATTTTTTTTTTCATTTTACTGCAATTTTTTTGTTAAATTAATCTCATTAAACATTTGTTTTGTCATATTCGTTTTCAGTTTTTATACGTTTTCTTATTTGCTCTTTCTCAACCTTTGGTGTTATTTTATGTATTCATTTCAGTCAGTGATGCCAACTTTTTGAAAGTAAAAAGCTCAATAAAAAACTAATAATCGATTAACCGATTCCTCCATTAATCGCCTCTAATTTAAAATCAAGGTTGGTTACCGTTATCGTTATAATGAAAATACCGTTTCAAATTGAATACCGTTACCAATACCTCTAAAATATTCCCAATACCGTTATCGTTGCCGATACCGTTATTTTTATGGCTAGTTACCGGTATTTATTAATTTATATAAAAAACGACAATTTTTTAACCTTTTTTTTCTAATCTTGAGTTATTTTTATAAAAAAATGTATAGATAATAATTTTACTTATCAAAACTACCAGCATTGAATTTGTAGGTTATAATCTTTATTTTTAAGACTTAAAATTAAGAATATGCTGTTTTTACTTGTTTTTATATGTTTTTAACGTAATTTTTAATACCGGTACATACCGGTATTGCTGTTTCGATAACGGTATACCGTCAGTCTTAAATAAATCGCCTCTTTCGAACATTAACAGTTTGTATCGAAAAATGTTAGCCTTTGCAGACATGTGTATTTCTTATGGCAACATTTTTCGATACAAATTAAGAAGAGAGTGACTTAACAGGGGTGGGGAGAGTTGGGAAGTCTTAATTATATAGTCATTGGTAGGGTCATGCCTAAAATAAACGTTTCATAAATTTTGAAATATAAAAATCTCTTGAAACCAAAAATATTCAGTTTTCATTTATTTAAAGGCTTTTCAAGGGTCATCCACCCAAGAATATGTAGAATCTAACATTTTGTAGCCAACATATTAAAAAAAACCTGGAACAATTGCACCATTTAAACATTTTTTTCATTAAATTTTCTCAAAATGGTGTACAACTAAAATAAAAAAATAAATTAAACAAAATAGTAATGTTGATGTTTCCCATTTCAATGCTTTCAGTATTCGTTGTATTCAACTGTCTTTAAAATATTATTTTACACTATTATATGACCAAAATATGTATAAAAAAAGGTTTTATCAAGTTCTGATTTATTAAAAATTATTTTTGTTGGTAAAATCTTCAAAACAACATTATTCATCTATAATTAACGAGTCAATCGTTTACTAACTTTATGAATCACTAACAATTTATTTGAAAGTGGAGACACATTTTATAAGTGTGTTGCCAGAATAAAACGAGAAATTAACAAACTGATAGTTAACGATTATGCATGACATTTTTTAATAATCTTTTAATAAGGAAAATTAATGCTTTAGCAATTGTATCCCTTAACGCAAAATTAAGAAAAGTTTTGTGCATTAGAGCCTGAGAATTTAACAATTCTTTATGATATTCTTACTGTCTTATACAAAAACTTTTAAAATAGCCTAATTACAGATTTTTAGGCTAATTTGGCAAAAAGACTATTCACAAATGATTAATAAAGAAAAATTTATTAAACGCTTAAAGCAGGGCATAGCCTAAAATATCTGTTTAATATTAAAGTTTGGAAAAAGAAAACCACTGTACAAAACTAAAAAACGTGAATTTGCAATGATAAAATGAATTGCTTAAGAGTCATCCACCCAAGAATAGATGGAATACAACATTTTGTATCCAACAAAAAAAAAAACTGCAAAAATTCCAAGACTAAACTCTTTTTTCGAAAATTTTCCCAAATTTGCATGAAAATAAAATAAAAATAAATTCAATAAAATAGTGATGCATTTATAATAAAAATATACTCGATATTCGAATACTTTCAGTATTCGTAATATAAAAAATTCTTTAACACAATTTGTTCCTATTACTACTTCTCAGTAATGTTTAAAAATTGTTTTTTAATATGTTTTGGTTTGTAATAAAATGCTGTAATTTCCAAAATTTACAAAACAATATACAGTGGTGGAAAATTTAATAAGAACGATTCAAGTTTTTTCTAATTTTTTTTTCGCTGCCTTTATTTTTAAAAATCAAAATAGTGGCTAAATTCGCCCCGGGAGGCAAATATGTGGTTTAGAATATTGTACAGAATTTTAACATAATGTCTGTTTTTTTATTTTGTCATTTGTTTTAAGTGGGCGTGGATTTCAATGAAAAATTAGCAATATCGACCTGTTATCAAATTACAGAGTAAAATTTAGCGAGTACTGATCGGATCTATACTAACTGTATGTTTTTGGAAATTCTACAAAATTTCCTTAAGTCTTCCATTATTTTTATCCAGAAATGGTCGCCAGACTTAAAATGAGAGTATCGTAAACATGAAAAAAATTTATTTGTTTTTAGCAATTTTAAAATAAAGTTAACAACACTTTTTATATCGATGGCTAATGTAAATGCATTCCAAGAAGTTTTGAATTTAAAGTTTTTAAATTGTTTTCTTCTGAACTTGCTAATATTTGGCAAGTAACAATCTGTTAGTTCCAGCAGTTTTTTTTTACAATTTTAACAAATTTTTAGTAGCTTTAGTAAAATTTTTACAGACTTTCCTATTAGTAGATACAGAGAAAATTTTTTTTAACTTTAGCAAAATTTTTACATACCTTTTCCTATTAGTAGATATAGAGAAAATAGCTTAAATCATTCAAGATAGCGCTAAGTAGAAGTGTTTTGCTATATCTCTAGCAATTTTTTCTCTCGTGCAGATGTACGTTTTTGATTCGAAAACTTTTTTTAAATGTATCGAGCTCATATAAGCACGTTGATATTTGCCAAAAACAGGAAGTTCTTTGTGTTTTTATTGATAAAAAATTAAGGAAACACACTAATTTTATATAAAACGATTAATCGCCAATTTCCTCGATAAACTGACCCGAATAACCGGTTAATAAATTTAAGTGATTTTTGGAATAATGCATTAACCGTTACTAACTCCAGAGCTTTGAAGAATTTAGTTTTAGCAGAGAGTACAAATTTTAATAGAGAAACTACACTGCTCACGATTTGTTGTTGTTTGAGTGGCTTGGGAAAGCAAATGAAAACATTTTTTTACATAAAAAATTTTTATTCAACATGGTAAATAAATACCCAACGCTGATTGGGGGAATAACAACGCTGATTGGATAAAAATAAGGGATCGAAAAGTTAGAAAAATCGAGCTAACCTAGAAAAACGGATAGCTCTACTGGATTCAGCCCACTTTGCTTGTCGGATTTTCCAATCAGTGTAATCAGCTTTAAAAAAATAATAATAGGGGCACTCATTATAACTCGTAAATTCTTTGTAAACCGTTTATAAATATATAGAGTTTGACATTAAACTCATAAGCATACCAGGTTTACAACGTTTATGGGTAGAATACGAGTTTATATGAAACACGCTAATAATTCTTTGAAATAATTCGATTGCTGTTTTGTTTCCGGCTCATACGCATATATCCATGATTCATGACCTGTCACGATTTTATACACGTCTTTTGAAGCACCACGGTCGAACTTTTTAATCATTCCCTTACACCAATTGACGCGAGCCTTTTTTGAGCGATGGATAAATTATGGGGTATCCAACGAGAGCAAATTTTTTTTACAACTAAGTGATCATGCAAAATCCAATGTATTGAAGTGTAACTAATGTGCAAGGATGCCTCTATCTCACGATATGTCACATGACGATCTTGCATTATCAGTTCACGCACTGCATCGATGTTTTGTGGCACAACAACCGATTTTGGACGACCTTCACGGAATACGTCGGCGATCGAACTACGACCACGATTGAATTCACTATGCCAGCGATATACTGTGGTTTTTGAAGGTGATTTATCGCCATACAAAGAACTGAGATCATCGGCACATTCTTGTTGAGGTAATCCACGTCGAAAGTTGTGAAAAATAATCCAACGAAAACCTTCTCTTGAAATTTCCATTTTTTGCCAAATTGATTTTCTTAACTCACTGTAAACAAAACATATAGCACTTGTACATCAAAATCTTGTGAGTATGTTTATGCTATAAAATGTTAAATTTTATTATGGTGTTGCCAGTTCCCGAAATATAAATAGTACACCTCGTACTTCTACATGGACAATGTATATTGGGTTTGTGCTGGATGTTTGTCAGAATCAGTTTCTGATTCGATTCGGCCATGTCGAACTGTCCGTCCGTCTGTTCGCCTGTATGTCTGTCCATGTATTCTAGTGCGCACACTGCTGGTTTGAAATATTTTTGTTATGAAATTTAGTACACCGTCTTGTATCGGTGTCACTTCCCGACCAGAAATGATTGAAATATCTCTTAAATTATTCTCCCCATTTTGAAATGGGGAGAATATTATATATTTTGTATATTTTTTTGAAATGAGAAAAATAATACATCGACAAAGGAAAGGTGTAGATGTAATTAATATCTTTTTACCAATTTTGTTTAAAGAAATAAATGTTAATAAAATCCATTAAAAGGTTCATTTGCATAACTTTTTGATTTTTTAAAAAATCCGAATAAAGAAATCGTATAAATATAAAATATTCTTAAAGTGGTGTTAAAATATGATTAAATGAGAAAATGTTTTATTAAACCTCTATTAGGGAAAAGTTATGAAAATAGATTCTTTATAAAAAAACCCACCCTTACTCGTGCTAACAACAATAAATATAATAACTATTTATACTCAGTTGATAAAAAGAAGTGAAAAACACACCTTGATCTTCTCCATCCTGACCTATCATACTTAAATATTTCTACCACATACTTACATTCGTATATAAGTTCATAATTGACAAATTTAAGGAATGTCATTGCATATTTTCATTGTTTTAAAATAATTATTAATGACTTCATTAAATAAATATTTGCTAAAAAAAAAACATCTGTTAATAATATGTGTACTTTTTTAATATTGATGAAATTTTACCTGTGAATGAAAAGCTAACATTTACTTGGGATCTCCTATTTTGAAAAATATAAAAAGGATATTGACATTTAAAAATGTCTATTTATTGAGATGAGTTCAATGATCTCTTTACGCTTTTGTATATTTTTATTTTAAATAAACCAGCTGTTTTTGTTGTTAATTGATCCTTTAAAAGGATGCCTGTTTTTGTTTTATGTTTGTTTATATTTAATGCGTAACCAATGAAATTTTATATCTTGTTAACACTTAAAAACTTGCTATCATTTATACATTTTCGCATACAATGGAGTTTATTCGATACGGAAATCTCATAATTCTACCCAGCAAAAAATAATATAAGAACTTAATTGATTCCTTATAAAGAAATACTCATATCCACAACTTTTAAAAATATAAATTATAATGGAACAATATACTACCATAACATTTCCTAAATTGATAAATAATTAAAAACGCATAAAGTTCTGTTTAAGAACCAGTTACGTACCAGTTGGATGAGAAAAAACCCAGTAAAAATTAAACACGATTTTAGAAACTGCAGAACAAGAAGCACTTTTTTAGCGCTTCTCTCACTTCCAAAAACCACTAAAAGCAGGCAGATTTTTTTTTGATGTTGTATTTTTGTTTTAATTTATTGCTTCTAATTGGGACATTGCAAACTAAAATCATGTCAAATACGAAGTGCATTTTTGGAAGCAATAAATTACAACAAAAATACAACATCACAAACTCTGCCTTCTTTTATTGCATTTTTGCATTCATGTTTATTTTTTCCTGGGAAATTATATAGATAAAAACCTAAGGATTTCTTTGATCAAATGTAGGTTGGGCCGATAATTTCCTCTTATCGAGATAATTAGATCCACTTACTAAGTGTAAAATATTTTTTTTTTATTATGATTTATACTCACAATAAACAAGTTTAGTGTTTGTTTGCAAACTGAGACTACACTGGGAGAATTATCTGCATGATAGTATGAATTTTTGCATTAAAACAATGAAGTTTCACTGGAACACGTCCAATGAAGTTTTTCATAAAATATATGAAAAATTTAGTTTTTTCTAAAAATTTCATGCACTAAATGAAAAGGTTTTATTAAATACTAGTTAAAAAAAACGATGGAGCTTTTTCGTTAAAATGAAGAAATTTTTCATTCACTTTGCGAAGAAAACTTCATTAGTTTACTGAAAAATTTCATTAAAACTCGTTCAAAGAATTTCCTTATACAGCTATGGACATAGAAATAGAACACTTCATACAAAATTATCTTCATGCATTTCTCTTAATAATTATATTTCTTTTCTATTATAGTAAACTGTAATCAAGTAGTCTCAGATTATATATAAAACTTTGCAATATTTGCAAATATTTACAACAAAATTACTTTACTTTGTTCATATTTGACTTGGACATAACAATAGAATAGAACACTTGCAATAATTGTCAAAATTTTACTCGATGCACTTAGTAATAATTTTCTTTTCATAATTTTCGTTTGAAATAAGTAAATTCTTTTCTAATTTGTAACAATATGGGACGTGGAAAACATTGTAATCCAGAAAAACGAAGACTTATATCTCAATTCCACAACGAGATGAAATCTCAAACTGAAATTGCTAAAATACTAAAGTGTTCGCGAAATATGTGATGCCGACAAGAAATATCATACGCAAAATAAAGAACGTAAGCCAATCGGTCGTAAAACTACAACTCATATGGACAGGACTATAGTACGCAAAAGCAAATTCAACCCTTTTATGTCCTTCCGTCAAATAATGAAATCAGGGAAAAATCCAACGTTAAAGAGTCAGACAGGTTAGTAAGAAGAAGACTGAATGAAGCAATAAGTACGAATAAGTAGAAAGAAGCCTCTTCTTTCAAGAAAAAATATTAAGAAACGTATTGATTTTTCCAAAACCCACAAAGGAAATGAGTTGTCCTTTTGGAAAAATGTGCTTTGGAGCGATGAAACGAAGGTAAATCGTGTCGGACCAGATGGTAGAACATTTGTACACCGCCAAAAAAACCAGGCAAAATTTTTTGCTGATTTTAGCAGGTTAATTTGCTATTCTCCCTTTACAAAAATTTTGCTCAAATATAACTAAAAGTCTGTATATTTAACAGTTTTATTTTTGCTATTCCTGTATTACTAATATATAGCAGAAAAAACTGCTAAATTAGCAGCATCATTTTTAACTAATTTTTAGTAGTTTTAACTAAATTTTTTACGGACTTTTTTCTATCAGCGTACATATACATATAAGGATATCAAATAATAGGTGTTTTTTTAATCACTGGATTTATTTAGTTAAAAAATCCAGGTTTTGTTTTTTAATTTTCAGGATTTAATCTTTTTATCAAAATCTAATACTTATTCGCTAATATAATGTGCAAGAAAAACGATAAATTTTGTAAAAATGTAAACCCAGCAATTGAATTAAGCTACATCCAAAACGGATTTATAAAATATATAAATCCGTTTTGGTTTTAGCTTAATTTAATTCCAGAAATTTATTTTTAAAAAATTTAACTTTTTTCTTTCACATTATATTAGCGAATAAGTGCTAGATTTGGATAAAAATATTAAATTTCGAAAATTTAAAAACAAAATATGAATTTTTCTGTAAAATATAATAAATTCAAAAATAAATCCAATGATTAAAAAAAGGCCTAATAATAGCAAATATTATGAGCTGTAATAATAGTAAATATAATGAGATGTATCTTATGGATTCATTAACCCATGTTGGCAAGAAATTAAAAATATCCCACAAAATGTATTTCAAGTTTAAATTCTCCACTGCTGCTAAAATATTATCACGATTAACCGATATTTACCCAAAGTCGAAAAGAGTTAATTTTTTGCCCAATTTTAATAAACGAAAAATTTTGCCTTACGGAAGCAGCAATCATAATTTATAAAGATTACAAATGAAACTAAAATTTTTTACTGCTAATAATTCGGTATCAGTACTACACTCATAAAAAAAAATCCCGTACAAATAGTTCAAAATTCTGCTAAAATAACAGGAAATAGTAATTGTATTTGCGCCAGCAGAATTTTCAATGAAGTTGAGAATTATGGTCTGCTAAATTTAGGCAAGCTAAATTTTACACACTGGTAAATACACAGACAATTCTGGTTAATTTAGCTAAGAAATTTAAGCTAAATTCAAAAGAAACATTACCTGATTTAACTGAAAATTTCGGTTAAAATGTCGCTTACAGTCTTGGTTTTTGGGCTCTACGGATCTGTCCCGAGACATGCCCATATTTATTTTTGGGAGTACAGGTGGCTTATAAAGATTGATAAGTTCACAGTATCGAATTTTTGTCCATTTTGCTCTTTCTCGCTTAGTTTCCGAGATATAAGCCATTTTGTGATTATACAATAAAAAATTATGAAAATATTGCGCCATCTCTATGTGATATTGATAGCAGAGACACAAAAATATACAATTTGGGAAATAATTGGGGTTTAAATTAGCTTAAAAAATTGTAAAATTAAGAAACATAAATTACTAAAAATTAGGCTGCAAAGTTAGTTCAAATACGAATGAAAGTAATTGTTATGCTAAATGGGATTTACAAAAATATTAGTTCAATCCTAAATTTTAAGACAAAATAACAGAAAAAATTTGTTCATTTCAGCCAGAACGCGTTTAACAGACTTTTGTACTAACTTTTTTTATAAGTGTAGTTATTTTTGTTAGACGAAGTCGTTTTTTAAGCGGTCTAGCATACGCGCGACTACTTATTTAATTACAAAAATAATGTGATATTAGCTGTGTTCGTGCGGCAAGATATCAATGTTGTCTTATGTCATTCCCATACAAATTTGGCATTAGTAACTTTGAGAGTTAACACTAAATGTTGACTAGTGTCAAATTTATATGGGTATGACATAAACCAACGTTGATAGATTACCGCACAAACACAGCTATTGTAATATATGTTTTTTGACCTTTTTGTTTTAATTTTAATAAATGAATAGTAAAGCTTCAGGTCGGTTTTTTATATATGCAACCAAGTATATGTTGGAACAACAAAGAATAAACTTAGAACTAGAATTGCAGGACATCGATCGGACTTGAGAAATAGAAACAAATTAATTACACAAAAAACAGCACTTGCAGTCCACTGTGCGGAGAGAGCACATACTCCAAACTTTGAGAAAGTAAATATTTTACAAACAGAAGACAAATATAATAGACGCTTTTTACTTTAGAAATGCTCCATATTATAAATACACCAAAAGAAAAGAGAATTAATTACACTATGCGACAGTCAAAATCGGGATGGGATGAAACCAACGGGAAATGTTATATCGGTCAAAAACAAGTTATACGTGTCCCGGCGTTTCGCTGGGTCACCCCTAGGAATCGAGATATATCTTTTTTTTTGACATAACTCGAGAACCACTAGTCCGATTTTGCTCAAATTTTAAAAAAAATTAAAAATTACAATTCCTTTAATCTGTTCATATAACGTTTTTCTATGTACTCAACAGTTTTGCCGGTAAAAATAAATGTTTGTTACCGCTACCATAAAAATCAATAACCTTTTGTTTATTACTTTTTTTTAATATTTTAGGCAAAAAATATTTTTTTCTTCATACATTTATTTTTACCGGCAAAACTGTTGAGTATATAGAAAAACGTTATATGAACAGGTTAAAGGAATTGTAATTTTTAATTTTTTTAAAATTGTTTGAGCAAAATCGGACTAGTGGTTCTCGGGTTATGCCAAAAATAAGACCACCAAAGGTCAAATCGATATATCTCGATTCCTAGGGATGACCCAGCGAACTTCTTTTTTACCGATATAACTTTCCCCGGTAGTTTGAACCCTACCCGATCACTGACCCCTACCATTTGTCTCACAGTGTTATAAGAGTGATATTGAAAACTGTGCTCAAAGCTACAGACATATTATAAATAAACAGAATATCAATTAGTACAATATTAAATGTTACTTATTAAACACTTACGTAAGGACGCTAGTGTTTGATTATTGTAACTCATTGTAAGTTTATAATGTTGTGTATTTATATATTCATGTACAGTGGTTAATGTTTATGTTAATACAGATTTTTCTGAGGATGCCATCCAAAGGAATGGCGAAATATTAAAATTAAATAAATAAATAACAAATTTATAATAAAAAAAACCGACCTCAAGCTTTACTATTCATTTAATAAAATAATATGATATTGGTAACCACTTATTTTTTAACTACTAATAAGTATATGATTAAGCCTTATTATTTAAGAACTTGTAACCACTTACATATTTTATTAACCACTTAATTCTTATATATTTGTAATGTAGCGGATAAGCAGGTTCACAAACGACCTTGTCGAAAAAAAATAATGAGTTTTGAAAATGATTTATATATAGTAGACCATACATAATTCGACGGCTTATTATTTAGATATTAGTAATGATCACGCATTACTGAGATTTTGATGGGAACCCTTTCCACACCACCACAGTGGGAAAAATTTATACTTTATTACTACAACTTAAGAATCGCGCTAGAGTTTGCACTAAAATCGAACAATTTTTAAAATTTCCAATAGCTTGCAATAGATGATGGAAGTTGTTCGTTTTTTAGAATAATCATCAATGAATTTTCAAGACATGGCGAACAAAGGTGGGTGTTCTATATTAGTTTTTTCTAATTTAAAGTTTTTTCTAATTTTATCCCCGTTGATTTTATTTTTAAAGATCAAAATAATGATTAAATTGTCCCCGAAGTACTGGAAGATATTCCAGAAAATTGTAGAAAATTTTAGTGTAACGTTTGTTTTTTAACTTTGCTACCCGTTCTAAGTAGGCGTGGCTTTTAATGAAAAATCATCGATATCGAGCTTTCATCAAATTATATAGTAAAATTTAGCGAGTACTGATCGGATCTGCACAAACTAAATATTGTTGAAAATTCTATAAAATTTCCTTAAATCTTGCATTATTTTTATTCACAAATGGCGGCCAGATTTAAAATGACACCGGTTTAAATATGAGTAAATTTTTCTTTGTTTTTAGCGATTTTAAAATAAAGTTAACAACACTGAGATTTTAATATGAAATGCTTTATACTATAATGTAAAAAAAAAGTCTGACTGATCTGTTATATCGTGGTAAGCATATCATAATAACATTCGCTTTAAAATTTCATTGTTGTTAACTTTATTTTAAAATCGCTAAAAACAAAGAAAAATTTACTCATATTTAAACCGGTGTCATTTTAAATCTGGCCGCCATTTGTGAATAAAAATAATGCAAGATTTAAGGAAATTTTATAGAATTTTCAACAATATTTAGTTTGTGCAGATCCGATCAGTACTCGCTAAATTTTACTATATAATTTGATGAAAGCTCGATATCGATGATTTTTCATTAAAAGCCACGCCTAGTTAGAACGGGTAGCAAAGTTAAAAAACAAACGTTACACTAAAATTTTCTACAATTTTCTGGAATATCTTGCAGTACTTCGGGGACAATTTAATCATTATTTTGATCTTTAAAAATAAAAGCAACGGGGATAAAATTAGAAAAAACTTTAATTGGTGCTATTTTTTTTTTCGCAGCTGTATATATCTATACTAGGGTGCTCGAAGCTTGTATGGAGGAAAATAAATTTTAAGTTATTGACCGGGTTACCCCTCGAAATATTTATTTGAGTGTAAAATTACGTCCCCCAATAAATTAGGATAATCGGATATCGGGAAGACGTGCCACATCGGCCCTGAAGTTTGGAACATGGATTACAAGGGAAAAATATGACTTTATACATTTACTCAAAAACAGTGATATTTTAAAACTAATTCGAATTAAAAACATCGTGATTCGGAGTGAATTCTCTTTGTAAAAACGCAATAAAAACTTAAATCGGTTAAAAAACAGCCGATTTATTACAATTTCCCCCGGCAACTGATGTGTCGCAGACCACTTAATCAAGAAATTCGGGTCCAAATTTTAAAATTTATTGAACTAATCTACTACAGAAACATTTTTTTATTCATAAGTTCTAAGAAACTCAAATAACTATACTATCTTAATACATTATTTTGAAAGTTGTGTACAGCATTAACATTTTTATTTTTTTGCAGGGTTATTTTAAAAGATATCATTTCTGCTTTTGTTAAGTCACGCAAAATTATTTGTCAATATTTCCTGTCATTCTAGTCTGTGTGACATAAATTTAAAGTATTTATCCGTTAATACATTTTATTGATTTTTTTTTTAAACTTGTTTCCTTGCACATAATACCAATTCCTGCTCAACTTTTCCATTCGAATATACTATGTACTATTTATACAGTATGGAATTTCATAAGGAGTATCTAATTACATTTTTGTATTTGTTCCATTTTACTATACTTATGTAGTACTTTTATGTGGTACGTATTTATCCTTTGTTCTTTTAACCCTACAACTTCAACGTCAATGGGGTCTAAAAGACCTAAAAATCCATATAAAACGCGAACAGTGGTTTTAATATCAAGTTTTATGCAGATAATTTTAAGTCTAAATATGAATACAAGTCCTGTGCCTACATATCACCACAAAAAATTTATATTGATTGCATTTGAAATTTTTTTTGTATAAAAAAACTAAATGGAAAATTGCCCAACTTGTAAGACATTTAGCGAAAAATCTGTACCTTAGATCGAAAAATAAAGTACGCCATTGTAATCAGCATGTCCGAAATATATAGAAATAACTGTCAGATCTCCATTAATATTTTGAGTGTCATGCAGTGCAGTGTTATATTTGTCGCTTTGATACATCAAATTTAAAGTATGTTTTTCCACCCACATTCTAAAAAAAATCAATTAAAGTTTTTGAAAATAATAAATTATACATAATTCTAACAATTTTAGTAAAAAATTTAATTAAAAAAAATTTTTTCCATCTGAGTCATATCCATGAACAGGATTTCCATATAAATTGTCATCCCGAAAAGCATACTACTCACTTGGTCACTATAAAATTTTAAATATTAACTAAAATTTTTTAGACAAATTTGATATGAAACGAAAGGAATTTAGATCGCTATATAGCTGCACATAAAGCAACAAAAAATGGTATGTATTCTTTTGTAAAAATTTCGATATTTAATGAAATCACATGAAAGCTGAAGACTTATTGCTCAAGTATTATGCATCACCAGAAAGGCCTTCAAAATAAATTTCATTTGATACCACATTTGTTTAAAGTTATTTTTATATAATTAAAAAATACCAAGAAAATCGATAACATTAAACAAATTTGTATGCCGAAAATGTTACACAAAAGTCACAATTAATGTATTGCAATGATATAGAAAAAAATTATAGACACTCTTACCTTAAAAAAATTTAGGGTAGCTTTAGTAGGTCTAAAAGACCTACATTGACCGTTTAGGGTTAATTATCGATAGTTTATTTAAACTTATTCCTATACATATATATTATTAGAGGGCGCCCGAGTTGAAAAAAACTGTCGAAGCAGTATGGAAAAGTTATGAAATTTGGGATTTAAATGTTAGAAAACTTTTCAAAATCGTATAAATTAATTATGCCTTTTTTAACGACATACCAAGAAGATTTAATTCAAGAATTCAAATTATTTTTTAATTTCGGCCGAACCTAATATACTGCCTATGTATTTTTACCTTACTGGGATTGTATGGTTTCCAGGTTAAAGTTTATTCATTATGGTGGGAATTAATAAATCCTGTGATTTACACGAAACAATTTGATTTGTTTACTAAATTGTACCCTTTATTCATATAATAATAATGCTTTTGACCCAACTCTGGTTAGGACTATGACCGCTTTTCTTACGAGGACTTCGCCAAATAAAAGTTTTGAGTAAAGCCTTCGGCCGAACTTAGGAATTTTTCCTCTGGGTTACTTTTAACGCCGCCTCCGCAGATGAAAGGTTTTCAGTGTGGTCGGCCTTTAGCTGTGCTTAGAGATTTTCTACTCATATGCAAATTCAATGTAATATATAATATTTCGCTCATAATCCCAATAGAAACGGGGTGATAATACCCATTGGCATTAAGACCGTTTTGCTAACGGTAATGACCCACATTTTCATTATTGGGATTATGACCAAAACCTTTTCGGAATTAATCCAAAAACCGTATGTACATTGGCGTAACGTCCAGTCACTTTTTCTTAATTTTGAAAGTGTTCCCATATAGCCACTGAAAAGACAGATGTTTGTCATAGTTTCTAAAATAATCATCATGTCATTATTAATGTTTAAAACATCTTTAATTTATCAACAAACTCTTGATATCTCTTCAGTTGTAAGCAGCAACAGCTGATGTTTGTTGTAATGAATGCAGGACATACTGACAGATAAATAGACCACCAACCGAAACTAACAATAAATGTTGTAAAAGAAACAGAACTGTTGTTAACAACGGCCAATAAAAACCGCCTAGAATATAAACATAACATAACGAATGCTTACAAATACGATACGATGTGATACGGCCGACTAAAGCGGTTTTAATAGAGTTTTTGTTTAAATAACACAAAAACACAGATGTCTTTGAAGACAACATTTGTGGAACATTTTGTATAGTTTTAATAAAGATGAACGAACTTCTTACTACTGGTGTATTTTGTATATTCTATTTTCAAAATTATTATACTCCAAGTCACGGGACGATGTCTTGGTATTTTTTTCAGAATTTTTTCTTTTGGTTTTTATATTTTGTTTTCTTTTATCCTTCTGACAGCAGTTGTGTAGAATTTTCCTTATAGTCTTTACTGTTCGTTACAATTTGTTTGAGTTTGTATGAGTTGCTTAAACATCTGGTCGATCGTTATGTACAATTTAAAAGCCCGGGACAACGCCTTATGTTTATTTCTTCTACTATGTATTTTTAGGTCGCTGACATTATAGTCTGTGTGTTATTCTATATAGCCCGGTGCAGTTTATTTTCAATATTTCGTTGTTTTCTTTTTAAAACTGTCTGATGTTTGATGTGTTTAAGGACTCTTTTTCAACTGAGCTATTGAACATCAAAAACCTTTGTATTTTCGTTGCATTTGTTGAAAACTGCAACTAGGCTTTATTAGTTTCCTCGTTTTTTTTTAAATTCTATTTACAGATGTTGTGCATTTAGATGAATTTCTTTAATTAGAAATAGTTATTCCCTTAAGGCAGGTGTATTTGGATTTGAAACAATTTTGTATTTCCTAACAAATTCAGACTAATTTTTTATGTAAAAAACAGCTGATATTCTTGTAATCAGCTGTTTTTTTGCATAATTATTTTTGCTTCAGAAATTGTTTATGCGAATCCTGTGTTGTCTCTTTGTGTTTGGAACCACCACCATTAACTTCTAGTTTCTGTTCAAGTCTCTGAACTAGTCAGCTCTTCATCCACCATCGTCATCATCATTGTATGAATAAGGAGTCCTCTGTTTCGTCATCATCCACCGCTTTTTATGTACTGTATTGTATAACCAGACACTTGCTCCACCACCACCAGTAGCAAGCAGTTCATACTAGCAGGCAAGCTCTTTAGAAAATATTGTTTTTGTTAATATTGGCATGTAACTTTGTGATGTTGGTGTTATTTTCCCAGTTCTGTTGGGTTTACTTCAGACAAAGTGCCTACGAAAAAAAGGGTGGAAAAGTAACACGCATGTTTTCTAGGTGCAAGGACGTCTGGTGTCCTTGAACCACTTGTTCTTTTGCTAGACCATTTTCATCCACCATATTAGCCTAGCCGGCATTAATCTACCAAGGCACCACTTTTTTATATTCCACGTTCCAATAAGGAAAATCCCCCCTTTTTTATGCATACGACATAGAAACAAAAGCAAAACATCCACTTTTAGTATTTATGTATTATTTGTTTTTTAAGAAAAAATTCCTTCTCACAATTAACACCTTATCCATAAGTAATATACAAGTACTTGTTATTTTTATTTCTGTTTAGTTCCATTTTAGGGGTTTATTTACCAATTTGGCCGGTAATTTTTTGGATTTACCTCATTTGCTACCACCAAATTTGCGAATAATAACAGAAATTGCAATACATATTATTCAGAAATTCCAACAAAATTGTTCACCCTTGTAATTCATACCCCTGTATTTTGGCTTATTTCAATGGATCGGGCTTTTGAATTTTTCCTAATATTAGGGTAGATATGTAGTAGGTAATTAGTTATTACATTTCGGCACACTCAACAAGTGTGTTTTCTAAACAAGAATATTATTGAAGTATGAACTCTAGTCTAGAAGGTGGGTACTATAATAAAATTTCTTAATTGAAAGCTGTTATCCAAAACAATTTCAAAATTGCAACTAGCTAAATTTAAAATTGCATCATCTATATGTTTGAGGGTTTTATTGTAGGTACAGCATCTGGTTAACCGGGTTTTTATTAAGGTGAGTCCATACATTAGAACAGCAATAAAAAAAATCGGAACAGCTGTACAATAATTTAAATAACGATTTATTGTAGTATTTTTAAAATAAATTTTTTGAGCGTGTTCAGGTAAAATTGTATACAGAACAAATGTCATATGGTTTATGAACACTCCCAGCTAAACAAATCGCATGTCAAGCTTTACAAACCAAATGTGGAAGTGGGTCTACTCCCCTCCTATGCCAACTCAGTGCTAAAATAACTAGTGTTTCTGTTATTTGGATTTTTACAGCTAAATACGAAGTGATTATTAATATTCCAAAGTATCATTTTATAAAAGTATAAGAATGGTGCACAATCTCTAACTTAACGAGTAAAAAGGTTAAAGTCGGGCATGCCGACTATAGAATACCCTACACCAGTCTGGGTAAAAGCCAACTAATGTCACCAAAATCAATAGGCTGCGTTATTGGGCCAATATAGGTCTGTGTACCAAATTTCATCAAAATATCTTAATATTTGCGACCTGCAGCGTATAAACAGTATAATTTTGGTAGGACCCTTATATGGGCACTAGGTCTAAACATGGACCGATGTTCATCAAAATCAATAGGCTTCGTCCGTGGGCCAAAATAGGTCTGTGTACCAAATTTCGTCAAAATATCTTAATATTTACGACGTGCATCGTATAAACAATATAATTTTGGGGGGACCCTTATATGGGCACTAGGTCTAAACATAGACCGATGTTCACCAAAATCAATAGGCTTCGTCCTTCGGCTGCCATAAGTCGGTGTACCAAATTTCATCAAAATATCTTAATATTTGCGACCTGCAGCGTATAAACAATATAATTTTGGTAGGACCCTTATATGGGCACTAGGTCTAAACATGGACCGATGTTCACCAAAATCAATAGGCTTTGTCCTTGGGCCAACGTAGGTCTGTGTACCAAATTTTATCAAAATATCTTAATATTTGCGACCTGCAGCGTATAAACCATATAATTTTAGTAGGACCCTTATATGGGCACTAGGTGTAAACATGGACCGATGTTCACCAAAATCAATAGGCTGCGTTACTGGGCCAATGTAGGTCTGTATACCAAATTTTATCAAAATATCTTAATATTTACGACGTGCATCGTATAAACAATATAATTTTGGGGGGACCCTTATATGGGCACTAGGTCTAAACATAGACCGATGTTCACCAAAATCAATAGGCTTCGTCCTTCGGCTGCCATAAGTCGGTGTACCAAATTTCATCAAAATATCTTAATATTTGCGACCTGCAGCGTATAAACAATATAATTTTGGTAGGACCCTTATATGGGCACTAGGTCTAAACATGGACCGATGTTCACCAAAATCAATAGGCTGCGTTATTGGGCCAATATAGGTCTGTGTACCAAATTTCATCAAAATATCTTAATATTTACGACCTGCAGCGTATAAACAGTATAATTTTGGTAGGACCCTTATATGGGCACTAGGTCTAAACATGGACCGATGTTCACCAAAATCAATAGGCTGCGTTATTGGGCCAATATAGGTCTGTGTACCAAATTTCATCAAAATATCTTAATATTTACGACCTGCAGCGTATAAACAATATAATTTTGGTAGGACCCTTATATGGGCACTAGGTCTAAACATGGACCGATGTTCAAAAAAATCAAACTTGTTCGTCCTTGGGCCAACATAGGTCTATGTACCAAATTTCATCGAAATATCTTAATAGGTGCGACCTGTAGAGTGCGTACAAGATTGCATGGACAGACAGACAGACGGACGGACGGACGGACGGACAGACGGACATCGTTAAATCGAAATAAAAAAAAATTCTGAACCGATCGGTATACTATAAGGTGGGTCTACGACCAATATTTTTTGGTGTTACAAACATCAGCACAAACTTATAATACCCTGACCACATAGTGGTGTAGGGTATAAAAATTAAAAAAGATTTAATGTTCTAACTTGTCGAAATTTATAAAGGTGTGCAGAAAACGTTTAAAAAAAAAACTGAAACAGTGAAAAGAGCTTTATTAAGATGGATTGATTTTTGTAAATATAGATAGTTGATTTTTGTAAATATTTAAAAGGTATGAATTTCTTTCAAATAATTGTTCGAGTAATTTAAAATGGCTATTTTCGATTAATGAATAACTGGAGTAAATTTGGTCAATCAATCGAGTAACTCGAGAAAATCGAAAAAAGTTTTTTTCTAGTTTACACACTTTTAATTTGTTTTCGAATTTGCAGTAATGTGTCCGTTACAGTTTGAGTTTCAGTACTATGTATTTCTAGAAATCTCAAAATTTTATCAATTTCAACAAAATCCGCCTAACATAGTATCTTAAAATACAATAAGGTTGTTCACAAGGGGTGTGCTATTTGTTGTATCATCCTAACAAAAAACAGAGATGTTAAAACTTAAATTGCAAAAATACTAAAACTGAGAATAGATCGATACAAAATTTTTGCGTATGTTAAGTGTCCTATGTTTGAGTGTGCTAACAGATAGAAAATCCAATAGAAAATCGTTGTTAAAGTCAAATAAAAATTTTAACAACTCTGTTTTTTGTTAAGAAGTTACGACGATACAACAGATATCACACCCCTTGTGAACAACCTAAATAAATCCTGCTGTGAAAATCGGTTGGAACATTAAGGTTGTGCACAAGGGGTGTACTATTTGTTGTATCGTTGTATCGTCCTAACAAAAAACTGAGTTGTTAAAAATTAAATTGAAAAAATACAACATTTGAGAATAGCACGATAAAACATTTTTACGTATGTTTAGGCCGAGTTTTTGGGATGTCAGTTAAATTTAGTTTAGTTAAATCGAAACCCAATTTTGGCATCCATTTCCAAGTTTGTTAACAAAACTTTGCGGAAAAAACTTTTCTCGTTTAAAATTTAGTTCTTCATTGAAACAGAACAAAATAAGCCAGATTTAAAAAGCAGTATTCCAGTTAGAAACTGCGTAAAACTAAGTTTAAAGATAATCCACATCCTAAAAACTGGGCCTTAGTGTACTATGTTTAAGTGTGTAGAAAACCCAATAGAAAATCTTTGTTAAAGTCAAATAAAAATTTTAACAACTCTGTGTTTTGTTAGGACGATACAACGATGCAACATATAGCACGCCTGAACAACCTAATTATTTTACAATTTACCCAGAAATATACGAGGGTGGATCAATAAGTTCATGACTTTTTGAATGAAACACAGTTTTTTTTTAAAAGGTTTTTATTTTTCAACATCGATTACCTTTTAAGGTAATCGATGCGGATTATTCCGCGTGCATCCCAAAAAACTGTCGTCATGACCTTGTTGGTCGACAAACCCACCTTGGCGTTCTTTGGAGCCGGTTTAGCCGGAGAAATGCATTGTTTAGACTGCCGTTTGATCTCCGGTGTGTTGTAATGGATCCATCCACAGTTACAAAAAGCCGCAAAAACTCATTCGAATTGTAGTTAAATAACTCCAAACAATCCATTGAAGTTGTCACACGATTGCGTTTATGGTCAATTGAGAGCAAATACGGGACCCAGCTTGCGGATAGCTTTCTCAAACCCAACTGATCATTTAAAATCGAAACCACAGGGCCATATGAAATGCCTATGGCATCAAAAATCTCACGCACTTGCACTCTCTGATACTTATCAAGCTTTTCCTTGGTTTGAGTGACTGTTTTTTTCCGCAAAATATAATGTTTGATCAGCACTCGAAATTCACTTTTTTCCATTTTTACAAAAATCCACGAGGTTGTATGCTTTAAACACCTGTTAAACGCAAAGTTAATGACGGAACTTGCTCAAAATTTGACAGTAGTCTATTTTCAGATGGTGCTTGAACGGAGCAGTGTTGCGTTGCATGTAGGGAAGTGCGAAAAGTCACGAACTTATTGATCCGCCCTCGTATTTGGTTACGACAACCAAATAATTGGGCTGCTGCAACTAAACCATTCGGTCGGCAATAAATTCAGTTGTCACAATATTTTTTCTCTGTGCTCGGTATATTTTATCAGAGCTTGAAAAAAAAAATGTTCTTTAATCAACGCGCATAAAATTTGATTCTTATGAATCACTGAATAGTAACTTTAAATCGACAATTTGAAATCAAATACAGTGAGCTATGAGTTATTTAAATTTATATTAATTTTGATTGGATTGACTTATTTGTTTTATGGTTAGCGATTCAAGACAACCACTATTGGTTAAATTGATTTGTAAAAATATATGACAAGAATCGACAAAAATCAAATTTATTCTTTAAAAAAGAAATATTGATTAAATAAGGTAGCAAATAATACTATCAATAAAATGAGCTTTCCATATCGATCGTTCAAAAATCAATTCGATTTACTCTTAAAAATCGAATTAAGGAATTGTTTTTTTAAAGGTCTGTATATTGTATTGCATTTGAAAATACGGAGTAAGCGAGATAAGTTTCTCAACCTTTATAAAACCAAAACAAAAACTGGCTTTTAAAAAGTAAAGTACCTCAACTATAATATATTGTTTTTAAATTTTAAATAAAAACATTTAGGAACTGTTTATTTTGTATTAGCTTTTATGTGTTATTAATGTAATCCAAAACTTACAATAAAAAATTTCATTCACAGAAATTTTATATCAATAGTTTTTAGATTTTATTAAGTTGTTTGCTTCATCTCTAAAGAAATAAAAAATCGTTATGGTCGTTTTAGATTAAGCCATCAACAAATATTTAGCTTTTTAGAAAACTGGGCTAAGAACTAACAGTCCTCTCAAATATTAAACTTTACATAAATGAATGATCTTAACATTTTTTTTTTTTACTTTTACTTATGGATTTATTTTATTTGTTAATTTTTTGTTTTGTATTATAAAACCTACAAAAAATGTATAATTTTTTAGAAAAAGTAATGAATTACAATTGTTAAAATTATTCGAGTAATCGAATAGTATTAAAACCGACTCGATTAATCGAGTAAGTTGAAAACCTCAAAATCGGATTACTCGTTTACTCGAACAAAGCAAAGGCCGAATAATTGGAATACCCTAGTAAACATCATAAATTATTTTGCACTACACTGAATTAGCACCGAAATAATTGCTTAACTAAAAAACTTAAGTTCTACACCTAAAGAATTATTTGAATGGCATTAATGAATTTTTACATTGATTCAATGAAGTCTCGTTAGTTTTCCTCTATTGAAACTTTTCATTAAATTAATGCAGTTTTTCATAAAGTGTAGAGGTTTTTTGAAAGCAAAAACTCTGAAATATTTGCTCGGAGAGTATCCTGATGAAGAAAAATAGCAGTTTTTGAAAAAAGTACTTACTTATTATGTTAACTTATAATAAGGAAATTTGCCTCGAACTGAATTAATAAATTTCTAATTAATCAATTAAAAAGGTAGAAAAAAACAATTTTTATTTTTTAAATAAAAATTAAAAACCAACATTTTGATAGCACTCACAGTACGGAGTAAATGTTTTTGCCTCTTCTTGTATTAACAAAGAAGAAGGTAAAAATAAAATTTGTATTTTATACCGATGGTATGAAATACAAAAACAAAAAACTTTCATAATATTTCTATTGTTGGTTATGCTTTGCAGAAGACTTCGAAAACATATTTTATTGTTTGCTCCATTCTCATTTCGTTGATGTAGCAGACTACATTTAATATGAGATTTTGATGCTTCAATTTGCATTGCACTACGCTACCACTTTCTAAAGAAAACTAATGAAGGGAACCTGGAAAATCCCCGAAACGATCGTCTTTTCATTCCTGAAAGTGTAGAGGTTTTTTGAAAACAAAAACTCTGTGAAGTATTTGTCAGGAGAGTATCCTGATGAAAAAAATAGCAGTTTTTGGAAAAAAAAAATACTTATTCTGTTAACTCATAATAAGGAAATTGGCCTCGAACTGAACTAATAAATTTCTAATTAAAAATTTCATACACCTAATGAAAAAGCTTCATTAGAAAAAATATTATAAAAATAATGAAGCTTTTTCATAAAATCAAAGAAATTTTGCATTCACTTGTGAAGAAAACTTCATTAGTTTAAGAAAAATTTCATTTAAACTCGTCCCAGAAAATTCTCTCTGTGCCCCAATTTTTAAGTTGAAACCTAACTTTGCACTTTTATGAAAGGAAGACAATCCGAGACTGCCGCTATTGCAGATAATATCCTTTAGATTCACAAAACATTCTAGTTCACAGTCTAGTTATTTCATGAAAAAGGCAAAAATAAGAGCCTCCTTTTTAATGAAGTAAATTTTAGCATGTGAAATAAATTTGCAAAAAATCAAAGCCAATGTTATTAATTATTGATCCTTGAAATGCCTTAAGTTAAAAAAATTACAAAAAATTTTTTTTTTAATTAAAAAAATTGATTTCGAGAAGTTATTAATAAATTTTGGCTAAATAACGTTTTTTTATTAACCCATCCAGCAATTTCGGAGCGCTCATAAATAAGATTCTTAAATGGCTCATAGAAATGATTATTGTTTTTTTGAAAACACTCTTTTTTTGGTAGAAAATATGAACCCTCAGAAAACAATTCAAAAAATTGTCTCTACAATCTAAAAAGCTGTCTCAAAATGAGGGTTCATTTTTCGGACTCAAAGAAGATTCCAAAATTATTTAAATTTATGAGGAAAATTTCGAATTTATAAGCTCTTTTTTCTGAATCATTTCTGAGTACAAAGTTGGCTCTTTTGGACGGACCACTTTCATAGGAAAAAGTGGAAAAATGTTTATGTTTTTGGAACTCATTTTTGAGTCATTAATGATCATCTTTGTTTGCTGGGAAACTAATTCTTTGCCTTCAAACTTTTTTTGTACAACGAACGATTTTGGAGCGAGGATGTAAAGTAAAAATTTCGTAAATTTGAAATAATTAACTATTTGAAACAAAAAAAAAACAGTTTCAATTCGTCAAAAATATATTTACTATCTGGCATACATTATTGTTGCCTTTTAGCCTCTTTAATGCCAATAATGGTGCTGAGGCTTTAAACTATTTTTTGTAATATAAATTTATTTGAAATAAAAAAAAAAAAAAAAAAAAACTAAGCTAGCTGCTTAGGTCTCTACTTGTAAAATAGTTACTTTTCTCCAAGACTCACAGGATACCATTAGACATGTCTTATAAAATATCTCTCTAACTCAAAAAATAGCAGATAGATTTTATTATTTCTGAAATTAAACACAGATTAACAACAAGGAATTTTTGGAAAATTATAATAACTGTGTAACGGAAAAAATATCAACCACAACTTTCCGTTTATATTATGTGTAATTTTTTAAAACATTAAACAAATGAGAAAAATAAATGAAACTGACAAAAATCGGAAAGTGGTAGTAAATTCTTTTGAATAAATGTACAAAACAGTTGAAATGAATATTTCTTTGAAAAATAAATGTGTGTTTCATTGTTTTTAACTAAACTGAAAACTTATTTATTAAACTGCAAACAGTAAACTACATAATAATCTGAATATGGTTAACAATTTTTTCTTAGCAATCATGTGTTGCTAAAACTAGCAAAAAATAACGCAGGTCTCAAATTAGTTAAATTTCCGGTAATAACCACAAAAAATTTAATAGTTATTACAGACTTTTTTGGATGAGTGTCTATTTGTTTGTAATATGACTGCATATTTCATAAAGAATTACTTTCTATAAACATTTTGGGTCATATGCATAATCAAATTCAAAATTTATAAGTGTCTTATAAAACTAATTTTTCATACAAAATTAATTTTATAAATGTGTTACAATGTTTGCTTATAACATATGGGCAGTAGGTCTAATCATGGACCGATTTTAACCATAATAAATAGGCTTCAGCCATGGGCCGATACCATATTTTTTCACACAACAATTTAAATGATATATTTTTGCGAAAGTCGTTAATCAGTTCTATTTTCTCATTAATTGGAAGATATTTTCTAGTTCTTTGGTATTTGATGGAGACATTTACACAAAAGCAACTGTTGAGATATCTTTAATTTCTGAAAGCACGGATAATAGAGTTAAACCACGGTTAATAGAGTTGCATTTAAAATCAAACACAGCGTGGCGGTTAACAACTGTATCCGGTTAGTGGAGGCCCGGATAATGGAGGTTCAAAATAAAGATTTCAAATAACTTATATTCAATTAATTAAATTACATTTTTCTTATAACGTGTTTCACAAAGAAAATCAATCCTATTTGAATTATCCTCATCACAATAATTTTCCATTTACTTAGCATACAGAAAAACATTACAAAATGGCGTCTTTATTTTCAAAAAAAATTTAAGTTATAAAAAAAACGTTTCACAAAACATTTGCTCAATTGTTAAGCATACATAAATAAAAAATCTAAAACTACAAACAACACCATAAAAAAACTTTGAACAAAACCAACAACAACAAAAAAACTTGAATAACGGACATACATTTTATTTGTAGCGGTCGTAAAGCACATGACTGTTCAAAACTGTTATCCTCTACACCAGGGAAGGCAATGCTTTATTTCTTGCGTGCCAAAAATAGTTATATTTTTCAAAACATAAAATCTTTATTTTTCGATTTGCGCAAATTATATTTTTATTCTTTTGATTCCGGAATTAATATGGATTAATTTCAGTGTTTAAGCCTCTAATGCCCAAGGCCGCTAAAAAGCGATCTTCAGATCCTTAATAGTTTTTGGCTAAATAACATTTTTTTTTAAACAAGTTATATTACATCCATAGAAAACATAATTACCTACTTTTTTGCCTTCAAACTTTTTTTACGTAAGGAACGATTTTCAAGCGAGAGTAAATTTGAAACAAATTAACTTTTTAAAACAGAAAAAAAATATCTGAAAAATCGTCAAAAATACATTTACGATCTAGCATATATTAACGATTATAACAAAGCTAGATTAGTCTCTACACTCATAAAAAAAAGTTAGTACAAAAGTCTGTTAAACGCGTTCTGATTCAGTTGAACTAATTTTTCTGTTATTTTTTCTAAAAAAGCCCGTACAAATAGGTAAAAATTCTGCTAAAATAACAGGAAATAGTACATGTATTTGCGCCAGCACAATTTTTACCTATTTGTACGGGATTTTATTTATTAGTGTAGTTGTGGAATGAGTTACAATTTTTACTCCAGGACTCACAGGATAACGTCAGGATTCGTCTTACGAATATCTCTCTAACTCAAAAACTAGCTCACAGATTCTTTTTGAAATTAAACACAGATTATATACTCAGAGTTAATAGTAAGAAAAACTAATTTCGTCAAAATTATTGATTTTAGTGCCAAATTCGCCAAATTTCGTAATTTTCCAAAGCCGAAAATCGCCATAACTTCTGAAATAACAAAACTAGATCAACAATTTTCGGTATGTGATATTTATTTACTGATAGTGTTATAGCAAAAATCGAAATTTTTGAATATAGGATTTCTTGATTCGTCTTCAACCTTTATTGTGCTATATCGCCAAAATAAAGCAAATATCAGTCTATCCTGTTAAAATCAGTGGAAATATTTGTTAAAAAAAATTGTAAACTGCTGTTTTTAAAAGGCACGATTTTTATTTGCATTTAAAAAAAATCTAGAAAACCCAAAATTTTTTATGATCTTTTAAGCTGCTAATTATTTAGCAAAAATTTTTTTATTTTAGTAATAGGTTATTTTGTTATATTCTATTAACAAAAATTTAACTCAAATATAACTAAAATTCTGTATATTTAACAGTTTAATTTTTGCTGTCCCTATCTTACTAATATATAGCAAAAATAATATGCTATTTTAGCAGTTTTTTCTGCAGTATCATTTTTTACAGAATTTTTACAGTTTACAATTTTTTAAGCAAATATTTCTGCTAATTTTAGCAGGATAGGCTGCCGTTTGCACTCAACTAAATTTAGCTTCAAAATAACAAAAAAAAATTTTAGACATAACTGTTTGTTTTTACTATTTTTAGTCTACACTAATAAAAAAAAAATCCCGTAAAAATAGGTCAAAATTGTGCTGGCGCAAATACATGTACTATTTCCTGTTATTTTAGCAGAATTTTTACCTATTTGTACGGGCTTTTTTAAAGAAAATAACAGAAAAATTAATTCAACTTAATCAGAACGCGTTTAACAGACTTTTGTACTAACTTTTTTTATGAGTGTACCAATTATTTAGCAAAATTTCTGCAGATTTTACAGTTAAATTTGTCATTTTCAATTATTTAAATTTTAAGTTAAATATAAATAAAATTCTGTTAATTTAACAGTTTTATTTGTGCTGTTCTTAGTTTACTAGTATTTAGCAGTTTTTTCTGCAACATCATTTTCAACTAATTTTTAGTTGCTATTTTTTCTATTTTTACAGTTTATTTCTATGAGTTTACTTATTTTCCCAGTTTTATAGTCAGAACTTAAGTCTTAACTATTTCTAAACTTACAAATTTTGTTTAAAAACTTCTGACATAAGCAAAATTTTAGAAAAAATTTGTTCTTAGTTCTGACTATAATTTGGCCTTAAGAGATGTTTAGAAAGTAGAGATGAGCGATATTTTTATACCGGTGATTTAATCACAGTTATTGATAAATCACTGGTAACGGCAGTGATCAAATATTTCAAGTCGCAGTTACTCGGAATGTCGTTCTTTTAATATTTTTGTACTATTCTTTCTTGCAAACTTCATTGTGCACAGTAATACATGTTTTTTTCAATAACAGTGAATTGCTTTCACACTCTTCTGAATAAAATGTCTCCTTCTATCATGTCTTTGTTACCGGTCGCAACTATTCTTCTTTTAAGGCCCAGTTTTTAGGAAGTGGATTATCTTTAAACTTAGTGTAACGCAGTTTGTAACTGGAATACTGCTTTTAAAATGTGGTTTATTTTGTTTTATTTCAATAAAGAAATAAATTATACTCGAGAAAAAGATTTTCCGGCAAATTTTTGTTAATAAACTTTGAAATGGCTGACAAAATTCGTTTTCGGTATAACTAAGCCAAGTTTAACTGACATCTTAAAAACTCGCCATAAATATTATTTCGTTTATTATCAGAAAATCGCAGTCTTTTCCATAGAAAAACCGTGATCACGATCACAGTTTAAAAGAACAACGATTTGCAAATCACATTCACTGAGAACAATGTTACTGAAAAATCGCCGCACCGCCCATTTTTATTACAAACCCGTGATCACGGTTACTGTTTAAAAGAACGGTGATTTGAAAATCACGATCACTGGTAGCAGCGTTATTCAAAAATCACCGGATCGCTCATCTCTATTAGAAAGTAAAATTTCTTCGATTTTTTTTTGTTCACTTTTTCTTCTGTAGATGTTTTGCATTGAAAACCTTTAGTGCAAAACTTTACCGGCCCTGCTCTTTACCGTCGTCGTCGTCTTTGCTACTTGGTTTACGTGACGACAAATACAGAAACAAACACACACACACAAACAAACACAAAGCTATGCAGACACAAAGGATTTTTAGAGCGTGCGCTTTATTCACTACAAAAATATACAAAATAATAATACAACGTCAATTTTTCCTTACTTGTCAAATAGTAACAAAATAACAAGCAGCAGGACTAGCATGAAAAGCAATAAGGGACGCATGTTTTGTTGCTTTTCCACCGATTTTCTCCCCTCATATATATGTAGCTTTTATGTTTTACTTTGTAGTTGAAAATTTCAATTATGTATAACTAGTAGTGAGTACTCGTTTTATAAAAGTTGCTGCTGCTATGCTCGTTTGACGTACACACATAAAATTAAAAAAGGATATATGAGTAATAAAAAATATGTTCATTTGTATATGGAATATGTACACTAAAAGAAATAATTTAGTCATTGTAAAAATTGAATATCACTGCCGGAGGCGAGGGCCATTCTTTTAAACTACATTACTAACTAAATCTCCTAACCCGGTGTCTTCAAATGCAATGAACTATATGATATGAAATGTCAAAACGATTTCAGCGAAACGTCAAAATGATCTCAATTGCAATGTTGTGGAGAACAGTTGACCATTTCATTGCTAAGAAATATTATAGATTTTTCTTCGAAAAACACTAAATTTTATAAAACATTAATTTCTTTCTACAAATAATAAATAATTTAACTTTTCCCCGTTCTTCTTTACAAAAAATTATGTGTTTTTTTGATTGCTAAATTAAAATGACATTAAAAAAGGTAAAAGCAATTGTACACTCAAAAAAATAAGTTAGTAGAAAATTTAGTAAAACGTCATGTATATCCAGTGTACTAGTTTTCAGCATTTTTTTTTTTTTTTAAATTCCGTTTTCAAAAAAAGTTTTCCTTATATTTTTTAGCACTAAATTAATTTTGAACTAATGTTTCACTAATTTATTTTGCTACAAAACTTTTGCTGATAACCGCATTTATAGCATGGGCGACAATCACATAGACAAGATGTAGATGTTACAGTTTATCTGGATGTAGTACAGAAATGATAATTAAAAAAAAAACAACTCTACACAATTTCTATATTTAAATTTTCAGCAAATAAATTAGCTAAAGTAAAATTTCTCTACAAATTTTTTGAGTTTTTTTCAGTCTACTAATATTCAGCAAAAAGTTTAGTGATTTTAGCAAGGTTTTTTTATTTGCAATCGACTAAGTGTTAGCAAAACTTTTGCTGAAATTACAATTTTTTTTGGTAAAAATCAGCTCACTGATTTTCAGCAAAAACTTTTTTGCAAGCACGATCCTGACTAAATATTTGCTTAGGGAGCAATATTTTTTGCTGACTTTACTGACTTTTTTTTAGTGTATACGATAAGGTTTTTTATTTAATATTCTGTCAAAGTGCGTTATAATTTTGAACCTCTACTTTTGTAGGTAAGGTAATCTAACTGAAACATTTTTTCTTGAAAGTTAGGCAAGTATGTTTCTAAATCACAAAAATTATTTCGTTCAATAGGAAGGAATTCAAAAAACGGCCAGTGAGTGCTCTATAATTTTGAGCATTGTTTTATGTACCATTTTGGACATGAGTCGATTATGAAAAGTATCTTCAGTTTCGTTTCCTTCTTCAAACCTAATCTAATTAACCCAACTGTTTCCGAAAGAACAAGTTTTATTTAGATATTTTTCCTATATTTAGACTACATTTTTCTTAGAGTGCACTTTATATTTTTTATAACTATTTATTGCTGACGCAATATCAAATCAAATTAATATTTATGTTGGCATTACTTAGTCTATCCATTAATGCATGTGTATGTGTCTGGTTTTCATAAATGAGGCAACATTTGTTATACTCATACATACATGTATGCATGTATATATACTGCAAAATAAATTTCACATATAAATAGGGACGCAGTTTATGTCCTTTTGTTATTTCATATACTTCCTAGTTTTCTTCCTGTTTTTTTTTTCATTGCACCAAAGAGTATGAGAAAAATACATAAATTATATAAATTCACCATGCTCAGTGTATACTAAATGTTAATTTTTTCTCTTTCTCTACCTCTCTCTTTTTTATATCCTTTTCTTTTAATTCTTATTAAACATTTGTGTCAGTCAATGACCACTTGTGTTAAAAAGTTTTCTTATTTATTTTATATTCCAATTGTTTTATTTTTATATTTTCAACTTATGGCTGTGTGTACTATAGAGATTTGAACAAAGAAGTCCTAGCGGCTTCTTTTTTGTTTGTTATACCGTGTTAACGGCTTATAGCGGAAGTTTTTGGAGTATTCCTTTATCTTACTTCATTCTAAAAAAACACCGGTTTCATTTCAATGCCTATAACTACAGATATTTTATGCTTGGGCTACTTTTTTAAAAACAAGTTTGTTTTTGTCGACAGAAAAAAAAATTGCTTTCAGTCACTTTTTTGTTATTCTAAGTATTAACTTGAAAATGCATTTCCAGTCAGTTACTTTATATGTACATAATAATATTTGTGATCCTTTTATATTTTTCAAGTGTGTGTGTATAAATATATTTTCATATGTATGTCCGCTGGTTTTTTCTGGTTGACCACAATTCCCCAAAAGAAAGAAGCAGAAAAAGTAGGCGTTAATTTCTCTCTTAAATTTCTTTTTATTTAGTTTCTTTACGTTTGATCTAAAAATATGAGAAATTTAGTCCTGTGTCACCAATTTTTTTTAGATTTCCCTTTTCGGCACGAAACTTTAGATCATAATTTCGTCGTTTTTCTGAAATTTTTCCTTTTAACAATTTATTTACAGAAGACTCAAAAATTGCTATAATTTCGAAAAGAGTTCACTAAGAAAAAAAATTAAAATCACGAATAAACACACATCAAATAAATAAAAACAACTTTCATTCATAACAAAGTATAATTAACATGTTATCATTTTGAGTTTTTAAATTTAAAAACACTTATTTTAAGTTGAAAAATAGAATCATCAGCTTTTGTTTCTGCAATCGCTATCGTACCTGACTTCGGAGAAAACAAAGGAGTTTTCGTTGAAAAAGAAAAAAATTTGAATAAAGTCGAAAAAATCCATAAATTATGAGATTGAAAAACTGCAAAAGTTTAAAATAGTTTATGAAATATGTGAAATTTTAATATAATTTTGGTTTATTTTTTTATTTTTGATATTTCCATATTTTTTATCTTTTTGCTAAATTCTAATAGTTTTTAAATTTTCATTGTCAGTATTAGTTTCGACTGTGTGACAAAGACATAATGTTTTGTCCGATGTACTGTGCGATATGCAGTCCTCTACGGATTGGGAATCGTAGTTTTAAACTCTCCTTGATAATAGTTATGCAAGGATAAAAGTAATCTATAACTAGAAAAAATCGGTGTGAAAACTTTAGAGGCAGAACCTGCCCTTGCCAACTCGTCTGCCCGCTCATTTCCGTAAAAGTCCCGGGACTGACGACTTAGCATAGACAGTTATTCCCTGCACTACCTGACGAGGAAGAATATGTGTAGGATCTCAAAGATATAAGCGCAGCCTAGCTATCAACGAAGATACCCACGAATCCCTGAGCTCCGACCGCACCAAGAGCCTACAGGCTTCCCTGATAGCCAGAATCTCTGCTCCGTATGTCACACTCACCACAGAAGACACCAGAGCCCACCCCACAACTCATCTTTGTACACCCTGATGTCGAATCCCTCTGTTGAATCCCATTCCTTTCTAGAAGGGAAACTGACCCGAAAGAACCTACAGAAGTTGATCCTAGGAGTAGAGTAGTCCGACTCTAGTCTAATCTGCGGGGACAGCTGATCAAGAGGTCTAGCATGTCCGAAGGTGATTCGCTCCCAAGAACCCGTAGAGGCGAGTCTCGCCACACTGCAATCAGAAGCCGCCATCGCATATAAATCTATAGGAATGACATGAATCATCGCATTGAGAGCCCCCGAGGGGCAAGACCTTATCGGCCCCTTAACCCCAATATAAGCCGAATGCTGCAACCTGTACAGTTGGTCTGTAACAACCCTCTTAGCAGTCGCAGTCTACCACGCAATAACGCCATAAATACCCTACTGGGAATGAGGAGTCAATTGCCCTCCAAGGACCTATCCCGTGACCGGTCAACCGAAGGCATATTACTAAATTAGTACAAATATGAACCAAGGAGAATGAATTAATTTTCTAACATAAGTATTTTCTGATTCGTTACTTTCACTGTTGCTTTTAAAAAACTCGACCGATACCGAAATAAAAAAACAAAATTCGCGGCATATTTTTAAAACTATTTTTTTATTTATTTTACTCTTTTATTTATTTTCAACTTTATTTTTTCGATTTGCTTATTTTAGCTATTATTTTAAATTTCTATAATTTTTTGCTAAGAAATTTTAAGTTTTGTATTTTCAATGTTTTTTAATGTTAACCCTCTAATGCCCAAGGCCGCCTTTTGGCGGTCTTCAGATTTTAAATAGTTTTTTGCTAAATAACAATATTTTATTAAACAAGTTGTAACATATCCATAGAAAACTTAACTGCCTACTTTTTTTGCCTTCAAACCGATTGGTATTTCATTTAATTTTCTTTTTAACTTAAGGGGGATTTTTTAAATTTTTATTTATATTATCAGAATTTTAGAAATAATTTTTAATTGATTTTTTAATTTAATTATGGCCAACGCAAAACACGAGGCAACTGCCATTATAGGACCTATCCCATGACCGGTCAATCGGGGGCATATTCAAGGCACTTCCATTATATTTGTGTATGTGTTAATGTTGTTTTCTTTTCCATTATTTTTTATTTGCTTGTAGTGTTTGTTTTTTCTTTTTTATTTGAACAGAAACGAAAAATATATAACTGTCATCAGCCAGCCATCACGCATAAACAACATTAGCTCAGACGGTAGAGCGTTTACCTTACAAGCAGAAGGTTGTGTTATCGAGCCCTGCTTCGACGCCAAGTAGATTATTTTTAATTCTTAATTTTTTATTAGTTTATTTGAAATGCTATTTTTACACACACCACCTTACTGTCACAAGGTGTCTAAACTGTGGCAATTGGTCATTTCCAATGACAACGCCAGTTAAATTGACGTGTCTCTTTCAAACAAAAAGGCCGATCAAGGACCGGTCTCTGCCCCATTGGGACCTATCCTGCGTGTCACTTTGGACCGGTCCCTTTCCCCGTAGGGTAAGTATTGGGCGTACGATTAACGTGTACATTCACAACACCATTTTCAGACTCAAACCCCATTTCGAACCAAACATCCTCCTACAAGAGTAGAAAGCAATAGTTGCTTTTCCTAATCCTGTGCTCGGTATTGAGTTTCCAAGATAGTTTAGAATCCAGTATGATTCCAAGATACTTAGCATGTTAAGAGAAGCTCCTGAAGCTCCGTTTGGACATAGTGGTGAAAAGCACCAGTTCCATTTTAGTCGAATTCACTCCCAGGCCACAGCTTATGGCCCAGTTACTCAGAGTATCCAGAGCGCTGGTCGTGATATCACTTATCACATCCAGAAACATCCCATCGTCCGCATAAGCAACGACTTTAATAACACCCTGATTATCCAACTTAATAGTAACTAAGTTAATAACTAGAAGCCATAACAGGGTGAGATCACCCCACCTTGGGGAGTTCCACTCCTGACTTGCTTTGACTTTTGACTCGCTATTACCCAGGCGAGCGTTGACAATTCGGTAGTACAACCTTCATAGTTTTAACTTTTCGTTTTATAGCTGCAAATTTTATCGTTTGATATGATAAAAATTTTTTCGCAAATAGCAATATGAACATTAGTTCATCAGCCAAATGTTAGAAAAGAATATTATTACATAACATAAAATATGAAAAATACAATAATGAGCAGACATTAAGAAATTTTGAGTGCTTGTGTTTTAAAAAGTATAAAGCAAGGATGGCTACCGTAGCCGCAAAAACAGCGATTCAAATCGAAAACCGTAACCGATTGAAATACCATAAACTTTATTTTCAAAAAACTTTAGCCGGTTAGGTTGCCATCCTTGGAATAAGTAAAAAGGATATTTTTGCGAGTACGCTGTACATATGCACACTACCTGATTAATTTGATTTGCTGGTTCGTCTTGTTGTTCTCATATCCTTAAACAAAACTCCGATGTCCTCTATGTTCATTGTGTTTTTGCATCTGGTCTGGTTGTTGATTTTGAGATTTTTGTTCGTATATATTAACTTGTTTTAATGCAGCACATCGTGTGTTTTCCATTCTATATTATTGATGTTTTATAAGGATAAAACACATCTGTGTTTTAGGTACGTGAGAGGTTAAATCTTTGTTTGAGTGTGTGTGTATATCCATAAAAAGAATTTGTAATGTACATGTAAAATCTGAGTTTAAAGAAAATCCTAACAGAAGAGTGTATCTAACTACTCTGGTTCTTGTAGTCTTTCATTTTTACGTTTATTGTAGTTGTATTTTGGATAATTATGTTATAAAAAAAATATTCTACCCAGGTATGGGTTTGTTGTAGCTGTAAAAATTATTTATTATCTGTCTACAAAAGGATCTGGAAAACATAAAGATTTGCATTTATTGAGAATCGTTATAATTATGTATAATTAGAGGAAATAGAAAATGAAAACTGAATTTTAAGTAATACCTCATTCATACTGAACTAAAAAGTAGTTTTCAAAATTATTTTTTTTTTCGATTGTCAAATCCCATACAAATTTTAAATCGAAAACTTAAAAAAACGAAAACTTCTAGTTTTGGGTTCAGTATGAATGAGGCTTAAGGCAGTCTTACCTACAGATACCTACATTTGGGCAAATGTAAATTTCAACATGGCCGAAATAAGGTTTTGTATGGCGTATTCAAAGATAACGCAATACGGTTTTCGGTATTCTTGATTTTATAAATATATATATGTACGAGTATATAAATTTGGTTAAAAGATGAAAAGATAAAGAACTAAAAATATTAAAAATCAAATTTAAGACTACAAATTGAATTTAATGTTTTTTCAACATTCAAAAACTTAATATAATTTCTATGCTCGCAGGAATTTTATGTACAAAAAATATTTATTTCTGAATCCAAGATTGGCAATTGTCCGAGATCGGATGGTAATCCAGAATTTCAAATTCACATTCTTCTGATCGTTGGCCAAGCCTTTTCATGGCTAAAACAATAAATAAATGACACACATTGTGTGTAATGGCAGAGCAACATTTATATAGAAATTTCGTGAAGTAATTTCTCCCACTCTAATTAAAAACAATATTCCACTCGATTAAAAAAAAAAAAAGATTTGACCAGTAATATCGGTCTGTTAGAAAAAGGGAAATAAATATGCTGATACAGGATGCGGCTAAAGTAATTATATGATTTGTTTTTTAAATAAATATTGAATGGAATGAAAAAGAGTATTAACTATCGAACAATTTTTTCAAGGAATATAAAAACATTCTTAGTTCTTTGCGCAATTGTATAGCGTTCCATTTTTTTATATGCCCCAAAAACAAAAATGAAATATTCACAAGCAAAGAAGTTGCAATTTTTTTACATCATATACACAGTTACTTTTAACACCCTGCAGTTAAGTGATTGCAAGAACACGACTTTACCTTTCTTGTATTCAAAATATTTACATTCAGACTTGATTTATGTAACCGTTGCTGCACAGAGATATGCCATTTATAGCTGCGAGATGAGCAACGGTCGCCACAATTTGTATACTTTTACATTTAGCACCACATAACGCCAATAGTCGTTATTCTTAAGTGTTTGGATCATGTACTTTGAAGTCAACGTATCCTACATGTTTCGTAAAAAGTTGTTGACATTTCGCACCTCCGTAGCTTCATAAATAGCTTCTGAAATAGTTCAACGCCGTCTGCCACACCAACCTAACCTAAACAGAGTTATCCAGTAGCACAAGGTTGTGGGCGTGGTCGGATCGGCTATTTTTCGTTTTTTCTTTTTATGCTATTATCTATAAATGTGTCAAAATTTAAACAATCCAACTGCCTAGACTTTTCGAACCATTATAAGAAATATCTGACTCCATATTTAAGCTCTAAAGCTTCTTGGATCTATTTGCAGGTCAAAACACGTCTCAAGTCCACTAGAAAACTTGAACTACATATAATGAGAATTAAATATAAAATAGTTTATAAAAGTTCAGTACTTTATTTGGTTATTATCTGCATTTTTACTTTGTGTGTTTGTTTCTTAGAAGTTGCGTTTTAATTTATTTCCATATTTTTTGTCTATACTTTGGTCACTGATACATGTTCAATTTCAGAAAATGAAACAAAAAGGATAATGACCATAAACGCATACATCCTGTGTGTGTATACTGTAGTCTTCTTCGTTGTTTTTTTTTTGTCTCACATGACTGAATAATACAAACTACGAGGTTTGTATATACAACAACAACTATGACTCTGTGTGTGTATGAGTGTGTTCATCTGCTATTCCCTTTTGTCTGCTTTTTCGTTGGAAGCAAACTCCTGTAAATTGAGCCCAACGACTGTGACGCTAGGATTTTTAATTTTAGTTTACTCTCAGATCTCAGGCACGTAGCCTCGCTACACGTATCGCATAAAATAAATATTATTTAACTCTCAAACGTGTCTCGTTGATTTGTTTTTCCTACTGTATTGCGCATTTTATATATACTACTTGTAATTATATTTTATACATCAAACTACTCCACACCCCAAACACCCAAAAGGATTATTAAGGATATTTTCAAATGTTGCAGGACAACATTTAAAAAATTTGTTAAATATTGCAAAAAAAAAACACTAAACCAAAGATAACTTTACGAAAAAAATCAATACATATTTTGTTACAGTAATTATCAAAACAAAAAATTGTGAAAAATATTTTTTACATACAAAGAAAAAAAATTAAAGTCTTTAAAGACTTGTGCAATAAGTTTATGCAAAGAAAAAAAACAAAAACCTCGCCCACTTTTTTAGCGCCTACATTAACAGTTGTTTCTTTAATAAAAAACACGCTATTATTATACATAACTTTATAATATCAATGTATTAAAAAAAACATGGCGAACTTTTTTGTGTATTTCTGAATAATATCATAATGATGTTGGCGACAGATATCTAAGTGCTAAAATAAAGCAATCAAATAAAGAAAGAACAAACTAAATAATGTGCAATATATTACAATTGAAGCTGCATTAAACAACTACAACAAAAATATCAACTTGCCTATATTGTCATCCATTTATCCTTGTTGGTACATGATGGAGATATAAGTCAGTTTCTCTTCTTCAAAAAGGATACAATTTTCAAAAATACTGCAAGCTGTGAGTGTTGATTTTGGTACTATTTTTCTAATTTTGTATTTTGGTTACTAACGGTTATTGTAAAAACTATTCTATCTTCTATTCGCTCTTATACTTTCTCTGTCTGGTTTTTAGTTATTTATTTCTCAGTGCTGCCACTTTTTGTTAATTGTAAAGATATTGAAATTAAACTAAACGTTTTGACAGAAGCTCAATTTGATGGATTATTTTTATAAAGCATTGTGTCAATAAATGAGTTTTTACTAAGTCATAGAAATAAATCTGTAAAATAGCAGAAAAAGTTACTAAAAATTAGTTAAAAATGATGCTGCAGAAAAAAACTGCTAAAATTAGCAGATTTTTTTACTAAATACGAGTAAAATGAGAACAGCAAAATTAAAACTGTTAAATTTACAGAATTTTAGTTATATTTAGGCTAGTTAATTGAAAATAGCAAATTGTACTGTAAAATCTGCAGAAAATTTTGCTAAATATTTGTAGACTAAAAATAGCAAAAATAAACTGTTAAATCTACAAAATTTTTGCTATTTTTAAGCTAAATTTAGTTGAATGAAAATAGCAGTTTATTCTGCTAAAATCAGCAAAAATATTTGCTAAAAAATTGTAAACTTCTGTTTTCAAAAGGCTCGATTTTTATTTGTATTTAAAAAAAAAATCCAAAAAAAACTTCGAAAATTTTAAATTTTTTGTTGGTTTTTTAGGCTACTATTTATTTAGCAAAATTTTTTGCTGATATTAGCAGGTTAATTTGCTATTTTCCATTTACAAAAATTTAGCTCAAATATAACTAAAATTCTGTATATTTAACAGTTTTATTTTTGCTGTTCCTACATTACTAATAATAGCAAAAATAATATCCTATGTTAGCAGTTTTTTCTGCAGCATTTTTAACTAATTTTTAGTAGTTTTAAATAAATTTTTTACGGACTTTTTTCTATTTGAAATAAATGGGTTATTTTATTTTGTAAAACGCAACGCTCTGCGTTGCGTTGGTTTGTGTGTAAATTGTTATTGTTACAAAAACAATTTGTATGGAAAACAACGCAACGGAAGGCGTTGCGTATTACAAAATAACACCATAAGTTTCACGCCGACGTTTACACATAGTTAGGACACTCTTAAAGCTTTGTTCTTGAACAAATGTAAATTCAAGAATTCACTTTTACGAATCTGAAAAATTCTAGTTAAGTTTGCTTACTTACAATAGTGGTTTAAAGCATATTGAGACTAAAACAGTGCATTAGTGCTTTACACCTTTATTCTAAACTTTATAAACAAAATTGTGACAACACTGAGGTGAATGGTCAAACTATATTTGCAGATCTCTTAATATATAGCTGGAGACCAAATCGCATATGATTATATATAACGTCATATCAAACATATTTATAAAACCAAAGTGTTAATATAAATGTATATGGTCATATAAAGGCACACATATAAACATTTATAATTATATCAAATCATATAAGATTATATGAAAACTTTTTTAGTCGGGGTACAATTAAACTTTGGATAATTAGATATCATTTCATATAAAATTAATACAATTTTCTATTTACTTTGTTATATATTTTCATACAAGGTTGTTTATAGAAGCTTATACGCCATTATATATAATTATATATAAACTATATCGCAGATCTCTTAATATATGGCTGGAGACCAAATCCCATATGATTATATATAACGTCATATCAAACATATTTATAAAACCAAAGTGCTAATATAAATGTATATTGTTATATAAAGCCACGCATATAAACATTTATAATTATATCAAATCATATAAGATTATATGAAAACTTTTTTAGTCGGGTGTTTTACGGCAGAATTATAGTTATATTTGAGTTAAATTTTTTTAATGGAAAATAACAAATTAACCTGCCAAAATCAGCAAAAAATTTTGCTAAATAATTTGTAGCCTAAAAAATCACAAACAGATTTAAAATTTCCGAAGTTTTTTTCAATTTTTAAATGCAAATAAAAATTGAGCCTTTCGAAAAAAGCACTTTACAATTTTTTAGCAAATATTTCTGCTGATTTTAACAGAATAGACTGCTATTTGCATTCAACAAAATTTAGCACTCGGAAACTTCTGAACACAAACCTTTTTCAAAGAAGCGTAATTTTTATAAAAATTTTTGCTCTACCAGTGAATTGATTTTGGTACCGCCGCAATTTCTGGCTAGGTAGTACTGGATAACCACTGGTTGCAATCGTTGGCATAGAACTCTAAGCCCATTCTTTGCCAGTGGGTTTTTTATAAACCACCGAAATTTTTGTAAAACAAATACTTGCAAAACGCCTTTTGCAAACGTTGGCAAAACGTCCCAAATGATTGTTCTGCCAGCCATTTATTTTTATGACACGAAATTTTCGTGATTCACGCGTGATCGTGGGTTAAAATGATAGCACTCACGTGAGTCGTGCGTGAGCGTGAGTTAAAAAAAATGTTCGTGCGTGAGTAAATTTTTGTGCGTGAGTTTGCGTGATTATATTAAACCAGATTGCGATAATGTACAATTTTGGAAAAATTCCAGAGATCTTCCCCCCTTCAAATAATGTGTATTCCAGTCAGTTCAGGTACTAGCGAACGGGTGTTTTCTACTTCTACCAGAATCCTTATGTAAAGAAGAAATCGACTTCTTGTACAAAACATTGAAAAATTTTGTTCCTCCACAAAAATTTGGAATAACATTTAAAGAATTACAATGAATTTTTTAAGTTATTTAAAAATTTTAAATATAAAATTAAATTACAGGAATTAAGGTGTCTATTCCTACCTGTGACTTATTGTGACCGTCCTTAGACTATTTTTAAGACTGAGAGTCATAACTTTTCATAGAAAACAACAATAAAATTCAAAAAATTTAAATTTTATTTGTCAATGTTATGATTGTATCGATACCAGGTCTTAATTTTTTTGAAGTTTTCAAACAAAAGTTTGAATAAATAGAATTTATTATAACTTTGCAACAACAAATACATGAGGAATACAGTCATAACTAAGAGTCACAGACTTTTCGTATGAATAAGCATGTAAATGTGCTAAAATCCCAAAACCTAATTAACAAATTATGAAAAATAATCTGTTAAAAGCATGTCCCTATCCAAATTTTATTCTTGAATAAGGCAATCGTCAGTGGGCGTTTTTAATATTTCTAGAAATATTTGATAAGTTAACGTGTAAACTCAATGAGAATTTCTTCGTCTAGGAGCATTTCTAAACATTAAAATATCAAAGAAAAAACAAAAAAAAAAACACAATTTTCTTTGTCATCTTCCAATATACTACTCTGTTGTTTTGACAGATCTAGCAATGTCTGTCAACAATAGAAAATAAAAGTTTTTCTAAAGTGTCAGTAATATTTATATTTGCAGAAGCACTTGCATATTGGTTAAATTTTTAACAAAATTTTTTTATACCCGGTGAAAAATGCTCATATACGCTCAAACATGTTCATATATGGTTTATGTATGGACACATATGAACAAATATGGATTTTTTATGAACATATATGGATTTTATATGAACATATATGGAAGTATATGTGATTCCATAATGGAAAAAATTTCATATACAGACATATATGGAAATATCTGTTATTTCATATATGGAAATGGCACTCATATATGGACAAATATGAAAGTATATGTTATTCAATTTATGCAAAAGGGACTTGTATATGAACATATTTCGAAGAATACATTTTTCCATATATGTAAAAGGAACTCATATTTGGATAAATATGGAATTATATTTAATGCCATGAATAAAAAAAGGAACATATGTAGCGCCTAATTTGAATGTCATACATAAATTTATATCTATCGTACAATCTTATAATAAAGGACAGCAACGTTCGCATGTATTCGCATATATTTAATAAATGTATATGTTCATATATGTCCATATATGAACATATACTTAGGTGTTACCTCATTTTTCGGATCCATACATATATGGTTGAACCATAAATGTTCATATATGGACATTTTTCACCGGGTAGTTAAGCTAATTTTAATTCTAACCCCCATTAACAATAAACAAATAACCTGAAGTTAACACAAACTGAAAGTTAGAAAATTCAAATTTGTATGGAATTTGACATCTGTAACTCTAAGTTAGCTCAAACTTTAGCTTAATTTGTTTATTGTCAATGGCTCTAAATAAATAAAACTTATATTCAATAAAAAAAGTTTCCTTAAATAATTAAGATAAAAACAGAGTTGGCAGACAATACCGCTAAAATACCGTTATCGATTCAAAACCCTTTCAACTGACTGCCGTTACCCCTAAAATACCATTACCGAAATAACCTATCTTTAAAATACCGTTACCCTTAAAATACCGATACTGAAATAAATTAAATATCGATACCCTTAAAATAGCCTTACCGATATAAATGAAATACTGTTACCCCTAAAATACCGTTACCGATATTTTTAATTTTCTGTTTTTGGCAATTGCACTGGATTATTGAGATTTTTCGTACATTAAGTTGGAAAATTGGTTCTGTTTTTAATCTCGTTTGTTTTTCGTAAAAAAATTGAGGGTTGCGTCGTAAAAACTGACTACCGTTATCCTTAAAATACCGTTACCGAAATAACTAAAAAACCGTTATCCTTAAAATACCGATACCGAAATAAAAAAAATAGCGTTACCCTTAAAATACCGTTACGGAAATAATCTAAAATAGCGTTACCCTTACCGATAACCGTATCGTTTCGGTTACCATCCATGGATAAAAACAAAATTCATATTTTTCGTGAGTATTTCGTGAGCGTGAGTACTTCGTGAGCGTGATTCAAATTAAAATTAATCACGTGAGCGTGAGTGAGCGTGATTATAAAAAAAATTTTCGTGCGTGAGCGTGAGTCAAAATGCACTCACGCGCCCATCTCTATTAAAACCTCTCCGATCAACACTTGGTATCCAACTATTGAATGCAAATAAAGCGCATCATAATGTGATAATTACTTGTGAGTTTGATTTTGAATTTGTATCATTAATTTTGACTCTTCTGATTTACAAACATACATTGTGTAGGCTGTGATTGACAAAACACTCATCGATGTGCCGACTGTGGTGTATCTCGTTAAGAGGTGATTCTACGAGTAATAGACTCGCGAGACAAATTAACAATTAAAATTAATGAATGTCCAAATAGCTACTAACGGGGACTTTAACTGACACATTTGTTGTGGTTTCCCATATAAAATTAACTGTCAGCTAAATTTTAACTGGACTTTCAGTAATCGTGCTTTAGTGTTTTAAAAATGGGGTTTTAGGTACAGTGCTTAGTAGGATTTTTGACTTCAATATTAGTTAAGTAAGAAATTGTTTTAAAAAATATCCCACCTGACTGTAATAGTGGCCCTCAGTTTACAGATTGGAAATTCCATTGACATACTTAGGTAGGGATAAGCATATCAATGGAGCCTTTAGGAACAATTAACTAATCTAAGAAAACATGTTTTACAATTTGGGCAAAGCTTTGGGAGTGTCCCATTTTCGAACTAAATTCGAGTTTATATAAAAGTTTGAATTTGCAAAAAATTCTAATCTCGTTACAGCATGATAAAATGTTTATTATACCCTACACCACTACGTGGTCAGGGTATTATAACTTTGTGCTGATGTTTGTAACACCAAAAAATATTGGTCCTAGACCCACCTTATAGTATACCGATCGGCTTTTTTTTATTTGGATTTAACGATGTCCATCCGTCCGTCTGTCTGTCCATGCATTCTTGTGAGCACTCTACAGGTCGCAAATATTAAGATATTTTGATGAAACTTGGTACACCGACTTATGTCGGCCCAAGGACGATTTTGATTTTGGTTAAAATCGGTCCATGTTTAGACCTAGTGCCCATATAAGGGTCCCCCCAAAATTAAATTGTTTATACGCTGCAGGTCGCAAATATTAAGATATTTTGATGAAATTTGTTGGCCCAGGGACGAAGCCTATTGATTTTGGTGTACATCGGTCTATGTTTAGACCTAGTGCCCATATAAGGGTCTTCCCCAAAATTATATTGGTTATACGCTGCAGGTTGCAAATATTAAGATATTTTGATGAAATTTGGTACACCGACCTATATCAGCCCAAGGACGAAGCCTATTGATTTTGGTTAACACCGGTCCATGTATAGACCTAGTGCCCATATAAGGGTCCCCACAAAATTGGCTTGGTTACAAACTGCAGGTCGCAAATATTAAGATATTTTAATGAAATTTGGTTCGCTGACTCACATTATAGAAACTTTTAAAATTTTGACACAAGTCCCATTTTAACCCATTCGAATTTCGGATCCAAACAGGGTATTGTATAGTCGGCATGCCCGACTTTAACCTTTTTAATCGTTTACAATACATTTGTCTGTAAGGTACAAAATTTTAAAAGGTGGCAACACTGTTGATTACACACTCTTTAATTTTATTATTTACTCTCTTTATATTAATTATTTCATTTTCGTCCTTATTTTTTGCATTGCTTTTCTCCCTATTTTCTGTTTATTTTTCTATTCTCTATTTAATGTTATATGCGAATTATTTTATTATTTTCTCTTTTGATTATCTTTGTATATACATGTATGTACTTCTTTTAAGTTTTGCTTTATAACCGACCGGGTGGTTGGGTACAGTTTTCTGCGTACAAATTATCCTTCTGTTTCTTTTCGTACATAAGTTTTGTGTATATATATTTTTATTTAGTATCTGTTATTTAACGGTTACAAATGAAAATTTCCTCCATTTTCTGTAGGATTTTTTTTATTATTGATGTTTTTTCAGTGTGGAACTTTTCTTTCGATTTTGAAATGATTTATAGTGTTTTATTAAAAAAAAAAAAACTATGTTTTTAGGAATCTGCGGAGGTTGAGTAGTGTTTTGTTTTTAATTTGGTATAAAAATGTCTGATTGAATGAGTTTATAGATTGAATGGGTTGGAGATTGTATGAATACAGCTTGTAGTAAAGTATTATAAATGTTAATAATTTTTAAATGTCTCTTTTTAGTGAATTCGGAATAGAATTTGTCAAAATTTAGGGATTTATGAAGGTGTGAAAGTTTGTTCTGAAAATTGAAGAATTTGCATATTAAAGGTGTACAACGTTTCTCCCAATTTAAAAGTGTATAGTTTAAATTTAGCTGTGGAAAAGTCAATAATTTTTTAAAATTTTTATTTATGGTCCCAGCTAAAAATCGACATATGTATATGAATCCATATATGTGACTTTCTCCGAAAAAAGGGACCTAGTGTGTCAAAAAACGGGTTTGAACTTAAGAGTGGATTCTGGTACCTAAAAGGGTGTAGAATAAGATGAAATGAGTTAGATTTCTGATAAAAATTTATTTACCCCATAAAAACGTACAAAACGAACTTGGGAAAATCGATAAAAATGAGAAAAACATTAAAAACTGAAACTTTAAATGCGTTCTTCTCAAAACTTCATTTTCACACACTAGGTCCCTTTTCTCGGAGAAGGTCACATACAGTGGTGGCCACGAATTTAAGGACATTCAAGTTTTTTTAATTTTATTGTTGTTGCCTTTATTTTTAAAGATCAAAATAATGGCTAAATTCGCCACGAAAGGCAAGGACATGGTTCAGAAAATTGTACAGAATTTTAACGTAATGTTTGTTTTTTCATTTTGTCACTTGTTTTAAGTGGGCGTGGCTTTTAACGAAAAATTAGCGATATCAATCTTTTATCAAATTTTATAGTAAAATTTAGGCAGTACTGATCGGTTCTGTACAAACTGTATATTTTTGGAAATCCCATATAATTTCCTTAACTCTTGCATTATTTTTATCTACAAATAGTCGCCAGACTTAAAATTGCAGCACTTTAATTAAACATGATCAAATATTTCTTTGTTTTTAGCGAAATTTTCAGCAAATAAATTAACTAAAGTATAATTTCTCTACAAATTTTTTGAGTTTTTTTCAGTTTACTAACATTCAGGAAAAAATTTTCTTGATTTTAGCAAGGATTTTTTTTTCATTTGTAATCGACTAAGTGCTAGCAAAACTTTGGTTGAGATTACAATTTTTTGACACAGCAATAGGATTTGGGATTTTCCGGACTTTTTTATTTCCCGGGAAACGGGAAATATTTTTGAACAAAATTGTTAATGAAAACCACCTACCCGGTGAAAAATGTCCATATATGAACATTTATGGTTCAACCATATATGTATGGATCCGAAAAATGAGGTAACACCTAAGTACATGTTCATATATGGACATATATGAACATATACATTTATTAAATATATGCGAATACATGCGAACGTTGCTGTCCTTTATTATAAGGTTGTACGATAGATATAAATTTATGTATGACATCAAATTAGGCGCTACATATGTTCCTTTTTTTATTCATGGCATTAAATATAATTCCATATTTATCCAAATATGAGTTCCTTTTACATATATGGAAAAATGTATTCTTCGAAATATGTTCATATACAAGTCCCTTTTGCATAAATTGAAAAACATATACTTTCATATTTGTCCATATATGAGTGCCATTTCCATATATGAAATAACAGATGCTTCCATATATGTCTGTATATGAAATTTTTTCCATATATGGAATCACATATACTTCCATATATGTTCATATAAAATCCATATATGTTCATAAAAAATCCATATTTGTTCATATGTGTCCATACATAAACCATATATGAACATGTTTGAGCGTATATGAGCATTTTTCACCGGGTATATAAGTAATTTTTGTTAAAAAAAAAACTATTTCAGTACAAATGCAGTCTGTGTAGTGAGAATTCAAAGTAGAAAATATCAGGATGTTGAACATTTGATTTCACATAAATTACTCGCAGCACTGCCAAATGAATTGCATAATTCCAGCCTACAATTCTACTTATTTCATCAGCATTACATCTTCCTGATATATAAACCAACCCCAGGTTATAAAATGAATTATTTCCGTTTATACATAGTAGTAATTTAATATAATATTTTTTACATTTTTTCATTTTTTGGCAAAGCCATGTTTTTATTATTAAAAGTTTCTCGAATAAACGAAAATCTAGTTATGGTGCGGATTGACATTCCGCCGGTATTTGAATACCATTTCAGGAAATGTTTGCCCTACCATAAAACATTCAATGCCTATACAGCTTACATTTTTTTCTTCGGGTACTTTGCTAATGTTAGCTGGAACTAGAGATGAGCGATATTTTCATACCGGTGATTTAATCACAGTTATTGATAAATCACTGGTAACGGCAGTGATCAAATATTTCAAGTCGCAGTTACTCGGAATGTCGTTCTTTTAATATTTTTGTACTATTCTTTCTTACAAACTTCATTGTAATACATGTTTTTTTTTTCAATAACGGTGACTTGCTTTCACACTCTTCTGAATAAAATGTCTCCTTCTATCATATCTTTGTTACCGGTCGCAAATATTCTTCTTTTAAGGCCCAGTTTTTAGGAAGTGGATTATCTTTAAACTTAGTTTAACGCAGTTTGTAACTGGAATACTGCTTTTAAAATGTGGTTTATTTTGTTTTATTTCAATAAAGAAATAAATTATACTCGAGAAAAAGATTTTCCGGCAAATTTTTGTTAATAAACTTTGAAATGGCTGACAAAATTCGTTTTCGGTTTAACTAAGCCAAGTTTAACTGACATCTTAAAAACTCGCCATAAATATTATTTCGTTTATTTATCAGAAAATCGCAGTCTTTTCCATAGAAAAACCGTGATCACGATCACAGTTTAAAAGAACAACGATTTGCAAATCACATTCATTGAGAACAATGTTACTGAAAAATCGCCAGATCGCCCATCTCTATTACAAAGCCGTGATCACGGTCACTGTTTAAAAGAACGGTGATTTGAAAATCACGTTCTCTGGTAGCAGCGTTATTCAAAAATCACCGGATCGCTCATCTCTAGCTGGAACGTTATTCTTGTTGTTGTTTTCTTCAAGAAAAGTTGCATCACTATCATTTTTTTTGTGAACCAAATTTATATGTTGGATAAGGCTAAGATGTCGGATAAGCTACCTCCGTTAACCATTAGTCTTTTAGGGCAAACATTGCACTGTATTGTCCTTTTTTGTAAGGTATTTCCATACTCCTGACATTTTATTCTTTAATATAAAATAATATATTAGTACACTTACTTGAAAATATCACAATTATTAATGAAAACGTAACTTATAAAATTATTGTCCCTTAATATAAAGGGTTACTTTAAATTTAAAGTCGACTTTATTTTTAATCATACGGTTTTGTTCATTTTGTATATGAAAACCCTACAAAACTATTTATATTTTCAAACATTTTGATTGGTTGAAAATAAATTAAACAATCAGAATGCTCCAAATATAAACCAAGTCAAGGTATACTGCCACCCAATATTTTAACAAAGTCGAATTTAACTAAAATATACATTTGAAAAATTTAGATTGTAAGGGCGATTATTTGTAAGAAATAAAACTTTTTGTTCATATTTCTTTTAAACATTTTACCAAGTTTTTAGGTTTTACTATTTAAATTTGGAATAAGTTATGCGAAAAATCTTTATTAATTGAAATGCTCCTAATTACTTGGAAACGACTTTTTTTGTGTCAAAGAAATTGATTCCCTTTTAAAAGATTTTAACAATAACATTTTTGTTTTGGTATTTAAAATGTCTTTTATGAATAAAATTAAAAAATCCTATTCTAAACAAAAACAATTCAATACTTTTAAAATTTCCCGTTTTAATAAAAAAATAAAAATAAAATAATATATTTTTCCCGGGAATTCCCGGCAAACTTTTCCCGGGATATCCCGGGAATTCCCGCCCGGGAGTTCCCGAACCCCAAACCCTACACAGCAACATTTTTTTCTGACTACTGACCTTTTCTGTTTGTTTTGAGTATAAAATCAAAAATATATGGTTACATATATCCTTACCAGTGTTGAAAAAATATTATATAAACTCGTAACCTACTCGTTAACGGTGTAACCTGGTATGTTTATGAGTTCAATATTAAACTCCATACATAAAAAATAGGGTTTGTATTTATATAAGGTTTATAATTAATTTACGATTTTATACGATTTAAAAAAATGTCTTTAATATTATATTTGAAATAATGATAAAAATAAGTTATTATTGGTAACGCATTATTTTTTGTTTTGAAATAATGGAAAAAGTAACTACATCATTTTCAGTTTTATTTCAAAAAATTCCAAATATATTTCAAAATTGTCTAAAAATGTTTTAAAATTATCCAAAAATGTTTTAAAATTGTCCACAAATGTTTCAAAATTGTCTAAAAATGTTTTAAAATTATCCAAAAATGTTTTAAAATTGTCCAAAAATTATTCCAAATTGTCCAAATGTATTTCAGAAATTTCGAAATGTGTTTAAAAAGACTATTTGTATTCCAAAATTTTCCAAATGTATTTAATAAAATTCTAATTGCATTTCATGTTTTTTCAAATGTATTTCAGAAATCCCTATATTTATTTTAAAAGCATTTTTACAAACATACATGTTTTCTCTTTCTCTTAAGTCTCATAACTCATAAAATTTTCATTATGAAACAGAAAGCATGTATGTTTGTAAAAATGCTTTTAAAATAAAACGGATAAAAAAGTTAAAGTCGGACATGGCGACCTTTGTTCCTAATGGAACCATAGGACATATATATATATATATATGCCGACTATACAATACCCTACACCAGTCTGGTTAAAAGCCAACTAATGTTTGGATCCGAAATTCGATTGGGTTAAAATGCGACTTGTGTCAAAATTTTCTATAAAATGATAAAAGGGAAAATCGTAAATATGGCCCATATTGGTGATAGGTCCAAATATGGACCGATCCTATCTAGAATCTATAAGATTTGTCCTTGGGACCATGTGAGTCAGCGAAACAAATTTCATTGAAATATCTTCGTATTTACGACTCCAGCGTGTAAAAAGCCAATTTTGGGGGGCCCTTATAAGGGCACTAGGTCTAAACATAGACCGATTTCAACCAAAATCAATAGGCTTTGTCCTTGGGCCGACATAGGTCGGTGTACCAAATTTCATCAAAATATCTTAATATTTGCGACCTGCAGCGTGTAACCAAGCCAATTTTGGGAGGACCCTTATATGGGCACTAAGACTAAACATGGACCGATTTTTTTGGGCCGACATAGGTCGGTGTACCAATTTTCATCAAAATATCTTAATATTAGCGACCTGTAGAGTGCACACAAGAATGCGTGGACAGACAGAAGGACGGACAGACGGACATCGTTAAATCGAAATAAAACGTGATTCTAAGTCGATCGGTATACTATAAGGTGGGCTTGGTCCAATATTTTTTGGTGTTACAAACATCAGGGGGGTTATTATGTAATTCGATTCGAAACGGAAATGCTTTCGAACAGAATTTTCACATCGAAAATCTAGTTCCAAAAAACAGTTTTTGATGGGGGACAATATTGAAAACGTGTATGCTAGACTATACCCTGACCACGTAGGGTATAAATTTCTGAAATACATTTGGAAAATTTTGGAATACAAATAGAGTCTTTTTAAATACATTTCGAAATTTCTGAAATACATTTAGAGAATTTTGAAATACAAATGGAATTATTTCAAATGCATTTGGACAATTTTGAAAAACAGATTGAAAATTTTTAAATACATATGAATAATTTTGAAATGTATTTGGACAATTTAAAAATGCAAATAGAATTTTCTTAAATACAAATACAATATTTTAAAATATATTTGTATAATTTTTAAAATTTTAAAATAAATTTTGGACAATTTTGAAATGCAATTGGACAAATATCAAAGGTTTTTAGACAATTTTAAACAATATTTGTACAATTTTGAAAGATTTTTGGACAATTTTGAATGGTTTTTGGACAATTTTAAAACATTTTTGGAAAATTTTAAAGAAATTTTTGGATCATTTTGAAACATTTTAGACAATTTTGAAACCTTTTTAGATAACTTTAAAATATATTTGGATAATTTTAAAATATTTTTGGACAATTTTAAAACATTTTTGGATAATTTTAAAACATTTTAGACAATTTTGAAATATATTTGGAATTTTTTGTAATAAAACTGAAAATGGTGTAGTTATAAAAAAAGCCAAAATGCATCCATATTCCAGAAAAATTTTAAAAATACTTTGCATCAAAATCATGTATGTATATTAGATTAACACAAATTATTATTTTATTTCAAAATTTCCGGTCAACTGTCATCTTTTGAAATATAAAGCTGGATTCACAATGATGGAGCACTCGACTCTGCAGGGTGGATTTTCTTCTTCTCACTTACGATTTTTTATGTATATTTTAATACACTCCACTCTTCAGAGTAGAGTACTACTCCATCATTGTGAATCCATCTTTAACGTTTTGAAATTTATTTCAATATTAATTTCTCAGTTCTTTCTAAAACAACGTACACCTTTGAAATGTTGTTTCTTTATAATCTCTTTTGTCTAATAACAAACAACATTTGTTTGTCTAGTGCTCTATACATTGAGTTAACAAAAAGGTTATTTAAGGACAGCTGTTCTATAAGAGGCGTAAACATAAAACCTTAATAGTAAAAAAAAAAACAGCTGCTAGTTGAAATTACATACTGTATTGTAATGAATTGAACCTACGAAACTAATGAATTCAGCTAAGGCAAAAATTATACCTAACTTAAATTTCTTTAAAAAAAAAAAGAAATAAAATTTTCAACGAAAAATTGCAGAAAAATTCATTTGGTTTGGTAAACAAATAACAATTTTAAATTAGAGATTTTTAAATTTTTTTTCTTAATTGCAGATTTTTATAAAACAACTAATACCAATTCTTTTAATTTAATAAAAAATATAAAGCACATACAAAATGTCTTCATCAGATATACCACGTATTATGGTATTTCGTCCCACCTGGGAAGAATTTAAAGATTTTCCCAAATATGTTGCTTATATGGAATCTCAAGGTGCCCATACGGCGGGTTTAGCTAAAGTTGTGCCACCACCAGAATGGGTACCACGTCGATCTGGTTACGAAGATTTAGATGCTTTAAAAATAACAATACCGGCACCAATATGTCAAGTTGTTACCGGTAAACAGGGACTTTATCAACAGATTAATATACAGAAAAAACCCTTAACGATAAAACAGTTTGCCGAATTGGCAAGTACCGAACGCTATCAGACACCAAAACATTTTGATTATGAAGATTTAGAAAGAAAATATTGGAAAAATATAACATATGTCGCTCCCATATATGGGGCAGATGTTAGTGGGAGTATAACAGATACAGATCAACATGTAAGTTTTATAAAAAGCGAATTAGAAGGGGTTGAAATAAAATTTTAAGGTTTCGTTGACTTGAAGTATTTGGTCATGTTCTGATATTTGTACCAATTTCAAAAGAATGTTTTATATTTTTAAATTTGTATTCCCTAATTAATTGTTTTTAAAGATGGGCGTATGAGTGATTTTAGACCTTATGATCATGCAATCTTACGAACAAAAAAAAATAATCGCGGAGCGTTTTTTTCTCCTCACACTCACGTAAAAATACTTATGATCACGAAATTCATCCAAAAAACAGTAAAATTAAAAAAAAAATCTGTGGTGAAAAACTAAACCCAAGCACAAACTACGCAGGAGTTTTTTATTCTTACTCATGCACGAAACACTTGAGTCAAGTAATAATTATTATCGATTCCATGTGATTCACGGACTCACGAACATTTCGTGTCATGCGCCCATATACAGATCTTTCAGTTAAAGCCTACGTACAAGGAAGGTATTTCAAAGAGTTTTCTCCGATTTTAATGAAATTTGGATGTGTGATAGAGAATAAAAAAAATAAGAGGCAAGTATTTTAGAGGGATCAAATACTGACCTTTTTAATGAAAACATGTCTGAAATTAACGAAATTTAGTTTTCTTTGTACAGAACTTTAAAGTACTCGTGAAAAATTTTAATGGAACGGGGTTGCCACTTATTTGAAATATTGGTGAGAAAGGTTCTATGGGAAAAGTGGTCCAATAGCTGAACAGTAACAAAAAAGGCACTCCTCGATTATAAATAAATATTTGCTAATATTTAACTCTTTAATTTTGCGTAGTAACATATAAACCTGCACATATTTAACTTCATTTTTATTTTACGAGCGAAAAATACAACTGCAATTTCGAAATATTTAAAATATCACAGGAAAACCTTGGTAATAGGATACTGCCAGTTCATGCATTATTAGTAATAGGGCAGTACCCTCTGCCATACAAAATCCTTTACCAATAAAGGGTACCCTATACCCACTCGCTTGCAAAACATATTACTTACTTGCAAAACTACGAAACAAAACCCAAAAATTGGTGAATCTATTGAGAGCGATTCAAAATATTTCTATCCGCGAAATGGTACGGAAACGTTTGTGTTAAGAGTTAAAGCTAACGTTGGGCTTAACATAACACATTTAAAGTTCAGAACGTTCCGAACAGAAATGCTAAGAACGTTAATACAAAAACAAAAAAACGAGCAATACTTCAAAACTTTGAATGTTGTATAATGGCCTACGTTAGAGCTTTGGAAAAAGGGGTTAATCTTTAGTTACATTGGGCTCAATAAACTCAGATATTTATATTAAAGAGTGTTCAGAAGAGATTACTTCCATTTCTAAGAAAACACAACGTATTTATATTTTTACTGGCCAGATTTGGCATCTTGCCATTACAGTAGAAGCACAATAGAATTGTACAAAATAATGTTATTTTTGTACCGAAAGAGGTCAACCCAACAAGCAGCCCAGAACTGCGGCCAATTGAAAGATACTAGGCTCTGGTCAAAAGAGAACTAAAGAAGACCACATCAGTGCCTAAAAGCATAATTTTAGATACAAATGGACAGCTGGTACCCAAAATAAAATGAAAAAATTTATGTCATGACACAGAATATATATCTATAAAAAAATGCAACATCAAGTAGTTATACTCTACAGGACTGGGTATAATAAGTTTTTGCTGATGTTTGTAACACAAAAAAAATATTGGACCTTTTAGTATACCGATCAGAGAACGGTTTGAGTACATTCGTTTTTATTGTGCAGTCATACCATTCATTGCTTTTGCCATGTATTCATGCAACAACAATAACTAATGCTATTGCTATATATACATTCATTGTTTTTGATGAGTGGTTTTTACGCATTATTTTTATAATGCCACTACATGTCAAGCAACGAAATGAAGAAATGACGCATTAAAAAAATAAAATCAACCACAACATTCATTTAGTATTCGTTGACCTGTTGCAGTATTTTAAAAAATGCAGTGTGATGAAATTTCCATTTTTTTTAATTTAAATATGAAATATGCATATATTTTCTCATTTTGTTAATGTTTAAGTGAAAAAAATAAACACCAAAAATATACTAAAATATTTGACAGAAAAAAATTTTCAATTTTTATACCACCAAGATTGAGACCATTCGTAACAATCGGTTTGTATTCATACCAATCATTTTATATTCGTTGCTTTTGTGAGTGTTAGGTAAGATTAACAGAAGACATGCAGCGCAATGCTTGGCTTTCGTCATACTCACTTTTTTTCAATTGTGTCTGTATTGCTTTACTGAAATAATGTGTATTGACAAAAATATGCACATTTTTTGTGATTGCATTCAAAAGTATAAAATAAGGCTCTCAAACCGTTCTCTGATACCGATCGACTCAGAATCACTTTTTGTTTCGATTTAACGATGTCCGTCTGTCTGTCCATGCATTCTTGTGCGCACTCTACAGGTCGCAAATATTAAGATATTTTGATGAAATCTGGTACACCGACCTATGTCGGCCCAAGAACCTAGTGCCTATATAAAATTTCGGACCCAAACATTAATTGGCTTTTAACCAGACTGGTGTAGGGTATTATATAGTCGGCATGACCGATTTTAACTTTTTTGCTCGTTTTTCTTGTAATTTTAACTTATTTCAATCCTCTTTTTAATGGCGTACTCCTTATCTGTAATTAAGCAATTATTTTTTACTTTATTATTTTGTTATTATAAACAATCAAAATCTTTTATTCAAATACATATTAAAGTATTCGGTTCCAGCTGAATTTCGGACTTCTGTTTTGTATACCGATAGAAATTATAAGAAATTAATTAATTAATTTGAAATTATAAGAAATAAATTAAAAAACGAAAAATGGGCTCATTTCTGACCCCACTTTTTAACCCCTAAACATGAGATTGGGCCACTAAAAAAATACTTGTATATTACTTTTTTCTCCTATATTACATATCTGAATCTCATTAAGATTGGAAAGAACCTATCAGGATACCTTCCTCGTTAGTAAACAATTTTATTAAAACTTATCAAGTCGTTAACGAAGCATAATTTTAATCAAATGTAAAGAAAATAGAAAAAAACTATGGCTGAAAACATATAAAATCAACGATTTAAATTTCTTCACTCTGTCTAAATTGTGCCAAACTTGGTTTGGTAGTTATAACTTTTACAATATAACCAAGATATCCTCCAAAAATTGGACCACTAGCAACAGCAATGTCGAAAGGTCTTTGAATTTTTTATTGCAGTCCGCGGTTCAGGAAGCTGTATTTAAAAAATAATACTTTTAAACTTTTTTTAAATATGTTAGTTATCAACTCATTCTTTATTTTGTCACCGAATCTCTATATTTAATATGCTACCCTTATGGGTTCTTATCAACAAAAACTTTAAAATTTTGAACATTTTTCTAAAACCGCCTAATATAGACAATTGTTCTGATATAATTGAAACAATATAATTCTGTATTTATCCTTATTTTTTTGGATCAATGACACTATAAAATATCAGTTTGGAACTCCTGGCAGATTCTGAGTTATTAACTAAAATGCAAGAAATTCTGCAACGCAATAGTGTATAAGCCTATTTAAACAAAAAATTTAGTTTTTCAAATAATTTTTTTTAATAATTAAGGAACCCATAAGAGTACTATTATGATATTTGGCAGAAGTAAGACATGGCAGGCAAGCATGCTAGAGAAAGTATTGAGAAACAACATATATTTTTCAAACAAATTTTAAAATTGCCATTCTTGGGATATGTCTGTTTGAATCGCGGATTCACAAAAATAAATTTTGAGAAAAATTTAATTTTTTATAGAGATTTTTTATCAAGATTTAATTACCTTTAAAATTATACGATAATGACTCCCATAAGATATAGACAATTGCACTTAAATGCAATATAATGTTTTATCCACTTAATTGCAATATAATGTTTCCGAAATTCAAGCATGTATTTTACGAATAAGGGTAAAAATTGGTGTACATATATCTAGACAAACTAGAGATTTGGTTTAATTTGAAGAGGTTGAAGTCGAAGTTTGTATTTTGGTTGATTTTATATGGAACAACACCAATAGCAAAATTTTTTACTTTTACTAGGAAGTGAAAATATAAAGGATATAACCGAATATTTTTATTCATTCGTAAACTTCTGAATTTTCCTAACATAATTTTTCACACTCGTCAACTTTAATATATTTTTTAAAAATAGAGTTGGAATATAAATCGTTTGGGTACCATACTCGATTATGTCAATGAAGATTATGGCATTCAAATTGATGGTGTCAATACGGCATATTTATATTTTGGCATGTGGAAAACAACATTTGCTTGGCATACCGAAGATATGGATTTATATTCTATAAATTACTTGCACTTTGGTGCACCGAAAACATGGTATGCTGTACCACCAGAATATGGTCGCAAATTAGAAAAGGTAGCTAATGAGTATTTTCCAGCCAGTTATAAGAACTGCAATGCTTATTTAAGGCATAAAATGACTTTAATAAGTCCACAAATACTTAAGCAACACGATGTCCCTGTAAATAAGGTGAGTGTTGAGGGAATTAATTGGATGCGGAAAACAGAGACTTAATTTTTGTTGTATTGCGATTTGTAGATTACTCAGGAGTCTGGTGAAATAATGATCACATTTCCTTTTGGTTATCATGCGGGTTTTAACCATGGTTTTAATTGTGCCGAATCAACAAATTTTGCCATGGAACGTTGGATTGAATATGGCAAACGTGCCGTTCAATGTACCTGCAGGTAGCATTTGTTATTATAGAATTTTCGGTTTCCAAAGTTATTAATATGACTCGCGTTCGTTCTTCAATAGCAATGATATGGTTAAGATCTCTATGGACACATTTGTAAAGCGTTTTCAACCTGAACGTTATCAAGATTGGCTTGAAGGTACCGATTATGGTCTACATCCGGAGGATCCTCCCAATGCCATAGTCCCAGCTCCTTTGCCCACTCATTTGGATGTTATGTGCAATAAAAAGTATATAGAATCTTGTCAACTATTGTTCAACGTTTTCTAACTTTCTGTTTGTTTTTCTTTATCACCTTTCATACCCTATGTGCCCCTACAGCAATGGGGGTGCTGATGATGATTTGCCTTTAATTGTTTTAAAAAGAATGAAAAAACAATGCAATCCCACAAAAACAAAATCATTCAAAGAACGCAATCCTGATTTGGATTTGGATGAAATACAACAGAATCCCAATATACCCGACGACATAAAAGCGGTATTAAAGGAAAGTGTTTTAACTTTGGATGCTGAGGAAGAAGAGCCCGCCGTAGTAGGCGAAGAAAATGAAGCGGATAAGAAAAGTCTGCAAAATACTGCTGATTTAAAAACAAAAAAAGAACTTTTAGCTTATATAGATGATGATGCAGGTATAATAGGATTGTCTTTCTCTGTGTCCAACTCTTGAGTAGTTTTTGATATTCTTTGTTTGTTTGTTATTCTTCTCCCCGTCCCCTTTACTTAGATGAGGAAGATGAAGAGGACCGAAATTTCAAAAAACGTAAAAATAAGCGTAAAACCGATGCTGAATATGACGATGATTGGTTGGCTAGCAAGCGTCGGACAGCTTCACGCAACGGTGGTAAAGGTCGCAGTCCTCGCGGCAAAGATAAATCTAAAGATGATCGCTCAATTTCACCCGCTTCTTCGACATCATCATCAGCCACCACAAAGAGTGGTGGACGCAGAAATAGGTCGAATACAAAAACGGAAAACGCAGTTACGAAAACCCCACGTAAAACGCCAGTTAAAAGAGAAAGGAAGAGAAATGATTCTTCAGCCTCAAATAGTCCAATATTAAATCTTACATCAACAAGTGCAGCAACGATGACATCAGTAACTGGTAATGGCGGTGGAGGTGAGAGCCTTTGAGCTTTCATAATGTGATTGGACTTTATATGTTTTTTTATATTTTGAATCTGGACATTTATAACGCTTTAATATCACAAAAAAAAGACACCTACCCACCACCCATTATACATCATTAAACAAAAAAACTCAAATCCCTGTGTAATTAACCCACCTTTTACATCAATTCATTTATAACTCATTACTTTGAAAAAGCATCTTTCTTTCATATTTCATTATTTCTATCTTATTTAATTTACCTCTACATATATTTTTTTTTTATTTATTTTATTAACACATTATTTTAGTAGTAGTTTTATATACAATTAAATTGTCTTGAAAAGTAGCATATTTTTATATTTAGAGAGCACTTAACAAATCTTTATTTTTTAAATTTTTTGAGAAATAAATTAATTTTTATACAGTGCGCAAAATAATATTAAATTCCCCTACAAATTGTGAGTTTTTTCAGAAATACTCGTATTTAAAAAATTTCCTACCACACGAGAGTATCAATTTTTGTGTCTCTGCGAAATAAATAAGTATACTAATTATAAAATCAGTTTTTTCTGTATAAGACTTTCCAGTTTTGTGTTTTTTTTAATAATTGGCTTGTTTTGAAACTTTCTATGATGCATTTTGAGAAAAAAAAATTGTGCACTTAAGTCGTAAATCACTGTTATTAAAAACGAAAAACCAAGAAAAAATTTTAAGCTTCCCAGGAAAATTTTCTGTTCCAAAGAATCGGTTGTAGAATAGCTACTTTTCATTTACAACCCCTTCTACTGTCGTTTATAACACCGATTATTTTTGGTTGAAATTGTCCCAAAAGCTGGTTGCTTCTATAGCTCCAAAGTGGAACCGGTTGCCCTAGAATCAGTTCTGGAACTAGTTCTAGAACTGATTCTACGTCATCCATACTTTCCATATAGGATTCCAGGAACTGGTTCCGGAACCAGTTCCATGGAATCGGTTGCAGTGGAACCAGTTGTAGAATAGGTGTGGTTGGCTACCGATTGTAAAAAAATTTCCTGGGTCAGTACCAAAGTTGTTTTTAAATTTAGCACCAAAATCAACATGTGTACTACAGGTCGCAAATATAAAGATATTTCGATGAAATTTGGCATATAAGATTCTCTTGTCCCAAAGATGAATCCTATGAAATGTTCACTGCACAATAGGGTTATAACTTTTTTACATTTTTAGTTTTTAAAATTAAAAATTATTAAGTGAAATTACTCTTCCGATACCGTTGAAGTTCATACAGGAAATGCGTTGAAATTTAAAATATGGATTTTTGTATTAGTTGTATTATACATTTATCGAAAAAATGCAAAGTGGCTATTATTTTATCGATACTATTGCTTGACTCGAATAAGGATTAAAAATTGTAGGTGGAGCAAAAGCACCCGTAGTCCAATATTTACAAAATCTTAAATAATTTTTCTCTTGAGATGTTTTTCCAAAATGATCGGAAAAAGCTATATTCATTAGTAAAACATCTTGGCCATCACGTGGTGCTATGTCGTAAATTTGGTTATAGCATCACTGCACAAGTTTTAAACCAATTGCTTATAGTTTTCCGAGCCGTCTTCGCCAAAAAAAATAATAGCAAAATTTATAATGGAATCCAATGTTTACAGTAAAATTCAAACCCAACAACGCGTAAATTATCAATTTTCATTATAAAAGAAAATATGTTACTTTTCAACAAAGAAATAAGACAAAAGTATACTTACGGTTTTTTCTTTCGCCTTAAATAAATTTCTCTACTAATATTTGTGATGTTGTATTATTTAGTGTTATAATCAAATTAGTAATATAAAAAAATCTGTTATTATTACAGATATTTTGCAAAAGCCCATAACAAGTGATCATCCCTCATTGCAGTTTATGCAAAAACAACGTAAATTTGAAGGAAAAATACCTAAACTTAATCAACAACAAACAACACCAATGACCGCAGAAGCGACAACTCTCAATACAACTTCTACAATTTCTATTTTAACTCCTTCAACTTCAACAGCATCACCGGTTAATTCTACCGACTCTGACGTGGCTACCACAACAGTGTTAACAGACTCAACAACAATTTCTAGTCAAAATCAAAACGAACAACAAACTATAGTCTATACAACCATGTTACCGGCTGCGACCACATTAAATGGCATTCCATCCCATCATCAGCCTCAGTATATAACAATGCAGGCACCAACAACGACTTTGAGTCCAACTACACATACAACAACTAGTCCCATTCCGGCTACAACAACTGATGGTACAGTTTATCAGTATAAATCAGAAATAATACGTGATACACAACATCAACAGTATCAACAACAGCAACAACAGCAACAACCAACAACACAAACTCATGATAATAACCACGGTAAGTTTACGAATAGAGTTTTTAAACAAAAGTTTTGTTGTTAATTAAGTTTTTGCTTGTGTTTGAAATATAATTTAATTAACTAACAATTTGTTGCAATTAATTTTTTTATTTTTAATTTTAACTCATCATAACTCATCCTTAAATAAATGTGTACGTCTCTATTAATTCTTATTGATAATTTATTTATTTCAAAATTTTTTTGATTAATTAACGTTATTTATTTGTTTTAATATGTTTTTTTTTTGCTGCTAACATTTTTTATTTTAATATAATTTTGCCTAATTATTTTCCTCCTCTTAAATCATGATTTTAACACTACATTCATTTCACTACCATTCAACTCAAAGTAATTTTGTGTTTTTGATCCTACTTTAAGGGTGTCAATTTTATTGAATATGAAAAATATGTTTTCTTCTTTTTTATGAATTTTGAATCTCGATAAAGATAAAAAACCAAATTCAAGTATTAAAAATGTCTTATTTTAACGAAAATATATAATCTAAAACGAAACAATTTTTACAAAAATGCAACAAAAAAAATTTAAGCATTTTGGATTAATTTTAGTTTAACCAACCAGCATAGAATCTCAAAAGCATGTATGCATGCATCTTAATTACTGTTAACTGGCTCTGGCAGACATTTCAAGAAGTTTTATAGAAATTGTTAGGTTAAGTTTTATGGTTAAATTTTAATACATTTAAAAATTTTTTCAATATACAAAATATGAAAAGTTATAATCAAAAAACTTTACCCCGTAACTGCAATTTAACTTCTTGAAATTTCTCTCAGAGCAAGTGAGAGAGCATGAAACCTGATTAAACCTATGTCTTTGGTATTTCTGTTAAGGTTATGTTAACCTTATAAATTTACATTTAAAAATGTAACATACTTAAAGGCTTTATCACAAAAATAAAAAATGTATTTCCCTAAATTGATGTGATGTTTTTTAATCTAAATTTTTTATAATGAATTAAAAAAAATAAAATACAGTAATAGAGTTTAAAAACTTTAAACCAAAGTCCTTTAACAAATCAAGTCGTCTTTGCGCCTAAGAAAATGCTATGTATAAAAAAAAATTGTTATGAGGAGATCTATAAAACAACTTTATTTCAGCCTTTCACGATATTTTTTTCACATATGTATAAACAAGACCCCAAAGTTCCCACTTATAAAAAAGTGAATGTTTATAAAGTCTAAACCAGATAAACACAGTGCTTTAACGTAGTGCGACGTTTTAGCGATAAAGCAGGTTTTTGTATTTTCTTTGTCATTGCCGAGAAATAAGAAAATTCTCTAAATAAACAAGAGCTGTTTTCAAACAAAATTCAATAAAAAATTTTAAAAATATTAAATAGTTTTCGCGAAAATCAAGAACAAAGTTTGACAGCACTGGCACTTTCATTATCTGGTTTTGGCTTAAATGTCAAATGTAATGACAGTTTACGCAGTTCAAATTATCAATTGTACAAATAATTGATGTAATCATGTAAGCCAGTATAATGATGTAAAATATATAAAACAGTTACACTGTTCTGGAGTAATATTTAAGCTCTTTTTATGCTTACAGTAAAATTTTAGTTTAATAAGATAAACAGAATAGAGCCATATATTTTTTTCTATTTCATTCTAAATTTAAAGTCACAATTGTCCAGATTACACTCTTTGAATTTAAAAATTAAAAATATTATTGGCACCCTATTGTAAATGCTGGTTATTTGATTAAACTGTTTGCTAACCTTTCCACACATTTTCTTCCCCTGACCATCTGGTATACTCGTACATCCTTTTGTTTGTTTGTTTCTTATGTGCGTCTTTTGTTATTGTTTTAATACTTATTATTTTTTATTTATTTCATATTTAGTTTACCGCAAAATTCAAGCATTCAATATAATCTACAAACAAAGCAGCTGATTATCCTTGTTTTTTATATTCAAACCAATTCAAAAAAAATTATTGTAATGAAAAATTAAACTTTCAGAAATCCCCTCATACATTTTATAAAATAAAGAAAAATATCTTCATAAAATGCACAAAATTTTTATTTTTAAATAATTTGTAAAATCATCATAAAGAATAAAGAAACAAATATAAATAATTTATGAATAAAAGGTCGAATTGTTTATGCCAAACAAGAAAGTGCGTACATATATAGCAATGGATCTATCTCTCTCGCCATACAGTATATTCAATATTTGAGTTGTGAAAATATAAATAAGGCAAATATTATTTGAATAATTTTTTAAGTATGATTATTTTTTTTATAATTTTGTAGTTTTTTTTTTTAATCTGCAGTAGTTTTTTTTATCATTTTTTTTTTTTATAAAAGTAACTTGGAGCATAGATTATAGATCTCTTACTCTTTGACATTCGATTCGATTCCTATACCTATACAAAAAATATTTGAATGTGTGTAAAAAAATGTGTTTGTTGATAAAAGAAGAAGAAGAGTAAGATATCTATGTAATCTATGACTTGGAGCTCGTTTATTGAACAACATTGTCTGTGATATACTATTTAAAATTCATTATACAAGTTCTAACATATTTTGTTCTTATGTATTTAAATTTAGACAAAAAATTTGATGTGTTTAGAAATTTTATTTACAGCTTTAATTGTAACTAAATGGTGTTTTTTTTAGCGGTATAGAACTTTTTTCTTAAATAAGTACTTATACAAACTTCAAAAATGAAAATTGATTTCTTCCCACCGTTTTTGTAAATACAAACAAAAAACTTTTTAAGTAAATAAAAAAAAAGGATTATTTTTTTTTACTTTGACGAACATTTGAAACAAAAAAATTGTTGGAAATCGAATTTCAATTAATAAAAGGATATTTGTTTTTACAAATTCCATTCTTTTTTTCTGTGTTTATTTGAGAATATAGCTAATGGCAATTCAATATCAAAAGACTACAGCCCCATTATTAATATAGATTCCCTTGTAAAGTCCAAACTCAATGAATTGTTGCCAAGTATTTTTTTTTAATCCCTCTAAATCGTACAAAATCTACCACCAAAAAAACCCTTAAAGTGACTTCAAAATTTTTGGGGATTTTTTTTCTAATTTTTTAAAACAAAAAGTTATAAAATATACCTTTCGTAATCATAAATTGTTGTCCAACCGTTCCTTAATTAAAGATCTAAATTTTTGCGGTGGGTCTCGTGCTGCTGATGACTTTAAACTTAACCCTTAAATGCATGATCTCTCCGATTTTAACCATTGTGGGCGCTGTTGTGTAATGGTTAGCGCGTTGGACTTTTACATGTGAGGTTGCGGGTTCGAGCCCCAACCAAGGCAACATCAATTTATGAAAAATAGTAATATGTATAAGTTTTTTCTATCCCTCATACATATCGCAGCGTCCTCCTTCGGTGTTCCCATAGCACTTAACCCCACCGAAGTAAAATAATATAACAGGGCTATGAACTAAAAAGCTTCAACAAAGTTCGCCAACTCACAATCAGATGGCGCCCAAAAACTGTTCTAAAATTCAACATCTCGCGCAATTACAGTGTTGCCATATTTGAAGCCCTTCATCCTTCATCACCTTTCACTTCTTCTCTATCCCCTTTCCAAAGGAAGCATTATTAATAAAGGAAGCATAAGGAAGCATAATTAATAAGAAGAAAAAGGTGATTTTTATTGAAAAATATGGATTTTTAAAGGAATTAAATATGCTAAAATCCCAAACGTATTTAACAAATTGTGAAAAATAATCCGTTGTAGGCATGTCCCTATCCGGATTTCATTCTTGCCTAAGGAAACCGTCAGGGGACGACGTTTTTAGAATTTCTTGAAATATTTGTTAAGTTAAATCACAAAATACGTTTGGGATTTTAGCATGTTTAATTCCTTTATATATATCCATAATGTATATCCCGATAAAATAAAATAAAAAAATATGGATTTTTGTCAAATAGCTAAATTGTGACTATTTTAGCGTGTATGAAAAAAAAAACAAAAACAAAAAAAAATCTATAAACTATGAATTATACATTTATTGTCGCCAAAATGAATTTTACATTTTTGAATATTACACTTTAAAAAAAAAAAAAAACGCGCGGTTTAGATTTTTCACCAAACATACGAAGCAAAACCAAGATTTTTCCTATAACTGTTTAAAAAATCTGGGCTAAACTATAGGAACACTTTGTACAGAAGGGGCCCCAGTACCCAAAAATGCAGTTTTGTGCATCAAGTGGGTTTTTTTATTAAAAAACTGGTATGTTGCCAAATGGCTACACCATGCATTTAAGGCTTAACTATTAAAAAACTCATTGTGAAAATATCTTGCAATATTTTTTTTCAAAGACAAACTGTTCCCCCTAAATTTAGATGCAGTGTTGCCGCTAACTTGACTACACTGCATCAAGGCAGTTTTTAAACTGTAAATGGTTCATTTTTGTCTACGGCAATTATTTTGCGATTAGAATAAAGTGTCAAAAGAAAGTAATTGCTGATCTCTAAAAAGATATTTCTGTTCTGTATAATATAGAAAATCATCAGGAGAAAGAATTTTTTGCGATCCCATTTTGTCCAAACAAAAATTGGACGTCCTAAATATGCTTTAAAGGAAATGGTTTCAGTCCACATGTTTCCAAAATGCCAAATAGAAACCTCTTAAATAAAAAATTTTCTATCCAGCAACAAAAATTTGAGTCTTTTCTCGCCGAACATTTATTACACAGGATGACAAAATCTAAACTTTTGAAAATGAATAGAATTCTGATTTAATTTTCGATCAAGGTACAGATTTTCCACGAAATGCCTTTAAAGTTTAGCAGTTTTCCATTTAGTTTTTTATATACAAAAAATGCAATCAATATTATTTTTTTGTGGTGAAATGTAGGCACAGGACCTGTAATCATATTTATGGTTAACATTTGATGTACAAAACTTGATATTAAAACCACTTTTCGCGTTTTATGTGGATTTTTACAGTTTTTTATGGTTTTAGCCAATTGAATCGCTGTATGTATTATACATATTTTATGTACACAAACGCGATTATAAATGCACGAACTTCCGAGCAATAATTATTACACATGAGAATCTCCTCAATAAACATGATTTTCAACTCTTACTAATGGATAATACGAATTTTCAATTTTATCAATTGCTACATAGTGTTGGGTTTTCACTATTTTGTTTGATTATTAGGTTAGAAATGGTTCTTACATTTTTTAATGTACACTTAAGTCTTTTTTATGTGGTAGTTGCGTTCCAAAAAAAAAAACGCATAAAAAAGAACTCTACTTCCATACAAAAATGGGAGATGCGTTCCGAATATTTCCAAAACCGCATAACTTTAAAATAAGGTAAGAAAATTGAACTAAAATCGCATTAAAAAATCTATAGAATATAAAATTTAAAAAAAAAAAATTATTCAGTTATTTTTACTTTTAACACAAAATAACAATTTTATTCATACAGTACATACCAAAAAAACAAAAAATCAAAAAAAAAAAATAATACCCCGGCTAAAAATCTACATACATGGATTCATTCAGGTGTAATGTATGTTCGTGCAATATAAACATGAATGCTTTTCCATACATGGATACATAAATCTCCATACATGCATCCACATATGCCCACACTTGTGCATTAATGAGAATACGATCGTATTCCCGAGAATCCGATGACAATGTTAAACTCGGTTGTCACCTAGAAATAACAGATTGTCTTGTTTGAGACTGATTCATTTTAATTGCGCTTATTGAAGATTCTCCAAGTTTAAAATATTTTCCAATAGAGATCTAAAATTACCATTTTTGTTTCTAACGAAATTACTGTCTTTTTTTCTTGGTTTTATCCATTTCTTTTAAGAAAACCTTTAAAAAATAAGACGAATTTTTTTATTTCATTTTAAATTAAATAAAAAGTATTATAAAAGTATTAATAAACGCATCGCAAATCGATTTTAAAACCGCATAACTTCAAATCCGCATAAAAAACGCATAAAAAGAGACTTAAATGTATTTGGTTTAAAAGTTTTACGAGTAAACAGTACCTTGTGAACAGCATTATTATTCGAACTGAATTTAGTGTTGATTTCGATGACACTGGATGGGATTAGATTGTAACTGTTCAATTACATGATGATATCGTCAGTATTGATTCTTGTTAAACCATACCAAAATGTTACGTATACATAAAACGAGTGCAAGTCTTATGTTCCTATGGTGGCAAAACTTTTGTATCAATAAAAGTACGCTTATCAATACATTTCTTTTCAAGTAGATTTTGAGCTTCTTCAAAAGAATTGTTGACTTCGACATTAATTGTTGCTTCAAGTCAGCAATTCTTGATTCGGGTACCTTATCCATATCATTCAGTTGGTCATGTTAAATTTTAAAAGAGTGTTTATATGTTTGTACAAATATTCTTGTAAGGTTAAACAAATTCTTCTTAAGTTCTTAAATTTTTTCAAAATGTAAAATTTTCCTTTGACAAAACAACTTGAAAGTTCCTTATTTTTTCTGAGTTTTTGAAAATTGTTATGCTCAATAGAGCTATTTAGAGGTGTTTTTTGATATATCTCTAGCAGTTTGCTCTTGCGTATAAATGTGGCGTTATGAATAAAACAAAAAATTTCCAAGTGAAAAACTATTCTATATTTGTATTTGATGATACACAGCTATTATATTTTTTTGTTTTTTATATAGTAATTTATGCAATGGTAAAGGTGTTTTTTAGCTCTCCTGTGAAATGCGTGTTGTTGAAATAAGTGCTTTTGTCAAAGTCCACAGATATTAGTCTATATCGTCATATAAAATCAAAAAAGCCGTAAGTTACAAAAAATTTAAAATTGACTTTTTGATCGATTATGAAGCACAGTATCAAAATATATATTTTATTAACAAAATTCTAAACAGACCCAAGTGTAATCGCAGAAGTTTTTTGCTTCTCCTGTAAAATTTTTTAAATGTAACTTACGGCTTTTTTGATTTCATATGACGATACGTGTGTTTGAAGGCACAAAAAGAGACATTAGGTAATTAATAATAAATCTTAAGCCACATTTACACACAAGAAAAAAAGAGATATAGCAAAAAAACCTCTGAATATCTTAAATCATTCACAATAGGGCTATTTAGAGGTATGTTTTGCTAAATCTCTAGCAGTTTTCTTTCGCGTGTAAATGTGCCATTAGAACTAAAATAAATATCAGTTGAAAATTATAATTGTATTTTTGACTTTTCGATGAAAAAAATATGGCATTGTGATGTGTCCTGCGGACCACTTTACTAAATCTTCTGTCACTTTGGGCTATGAAACAATTTTTTTTGTTTGTATAATATTGTATAAATATTTTTTTCACAATTAAAAAAAGGCTATACCAACAAAATGTATTCTTTAGGGAGAATCACTAAGAGATCTTCTTTAAAAAGCCATTAATTACATTTTTTGCTGAGTCTGAGAATTATTATTTTTTTATATATTCAAAAAAAAAAACCTAAAAGTATGTTACATTTGTTGTTTAGTAAGTGTTAACGGAACCTTATAAAATTACAGAAGAAAGTTATTAGTTTATTTTTTTTTATTATTATTATTTTTTAGTAGTTTTATTTTCTTCTCTTAAGTATAAAAATGCCTGCCCAATTTAGCAACCACCACAAACAACTACAAAAATTCCAACAAAACACTATAATTCTTAATTTTTTTTTACAACATTCACACTTTAATTTTATGATTTCTTTTAAATTTCCTATTATTTTTATAATTTATTTTGATTTTATCAACGAATCTTTTACATTTATTTCGAAAATACACATTTAATTTTTAAAACAACAAATTTTTAAAAATTAAGACAATGTGGTCACCACTATTAGTTCGTCCCCCCTACTGCTCACCACAACACCATCAACAACATCGCCGTCGCCGACAACAACCATCTCAAATAACGGCAATAACAACAGCGAGACCACAACGCAGGCGCCACAACCTCAATACCACTATATTACCACCACCACAGCCGCCAATACAACAAACGGAGGAGAGATTGCACAACACCAGACTCCGACAACGACAATTGTGTATGAAAACTATGAAGGAGATGTTGCCCCCAATGGCAGTACGATCATTAAATTTGAGGGCGGGGAATATGAAGTGATTAAAAGTGAAATAAACGATAACCACATTATACAAACAGCAACCACAAATAATAACAACAATACAAATGTTATGCACCATCACCAACAGCAGCAGCAACAACAAGAAGTGGTTATTAAATATGAAGATCAGCAGCAACAAGAGGTTATTGTTAAATATGAAGATCACCACCTGCAGCAGCAGCAACAACAAGATGTGGTTGTAAAATATGAAGATCACCAACTGCAGCCGCAGCAGCTACAACAAGATGTGGTTGTAAAATATGAAGATCAAAGTTTAGATGACGATAGTTATGAAGAATTTCAATCAGTGACACACTCGCCCCAAAAGGATCAACAGGGCGTTACATATCAAACTATAACACACCATGATAAAGAGCTGAATCAAACAATTACTGAAACAATAGCAGTATCAGCTGGTTCCACGTTGTCCAGTGCCAAACAGAAGCGTAAGCGTAAAACGCGTTCTGTAGCCGCCGATGAACAGGGTGAATATTTGGAGAAAATGTCTGTTAGAGGTTTGGACATTCAAAGGTATGAACACATCATTGATGGTGTCTCTTATTGTTTGGTGTGTGCCAAAAATGATATTTACAAGACATTCAAGAATAAATACAGTTTCCAACGTCATGCATATCTCTTTCACGAGGGTGATAATCGTAAAATATTCGCTTGCCCCATTTGTAATAAAGAATTTTCACGTCCCGATAAAATGAAAATGCATAAAAAAGACAAACACGGTGATATGACAGTCGCTGAATCTAATATGTTGGGTGGCGCAGGCGGAACACCAGTGAAAAATAATTCGAATGCATTAGATACTCCCCCGCTCCCTAAAAGAACGCGAAGTGTTACGACAAAAACGCCGAGAGCACGAAAACCACGCAACACATTGGCCAATATGAATAATAACGAATTATTGACTAGTAATAGTCCTAATAAAGATGCTGCGGCCCAAAAACGTTTGGCTCAAATTGATAGTGTCTTGGATGAAGTACAAAATGCCGATTCCAATCAATCTGGCGGAAGTGTGCATATACAACAGCATACTATCATACAGGCGGCACCCCAACAACTTCATCAACAACAACCCGCCCAACACCAACAACAATTACCTCCATTGGAATTTAGTGGTATGATTTTACCTGGAGGTGCCCAATTGGCTTTGGCAAATCCAGGAGCGACTTCAAGTATAATGCAACCACAACAAAGAATTATTAATACCCAATCTACACAACAGGCAACGGTAGCTACACAGCAACAACAACAAAGTCATTCACCAGCTGGAGCAGGAACAACTACTTTAATATACTCGAATCAAATTGATTTGCAACAAGCCCTGCTACAACAACAATTGCATGGCCAAAGTATAATGATACAAGATCAAGCTGGAAATTTAGTACCCCTGCAATCATTGCAGTCCCTAGATGGCACACAAACAATTTATACTACCACCCAAGCTGCGCCAGCACCGCCGCGACAACAAATTCTGCAAGCCCAACCTGCTCAAGCCCCACAACAGCAAACTTTAATCGCCACACATCCACACATTAAAGTGGAAGCCAATCCAACACAAGCCCAGCAACAAACTAACAATAACAATACAACTAGTCATCCAACAGAGCAACAACATTATGAACTCGATAATGTTGGTGGGTATCTATCATCGACGGCTGCTACCCCCGTTGCCCGAACTCATGCAGCACCCGAACAACATGTTATTGGTACTGTACAGAGTTATCAAATTTTAACACCAGATGGCCTACAAAGCTATCAAGCTGCTACTAAACTTGAACCCAATGAAATTGAGTTGTGTCCCTATAGCATGTCAGCGACAACTCCTCAATATACGTTTAGTAGCCATTTAACAACCACTACCGACCCTTCATTACACCCGCAACATCATCAGCAAACTGCCAACACAAATGGGCAACATCAAACTATACATCATCAATCGCATCATCAAAACAGTGCAAATACTACACAACATCATACACAGCATCATCAGCAGCAGCAGCATCATCATCATCAGGCGGCGCAACATCATCATCAATTGCCATCGTTGTCTGCTCCTCATCATCAATTTATGGAATTAAAAAATGAGTTACTTATAAAGAGTTCGGATGCTTATTCATTGGATGCTACCACCTCAATGTATCATTTACCTTTCTCACCTAATTCTATGATAAATGCTGTGAGTGATGTAAATTCATCCTCCCTATTGGAGACCAAAGAAATTAGGTAATAAAAATGATTCAGTTTTTGTTAAACTTTTGTTTTTGTCTTTTGAATTTTATGTAGAGCACACATAAATTGCGAGAAACAAAGCAAAACGAGTAGTTAGACAGACGAATAGAAGGATTATTTAAATATTGTTGTATTAAAGACATGTTGCAAGTTATATTTTTAGTTACTTAATCATATGTTGCTAGATGTAGTAACAATTGAACTGTGCCAAACTGGAGCAAAATGCGACTAGAAAAGATTTAACAAAGTTTGCTAATTGCAGTTTAAGAGTAGCATTAAATATGACTTTATTTTATAGCTATTAATCGTTCTGGTTAGAAAATTGTAACAGACTTCACGGGATAAGGATAATTTAGTTTTAATACACTCATGGAAATATGTTACTTTTTTATCATTGCCATTAGTTATATAATAAAGTCTATAATTGCGATATTTTTATTATTTTTTAAAACTTTTTGTAGTTTAGAGCAACAATTTTTATTATAAATATAATATATATATATATATATATTTTTATTATTTTTAATCAAGTATTGTGTAATTCTTTTTGAAAAAAAGTGAACAGATTTATTGTTGCTGCTACTTTTCCGTAAAATTTAAACTTTACTATCTTTGTATTCTCTTTTACACTGCTACACGTATTAAAATACACTTAAAGAATTATTTTTATAATAATATAAGTACATTAACCTTTATGATTTTATTCAAAAAGCCATTTTATTATTTATTTGTAAAATTTTGTGCATTTTATTTGATTAGTATTTTCCAAAAAAAAAAGTATTACAAATGTGCTTTGTTTGCTTTTAAAATATTTGTTATATTATTCTTGTTTTTATTAAAATGTATAGTTTTTTCAATTTATTTTTTGAACAAATTTTAATTTATTTTTTTACTTTTTCGTTTCTTTTTTCTCTTTTCATTTTAAAACAACAACAAAAAATTCACATATATATGTCCACATAAAAATACAAAACAAACAAAAAATCATAAAAAAAATTAAAACATCATCATTATTAGTTACGATATCAACGAAGCCGTGCTGTTAGCGCTTTAAAACAAAGTCTCATTAGAAAAACTTTAACGTTTTTTTATATATCGTTTACTTAATTTTTATCTTTTGGGAAGAGTATTCTGTTTTTTTTTCTGTTACGGGAAATATTCTACAATTTACATTCACATCATCATCATCATCATGGTCACTAATCATTGTTACACATATGTCATGAACCGTTATAATTTTTTATAGTTAACAACACATCTTTTATAACCCCAAACTCTCCTTCTCTTTAATTTGCACATTGGCTGCTGCAGCAAATTTTTTGTTTCATATTATAATTTTAAAATACAATGTTTTGATTTATAAAAACAAAATACTTATTTTAAACAAAAAAAAAGGTATGTGAATTTTTATTTTTAATTTTTTTTTTTTTATTTTTATTTTATATCATTTATATATATTTTTTTAATTCTATTGTATTGATCTTAATAATGTTAAATAATTTTCTAGAGTTGAAAATTCTCGTTAAGTTTACAGAGCGCCCTTTTGAATAAACAAGTTTGTTTTTTATATTTAACGTAGGTTTCCCAATACCGCTTTCGGTAATACCGAAATTGTCGACAATAATTTTGTTTTAATGATGACAATACTTTACAAATTTTATATTTTAACGGTGGATCTCATTCTGGAGTGGTTACTTTCACTTGACTACTAACCAAAAGAAAATTTGGGTTAACTAATAGTTAACTCAAAAACCGAGAGTTAACTTTAACTAATTTTGTGAACAAACATCGATTTAAAAAAAAATATTTCAATTCAGGTAGAATTTGTCGGATCAATAAAACCAAAGACTGAAAATTAAAAAATCTTTAATTGATTTAAACATGAGTTAAGTTTTCCAGGAAACTTTTTTAGAGAAAACGTTAGTTTTATAAAATATCCAAACATGCACTCACAAAAGTTTGTCGGTAGAATCTACTAAAAATGACAGTTAAAACAAAGCTATATACAGTTTTAAAAGACGACAAAAGTATTTTAAAATAACTAAAAGTTTTTCATTTTTTACTGATAATAAATAACTAACAAATGCATTAATAAATAGACTACCAATGTCGTAGAATTAACTGATACATTTTTACTACAAAAATTTCAAAACAACTGATAAAATCGATAAAAACTACTGTTTTTTACAGTCAATTCTTTTTATTTATAAAAGTATATTTTAATAAAAAAAAAAATTTTTTTCTTTCGATTACAGAAATATGTGATATTTCTTCAGCCTTTTTAAAATTCCAAGTAAAAATTCCAAACCGTTCTCCAGTTATTATGCTTTGGAGATATTTTTATTTGCAAACTAGAAATATATCAATAATAACAAATATAAACTAAACAAGAATTTTTAAAATTCAAAAAAATTCAAAGAAATTTTTTATTTTTTTAATAACTACCAAAAACAACTGTTTACTGTAAAATTACTGTTTTGGTAGTTGTCGTAAATAACTGTTACGAAACTACAGTACTTTTCGTTAGTTGTTTTCTTATATAACCGTCATAAAATTTGTTTTGTATTTTCTATAGAAAAACAAACTAATTTCTGTTAAAAACAAAAACTACTGATTACTACACAATCAACTGTCAAACTTTTTTGAGTGTGTGTCTGAAGAGCTAAAAATTAGTCAAACAAATATTTTAGTGCCCAAAGATATTTCAATTGTTTAAAAAAAGATTTTTTAAACACAGATTTTGAAATTTTAGAGAGTGCTTAATTGTCTTGCTCGTTGAAAACATATGAATATCGAAAATTCTCTATTGAAACCGATTCGGTATTGGAACCCTAGCGTTCTTTTTATCAATTTCGTGATGTTTTATGTGTTATTTTAAAAAACAGAGGGTTTTCTATTCAGAACTAAGATCGATTTGTTTCTTAAATATTTCTGAAAACAAAACTGCTTAGTTAAGTAAAATTTGAGACAAAACTCGAGCTTAGTTCTGGGGGGTTACCGCGTAACTCGATTCGAAAAAAAATTTTCGAATTCGTAAATTTTGTACCTTTCATAAAAAGAAAAGTTTTATCAAAAATCTTACTTTTTGAATTTTTATGTGTAGTGTAAAAGTTTTAGGATAAAAATAAATTAAAAAGTGGAATTTTTATGTAGAATTATATTTTTACCAATATTTGCAAGATTTACGAATTCGAAAATTTTTTTCGAATCGAGTTACGCGGTTACCCCTCTGGCTTTAAAACAGGCCCAGAATTGTTTAAATTTTATTTTAAAATATACAAGACTAGATGGTGGTGGCACGATACGACATTTGTGCCTTTGTTTAGTGTGGCATGTTTAAGTATGCTATCAAAGAGAAACCCCAACTGAAAATCATCGTCAAACTGATGATGAAATTTGAACAACTCTTTGAACGACATTAATAATTTTGGAATATAAAAAAGTTTAAATACTTCAGGTTTAAACTTTAGTTAATAGTAGGGATGTGCGATTAATCGATTAATAAAACTTCCTGATTAATCAAAATTCTGATTAATCAATTAATCGATTATTCAACAATTTTGATTAATCAAAAACATGATTAATCGATTAATCAGTTGTTTCGATTATTCAAAATACTGATTAATTGATTAATCATGATTTTGATTAATCAAATTTATGAATAATTGAATATCTTGGTTTTCTCCGTTGACGACTCCTTTTACCGCCAGTTCAATATAGAAACATTAAATTTAGGAATGGAGTTGGTCAAGTCTGACCAGTGAGCAAACAATCTTTGTAATTCTCTTTACTTGGAGCTGTATAAAGTATCGCCATAAAACAAGGATAAAATTTCCGTATTTTTTATTTTTTAAAATTTTTTCCATATTAATCAAAATTATTCAAGTTTTGATTAACCAAAATTAAAATTAATCGATTAATCATAATTCTGATTAATGAAATTTTCAATTAATTGATTAATCAAAGTTCTGATTAATCATAATGATTGCTTAATCGCACATCCCTAGTTAATAGTTAACCCAAAAATTTGTTGTTTTGTGTACATTTTTTTGACATTTTCTTTTGTTTATAGTTAAGTTAAAGTTAAGCCTACAGTATGGGACTCACCGTAAACATTTTTTTTAGAATCTCGATATTTTTTAATAGAAAACCTAAAAATGTCAAAGTATTCTAAATCCAACTATGGTAAAAAACTGAACTGAAAATTAATATCTTAGGCTTTGCCAAATTTATTACCAAACATTTTCCAGAATATCTTTTTAAAAACACCATTCTAGTAACAAACCCCGCTAAAATAAATTTGCGCAGATAATAGGCCTGTTTCACGTACATTACCGCGGGTACCCAATTTTACCAAAAAGCGTTTCCATTGTGAAACTTTTGTGTAAATTGTTGTTGTTACGGGTAAATTGTGGCTCCACGGGTACCCGCGGTAACGACGTGGAACAGAAATATATACATTCTAAAAACTTGTCCTAAGTGGAACAATTCTTTTTAATAAGAATAAGAAGTCTTCAAACCCTAACATTTCGTCACCTAAAATGCAAAAGGGCGTAACAACAAAAAAATTTAAGCCGATTTTCTGATTGATTATGATGCACTAGACTAAATTACATTTCCCTACAAAATTTTAAACTTATATGTCGAAATAAGTCTATATTCGTGTTTCAAACAAGAGAAGAAAATATAGAATATCTTTAATTCTACAACGTTTTTTTTTTTTTAATTTAATTTAATTTTATTTACAATTTTGGTTCTAGTGTAAAAAAAATAAAAAGTGTTGTTACGCCCTTTTGCATTTTAGGTGACGATTTGTTTCTGTAAGAAAAAAACGAAACACGATCTCGAACAAGAATACATTAGTTTTCATTGCTCAATTTAAAGTCGAAAAAAAATTTATTTTTTAAAATATTTAAAAAATTTAGTACCGTCTTGTTCGAAGAAGTTCTAAGATTTAGTACATTTTTAGGAATTGCAATTTCCACTCCTGGTTCAATGATTCTTTTGTCGATTCTGTCACGTCTGTTATTAATCAGAAATTGCTTTAACGAATTTTAGTAAAATTCTGTTAAAATTTTGTGATTTACTAAAGTGTGTTAAAATATAAACTTGATTCCTTTAGTAATAATTTAATTTAAATAGTCAAGCTCGTTAAAAAAAATAAAACGTGTAATGACTTATAACAAAAAATATAACGTGCTTTTAGGGGCTTAAAATTCAATGGCACATTCCGATCTTTTAAAGTAAAGTGTAAACAGTGGCTGACAAAACTTTACATCATAATATATTTAAAGCCATAAATTTTTAACTTTATTTGACAAAAGTGTTTACTAAATCTGGTACTGTACTATAAAAGGTATGCGTGGGGTCTGTTACTGTAATACTATGAAAAAAAAACAACTCTTGAAAATCGTGTTCGTTTGTCAATGCAATTTATTTTTGTTTGTTATATATTTATTTAAAATCATTCATCCTCATTGCAAATTTATTTTTGTTTTTCTTTGTTATATTTTGTATACTTTATTAGCCTTTAAAAAAAAATACAAAAATCCTGTTAAACAAGAATTAATCTAATCAATGTGATTTTTCTTAATTTCTTTTATTTATTTTCATGTATTGTTTTACTTTATGGTTTTATGTTTTTGTTTTTGCGTCATCATAATAATCATATGGATAACGAAAATAATTAGATTTTTCTAAAAAACTCGACAACACCCAGCCCTTCTTCAACAAATACAACAGTCATGAGTTTGTTAAGCCTTTTCAAAAGCCTATAAATAAAATTTTATCAACATCATTACCATCAATATCATACACAAATATAAACAACAGTAACACCTCCAACACCACAAACACAACAATCACATCATCCTCATATTCCTTCACAGCATCTTCACCATCATCAGTATTGTCATCAACATCGTTGCCATCATCATCTTTTTCAAAACCAAATTTAGATGATAGTAAAAGTAAAAGTAGTAGCAACAATGATATCAGAGAATCAACGTCGTCTTTTACAACAATTGATCCAGCTAAAATTTTCTATGAGGAAGTCTTAGCCAAACAAGAAAAAGCTGCGGCCCAAGCCAGACTTTTTAATAATGCCCAGAGGAGTACCACGTTTGGTTTCGTCGATCAATTTACTGATTTTGTTATGAACAATAATAATGCATTTGTAGGTGTTGATTTTTTTATTTTACTTGATTTTTTTTTTTTTTTTTTGAAAAATTAACTAGGGGCCCAAATTTTGTTAGTTGCAGCAGTACATTATAATATTTTATGTAAGATAAAACTTATTAAACAGCACTTCCAATAGATAGTATTATCGGTGATGCAATATTATTGTTAGTGTTTTTCTTTTCTTTAACAATTATCTAAAATAAACTAAATAATAATTTTTAGATTTATTTGTATGGTTGTTCCGTCATTTTTTGTTTGTTCTGTATATACTGTGTTAATATTTTATTTGAAACATGCAGAGTTGGGCAGTATAGCGCACTTAATTTATTTTATTCATAATCATCAAACTATTTACCAATATAAATCTTGTGGACAATTAAAAAAAAAATCTGCGAATGAGTGAACTAGAGGCACAAGGGAGTTCCAAATAAGAAAACAACAAAATAAACTGAATTATAATGTAAAACTCTAGAAATATTATATGAAAATGTAGCATAGACTAATCGGCTAATCACAAATATTGAAAACACATTGTATTATTGTATTGTATTGTATTTGCAAACACCACCTATGAATTAAATATCAGGGGCCAGATTCCCGCAGTCGTAAGCGTTCGAAATTGTTAAAAAATCACGTTTTTAAAGTGCAAATAAAAGAACACCAACAACTATTGTTACAACTTTAACTCATAATAAAAGAACTAAATGCTTCACCTCTAACCAAATTTAAATATTTGTAATGTTTTAAGTAACAATAATTGCTATCGAATAACACTCGATCACGACTGCAATAATTTGCCCCCAATCCTTAAGATGTGAAGCAATTTTTAAATAATTATTGAAGTTTCAAAGCAGATTAATTACAGATATTTATAAAATATCGTGTTGTACATTTTTTAAATATTTAAAAAATCAGGCATCAATTCGCCATATTTAACATCGACACTAAAAAAGTGTTCATAATTTTTTAATGAACAAATTTATTAAATAAGTTTTGGTGTTTAGATATCCAAAGCGGCGATTCGACCTCTGGACTTTTTGAAAATCCTAATTAAAACTGGAAGGTTTTTGTTTTAATTGGCTTTTTACGGTTGCGGTAGTCGAATTCTGTAAAGTCGGTAAAAACACAACTTTTAAGATTAATTTCCAGTTTGAAGAAAAACATTTCGTATAGAGTCGATATTTCCAACTACAAATTGGATAATTCTTATGTTATATTCTTAAAATGATTTTAAAGTGCAATATTAACAGAACAAATGATAGAATCATAGAATTTACATCATATAATATATATTTGCATTTGGGCCTTTAGGAAAGAATTATTGAAAATAAAATAACTTTTTTAAAATTTGTTTTTATTTCTTACCCAATAATAGCACCAACAACAATACCGCAATAGGCAGCGTGATAACAACAAGCCCAATAATCAACAACAACAACAGCAGCATAAAAGTAATCAAAGCAATATCGGGCAAACGCAACAACAACAAAACTCCAATTATAATCAACAGCATCAAGAAAATAGGTTCCATCAATCAAACAACAACAACAGCAGCAGCTCCATTGCCAAGCTCTTGTCAACCGGTTCAAATATTATTAACACGCAAAATTGGGGGAGGTCTAACCACCATCAATACCAACAACAACCAACACAATCCACTCATTCACAATACTATAGTAACTTCAACTAAACCAGGAGGAGTCATACAAAAGCACTCTACCACTGACTCAATTATCATTAAGGAAATATCGTCTGAGCCTGATTTAGAAAATAACATTGTTGAGAGTGGTGGTAGCATTTGTACAAGTAATGCCGCCGTTAGTACCGAAGAAATAATGAAGAAGTTCCGTATACCCAAAGGTATTGCATTAACACCAAAATTCGCTAATGATTTAATGGCAGATGATACACAAATGAATACGGATAATATAACACAAATGTCTACAACACTTATATCGCCACCATTAACATCAAATGATGATGCAGATAATTCTTCGGCCTTAGTAGAATATGTGGAGGAAATTTATGATGAAGAGGAGGAGGAGGAGGAAGAAGAGGCAGCAGAAGTGCATGCTGAAGAATTAGAAGAAATGGATGAAGCTTGTGAATTGCAAGAATATCAAGAAACACAATCACAAGATATGGAAGAAATTGAAGAAAATGATCTAATCGAGGAGGTTGAATCGTCAGAACATCAAGATTTACTAATGTCGGGGGAATCTGATGAATTCGTAGAAGCTTCAAATAATACTTCCAATATTTTACAAACATCAGGATCGGCTACAGCAACTGTAACACCACAAATAATACAAGCTGTACAACCAAATGGTACCGTTACATGTTTCCAATTGCCACCTAATACCATACTGTTACAATCACCTGATGGTGCTTTATTAGCCACTACAGCTCCTCATCCTACGAAGCCTGGACAACAGCAAATAATTGCTATACAAGATTTAAACTCTCAATTAAGTGAACTTCTTAATTTATCCTCAATTAATTCAACAGCTGTTTCCACACCGGCACCACCAACCCCTACTCAATCTACAACGGTAATTTTAACTGCTGATGGTACTGCTATACCTCTAGTAACACCGACAACCGATTCTTCCACATCCAACTCTAATATTGCTCAACATTCTTCTGCAAATGCTGCCGTTATTACATCGAATGAATCCTTGATGAAAGCTCAACAACAACAAATATTGGCGTAGGGTTTACATGGCGGCCAATTGGCACGATTTTTAAGTAATCCTCAAACTACTTTATTACCAACTACGTACTTTTTTTAAAACCGCCAAAGCAATAAAAACAAAATTGTATATAGGACACCTAATAAATTTTACAAATTTCACTGAATTATAAAAAGGATTAATTAAAGCGGAGTAATTGAGAAAGAGAATATCTTTGATGTGAACCTATGAAGTGATTCTTAAATAACCATTGATTCATTTCTATAAACGCGATAAGAATGTAGCATAATTATAGCATCTCACATTTAAAATATTTGTCGTGGGCTGTGTAAACAAAAAAAACAGTTATAACCCCTATAATAATGGTACATTTTTCAAATACTTATAAGTTACGTGTTCACTTTCTAGATGTTCTTCAAAAACTTGTTTTTGGTGACTTTTCTAAAATTAAGAATTCCAAATTTCAAATTTGAATATAAAGTATAAAAAAGGATTTAGCAAGTTTGTAAAAATGAAAATTCATTTTGATTTGCTAATAGAACTAGTTAGTATATCTCTTATTTTCGATTAATATTAAAACAAAAATCGTACCATTTCGTCGCCAAATTTTATAAACAATTGATGTAAGTAATGGGCTGTAAAATTAAAAACAAAATCTACTTTGAAAATGTGAATGAATATCAGTTTAACTGATGAAACTTTGCTGCAAATTAACTAAACAGAAATTGTTGTTTTGTTTTTTTAAAACAAATAATTATACAATTATTCCTTGAGAAGTCTGTAAAAAAATATAATATTTAAACTTAAAACTATAAAAAACAGTTATTAAAACTTAAACTTAACTTTGATGTTGGTGTTTTTAAAAGAATAGTTTTAGAAAAAACCCTTTTCATATTTTTAATTGATAACAAAATGCTATTTGTTTAAATAAGATATAAATTTGTTTTTTATTTGATGTACAAAAGAACTATGAATACATTAAGGAGCCTGACTTTAATGTTTTAGATAATTACTGAAATAATAATTCTGTAACATACAAAATTATTATTTAGATATGTTTTTACAATATTTTAGTTAATATTTTATTTTATTATGCTTTTTATGTTTCTGTCGTGTTAAAAAAACTCTCATTACACTAATTAGAAAAAAACATCACTTCAAATATCATTATTGACTAATTTGTGTGTAATGTTTATTATTAGTCTGGCTAATAAATGATTCATACTTTTCATTTTATTTTTTGTATAAATTTATTTTGTTTTATTTTCATAACTTTTATATTTACATGTTTTATTAATAATTTAGTTAATCCTCCAGTATAACACAAGCAAACATAATTTTTCCCTAGATCCTATTTTTAAAAAATATATTTTAGTTATTTTATAGTTTAACATTTTTATTATATTTAAAGCAAGACAAACCAACCAAGCATAAATTTATAATTCCCCCCGCCTCCTATCCCTACCTTTTAATTATATATTATTTAACATAATCTTTTGCCATAATGTATAATGTTCAAAAAATTATGTTCTTTTTCGTTCACCTGTAAGATATTCATGCATAATATATTATATTTATTAACTTGTAATTTTTAATATATTAATAATAAAAAGAAACAAACAAAACAAAGTTATAATATTACTTATACTATACTATTACTTTTAAATAAGTTATTGATATTATTAATAACATTAAAAGAAGTGTATCATATTATGGTATGATATATGTAGTAGTTTTTGAAATAATGAAACAAAACATAATGGTAGAGAAACCATAAAAGAATTACAATTTAATTAATAAATAATTAAATATAAGCAAAAGAAACCAACCAACGTATTTCATAAATGAAATTAAAAAGAAATAAAATAATAAAAAAAATAAATAAGAATATTCGTCTTGTTATTTATTATTATGAGGAGCTGTCAGATGTTTGGATAAAATTTGAATATGTGATGGAGGGGGACATAAAAAAAATTTTTTTTGAAAAAATATGAACTCAATACATTTTTATGAATTTTTGAAGAGTTACGGAAATTATTTTTATTATTTTTTTTTAAAATAAAAATTACGAAAAATACAAGAAAATTTTAATATTACTTTACATAAAATTTTGTTCTTTAAATTTTATGATTAATTGGTTAAGAATAATTATTTAAACGATTAAAATAAAAAGTCGGTTAATTTAATATCCTAGTGTGAACGCAGCCTAAACCATTTCACTAAAAAACTGCCAGTGCAGAAAATCATTACTAAATGTACATACCCAGTAAGAAATTGCCAGTGGAAGTTCACACAATTTATTTATTTTTTTTACTATTGTAAATGATTTAAGCAAATTAGGGGTACAAAAGTGCTATTTTTTATTTTTTGCCTGGGCCCAGTCAGAAATAGCCAGTGGTACAAAAATCAAGCACTGGCATACCACTGGGTAACCGGTATATATTTGACAAAAATTTCTATCGTTTATAAAAAACCCCCTGGCAAAAATAGGCTGATGCCAACGTTTGCAAAGTGGTTCTCCAGTACTATACAGTCTGAAATTGGTCACGCTTTGTTAAAAAAGGGTTGTAGTAGGGTATTCAAATTACAGGGGTTTGGCTTTGTTCGAGTAACCGAGTAACTCGATTTTAAAGTTTCGAACTTACTGGATTAATCGTGCAAGGTTTCAAAATTATTCGAGTAACAATTTTATTTTATTATTTTTTCGTTAAAATTACCCATTTTTTCTACTAGACTTAACTACTGGTAAACATATTTTTATACCCTACACCACTATGTGGTCAGGGTATTATAAGTTTGTCCTAATGTTTGTAACACCAGAAAAATATTGGTCGTAGAGCCACCTTATAGTATACCGATCGGCTCAGAATTTTTTTATTCCGATTTAACGATGTCCGTCTGTCCGTCCGTCTGTCTGTCTGTCCATGCAATCTTGTGCGCACTCTACAGGTCGCAAATATTAAGATATTTTGATGAAATTTGGTACGCAGACCTATGTTGGCCCAAGGACGAACAAGTTTGATTTTGGTGAACATCGGTCCATGTTTAGACCAAGTGCCCATATAAGGGTCCTACCAAAATTATATTGTTTATACGCTGCAGGTCGTAAATATTAAGATATTTTGACGAAATTTGGTACACAGACCTATGTTAGCCCAATAACGAAGCCTATTGATTTTGGTGAACATCGGTCCATGTTTAGACCTAGTGCCCATATAAGGGTCCTACCAAAATTATACTGTTTATACGCTGCAGGTCGCAAATATTAAGATATTTTGATGAAATTTGGTACACAGACCTATATTGGCCCAATAACGCAGCCTATTGATTTTGGTGAACATCGGTTCATGTTTAGACCTAGTGCCCATATAAGGGTCCTACCAAAATTATACTGTTATACGTTGCAGGTCGCAAATATTAAGATATTTGGATGAAATTTGGTACACAGACCTATGTTGGCCCAATAACGCAGCCTATTGATTTTGGTGAACATCGGTCCATGTTTAGACCTAGTGCCCATATAAGGTTCCCACCAAAATTATATTGTTTATACGCTGCAGGTCGCAAATATTAAGATATTTTGATGAAATTTGGTACATAGACCTATGTTGGCCCAAGGACGAAGCCTATTGATTTTGGTGAACATCGGTCCATGTTTAGAACTAGTGCCCATATAAGGGTCCCCCCAAAATTGGCTTGGTTACAAACTGCAGGTCGCAAATATTAAGATATTTTAATGAAATTTGGTGCGCTAACTCACATTATAGAAATTTTTGACACAAGCCTCATTTTAACCCATTCGAATTTCGGATCCAAACATTAGTTGGCTTTTAACCAGACTAATTTTGAATAACTTTTCTAAATTTTAATCAAGTATTTCTTCTAACCAATGCTAAAATTTAACCATAGAAATTTCTGTGGTTAAGAAATTCAGAGACTTAATTATAGAGATAGGCAGAGACTATTAATTATAGAGATAGGAAATCAAAACTTACACTACTCACCGGTAGAGGGCCCTGTATTTTAGTATTACCTGAGCAACTATTTAGTAACAGTTTAGTATCAGCTGAGCCTATATTTTAAAACATAAAAACCGCTGAAAACTGCTCAAAATAAGGAAAAAAACAACCGCGGAATATATTCAAATAATAAAATTTGAGATATCTGTTTGTTTTTTTGCTTTGTTGTTTGTTATTATTTAAATTTAAATAAAAAAAAGAAAATTGTCAATTTTTTGAACAAAATGCCATCTAGTGATTACGATATTTTTATAACTTATTTTTTTGTGATGCCATACCCCTGTTTGCAATGATGTCTGCTATCAAAAGTCACTTTTAGTTTTCATTTTAATTTAGCAATAAAAACATAAATTTTTATGTTAAATAGGAATATCATATTGCGTAATCAAATACTGTTCGAAAGAACAGCATAAAACTTCATTCACAGCTCCAATAATGCGAGACTGATCATCATGAGCAATTACAAACACAAAACGTACTATTCTCCTAAGTATTATTCTATAAATATACAATTTTTGCATCACAATTTTTTCCACATAAGGTTATAAAAAAATAAAAGAACTGGCATTTTTAAATATATCAATAAATACCAATGAAATAACGGTACCGAAAACGTATTGTAATATTTTTAGATATATCAGTAATGGTACTCAATTCGAAACCGTATTATAACGTTGAGAGTAACCAACCTTGTTAAAAAAACCAAACTAAAAGAAAAACAGCTGATAACACTTTCCAATGATTACACAGTCCAACAAGAAATTTCTGCCTCAATGGTTGCAACGCGAAATGAAAGTGTACCATCAGTTATAGAAAAAGACATAAGGGGTTTAGCAGATTTCAATTTTTTCGAGTCCTAAAATGACTATTTTTTTAAACACACAATCGTACACGGAAAAAATAAAAAGTGTATAATTATCGAAGTACTTAGGTAAAATACATCTTCAAAAGTATATTTTGTAAGTCGGTAAAAAAATACATGAAGATTTATTAATTTTTGTTTTTTGTCAACTTGCCTTAGTTTTTGACGTATTCCATTTCCACGAGCTTCAAAATATGTTAAGTTACCTAAGTTTTTTCTTTTATAAATTGTCTTAGAAGATATTATATTTTAATTAAAGAATTGTGTAACTTAGCAGAAAACTTTTGAAGTTGTATTTTACCGAAGTACTTCGGCAATTATCCACTTTTTATTTTTTGCGTGTAAATAACTCGACTTTCATTCAATCCATTGATGTATTAAGCTGCCTACACACTAGGGAACATACTTAAAAAAAGAGAGCATTTTTTGTGAATGTGTGAGTGCTTTTGTGTGTGTGTGCGTGTTGAGAGCGTGCATTTCGTGTTTACAAAATTTTTTGATATTTTTTGTTCCCTCAACCATGTTCCCTAGTGTGTAGGCAGCTTTAGGGATAAATTTAATTTTTTATTGGAATTTTTTATTAAACCAATGTATTGATGAAAGTTTATTTATTCATTTTTAGGAACTTAATTTGTGCTGATGATTGGTTTTTTAAAGGTTTGCATTGCAGCAAAACGCGAAAATATACCAATTTTCATTCAAAATTTTGAGGTGTCCCCACATTTTCACTCATATCTAAACCGATGAAACGATTTCGATAATTTTTAATACCCAATTTCTCAGGAGATCGATATTCTAGAAAAAAATTAGCAACTTATTTTGCGTCTTCGCAGCGTGATTGCTATTAGAACAGACGTATATTTCAATAGGACATAAAATAATAATCTAAACTTGCAAAAACTTTTCGAGGCGTTTGTTTTTGTAATAGTATATTTTCATTTCGCGTCGGAAATATTACGGCTGACGGCGATGACTCAAAATTTGTTGCGCAGTGTTATAAAGCATGTTAAACAAAATATACTCAACTATCCAGTGTTAGTTCCCTTTGACAACACATTCAAGAAAGAACCCGGTGTAGATAGGAGCTGCCGGATAATAAAGTATAATTTAAATTCTAAAAAAAAGAAGTTGTAGTATTCATTATTAAAAAATGGATCCAATGAAAGTTGACGTTAAAGAAATTGATAATCTTTTTAAATTAGATCCATATATTAAACCGTTTGAACGTGAGATACGCAGAAGGTCTGTAAAATAATAATAATAATAGTGACGATTTAAATCTATGTATAGTAAAGAATATCTTATCTAGTATTCTGCATAATAGATATGATCTTAAAGACTGAAATAAAATAATTTTATTATTATCCAATGGTGTTTATGAAATGATGCATATACATTTTATAATTTTCATGCGTTAGGGCAAAATTCTTTATGGACAATGTCAAGTGAAGGTTAAATGAATTAAGCGAAATGAAAACAAGATGTTTTTCAAAAGTTTTTCAGGATGTGTAAATTCAATGTTTAAAATGTGTTCAACTAATTTTATAATAAATTTATTTAAAATTTAATATTAGCGTACGACCTAAATCAGTACGTTGTCGTTAGATGTGTGTTAAAATTCGACGAAACATGTGAAACAACAAAAATTTTGTACGTTAACGTACGATTTTCTTTAATTTTGGGAGAGGGGTTAAATAAAATTTAATAAAATGGTACGAATTATATTAATTGTATGCATTCATATGTATGTACTTTGCTATCATACCGGCAAAGTAATCTTGTCAAGGTCATGTACGTCATTTAGGTGAAATATTTTAGTAAGTTTCTCTTTATTTCTGTTGTGTCTATCGAAACATGTATGTATAACATGCTTGTTGCATCCAAAGACTTGTATCTAGTACGTCATTTAAACAATTTTCCCAACATGATTTTTTAAGTTTATATTCTACATATACAATAAATTAATTTAATCGCATTGCTTAATTCTTTTTAAATTTTATTCCCATTGGAAAGTTGTTTATAAACAAGATTTCCATTGCGAGTTTTTTCTAAAACAAGAGAATTATTTCTCCCTGTTTATTCTCTTTTAAAACAAAAAAAAATATTTGTTGTGAATAATTAAATTGTTCGCAAGGGGTGTGGTAAAATAGTGTTGTATTGTGCCAACAAAAAGCTGAGTTGTTAAGTTAGCCAGCCATACGCTACGTAATATCATTGCAAATATTGTGTGCGTTACCGCGGGTACCCTTGGGAACCCAAAACTACAACAACTTACACGCAATTTTGAGTACGGGAACGCTCTTGGGCTCGTTTGGATGACCGCGGTAAAGTACGGGAACAATATTATCGTACAATACTTTTGCACAAGATATGGCACAACTGTTTACTTCTATATAAAATTGACACATTATGGCCGATTTTTTTGGATGTAGTTCAAGTGTTTATTAGTCAAACATTGTTTAAACCCAACAGCATTGGTCAGTTAAACTAAAGTACAAATTTAGCTACACAAACGGTAGTTTTTTCGTCTCCTCTATCACATATTCAAATTTCATCCAAATCTGAGTGAACCACACAGCAGACCTTCTTGAAAGTAAATCTCAATTCCAGTATCACTTTTTTAATACCAAGTCGTTAATTTAAGTGATTGTGAAAAATTCACTGTCTATAAAAAAGAATCAATTTGTATGCGTATTAATAAAAAAAATATATTTTCAAAAGGAACACTTTGGTTACCGCAGTAAAGTACGGGAAATTTTAAGTAAAAAATGTTTGAGGTGAAAATAGGAAACCCTCCGCCCCCCCCCCCTCTTGCTAGGGGCGTAGTCATTACTTTAACGAACGGAAATTACTATATCATCTTGGATTTGTATGGCATTTAAGAATGTATTGACTTTGTGGGGTCTTAGACCAATATTAAACTTAAATTCTTTTTTTTTTCATTTTTAGAAATGGAGTTCTTCAAGACTGGATTGGAAAAATTGATAAATTAGAGGGTGGAATGGATACATTTTCTCAAGGATATAAATATTATGGTCTACACTTTTTACCCGATAATTCTGTGGTGGCACGTGAATGGGCACCAGGAGCGAAAGATGTGTATTTAACGGGAGACTTTAGTATGTGTTCAAAGAAAAGCTTAATTATTTCAAGTGGTAGCATTTTAACTTAAAATTTATTTTAAATTCAGATAATTGGCAATGGGAAGCTACACCATATAAAAAACTAGATTTTGGTAAATGGGAACTACATCTTCCAGCAAATGCTGATGGTTCAGCACCAATTAAACATTTGAGTGAAATTAAAGTTATCATACGCAACCAAGCAGGACAGCTATTGGATCGTTTATCACCCTGGGCTAAATATGTAAAACAACCACCGAAAGAAGCCAATCAAGGTTTTAACTTTAAGCAGTATGTCTGGAATCCATCAGAAAATGAAAGTTATAAATTTCAACATCCCAAAGCTAAGAAACCAAAATCTCTACGTATTTATGAATGTCATGTGGGTATAGCCTCACAGGAACCTTGTATAGGTTCCTACGATAATTTTGCCAATAATATTATACCACGTATTAAGAGGCAAGGCTATAACGCCATCCAAGTTATGGCCATAATGGAACACGCATACTATGCCAGTTTTGGTTATCAAGTAACTAGTTTCTTTGCAGCATCTAGCCGATGTGGTACACCAGATCAACTTAAACGCATGATAGATATTGCTCATGCCAATGGTTTATATGTTCTGTTGGATGTTGTACATTCCCATGCAAGTAAAAATGTACAAGATGGTCTAAATCAATTTGATGGTACAAATAGTTGTCATTTCCATGATGGCAAACGTGGTGAACATGCTTTGTGGGATAGTCGTCTATTCAATTATATGGAGTATGAAGTTCTACGTTTCTTATTATCAAATTTAAGATGGTGGCATGATGAATATAATTTTGATGGTTACAGGTAAGCACGCCATAAACAAATTGTCAAATAAGCATTGTAACTGATTTCACAATTATTTTCAGATTTGATGGTGTTACTTCAATGTTGTATCATTCTCGTGGTATTGGTGAGGGTTTCAGCGGTGATTATAATGAATATTTTGGTCTTAATGTGGATACAGATGCTTTAAATTACTTGGCATTAGCTAATCATATGTTACATAGCCAAAATTCTGAATGCATAACTATAGCCGAGGTAAATGTTAAATGCTATTTATTATTCTATTAAAAAAATTAGCAATTCATAATGAAAATTTTAGGATGTTTCTGGTATGCCTACACTTTGCCGTCCTACCATTGAGGGTGGTGTTGGCTTTGATTATCGTCTAGGAATGGCCATACCAGATAAATGGATTGAATTACTTAAAGGATTTACAGACGATCAATGGGACATTGGTAATATTGTTCATACCCTAACAAATCGCCGTTGGAAAGAAAATACCGTTGCTTATGCTGAGTCCCACGATCAGGCGTTGGTAGGCGATAAGACCATAGCATTCTGGTTAATGGACAAAGAAATGTATACCCATATGTCGATTATGTCCGAGCCAAATCTTATTGTGGATCGTGGTATTGCCTTGCATAAAATGATAAGACTAATAACACATTCTTTGGGTGGTGAAGCATATCTAAATTTCATGGGCAATGAGTTTGGCCATCCAGAATGGTTAGATTTTCCCCGGGCTGGTAATAATGACTCGTATCATTATGCTCGACGACAATGGAATTTAGTAGATGATTCATTATTGAAATATAAATATTTAAATGAATTTGATCGTGCCATGAATGAAACAGAAGAACGTTTTGGCTGGTTACATTCCGATCCAGCATATGTTAGTTGGAAACATCAAGGTGATAAAGTTATTGTATTTGAAAGAGCTGGCTTGGTATTTGTATTCAACTTTCATCCTACTCAAAGTTTTACGGGGTATCGCGTTGGCACCAATTGGGCTGGTACCTACAAAATTCTTTTATCATCTGATGATGAATTATTTGGAGGCTTCAATCGTGTAGATAAAAATTGTAAACATGTTACAAGAACAGAAAATTATGCAGGACGTCAAAATTTCTTTGAAGTTTATACACCAGCGCGCACAGTAGTGGTTTATGAACATATAAGTGATTAATTAAATTAAATATATTTTATTTTATATTATATATATATGTACATATATTTGTTAAAAACACAACCAAATTTTTTAAATAAATTGTTTTTGATATTAAAAATTATAAAAGAAATACTCTTACCTTACAGATTATTAATGCAGTTCGTTGTGTTGAATTTGTTTAAAATTTTACTACAAATATGATAAAAACGTAACATACTCATAGTTAAGTTTAATTGTTTTTTAAGATAAACTTTCAAATTGTTAAACAATTTTTAATAAGTGATAAAAGTATGCGTAAGGTTACCAATTTTGAGAACAATCGATGGTTTTGTAGAAACGTCAATCCTTGTGGAGTTTGATACTTCTAACTTATTAAGAACAAATATAGATCGATGTTTAAAATTTTTTTTAATCTAGACCAACTGACAGATTTCTCCTCGGTAGTCTTACAAATTGTGTAACTGAAATTTATTAAAAAAAAGCACATATTTAAAAACTTTTTTCGTTTATTGATCAGAAAAATAAATTAAAACATTTTATTTAATTTATAAAATAATAATAAAAATATCCCTGCAATTTTGTTTTAAAACTATAAGATAAATATGATAATATTGTGTGTATGGAGTATATGATAAGCCAAATATTTATTTTTGTAATCCAGTTCAGCCAAAATTTAACTATTGCAAAATTGTGGTTATAAAAAAACTATGGGTAGATTTTTTTAATAAAAAAAGTTACAATAAGTATCTTTAAGTTATACAACATTTTCTTATAAAAATCTGTAGAAAATTGTATCGGCACTTGTGATTGAATTAACTGTTACTTATAGAACAAAACAATTTAAGACACTTATAATTATTATTTAAATTTATTTTGTTTTCTTCCTATAAAAATTTTAACAATGTATTGTATAAATATAAAAAATCCCTGGCTATTGCATATTTGGTCTATTGTATGGGGGAGAAGGTGAAGTGTGATTATATGTAGGGTAGGATGTAAGGATTTGGGTTTGGAGTTGTGTGTAAATAAGTTTTTTATAGTATTTATTTTTTTTAAAAAAATCACAATTTTATTAAAATCTAGTTAACAAACAATTGTACTATTGCAGTGTATGGAGGATAAAGTGTTGTGTGTGTATGTATGAGGGGGATTTTTAAACGTGGAGGAAAAATAGAAAAAAAAAATTTGCATATAAATTTGTATTTATAATACATCAGTTAATTCATAACAAGTTATTAGAAAATATAAATTAATTTAATTTGATAAACAAAAAAAAAACGAAAAATTGTAATTAATATGGGAAAAAATAAATTCAATTTTAGAATTTATGTGTTCAATTTGGATTTTACTAACCAAAAGTAAGATAGAAATACAATTATCTCAAGTTAAGTATGAAAACATAATTTGTTTATATATATTTTTTTTTTTTTGTTAAAGCACCGTAAGTGGTTTGAGTCTTGCGTGAAAAAACTGTTATACTCCATAAAAAAAAATGATTTTTCACGATAATTAGTTTCACTTGAAAATTGTGTAGATTTTGTTTTCACGCAAATTTAATGTACAAGACTATTATTATTCTTGGGAAAAAGTGACTTTTATGTTTGTTGTGATTGTGTCTTTTTTACAAAATCAAAAAATTGTTCGTTTTTATAATTTAAATTGTATTTTGAGTCCTTTAAAGTTCGTGTGAAAATTTTCCACGTGAAAAACAAATTACGGTGCTTAATCTGAAAAGTATTTTAAAAATACACAGAACTCAGAAATTTTAAATTGAAAAAATTAATGTATACAGATTTGATCACTACTTCTCTGTGTTAATTTTGAATTTACAGAAAAACGTGTTAAAATTGTTGCTGAAGTCTAAACAATTCGCATATTAATGAATTTAAAAAAAAAAATGTTCTCTTCGAACTTAACAACTATGATGATTTTAAAATACATATGTAAGAAATCAATAGAAAAGATATGAATGAAAAGAAAAAAACATAAAGACCTAGTAATTAATATTAATAACTATGGAGGTAGGTGTGTATGAAATGGAAATTTTGATTTTTAAAAGTGTGAAAATTTTGTAAACCGGTCTATTGCATAAAATTGCAGGTTTTCTGTTGGGAAAGTGACTAATAATGGCAGTGTTGTCGTAGCTACCATCGTAATCACATTCGCAAACAAAAATTAACATTAAAACTACTAAGCAGCAGTTGTAGCACAACAAAATTGCATGCCATTCAAATGGCAATGCTATGCTACAAAATCCAAGGGACGATTAAACCCGCCTTTGCGATTCATATATTGACGATACTTGCGTTTTAGGATTACGTGTACTTCTCCGACATCATTACCTTCAACTTTACGATTTTTAGTTGTGTCGAACGTACAGAAACCCATTGTTTTAAGCATTTCAACTTCTTCGGGTGATTTGCCCTCTAAATCGGCTTCGCTTACTTTTGGGCGTTCCACGCGTGAACTAGTACCACCACGGCGTCGTGAGGATGTTGATGCTGAGGTAGACGCATAACCATGTGAGCGTGATCTAAATATTTTTAATAGGGATTATTTTTGTTATTTTAAAGTTCTCGAGAGTAAAAAAATATATGTATAATTATATACATAATTAGATATAACATAATATATCACACAGATTATTTTAAATTTTGTTAATATAATGCCACATAAAATTATATATAACTATATATGGTACAATATATAATTATATCTGCCTTATATAATCATATGTAATTATATATGGCTCCATATCAAAATAGTTTTAATGAATTTTTAATAACAGTATTGAACAAAATTGCAACGTAAGTGTAGCCAAAAAAAACAGTTATATGGGCAAATCTACGGAACCGGGCGATTCCATGAAACTCGGGATTTAAACCATTTTAATAACAATATATAATATTTTTGATGGTATCAGCATTTTCGAGGCAACGAATTTTATCAGGCGAACATCTTAAATTTTAATATTTATACTGCTAATGTGCTCTACTCAATTAAAAACTACCCTAATTTACCCTAATTTTGCTTGTAACTTTCAAGAGTTTTTCAACTCGTTCAGTATAAAAGGAAATCGCCCAAAACCTTTGGTGGATAATAATTATGATGTTAGAAAATCTCCCACTTGTTGAAAAAAATAGGTGCCCTCAATTAGGAATAAATGGTAGTTCTTTAAAATCTGTAACTCTGTTTTTTGAATAAAGAGTAATTTTAGACATTTTAAATTTTTGCGCTTTCAGCCTCAATGCAATTGAAAATTTTATGATACTGACATATAACTGACAAGTAAACAAAAAAATTGAGATCAAATTAATAAGTGTGCCTTCAAAAATAAAGAAAATATGACAATAATAATCTCTTCACCTCTATGCATGAACAACTTGAAATTTGATATTTTTGAAGGGCACATCCACAGTTTGAGAAATAATTAGTTGCAGTCCTGCGTGATCGGTATATATCGGTGATACTATTATTGTGTGTAAACTTTAAAAATATTTACTAACGAAAATGTGTGCGGTTTTTTGTTTATAACTTTTTCAGCACTCAAAAAAATTTATTCACACGAACAGATTACTTCTTTTTAATGTATTTTAAATAAGTTAATCTAGAAAGAAAATGTGTGCCACTAATTTGAAATTTTTCATTTTTAAAATCTGAAATCGACCTGTTTCGTAGATTTTCCCATATGTCAATTTATTTATCTATTTTTTTATTTATTTATTTATTTGATTTCACATACAACAAGACCGAGATCTTTTAAATTACTGTATGTGATTTACAAATGAAAGTACTATTAATACAAAGATTTATATGGCAGTATATATTTATGACCCCTGAGTACATATGCTGGCCGCCACAATAATTTTCTTCAAATGTTTGGAAACCATTTATGAACATTTTTACAAAATGTCATTACATATTTCGAAAACTAAGCGAGAAGGAGAACATTTTCAGATTTTAAATAGGGATATGGCATAACCAAAAAAATAAGTTATAAACATCGTTATCTTTTTTTATTTAAATTTAAATAATAAACAACAAACCAAAAAAATAAACGGATATCTCAAATTTTATTATTTGAATATATTCAAATTTAAAACTTCAAAATAAAATATTTTTATTTATTTTTTTATTTAAAATAATTTGAAGGTTTCGTTTATAATTTGGCTGGAAATCTTAAAATTGCCATTAAAACGTGGATTGTCTTGGGACTAATATTAGCTCTGTTCCACGTACGTTACCGCGGGTACCCAATTTTACCAGAAAGTGTTTCTATTGTTAAAATTGTGTGTAAATTGTTGTTTCGGGTAAATTGGGTTCCCGCGGGTACCCGTGGTAACGACATCGAACAGACCTATTGTAAGTATCTATATACATATGTACATACAGTGGTGGAAAATTTAATAGGAACGATTCAAGTTTTTTCTAATTTTTTTTTCGTTGCCTTTATTTTTAAAAATCAAAATAGTGGCTAAATTCGCCCCGGGAAGCAAATATGTGGTTTAGAATATTGTGCAGAATTTTAACATAATGTCTGTTTTTTTATTTTGTCACTTGTTTTAAGTGGGCGTGGCTTTCAATGAAAAATTAGCGATATCGACCTGTTATCAAATCACAGAGTAAAATTTAGCGAATACTGATCGGATCTATACAAACTGTATATTTTTGGGAATTCTACAAAATTTCCCTTGCATTATTTTTTATCCAGAAATGTTCGCCAGACTTAAAATGACAGTGTCTTAAACATAAGATTAAAAGCAATTTCTCATTGCTTTTAACTTTGTTTCTTCTCCAATATAAAAAATGTATAATGTAGTATATTTTAAAATTTATTTTTATAAACAAAATTTTATTACAACGGAATTTTACGCTTATATTTTTTAAAGAAAAAAAGTAAACTAAACAAAAGAGAATATATTTAATTCGTTAAACTATTGCGAAAATAATGGGTAAGTTAAGACATATCTTCAATAAGGGCAGCACGTAATTTTGTTGTAACTGTTGAAGGTTGAGCTTGATTCAATTTGAAGACACTTTCAATAACTGAAATCTCTGTTGCTGTTGTATTCATACCAACAAATGAAATCCAATCATTGACCACCATACCGGCAGCCAATACTTCGCTACCGCGATTAACTGTTCCAGCGACTAAGGGTACTTGTAGGAGTGATGAAAGTTCATCTTGATCTTGTATGTTAGTTTTTGGATGTACCATTCCACCTTGATTGCTAAGGACGGTGTAGGAGCCCACCAATGTGTTGTCAGCTATTGTCTGACGGAATACTTCCACATTCAATACATCCCCAATGATTTCTTCCGTTTCTTTATCAAGATCTGGATGGACCAAAGCAACATAATCATTGCAAGCAATAACATTGCCCAGTGCAGATAAACGTTCTTCAACACGTTGAATTTTAACTACATCTGGCAAACTGTTGCGCAGATGTTGCAATTCAACGTCGGTTGTGGAACTGGGAACCAACAAACCGTTACGGTTTCCCACAGTTAAACGTCCAATAATTCGGCAGCCACCGATACTGGCATGTATCACAGGAATAGTTTCTGACAATTCTGCTTCGTATACACTGTAAAATGTTTCTGACCCACCTATGGCCACGATGCAATAGGAATTTGTTAGTTTGCTGAAGACGCCAATGTCGTCATTATTTTCAAATTGAACACGAAGAGCCATTTTGTTTTAAATTTATCGTTTTTGCAATAAATTAGTAGTTGATTATACAAACAACACTTTCTATTTACAATAAACTTTACAATCTGTGTATATTTTTCTATTTCCAACAACTATCACTTCACGTTATGCTTCACGTGGTAATGTATAAGAAATGGGGTGAATTTCAATAACAACACCAGAGAACAAAGCCGATTCAAAATTGTCGGCAGCGTCGTCTATGGCAATAATGATCGGTGGCGGCTTACCTAGTGTCTTCAAATGCAATGAAATGTACAAAGAAATTTGAAAATAACACACAAAGCAACAACAAAATTATTTTCGTTGTAGTTGCTTTGTGTTATTTTCAAATTGTATCCGAGCTGAGCCGATTGATTCTCAACAGTAATTATTTGCGTAATTAAAAAAAAAAACATGTTTTATATTGAACGGAGTTTTTTAATCAAATTAATTTCATTTCAAATGGTTTAATTATTCTGTATAAATTTCGTTTTCATTTAAAACAATTGCTCCAATCGAAATAGAATGTAGAGAACGAGTACAAAACAGAATAGAGACGGGTATGATTTCAGACAATATTTTACTGTGGCATTCATATTTGAAACTATTTTAAGGAATCAGCAGTTTGCAAAACCTTAGAAATTTCAGCTTTTTGTTTAACTTTAGGAATTGTTTAATCTAGAAAACAACTCATGCAAATGTATAGTATAGTTTATTTAATTCCTTTGGTAAATTTAATAATTTTTTGTTTTCTTGCACTTGTAAGAAATCGTTATTTATATTTTAATAAAATAACATAATTGATGGATTGGCTTGCAAAACCACTAAAATATCGTATCGATTCAAACCCATTACAACCGACTTCCGTTAACCTTAAAATACCGTTACCGAAATTATGGAAATTTCGATATCCTTATCCTTTCTTACCTTAGTTTTTTTTGTAAAAAAAATTGCGGTATGTACCGAACAAACTGACGACTAACGTTACCTTTAAAATGCTGTTACCGAAATAATTGAAATACTGTAGACCTTAAAATATCGCTACCGAAATAACACAAATACCATTATCCTTAAAATAGCGTTACCGAAATAGCTGAAAATTTAAAATACCGATACCGAAATAAATGAAATAGCTTTACCCTGAAAATACAATTTTTTTAAACCAAATGAAGTTAACCGAATGTCATTCCCAAATTGTTCAATTAATTAATATAAAATTGAATGATTAATTGAATTCCCAAATTGTCAATCGTATAAGAAATCGAATCAATTTGTAATTGAATTCAATGCTTGATAAAAACGAATGAGATAAATTGATTAAGTTCCTTAGATTTGAATCCGATCGAATGCGATTGTTTTATATGAATTCATTCGATTCAAAAGGAAATCGAATTGGATTTTTGGGAATTTATTCAAAATTGAATTCATTATACTCACGTTTTGTAAGTGAAGCCAACCCGGTTTGATGATTTAGTCGGCAAACAATTTTTAGCGAAGTTTGTCGAATATATCCGTGGCGGCCAGATCACCAGCAAAAAATCAGCGGCGGATATTAGCCGACTATTAACCGTTCGGCTAATAATGGTTAAATTCATCATAATTGCAAGAAATACGTTTCACAACCACTCTCAAAAAGAACGCCGCAAAGATGGCGGCACGCCGCCGCTGACTTTTTCCTTTTTTAGTTGCCGCCGCAGATTAGGGCAGTGTCACAAGTTCAATATATATTGACCGCGATCCAGTATCGCGATATTTATTGAAAGTGTAGCATGCAGTATTGATGGATCGCGATCCATATCGCAGAATAGCCCAATATTCTGAAATCCAGATCGCGGATCACGCGATAAATATTGAACGTGTACAATAGTTCGTGATATCAATTCGCGATACAATAGTAAAAAGTGAAAGAAATCCAGATCACGGATTGCGGATCACGCAATAAATATTGAACGTGTAGCATAGTTCATGATATCAATTCGCGATACAATAGTAAAGTGAAAGAATAAAGAAAATAAAACAAATGAAATAAAATACGCAGTGCAAAAAGATAAAACATTTATAACACATTTCTTCAATAGAAAAGCAAGCAAAATAGTTAAACAGACCTTTTTTTTTTGTTTTCTCGCAACATTTTTTAATAAACGACCAGCATACACGCGCGATCCATCAATCGATTAAAATGGATCGCGATCCAAATATCACAATATATATTGAACGTCACACTGCCCTTATAAAGCGGCGAATACATTAAAGTTGCGTTTACATGCATCGAAATCCCGAGGTTTTGATATTCACTACTCCGAAAAAACAATGAAGGAAAGCAAATAGGCATTAAATTTTTATAGAATGTATTTATTAGAGCTTACTATGTGTGATTTTTTCAAAATTGTACATTTATATGATTACGTTCATTGTTTTTTCAGAGTGGTGAATATCGAAATCCCGAGATTTCAATTTTGAATAAAGTACACATATTTAGTTCTAATAAATACATTTTCCAAAAAAATTAAAGTTTATACGCATATCTTTACCGTTTTTTCAGAGTGGTGAATATTGAAATCTCGGGCTTTCGGTACAGAAGTAAACGCAGCTTTATTGTTTTTTCATAGTGATTATAAACTTGCGCTTACACTTGCATCGAAATCCCTAGATTTCGAAATTCGCCACTCGGAAAAAACAATGAAGGAAATCATGTGTTCAGTTTTCAAAAAGCACACATAATTAGCTCTACAAAATACATTCGCTAAAAATTTAACGTCTATAAGCTTTCCTTTAGGTTGCGTTTACATTGCGCTGAAATCTCGAGATTTCCATATCCACTACTGTAAAATAACAATGAATAACAATAACTATCGGCGCTGTTCTAAGTTCCGAATCCACAAAATAAAACGCATATCTTCACTGTTTTTTCGGAGTGGTGAATATCGAAATCTCGGGATTTTATTTATTAGAACTAAATATGTGTACTTTATTCAAAATTGAACATCTAAAGGCTTTCCTTCATTGCTTTTTCAGAGTGGTGAATATCGAGATTTCGGTGCATGTAAATGCAGCTTAAAAATGTGTTTAAAAACAGAGTTGTATTTTTACTTTCAAGATGTTATAAATCGTTAAGTTAAATGTATAAAAAGGCAAAAATACTCACATAATTGTTTATATATATGTTAATACATATGAAATAAAATGTATACTTATCATTTCGTTGATATTTTTGGTTTTAATACACTACACTTTTTATTCACCTCGATCGTCGTCTGCTGCTTCGTTCACTACGTTCTCTATCGCGGCTACGGCTGCGACTGCGTTCTCTGTCACGTTCATGGCGATGCGGTGATCTACGTCTTAAAGCACGACCTGTTGAACTACTCGTGGAGGGCATAACATCCGGGTCACGGTCTCCTCTATCACGTTCCCTTGAACGACGTTCTCTTCTTTTTTTACGTTCAGAACGTTCTTTCTCACGTCTTCTATGTGAAGGGGAGGGACTGCGACCCATTGTTTACGCTTTCTTCGTGATGGTGGTTATTTTTTAATTGTAGATTTTGTTCTTGTTGTACTTTCGGCTTTGCCTTTTTGGTAAACGTTTATAGCGCGTTGATGCTTTTCCTTCCTCTTTACACTTTTTGATTCGAGACAAAAAAAATTCCAATAGTTATTGAATTTTTATGACAATTTCAACATCTGAAAATAAGTTTTACTTACCTTAATTTAATGCTGTGTCCTGCAGGTCTTCAATTTCTTTGGTCTATCTTAATATTTAATTGACACCGGCATTAGTTTTTTTTGCTAATTTAACTTAAAAACTAAAAAAAGTAAAAATTTAACGCGCGTTTTCTACCGCCGCGATACTAAATAAAACTAGTTTCTATTCTCTTTAGGACTCATTTTCGCACTGTTGACAACTTAGCGCTTTTCCCTCTAATCTAGCGCTTTCTTGTTGTTTGCTGGGGAAATGCTGCGTTTACAAACTCAAAAAATTAGCGTATGTTAAACGGCATTCACACCTAAATCTCCTCATTTTTGTTCTTTATTCTATTACCGCATAAGGTTATTTTTTGACATTATACGGTAATAGAATAAAGAGACAAAAACTAGGATATTTGTAATCTCGTTCATGTGAATGGCCTATTATATTATACAAACATGCTTGGTAAAAACGATTTCCTACAGAAAAAATAGGTTTCATTAGCTTAGGCTGCATTCACACCTAATTCTTCAACACGTGTTTAGCTAAAACACGTATTTTAGCTCTTTATTCTATTACAACAGTTCTTTATTCTTTTACACTCGTTTTAGCTAAACACGTGTTTAAGATTTAGGTGTGAATGCCGTTTTAGTTTAAATCAAACCCTTAACGGTGGGTCTCATACTTCAGGTTTAAACTTTAGTTAATAGTTAACCCAAAAAAAATGTTGTTTTGTGTACATTTTTTTGACATTTTCTTTTGTTTATAGTTAATTTAAAGTTAAACCTGCAGTATGAGACCCACCGTAAATTTTTATATAAATTACCTAAAAATATAACTTTTTATTGGTACCTTATAAATTCTTTTGTACATTATGTTTAATCACTTTCTTTTCTTATCTATTTAAAAAATTGTCAATATTTAGTAATATTATGGGAAGAAGATGAAAAATTTTATGTATAAAGACCCAAAATAAACTTAGGAAGTTTTAAGCTGCCCACACACTAGGGAACATGCGTGACGGAACGAAAAATATCAAAAAATTTTGTGAACACGAATTGCACGATCTCAACACGCAGACACACACAAACGCACTCACACATTCACAAAAAAACTGCTCTCGTTTTTAAGAATGTTCCCTAGTGTGTGGGCAGCTTTACAATTCATTTATTTGTTGCCAAATGTTTGTAAAATGTGTATAATTCCTAAAAATAGCATTAAAATTGCCAAAGTTGAAAATTGTTAAAAAAATTAAAGAAGATAAAACAATATGGCGAAAAGTAGATGCCAAAAGTGAAAAAAGTTAGAAAAATGTAAAATAATATAAAATTTTATGTTAAATGTCATATGCAATTGGCACACTACAGAAATCGTTCAATTTCATTTTCGTTCAGTGAATTTAAAAAAAATAAAATTACGTTCAGTGAATTAAAAAAAAATAAAATTGCGTTCAGTGAATTAAAAAAAAATTAAATTACGTTAAGTGAATTAAAAAAAAAATACGTTCATTGAATTGAAAAAAAAATACGTTTTTTCAAATAAATTTTTTTGTAAAAGAGGTACGAATTTTTGCAAATCTAATACGAATTTCTACAACTCTACGAATTTCTCAACCATTAATAAATTAAATATAAGGCAACAATTTGACAAATATTTCGAGTGTGTCGTCAAAAAAATATGATAGATTCTATTGCAACGACCAATCCCCGGACGACATGGTGACAATTCTCTTTGTCGTTGTCGACCCAGTTTTGATTAATCTCTGAATTCCACTTTCTGGCGAAAAACAAAATAAAACGCTTCATCTAGAGGGAAAATAGCTAAATTGGGGAACTTGCGCCCTATTGTACCAAAACTTTCGCTAATTTTGCCAACACTGGAATATATTCGAAAAATGACATCATTTCTTTTTTTTTCTAATTCGAGTGTTTTAAATATATATTGCTCTCTTTCTTTTTACCTTATAAAATAAATTTGGCAATTGGAATAAGGCAATGAAAAAAGAGAAGGAAAATTGGGAAATTAAATTTTTGGTTAAAAAAGAATAATATAATTCTCGGGAATTTTTTGTTTGGTTAAGAAAAAATAAACACAAATAATTGCGAAGTGTAAACGAACCAACAACTTCTTTGCGGGTGAAAAAGGCAAAGTGAAAAACTGTATTAAAATAATAAAAAAAATATATTTAAATAAAGTAAGCAAATAAAGTGATTTAAAAACATCAAAAATAACCGGCAAACGCCCACTTTTTAAATAAATTTCACCGTTTTCGTTTTTTGTGCTGAACGAGTTTATAGTGTTTGTAGTTATGACATAATCGGGCGTCGTCGTTTCGTATATTTTCCTAATTAAGGCAATATATTCATTTTGGGTTTAAATTTCTTTTTTAAATAATTCACCAAATTTAAGCAATGAAGCCTTAAAGTGTTGATAAAAGGATTCTTTGGGTTTTTATAAAAATATTTGTTAAAATTTGCTTTTAAAGGTCTTTCGTGTTTTTGAAAAAAGGCACGCTTTTATTTTTTTTCTACCAAATTGCTCAATATTTTGGGCGTTGCTGCCAAAATAAAAAGGGTTATATTCTCTTGGCGTAAAAGTTGTTGTTATTAATAAAGTATAATACTAAATAAAAATATTAGTTTTGTGTAAAGATAGTTCAAATAGTATAATTAAAATTTTCTATTTTATTGGCTCGGAATTTTTATTATAAAAAATAACTGCTCTCTTATATTTGCGTCATTTTCTGTTTTCTTCTAATTGCTCTCTACACAAGTGATGCCAATTCTGTGTTTTTTTGCTCATTTAGCCGTAACAAGTATTTAAAAAATTTAGAGCGTCGAATAATGAACTCTGTCCTCAGTAGGGATGCCAAACCGGAAATCACGAATCCCGAAATCCCGGGATTTTCGGTATTGGCAAAATCCCGAATCCCGCACCCTAAAAATTCCTTAGTTGTTCATAACGAAAATCACAGATTAATACCAGATGTGAAACCAATGACAGGTGTCAAAAAAGTATTCTCGAACCGTATGGTTTTGTTTACATGGAAGTCAAGTCAAGAGGGAGATAACCATATAAAATCTCCATACATTTTGTATTGCGCATTTTTTGTATATATGTCTCTTTTTAGATTATTGTGCTTTATCTTTGTGTTTTTCTTAAATTTTTGCTTTGCTCATTTTCTGTCGGCCATATTGCCCAAATCAGCTGATTCATATCTGGTATAATTTGTGCCAAACACGATACCAGATCTAATTTTTACTTAGTGGCATTACTAATTAAAAACCATGGATGGTAACCTAAACGATGCGGTTATCGGTAAGGGTAACGCTATTTTAGATTATTTCGGTAACGGTATTTTAAGGGTAACGCTATTTCATTTATTTCGGTATCGGTATTTTAAGGATAACGGTTTTTTAGTTATTTCGGTAACGGTATTTTAAGGATAACGGTATTTTAATTATTTGGGTAACGGTATTTTAAGGTTAGCGATATTCCAGTTATTTCGGTAACGGTATTTTAAGGATAACGGTAGTCAGTTATTTCGATGCATCCCGCAATTTTTTTACGAAAAACAAACGATATTAAAAACAAAAGCAATTTACCAACTTAAAGTACGAAAAATACTCAATACCCACGTGCAATTACCAAAAGCAGAAAATTAAAAATAACGGTATTTTAGGGGTAACGGTATTTTATTTATTTCGGTAATGGTATTTTAAGGGTATTGATATTTAATTTATTTCGGTATCGGTATTTTAAGGATAACGGTATTTCAGTTATTTCGGTAACGGTATTTTAAGGATAACGGTATTTCGGTAACGGTATTTTAAGGATAACGGTATTTCGGTTATTTCGGTAACGTTATTTTAGGGGTAACGGTAGTCAGTTGAAAGGGTTTTGAATCTATAACGGTATTTTAGAGGTATTGCCTGCCAACCCTGCTAAAAACGAAAGAAAATATACGGAAATTAATAAAATGTTGAGAAAAAGTAAATAATTTGCATTATTATTATTAAAATTAATGCAATTTACTTCGTATTATTGGAAAAAATTAGTGAAAACCGTATTTGGCCCACAGGGCTTGGTTTATAAATGTTTTTTTGAAATAAATAAAATAAATAAATAAAGTCGGGCATGCCGACTATACAATACCCTAAAAAAAAAAACATTGAAAACATTAAAATAAATAGTTAAATAGACTTACTCTAACAAAAAACAAAAAAATGATGAATTGTCTGATATTACTTATCCCCCACCCCAAAAAAAAACTATTTTTTTACCGTTATTCTGCCGACGATTAGTTGTTGGGACAAATCGATGTCTCAAGGCATGCTGAGCTAGCATTGATAGCATGCCGCACAAACACATCTAATCACTTTAACGTTGTCAAGTAATTAGTAGCATTTCAACTAATTAAGTTTTTTCAAATAAATTATTCAAAAATAAAGTTGAAAGAACTAAAAACTTGGTTAAAGTATTTCCAATTTTCGCATAATGTGTACGAAAATACTATATTAGTTGAAATGCTCCTAATTGCCAATGATTAGTTGTTTGTTGCAGAGTTTTAAAGAGTTAATTCCTTAATTCAATTTGTGAGTTCTGAATTCAAAATTTAATGAAAACGTTTTCAAATTAGTGTTTTTCATACAAATTTTTTAACGAATTCATTTGATTCTTTTTACAAAAACGTTCAGTAAGTTTAAAGTTGAACTACATCCAAAAAAAATCGTTTTTCCAATCTGCATCCCAATAAGAAAATTATCTGAAATTCCTATAGCCGTTTTTTACAAAGCATTCCATATTAACAACACTTTTTCTTTACTCTCGCACATGCGCTCTCTGTGTACAATTTTTGCCCATTCCTTTTAATAAATTTTCTTTTTATATTTTCCCTTGCTCAATTGAATTTGAACTGTTGTGGATTGCTCTACGTTCGGGACGCGTTTAAACGTTTTGTGTGTACGTGTGTTTGGGATATATGTGTTTTCTGTGACTAAAAAAGTTTAAAGTGCATTAAAAAATATTAAACAATTCTGAAAAAAGTCTGAATCAAGCTATAAAATAAAATTGTAAAAAATAAAAGAAATTTGTGTACATACAAGGAACAACCACCTTTTTAACATGTTTGTTTTACACACATAATTTAATTTTGCCTTTTGTTTTATCTTTTCTTTAATTTTATAGTGTTTTTGTTTCCATTAAAACCTCTAAAATAATTTATATTAAAGAAAAATATTAAATTCGATTCGAAAAGGTTTTTCTGGTGTATATTTTAGTTACCGCAAACAAACATAAAAGCCGTCTAGTATATTAAAAAGTTACGAGAGTAAAAGAGGCAACACTATTGTCATTATTCAAACGGTAAGTAGGCACGCTGGCAATAACAACAAAAAAAACATTCTATTCCTTTTACGCACGTCTTTCAGATTTTAATAAATATTTTTTAGCTCTGTTCCACAAATAATACCAAAAACAGTTTCAGTGGTCAAAATTGTTGTTGCTTCTGATAAGTTGGGTCCGCGCGGTAATGGCGTGGAACAGACCTATTAAAATATCGAAATTTTCTTTTCTTTTTTTCGCATATGTAAATTAAAGTGCTGGTGATTATAATATCCAGTCGGCGAAAAATGGTTAAACATTTAAAAAAATTGAAAAAACCGAATCTTATGATTTGTATTCACACTGTAATATTCTACGATTCTAAGAGATCTTTTGACAGACTAAATATTTGCAGTGTAGGAAGTCCTTTACCTAGTGTATTCAAATGTAATAAAATATGCCATAAAATTTGGAACAAGTCTCTTTTAAGAGCACCTCAGTGATTTTTCGCGGAAACGCCTATGTTCGGATTTATTTTGGTGCAAAGTTTGAAAATGGATTTGGATATTCATATCTTCTGATTTTGTAAAAATTACTACGCTTTGTTAAAATAAGGTAAAGTCGGAAGGTCTCGGGTTCGATTCCGGTCACGAACATACAATTTTTTGTTTTATTTTTTTTTAATTATATTTCTTTTTATAATATTTAATTGTTTTTTTATAAAATAATTTTTCTTAATTTTTTTTGACCATCTATATTTTGGTTTTCCTTCCGTTGGCAAGTGGGGTCCAGTTGACGTTATGGTAATGTTTACATATTAGCCATTGTTATTATTCATTTATGTTTCGTTAACTTAGTGTGTAGAGCGATTGTCTGGCAATCTGACGGCCCGGGTTCGAGTCACAGCCCGACCGTGTTTTATTTAAAATAATAACATTTTTATTCTAAATAAATTTTTTTCGTAAAAAAACATTTTTTTTTTTAATTTTTTAGACTATAAATTTTTTGGTTTTTTCTACATCATGACAATGTTGGCCGCTTAGTGTCAACCAACCTTTTGCCGACGTTTGTAAGTTAGCTACAACTGCTGTTATCATCGATCTAATTTTTTAGCTATTAGATATTATAAGTCTTGTTAGCTTAGTGTGTAGAGATCGCGGCTGACAACCTGGCCGCCTGGGTTCAATTCCCATCAGAACGATGTTTTTTTTTTTAAATACTAAAAACAATTTTTTTGAAATTTTTTTTTTTTTTGAAAATCTATTTCTAGACCACATTTTTCAATTTTGACAACATTGTAAAAACGTTGGCAAGTTAGCACCAACCAACGGTCAAGATGGTTAAACCCACGGTCTACCAACGCATAACCGACCGTCGCCAACGGTATGCCAACATGGTGCCGATCGTATTTTTTTGCTTGGGCCCAAGTAGAAATTGCAGACGTTACAACAAAAATTGTACTGGCAGAGCACTGTTTTTTCGAAATGCAAGTACTACTTAAAACGTGCTTTGCAAGTACTGTTTTCTGAAAATTAACGAGCTTTTTTAATTTAAAATTAATTAATTTAATTTAAAATTTTTAATGTCCCAGCCAGCAAATTCGGAGCGCTCATAAATAAGATTTTTAAATGGCTCATAGAAATGATTATTGTTTTTTTGAAAACACTCTTTTTTTGGTAGAAAATATGAACCCTCAGAAAACAATCCAAAATGTTGTCTCTACGATCTAAAAAGCTGTCTCAAAACGAGGGTTCATTTTTCGGACTCAAAGAAGATTCCAAAATTATTTAAATTTATGAAGAAAATTTCGATTTTATACGTTCTTTTTTCTGAGTCATTTCTGAGTACACAGGGGGCTCTTTTGGACGGACCACTTTCATAGGAAAAAGTGGAAAAATGTTTATGTTTTTAGAGCTCATTTCTGAGTCATTAATGATCATCTTTGTTTGCTGGGGTAATAAATTTTACGAATTTTTGCATATATTAACACAATTATTCATGTAAGAGAGACATAGCCATTCTTTTCTTGAGAAGTTTCGAAAGAATATATTAAAAATCTGTGATGTACACTAAAAGGATAGTAAAGTACTAGCAAACTACTAAATTTGTTGTTGTTGTTGTTGTTGTAACGGCTTTAAAATGAGAATTTGTAGTTAATAATTCTCATTTAAAGCCGGAGTGACAATCCTTGCTCGGATAAATTCGAAGATTCGAATACATCCGAATCGTTCCGGCACATAGTCCGATTGCCGTGAGAACTGGGTTATACCGCCCATACTCGGTCGTCAGAGCCTCGTCAGCGTTAACAGGGGACACCATGTCCAAGGTGGACTGTGGGTGAGGTTGGCATTTGGAAATAATTTCCCTTGACCCCCAAATTTGTAATTAAATGTACTGGAATAATACCAAAAAAATAAAATCCCAAGCCTGCGCCAACTTTGCGAAATAACTACGGCCAAGCGTTTACTGGTGTTATCATTTCGACAACATGCCAGTAGAAAGTTGAAAATCCGTCGCATTGCCAGTACATGTCCTACCGTCTCCATTACCAGGCCGACGTTGTGTCGTTTGTATTTTTCTACCTGTGTACCTCCCAATATATATACTAAGAAAAATACACAGAGGGAATTTTATTGGACAAGTTTTTTTTTGGTGAAATTTTGCAATGAAGTTTTGTTCATAAATTAAATGAAAAATTTCTTAAATTTGATGAAAAATCTTTATATGTTTTATGAATCCCGTTTTAATAAAACTTTTTCATTAATTGTATGAACTTTTAATAAATAAAATATTATTTGTCACAACATTTTATGAAAAATTCCTTTAATTCAATGAAAAGTTTCAATGGTCGAGTTCCATTGACTACCATTCCTGGTAGTGTTTTTAGCGGTAATATTTTAGAGAATTTGCTCACAAAGTTCAAAAATAGATTTTGTTTTTTAAAGCGGAGAATACACGAGGGAACATTCGTGAAAAATGCCAATTTTTGGTGAATGTATGTGTGTGTTTGTGTGTGTGTGCGTGTTGACATCGTGCAATTCGTGTTTACAAAATTTTTTGATATTTTTTGTTCCCTACTCAATGTTCCTTCGTGTATTATCCGCTTAAAATGTTGATTTTAAATTTTTATTTAAAAAATAAAAAATTCTAATTAATAAATTTCTAATTAGATTTGTTTTTTTATCAGCTGGTGATTTAATTAAAAAATGATATATATGTAGCTTTTATTACGTGAATGAGATATAAAAAATAGTCTTTAAAAATTTTTTTTTTGATTTCTATAAAAAAAATTGGTAGATATTTCTTTAAATATAATAAGTAAAGGTTTATTCCTAACAAAAAAAAAATATTAATATGAAAATCAATTAACATAATTTTTTTTAAATATACCCTACGGGAAATTTTAACAAACTGTCACCGAACTGGCCCCTTTATATGGAATAGACTGGTCACTTTTACATGGCGTTGTCATAGGAGGTGGAAATTGACCCCTTGTGACATGTCACAAGACAAATCCCAGGACAGGTCCATGAACTTTGTTTTTTATGAGAGTTCAGTAACCTGTCCTAGGATTTGTCTTGTGACATGTCACAAAGGGTCAATTTCCCACTCCTATGACAACGCCATGTAAAAGTGACCAGTCTATTTCATATAAAGGGGCCAGTTCGGTGACAGTTTGTTAAAATTTCCCGTAGGGATATTATCATTTTGGTAATTTTTAGGATTTTAACCAAAAATTACTTAGGTATATTTAAGGATTTATTAATGAAATAGATGATGTGTTGTTGCCAAATTTTATACTTAAAAAAAAATAATATCTCAATATACACACATGTATACATAAAATGCGTTCCTTTACTTTTTGGGTAAAGTTCGGTAAAATGAGAGTAAACAAAAAATTCGCTCACAAAATGACAAAATTACACGAAAGTAAAGGAACGCACAAAACCACTTTTCGAGCCCAAAAATGCATTTCAAAGATAAATATGAAAATGCGTATAATTTTAGTTTGAAAAATTGAATAAACACTCATATTTATTTGCATTTAAAAGTTCTTATTGTTTTTGTTCAATTAATTATTATTGGTTTGTTTAATTTAATTTTTCAATTTATTTTTACAATTGTTGTTTTTGGTTATCATTGCATCAGCTGTTAGTTTTACAATTTACCAAAGTTACCCGAAGAAAAAGTTTGGGTAACTTTGGTAAAAAGAGAAACACAAATGCACTCTCGTGAATGCTCTCATTTACCCAATTTTCGAGTAAGGGAACGCTTTTTGGGTAAATTTGGGATTCCGCGGGTTCCCGCGGTAACGCAAAGGAACGGACCTATAAATGCAAGAGTGTGCCATTTCTTACCTTTTATGTTTTTCAAACTATTACCAAAAAATAAAAGCGTAATTTCGATTTAAAAATTTTTCTGTGCTTCTAAAGCCTTCAATTTGTTTTTTATTGTTCAAAATTGGATATTTATTTAATCTTATTCTATTAAGATTCAAACTTATAAAAAGAGAATTAAAAAAATTTACTTTAAAAAAAAAACGACTTCTTGAAAATTTTAGGATGTTTTAAGATCAGTTGGAAGGTTTATTTAAAAAAAATTGAGCAATTACTTAAAAGTTACTTAATTTTGATTTCAAATTCCTTCACATTAAGACTAGATTTAAAAAAAATTGTTAAATAATAGCGTACAGGTTAAGAAGTCAACCCAACTTTTTGTATAAATTACTCCAGAGACAAATTGGCATAGAGAGTTTTTAGACATTAAGGGATATGGGTAACATTGGTTCGTATGAATAAAAATAGATATTACTAATAGGGGGAAATACAGGGTATTTTAAGCAATTACTTCCCAGCAAAAATATGTGTAAGTCATTCGAAACGAACAACTTTTAAATTGGTTACAATGGAGCGATAAGTGCTCTTTTTCTGTGTCTAATGTATGTGCTTTAAAAGGACTTTCAAAAATGTATATATAAATGTTTTTTTTTTTTTTTCTTTGTAAATGCATTTGTTTGTAAATTACGAATTTATTAGAGATTCCATTTTTTATTTCTAAAAAAGGAAGTGAATAAAGAATTGGATCCCATTGATTCTCCTGAACTATGACCCAAATATGAATTCTTTTCACTATTCAATTCAATTTATTTCTAATAATATTTATATTATTTACATTTGACTTAGAAGCAAAGAGTTTAGGAACTTCGTTCCTTTTCTACTTAGATATATAAATATATTTTTTTAATTTATGAAATTTATGTACATTATTATTAAACGGAAGGAAAAAATTTACAAAAACCTTTATGAAGCAGAGGTATAAGATAAAAATGAGAAAAAAAAATAAAGTAGATAAAATTATGATGAGATCAGTTCATTGATATGTACATGTTGTGAGAGTTGGCATCTTCCATTAAAATTTAGAGTCAATCTTTCGATTTTATCCAGAAGGAGTTCGAAGCCAGCGAGACTATGTAGGCGTTGGGTGGAATAGTGCCATGGTAGTTTAAATATCATTTTATTTTTTTCGAACTTTAAGTACAGTTAACTGTACAGTTATATGGCCCCGTTATAAAAACGGATATTGCCAGGGTTTTCCACAATGCGTTTTAATACGCAATAGATAAAAAAAACAAATGTGGCGAACTTTCGAGAAAGTTCCGTCCACGTGATTTACAAATCAGACGGGAATCACAGGAACCACAGCAACACATATACAACCATTGGCTTCACAATGGGGGCTAATCGTGATGAAGCTCCAATACGCCAGAAAAGGTTTGCATATGGTTAGACTCAACAGTCTAACGGCATGCTGAGACACGCTTTAGAGTATCGCAAAACAAAAACAATTAACCGATATTCCTGATTAAAATTTAATACAGGTCACGAGATAACCTTCTTCTTCGGCGACTCACGGCGAACTGAATATCATTTTAAGTAGCTTATTTTGTGCTACTTGGAGTTTTTTTATATGACATTTTGCAGACGTGTACCAAACTGGAGCACAGTAAAACATTATGGGGTGGAATATAGATTAGATGATGAGTTTATTCTTTTCACTAAATGCAAATATATAAAAGCTAACAAAGCCTTTACAAAGCTAAATGTATTGTAAAGTCTTTTGCACCGTGCGCCAAAGAAATATGTTAATAAAATTTGTTGCAATGTTAACATATTTTATCGTTTAATATTTATTTTATTTTATTTTTTATTTTTATAAATGAAATGTTTGCCCTACCATAAAACGTTCAATGCCTATTCAGCTTACACTTTTTTCTTCGGGTACTTTGCTAATTTTAGCTGGAACGTTATTCTTGTTGTTGTTTTCTTCAAGAGAAGTTGCATGACTTTCAATTTTTTTTTTTTTTTGTGAACCAAATTTAGATGTCGGATAATACCTTCGTTAACCATTAGTCTTTTAGGGCAAATATTGCACTGCGCTGCATTATGCGAAAAATCTTTATTATTTGAAATGCTCCTAATTACTTGGCAAAGATTTTTTGTGTTTCAAAGAAATTATATATATTTGTTCCTTTTACTCCTGCAAGGAGCATAGAAATTGATTCCCTTTTAAAATATTTTAGCAATAACATTTTGTGTTGGTATTAAAATGTTTTTTATGACTAAAATTAAAAAATCCTATTCCAAACAAAAACAATTTAAAGAATTTAGTATTTTTAAAATTTCCCGTTTTCCCGGAAAAAATATATTATTTTCCCGGGAATTCCCGGAAAACTTTTCCCGGGATATCCCGGGAATTCCCGAACCCTAAACCCTACATCTTAATCATTGTCGTTTAAACAATGAGATGAGTCTCATCTTTGAAACAATAACACTGTGCTCGAATTTGACACTTTTTTTAACAAGCTCTGCACCCAACTGGTAAAGCTAATTTGAGTACGCTGAATTCAATGGTGCTAGTCGTTTTCCGAAGTTAGCGCTCGTATTCGCGATTTTCGGATGTAGCGATGTTCATTTTTCGAAAAATGCGAAATTAAGCGAAAATGAACCTGTACTTTTCAAACTTAAAAGCTTTGTTGCTGATGTTAACCCCCCGTTTCCACATGCAAGTGCAAGTTCGAAAAACTCAATACACTCACACTTTTTCACGAATACTATCGCACTTATACGACTTGCGGCTCAACTTGCAAGTAAATTTTGAAGACAGTGGATTTTTGATACTTGCGGCAAGTGAAATGACAGAATAAAGAAAACAGTGTTGCCTAGTATTGTTTTCTATTATTTGGTAAAGTAAAAGTTGTAATGCAACTGATTTTATATTTATTTGTTAAAAAAAGTAAAATAGAACACAACGGCATATCTTAATGGTAATTTAAAATATAATTTTTAAAAGTTTTTGAGAAAAAAATTGTTAAGAACAAATATTTTCCTAGCTTTGTTAGAATATTGAATACTTGGCAATACTGGAGTGCTATTTAGTGACAACCTATGCCTTCGACGACATTTTAAAAATGAACTTGCAGCAAGTAGTGTGGACAGATGTAAAATTTTCATGTTTTTTCGGTAATTTTCGAAATTTTCGCTGATAATACGTATTCTCAACTTGCAACCATTTACTTGCATGTGGAAACGGGGGGTAAATATATTCTTTTGGCCAAAAATCCATCCATTCGCTTTAAAGTTAAGACGCTGTCATTTAAAGGTAAATGGAATGTGTCCTAAAACCAAAGTAAGGTCTTTTCAAAAGCTAAAGCTTCAATCTTATTCTGTACTTAGTTTTTAGTGAAATATGTTTTTAATATTTTTAAAAATTGTGTTTGTTTTAAAATATTTGTTTTTTTTGTCAATTTCAAATATCTATCCTAGAGGCTTGCCGCTTAGAGGATTAAAACTGTTGCTCTTTTTTGCATATGAAAAAAAAATTAAGAATGAATTCGTTAATTAAAACTATTTTTATGAATTAATGTTCTAAAAATGAATTATTTCCGACGATTGAATTCTTTTTTTTTTTTGAAGATCTGATGTGTACGTAAATAGAAAATCAGCCAAGAAATTTATTCATGCAATATATATTATAAACTTGAAAATATTATGTGCTGTTTTCGTACATACAATACTCGTATATAAAATGAGGTTATTTCATTAGTTCATTTTATTGTTGTTATTTTTTATTCAATAGCAAAAATTATTAACAAATATATGGAAAGGCAGACAATCACCTACGCAAATAATTTTGTATTAAAGAAAAGAAGTGTAAAATAAAAAATATATTTTTTATATTTGTTACTGATGATGATTGTGTGATGCTTTTGATGATGTTGATAAAAAAATGAGAATGTTTTTGGATGCAATTAAATGAAAAATAATAAATGAAGGGGAATATTTATTCGTACTTATAGATAATAAAAAAATTAAAAATATAATAGAACAAAAATATTGTCGATTTCTTTTCCATAAGTTTTATAATTATAAGCACCTTTGTTGTAATTATAATCTCTAATTTATTTCAGTAATCGATTTTATTTCAGCAAAATTCATGGTCATGCTTCCCAAGTGTATGCCGTAGCCGGGAATCTCTTCTTAGTGTGGCTAATTGCAGTTTCGTCAATCACAGATGAGTCAGACATTTTTCATATGCACTGACATTCGAAAAGTGAATGTTTTTTTGGACACTTAAAATTTTGCAATTGTAATATTTGGCGTTAGATTTTTGTAAATATTAACAAAAAAATTATTACCACTTTGGATTTCATTTTCTGGCGCTTTTGTAAGGTGCCACTTTCATAAATATGACACTTAAAACACGTGACATTTTTAGAACTTTTAGTTCTCATCTTTCGAACTGGCGGCATTTGTTGAACCGACTAGTAAAATTAAAAATTTTAGCAAATTTTATAAAACATAATAAATTTGCAGAAAATAATATTGGTTACGCACCTTTTAAGAACCGTAAGTTGTTCCGTTTTCACGTGAAAAAACTGTTATACTCCATATAAAAAAAATTATTTTTCACGACAATGAGTTTCACGTGAAAATTGTGCAAACTTAGTTTTCACGCAAATTTAATGTACAAACCTAATATTTTTCTGGTGAAAAAGTGACATTTTGTGTTTATTGTGATTTGGGCTTTGTTATAAAATTAAAATATCGGTTATGTGTTGGCATAAACTTGGATTATCAATCTTAACAGTACTCTACCGTTACCCGATTGATAACAGCGTTTGTAGTACAGTAGACGCTCGCAAATTAGAACCGCTTTGTTTTTGAGGCAATTCTAATTTCTGAATTATTCTAATTTCTGGACGTTTTTTTTCGTTTTGTTTCCAATGATAAAGTGTTTTTTTTTATGTTTATTTAACATTTTAAATGATACAATTTCACTATTTAATAGAGACTGCCAACTAATATGTACACTCATATCAAATTTCACAAATAAACTAGCCAAAAATGTACATAAATGCGACAAAAAAAAAACAAATAGGGAAAAACATATATAATTTGGTGATTCCCCTTTTTAGTTTTACTTTATTCAACCAGAATAAAAATAAATTGGGGATTTCCTGTGTATTCAAATAACCAAAAAAAAACGCTCAGAAATTAGAATTTTAAATTCGAATTTCAGAGCGTTTAATGTATTGCAAACATTCATTCTAATTTCTGGACGTTCGAATTACTGAAAGCTCTAATTTGCGAGCGTCTACTGTAGAAGGTTCTGAGTTCAAATCTGGTTGCAAAGAAATTTTTTTTTAAAATTTTTTTTTAATCTAAAAATTGTTTTGGTTCCAACTTTTATTTTTGTTCTACTTTCGCTGTCATATTAGATCCAAAACATTGTTTGCCAGTGCTAGCATTTTAGCACAGCCAGTAGTTGTCCAGCTGTTATCACTCATTTATGTGTTTAGCCATCAAGTATTATATATCTAGTTAGCTCAGTGGGTAGAGCAATCGTCTGCCTATCTGATGGCCTGGGTTCAAATCACGGCAGGACCAAAAAAATGAATTTTTTTTAAAATTTTATTTTGGAAAATATATTTCCAGACCACCTATTTATTGGTTTTGCCAACGTTCAAAAATTTTGTTTCTCCAGCGCTTTTGTCAACAGCCGGTCCTTTTGTCTAATGATGTTATCATTTTGGGAATGGGAAAGCACTTTTTGCCAGTACTTGTACCACCCATTAAAGTGCTTTGCTATGGCTTTCCCGTTTGTATTTTTCTGACTGGGTTGTTTTAACAAAGCGTAGCATTTTTTATAAAATCTGTTACTCTGCCAGTGTATTATTTTTGCTACAGTTGGCAATTTCTGTCTGCGTACATTGTTTAAAAATCGCAGAACATTTTGTTTTTATTGAAAGTTACTTTTTTCTATTTATTTCTAAAAGCTAATGGGTCCTATGAATAAAACTTAGCAATTACTTCTAAGTAATTACTTTGGGCTTAGGAATGGCTTTTAACTCCAAATTTAGCAATTGGCTGGTAGAATAGCATGAAATGTAAACGAAAATTAAAAAACTAAATTTCTAGTCTACTCCCAAGCAGACTAGATTTGTGAAGTAATAGCTTAAAAAACCCTGTATTTCCCCCTATTAGTAATATCTATTTTTTATTCATATGAGCCAATGTGCCATTAGAACAGCCAGTAGCTTAGTAGATTTTTATATAGAAAAATCTATACATATTTGAAAGCTTTAATATTAATCCACGAGACATTGGCTCATATGAATAAAAACTAGATATTACTAATAGGGGGAAATACAGGGTTTTTTAAGCAATTACTTCACAAATCTAGTCTGCTTGGGAGTAGACTAGCAAATTACTTTTTTAATTTTCGTTTACATTTCATGCTATTCTACCAGCCAATTGGTAAATTTGGAGTTAAAAGCCATTCCTAAGCCCAAAGTAATTACTTCGAAATAATTGCTAAGTTTTATTCATATGACCCATTATTACATTGTTTGTAAACAAAAATGTAGTAAAATACAAAAAAAAAAAAATTTCCAGAATACTAATAAATTTTTTAAATCGAAAAAATTTAATGTAAAACAAAAGTTTGAGGTTGAGAATATTTTTTGTTGCTCCACATTTATAGACACATTTTGTAAGAAAAATTGAAATTACTGTTTTTGTTTTTAAAATCTTCCCCATAAACAATTTCACTGGAATTCAAGTTGAAAAAAAGTTCAATTCCAGCCCTGTTTTCCAGTTTCAAGGCTTGAATAAAACTTCAATTACATTTTATTTCAATAGCATACTCCAGCAAAAGGGAAACAAAAATTCAAGTTTGAAATATTTTTGTTAAATATACAAATGCTAGAATTTCAAATCTACTTTACTTCAAGCTAAATTTAAAGCACTTGAATTTTTAAAACCTATGTGCTTATTGGGTTAAGTTGTTATACCCCAGCAAAAACAGGCATAACAAAGTAATTAAGCGATTAAGTAGAACTGAAAGAGTTTTCCTAGTTATCATAGCTGCTGATTCCTACCTATGCATAGTTAGGAATCAGCATGGGTACTCAAGGTACTTTACGAATATGAAATAAAATTTATTACATAGTTTACTGTTTTCGTCGCATTCGCGGTTTTTGTGATTTTGAAAGAAAAAAGAATTCAAAAAAGACTTCATATAGATAACACTTTTATGGGGAATAAAAATTCTCTAGTGAAATACATAGTTCCATAATACTAAAAGCTAAACTGAAAAAGTAAAAAAAAAAAAAATTCCATCGGGAAAGTATTTCTATCGCAACTTTATCGTCATTCAGAGATATTAAGATAAAAACTTTTTAAACTTTTGTTATTGCGTAAATTTCCAATAGGTGCCCAGGTAGAAATTGCCGACGTTGCAACAAAAATTGTACTGGGAGAGCACTGTTTTTTACGAAATGCCTGTACTACTTAAAACGTGCTTTGCCAGTACTGTTGTCTGAAAATTAACGAGGTTTTTTTAATTTTTTAAAATTAACAATTTTATAAATTTTATGTATTTTTGCATCTATTGTGCCATTCACATGAACGAGATTACAAACCTCCTAGTTTTAGGTTCTTTAATCTATTACCGGGTAAATAAAATTCTTTATTTAAAGGGTAAAAAGAGTAACAAGCGAAATGAAAGGAAAACTAAATTCAAATTTCTCCGTTCGAAAGTGCATGGTCGTCAAATGCCAGAGATATTGAGAGGTTCTAGGAAGACCAAAATTCGCAAAAAATCAAAATTGAGTCGGCAGAAAATGTATGTTCCTTAAAGGTTTAAGTATTTTTTTTATGTTTACAAAAATTGCACAGTAGAATGCATATTATTTTTAGTAAATACTTTACAATCAACCACAAACCACTAAAGTTTTATATATTTTCATATTTAGTTATTTCAACTTTTTATTTAGCTTTCAACTATGACTCTCGCTTAGGGTTTGGGATTTCCCGGACTTTTTTATTTCCCGGGAAACGGGAATAAAAAAATTTCATTCCCGGGAATTCCCGGGAATCCCGGGAAATATTTTTGAACAAAATTGTTAATGAAAACCACCTATATAAGTAATTTTTGTTAACAACACAACTATTTCAGTACAAATTCAGTCTGTGTAGTGAGAATTCAAAATATTGATTTCACATAAATTACTCTAAGCACTGCCAAATGAATTGCATGATTCCAGCAGAAAGCACCCACTAGTGGACTGTCGGAAACAAACTGTTTCATCACATTTGACCCATTAGTGGCGACAAATGTTATTTTTCAAAGACAAATAAAACTCTTCTAGTCTTATTTCTACAATTCTTCTTATTTCATCAGTATTACATCTTCCTGATATATAAACCAACCCCAGGTTATAAAATTAATTATTTCCGTTTATACATATGTTCAAATATCTCTTTTGTGATATTCTTGTCCATTCATCTAAGATTATAATAAATCTCCTATTGTTAGAAATATTGCTCGATATTTCTTTTATCATGATATCTTTTACATGATTGTAGTAATCTCTATATATAAAAGAATAACGTGACTGACTGACTGACTGACTCACTCAACATCGCCCAGCCCAAACCGCTGAAGCTAGGAAGTTGAAATTTGTTATGTAGGTTCCTCTTTCGGGGTAGACGTCCACTAAGACGGGATTTTTGGAAATTCCTACCGGAACGGGCAAAAAGGGGGAAAGTGTCCCCCTTGACGGCCTGCCAAAACCCCTTTGGCTAGAAAGCTGAAATTTAAGATATGTGTTCCTTGGAGTAGGGGCTAACTTTTCTGGAAAGTACTTTCTAGAATTTTGGACAGGGACGTTGTAAAAATGGGGGTTAAAAAGGGGAAAAAGGCCCCCTTGACGGCCTGCCCAAACCGCTGGAGGTAAGAAGTTGAAATTTGGTATAAAGGTTCCTCCACTATCGTAGACATCCACCAAGACGGGAGTTTTGGAAATTTTTACAGGGACGGGCAAAACGGGGAAAAAGTCTCCCCCTTGACGGCCTGCTCAAACTGCTGGAGCTATGAAGTTGAAATTTGGTATGTAGGTTCCTCGACCGGTGTAGACGTCCGTTGAGACGGCATTTTTGGAAATTCTTATCGGGAGGGGCAAAAAGGGGACAAAAAAAGTACCTTTTTCCAAAAAAGTACCTTTTCCCAAAAAAAGTACCTTTTCCCAAAAAAAGTACCTTTTTCCAAAAAAAGTACCTTTTTCCAAAAAAAGTACCTTTTTCCAAAAAAAGTACTTTTTTCCAAAAAAAGTACCTTTTTCCAAAAAAAGTACCTTTTTCCAAAAAAAGTACCTTTTTCCAAAAAAGTACCTTTTTCCAAAAAAAGTACCTTTTTCCAAAAAAAGTACCTTTTTCCAAAAAAAGTACCTTTTTCCAAAAAAAGTACCTTTTTCCAAAAAAAGTACCTTTTTCCAAAAAAGTACCTTTTTCCAAAAAAAAGTACCCTTTTCCAAAAAAAAGTACCTTTTTCCAAAAAAAGTACCTTTTTCCAAAAAAAGTACCTTTTTCCAAAAAAGTACCTTTTTTCAAAAGAAGTACCTTTTTCTAAAAAAAAGTACCTTTTTCCAAAAAAAAGTACCTTTTCCCGAAAAAAAGTACCTTTTTCCAAAAAAGTACCTTTTTCCAAAAAAAGTACCTTTTTCCAAAAAAAGAACCTTTTTCCAAAAAAAATTCCTTTTTCCAAAAAAAGTACCTTTTTCCAAAAAAAGTACCTTTTTTAAAAAAAGTAACTTTTTCCAAAAAATGTACCTTTTTCTAAAAAAATGTACCTTTTCCAAAAAAAAAGTACCTTTTCCCAAAAAACATACATTTTTCCAAAAAAATAACTTATTCAAAAAAAGTACCTTTTCCAAAAAAGAGTACCTTTTCCCAAAAAAAGTACCTTTTTCTAAAAAAAGTACCTTTTTCCAAAAAAGTACCTTTTCCCAAAAAAAGTACCTTTTTCCAAAAAAAAATACCCTTTTCCAAAAAAAGTACCTTTTCCCAAAAAAAGTACCTTTTTTCAAAAAAAGTACGTTTTTCCAAAAAAAGTACCTTTTTCCAAAAAAAGTACCTTTTTCTAAAAAAAGTACCTTCTTCTAAAAAAAGTACCTTTTTCAAAAAAAAGTACCTTTTCCAAAAAAAGTACCTTTTCCCAAAAAAAGTACCTTTTTCTAAAAAAAATTTCCTTTTCCCAAAAAACATACATTTTTTCAAAAAAATACCTTTTTCAAAAAAAGTACCTTTTTCCAAAAAAGTACCTTTTTCCAAAAAAGTACCTTTTTCCAAAAAAGTACCTTTTCCAAAAAAAGTACCTTTTCCCAAAAAAAAGTACCTTTTTCTAAAAAATGTTCCTTTCCCAAAAGAAGAACCTTTTCCAAAAAAAGTACCTTTTTCCAAAAAACATACATTTTTCCAAAAAAAACACCTTATTAAAAAAAATACCTTTTCCAAAAAAAGTACCTTTTCCCGAATTTTCTAAAAAAATGTTCCTTTTCCAAAAGAAGTACCTTTTCCAAAAAAAGTACCTTTTTCCAAAACACATACATTTTTCCAAAAAAAACACCTTATTAAAAAAAAATATCTTTTCCAAAAAAAGTACAAATAAAGTACTTTGTAAAAACAAAGTATCTTTTTCCAAAAAATTTCGTTTTTCCAAAAAGTACCATTTAAAATAATATATAATTTCAAAAAAACTACTTTTTTCCCTCCCCCACGGATATCTCCACTAAAACAAGGTTTCTTGATATTCGGCATAGACGTGCGCTAAGACGGGTTTTTTGGAAATTCCTACCGGAACGGGCAAAAAGGGGAAAAGTCTCCACATAAACAGTCTCACAAATTGGAAAAGTGCCTGCCCAAACCACTGGAGGTAAGAAGTTGAAATTTGGTATAAAGGTTCCTCCACTGTAGTAGACATCGACTAAGTTTGTATTTTTGGAATTCCCTACAGGATATCCCAAAAGGAAACTCGGTATGTGAGTTCCTCCTTCTGTGTAGGCGTCCGCTTAGACGGAATTTTTGAAATTCCTATCGGTAGGGGAAATAAGGTAAAAGTCTCCTCCTGACGGCTTGCCCAATCCCTTTTGGTCAACCTAAAATTTTAAATATGTATTCCTTGGAGTAGGACTAACTCACCGGCAACGTAATTTTTCTATTTTGGAACAGCAACATAGTAAAAATGGTGGTTGAAAGGGAAAAATGTCCCCAATTACGGCTTGCCCAAACCGCTTATGCAATGCAGTTGAAATTTGGTATGAATGTTCCTCAGCCATCGCAGATAGCCGCGAAGATGGAATTTTTGTAAATTCCTAAAGGGAGGGGCAAAAAGAAGAAAAGCCTCACCTTGGGGGCCGGTAAAAACCCCTTCGGCTAGAAACCTGAAGATTAAAATGTGGGTCCCTGGAGTAAGGGCTAACTTATTAGAAAGATACTTTTTTGAATTTTGGACAGGGTCGTTATAAAATGGGGGCTCAAAAAGGGAAAGTTGCCCCTTAACGACCTGTCCAAACTGCTGCAACTAGGAAGCTGAAATTCGGTACTTAGGTTCCTCTTCCAGCCTAATTCCAACCGGGAGGGACAAAAAAAGAAAAAGTGTCCCCCTTGACAGCCTGCTCAAACTGCTGGAACTAGGAAGCTGAAATTCCCTGTCGATGGATTTTCGGAAATTCCTACCGAGAGGGGCACAAATAGTAAAAGTTGGCTAGAAACCTGAAATGTAAAACATATGTTACTTGGAGTATGGGCTCACTTACCGGGAAGGTGCTTTTTGGACAGGGACATTGCAAAAATGGGGATTAATGAAGCGAAAAGTGCCGCTTAAAGGCCTGCCCAAACCGCTGGAGGTAGGAAGTTGAAATTTGGTATTAAAGTTCCCCCTCTATTGTAGACATCCGCTAAGATGAGATTTTTGGAAATTTCTACAGGTAGGGTCAAAAACAGGAAAAGTCTCCCCCTTAACGGCCTGGCCAAACTGCTGGAACAAGGGATCTTAAATTCGGTATTTGGGTTCCTTCTCCAACGTTGACGTCCCCTAAGATGGTATTTTTGGAAATTCATACCGGGAGGGGTAAAAAGGGAAAAAACTTCCCCCTTGACGGCCTGGCCAAACTGTTGGATATAGAGACCTAAAATTATGTATGTAGTAGGTTCCTCCTCCAACGCAGACGTCCTCTAATACGGAATTTTTGGAAATTCCTACCGGGAAGGGTAAAAACGGAATAATTCTCCCCCTTGATGGCCTAACCGAACCCTTCGGCTAGAAACCTGTAATATATAATATGTTTTCCTTGGAGTATGGGCTAACTTATTGACAAGGCATTTCTAGGACTTTGGACAGGAACGTGGTAAAAATCGTGGTTCAAAAGGGGAAAATTAACCCCCCCCCCCCCCTTAACGTCTGCGTCTTTAGCTAGAAACCTAAAACTTAAAGAACAAGTGTATATGAAACACTAAAATTAAGAAACTAAATAGGAAACGAGTGGAATGAAACACTACACAAGTGGAATGAAATGGATATAAACGTTGAACGAGTAGAATTGAAATTATAGAGAATGCAAATGGATTGGAAGAGGGAATTACCTGTTCAAACACTATCCACGGAATATAAAACTTATGTAGCATTGAAACTTACTCTCCAAAAAGTTAAACAAATTTTCTAAAAGACAAAAAACCTTAGAAAAGGAATGGAACTTATATATTCCGATATTTAAACTTCATGTAACGAAGCACCGGTGGAAGAAACCGACGCAGTAAATTTTCCAACTGAATTTGTGAATTTACTTGAATTGCCAGGTCTACCTTTACATAAACTGGAATTAAAAAAAAAAAACTTTAAGACCCGCTATTTTTAATATTATAAAATGCTTTCCAACCCTGCTTTACGTTATTTATTTTCATTCAAAACACAAATGAACAAAACTACTTACGGGTCTATCTACCTAAGTTCGCACTTTACCAAATTATCTTAACATACACACGTATATTGCAATTTATTATGGATTCATTACTAACAATCCACTTTCATGAGAAAAAGTGATCAAATATTTATTTATTTTAAACCCATTGTTGTGCAGAATTATTTATTTGTGGTGGCTGGGTGAAGGCTTTAAATAAAAAAACTTTAAATAAAAAAACGAATTTAATAAAAATTTGGGGGGCGCAGCCTTTAACCTTTAAGACCTTTAAGGCACGCTAACAACGTAGCGGGCTGCGCCCGCTAGTTCAATATAATGTTCTTTACATCGGTTTCATTTTTTTGGCAATGCCAGATTTTTATTATAAAAACTTACTCGAATAAAAGAAGATCTAGTTATGGTGCGGATTGACATGCCGTCGACTGCGGCTAATTTGGATACCATTTCAGGAAATGTTTGCCCTACCATAAAACGTTCAATGCCTATTCAGCTTACACTTTTTTCTTCGGGTACTTTGCTAATTTTAGCTGGAACGTTTTTCTTGTTGTTGTTTTCTTCAAGAGAAGTTGCATGACCTTTGTGAACCAAATTTAGATGTCGGATAACCAAATTTAGATACCTCCGTTAACCATTAGTCTTTTAGGGCAAATATTGCACTGCGCTGCATTGTCGTTTTCTGTGAAGTATTTCCATACTTCTGACATTTTATTCTTTAATATAAAAGAATATATTAGTTTGAAGCAGGTGTATTAAAATAAAGAAAAACTTACTTGAAAATATCACATTTATTAATGAAAACGTTACTTATAAAATTATTGGCCCTTAATATAAAGGAATATTTTAAATTTAAAGTCGACTTTATTTTTAATCATACGGGTTTGTTCATTTTTTGTATGAAAACCTTACAAAAATAATTATATTTTCAAACATTTTGATTGGTTGAAAATAAATTAACCAATCAGAATGCTCCAAAAATAAACCAAGTCAAGGTATACTGCCACCTAATATTTTAACTAAAGTCGACTTTAACTAAAATATACATTTGAAAAATTTAGATAGTAGGTAAGGGCGATTATTTGTAAGAAACAAAACTTTTTTTCATATTTCTTTTAAGCATTTTACCAAGTGTTTAGGTTTTAATACTTAAATTTTGAGTAAGTAATGCGAAAAATCTTTATTAGTTGAAATGCACCTAATTACTTGGCAAAGATTTTTTTTTGTGAGTCAAATAAATTGATTCCCTTTTAAAAGATTTTAACAATGACATGTTTTTTTTTTTGGTATTTACAAAATTTTTACGACAAAAATTAAAAAATCCTATTCCAAACAAAAACAATTTAAAAAATTTAATATTTTTAAAATTTCCCGTTTTCCCGGGAAAAATATATTATTTTCCCGGGAATTCCCGGCAAACTTTTCCCGGGAATTCCCGAACCCCAAACCCTACTCTCGCTATATACTCTCACGAAATTATATAATCATTTTCTATTATCACGTGTCAATAATATGATCATAAAAATGTGATAAAATATTTCTAGTATAAAATTTATTTCCATGAGTTAAGCGGTTTGTTGTGTGTTTGTACTCTCTTCCATTACAGTACTTTTGATTTAACTGCCTTTTTCTTAAGAAAATTTTACAAAATTATGTACGAAATTGTCTTCTTTAAGTGCACTTTTTGTACCTGCGCATTTAAGATAACTGCCTCATATTTTTTGCAGTTTTACATTGTTTTCCTAAAAAAGATCACCGTTAGCTGCCTTCTGTGTTTTGCTTTGTTTTTCAATTCTAGGAAAAAAAAACACACATAAAATAAATGTGTTGTCAACTTTTTTTGTGACAAAAATATCCTACAGTCGTTTTTTAACCATAAAAATCGCAAGATTTGGTGCAAAGCACAAAGTTGTCATCATTAGCTTCATTTGTTGTTTGTTTTCAGTCTGTATTGATATACCTGCACATTAAGGCAGGTAAATATTTTGACTTAGCTGCGTTTTTGGCTTACCTGCACAAAAATTCTTGCAAAAGTTGGTTGTGCAGCTAAGTCAATATTACTGTACCCCATATTACATTTGCGAACAGTTTTGTTAACCTAGTGTCTTCAAATGCAACAAAAATTCCAAAAAAAATTTGCAAATTACACACAAATCAACAACAAAATTATTTTCATTGTTCGCTTAGTTTCCGAGATACAAGCAATTTTATATTATAAAAAAAAACATATATCGCAATCTCTATGTAATATTGACAGCAATAGCACAAAAATATAACAGTTAGGAAATAATTGTGGTTTAAATTAGCTAAAAAATTGTAAAGTTAAGAAAAATAAATTACTAAAAATTAGCATGAGAAGTTAGATCAAATACATAAGAAATTAATTATTAGTTCCATCCTAAGTTTTTAGACGAAATAACAGAAAAATTATTTATATAGAATCAGAACGTGTTTAAGACTTTTGTAATAATCTTTTTTTGTGAGTGTAGGAAAGAATGTTTTGCTATTTTAGAACATTTAATTCCTTAGATGCAATTAATGTTTATCCTGATTATAATGAATAAAAAAAAAATAAAAAATAAAAAAAAAAATAAAAAAAAAATATAAAAAAAAATTAAAAAAAAAAATATAAAAAAAATATAAAAAAAATAAAAAAAAATAATAAAAAATAATAAAAATATAAAAAATATACCCGTAATTGGAATTGTACTCCAAATTTTTGACGTGTTAATTTTTAAAAAAATCAGTGCTCTACCAGTGTACATAACGATTTGTCTACCGTTGGCAATTTTCGACTGGGTAGTAATGTAAATATACTTAGCAAACGAAAGCATAGCGCTCTAAGCCAAACACTGGTCAAGCGTACCAAAATTTTAAGTGTTCTGCCAGTAATTAATTTTGAATTCCACGGTGTCCCAGTGGACACACAGGCAATTTTTGAATGGGATTTGAAAGCGTAAATAATATTCGGCACGGTCTACTTTAGCACTTTTGTTTGTATTGAATTTGTCCAGCAAATGAATTTTTTTTGTATACTCTTCATTTTGTTTGTTCGTTCATTTTATATGTAGTCAATTATGACGTCATGTAGACTTTTATTATTAAACTTTTTTTGCACATTTTGAGTATTTTTAAATTGTTTCATACATTTTGAATTTTTATTATACGTACGATTTTCAGTTTTTGATTCGTAATTTATGTGAATGTTTCAGTGTAACCGGAAGGAAATTGTTGCTGTATATTTTAAACTGTCGGTATATGTTGTAGTAGTGCATAAAAACATGAAAATATAATTTATGAGTAACGTGACATTATTCCCCTTTTATTAAGTTAAATATACCTGCAAGGAAGATCTGATGAAGAGTGTTTTTTACAATTAAAATTTTAAAATATTAAAGATGTCAAAACAGACAAATATGCTCTAATTTTTAGTGGCCCAATCTCAATTCTGGGTGATAAAAACAATTGTTTTTATAGTTTTTTTAAAATATATTTTTGGGGTCAAAATTTTTTTTCGTTTTGTCTTATATATTTGTGATAATATCATCGGAATCGAAGAGAACCCTCGCAGACCTTTTTTGTAGCAACATAAAACAAATTAGTCTACCCTCAGATGTTTTTTAATTTAATTAATAAACATTTTTTAAAAAAATCATTTTGTATTGCTTAATTGTATTGTAAAACTTGCAAAAAATTGGTAACGATATATTAATACATTCAAAGGTTGAAATACTCGTAATAATATAACATTTCGTAATAATATAACATAAATTGTACGTGTTTTGAAAAACTTGAAAATATGAATAAAATTTTAATTTGTCTCTCTAATCGCTCGCTCTTCATTAAGTCGAAACTTATTATTATTCTTTCTTTATTAGTATTTAAAATACTTTTAATATTCTATAACATTTGTTTAACATATATTTCTATTTATTTATATTATAAATTATTATTCCTTACATAGTATACAATATGTCTTATACTGCATTTAGACTGAGGGAAAACTACCTAGTTTTCGGTTCTTGCTAGTTTTTAATTGTCAAAATGCGTATATAAAAAACAAGCAAAAACTAGTTTTATATGAATACTAGGTAGTTTTTGCTCAGACTAAATTTAGTATTAAATATATTCATGTTATGTTCCGTTTTAAGGTTATTTGGCAAATTGTTGTATAATTGTAACCCTTTGTAAAATTGTGAGCACTGATTTCCATTTCTTGATGCCTTTTGTAGTCTAAAATTTTCGTTATTTCTTAGTAGATACGGTTGAGCTTTTCTGTCGTATACTATTTGTTTTGTTAAATATTCTGGTGATTTTCCTGTTTTCATTTTTTGTATCAAGTTTATTGTATTTGTTGGGATAAACGAAGTTGTTCGAATTGATGGCAACCCTATTATTTCGGGTATCTCTTTTGACGTTCATCTTTTATTGCTAGTTTTTTTTTATTCTTTAATGTTGCACCTTTTTGGATTGACTTTGTAACTGATTTTTTATTTTAGTTTATTTTCTGTCGAATAAAGCATGCAAATTAAATTGATCTAAAGGAGTCCCAATTTATTTAATTATTCCAACAGTATTTAAGTATGAAGTTTATTGTATTTATAGCTACTGATATACGCTTTGCTAATAGGGTCACTCAACAAGCTTTGTTACATAGAGCGCATATTTATTATTGTTTGTTTTCCTAAATAATCAAATTCGAGGTCTAGACCAAGAAAATAAATAATAGAGGAAAAAAGGTCTAATAAAATACAAATTTTACTATTAATTTATTATGATAAAATAACTTATTAATCCTAGTATTTTGTTCGCACTTTTTGTTTTTCCAATTTCGATCAATCGACTAATCATAATAAATTATTCGTTATTCGTAATTTAACATTATAAATTATTCAAACAATTATTTAAGCAAAATTGTTCGATTAATCGAATAACGATTGATTGCATACCCTAGTTGCCACATTTCTTTACCTCCAATTTTGGTGGTAAGGTTGGTTTTTCATTCACGGCAGAGACGAAATTTCACACTATGGTAATTGTTAATAAAACTTAAAAATTTTGTTGGCGTATCCCCTTATTGTTAGTGCTTTACGCAATGCTCAATCAGTTCTCTCACCCTATGTTAACTGTTGAAAAATAACTAATAAGTGCATTAAAAATAACTAACGATATCTTAAAATTGACTGACAAATTTTTACAAAAAAAAAAAAAAATGAAACAATTGACAAAATAGGTAAAAACTACTGTTTTTTACAGTAAATTTTATGTTATTGTATAAAAGTATATTTTATTAAAAAACTATTTTTGATGATTTTTATATATTCATATATGATTTTTATACAATCATTTATGATTTTATACAATTATAACTTGTCGAATATTGTGAAATATATATTTTTTTATGATTATATCAAAAGATATTTAATTATATAAAATTATATTAACCAGATCCACCATTTTTCGGATCAAATAATATATTTTTTATATAATTATATTAACCTATACATGGTTTGATCCGAAAAATGGTGGATCTGGTTAATATAATTTTATATAATTAAAGATCTTTTGATATAATCATATAAAAATATATGTTTCAAAATATTTGACAAGTTATAATTGTATAAAATCATAAATGATTGTATAAAAATCATATATGAATATATAAAAATCATTTTTACTAGGGTAAACAAGAAGTTTTAAGAAATCAACAAAATTTTAAATTTTTTAAATAACTAACAAAAGTATCTGTTTACTGCAAAAAAACTGTTTTGGCAATTGTTCATTATGATATTAAAAATAACTGCTTTAAAAAACTGTTTCAAAATTACAATACTTTTAGTTAGGTTTCTTAACCCTTTGAGGACCATACATTTTCTGCCGATTTTGAAAATTTTGCGATTTTCATAATCTTTGACCTAATAATAGTTATGCCAAGAAAAAACGGTTCCGTAGAAGCCCTCCTTACATTTCGCTTGCCAAAAATATTTGCCATTTGACGACCCTGCCGTTCCGGACGAAGCGATTTTTATTATTATTTTATTTTCGTGATCTGGAACTAAATTATGTTACAAAAAATTGACCTCATAGACCCCTTGATTGCTCTTCATTTCGCTTGTCAAAGTTTGTGCTTTTTACCCCTTAAATGAAGAATTCTAAATAACCAACTTCGAGGGCTCGGAAGGGGAAAGCGGGACTAGGTAGGAATTTTCCGCCTACTACATTTTTGTTCCCCCATTTCTCCTTTACAAATCATTTTTGGAAATATTTAGTCTATCTTTTGCCTGGGCAATTACAAATGCGAAAAACCCTTGGGCAAGAATGCTTGCCAATCTATTGGTTGTTATCAGAGCTTTGAAGAATTAATTTCTTTTTGAATGAATTCACTACCAATCGAATTCAATTTTCTCTAGAATTGAATGAATTCCTTTTCTTAAGTAATTCACTGAATTCGTTCAACTGAACGCGATCATCAAACAACAAATTCAAAGAATTAATTCAATTGCAATAGTTCTTTTTATTAAATCAAATGAATTAATTCACCGGTGAACGCGTTCAATTTTATAAATCGAACGGAAAAAAGTGAATTAATTCCTTACTGAATTAATTCACTACTGAATTCGTTCAATTTCATTTTCGTTCAGTGAATTAAAAAAAATAAAATTACGTTCAGTGAATTAAAAAAAAATAAAATTACGTTCAGTGAATTAAAGAAATAAAATTGCGTTCAGTGAATTAAAAAAAAATAATAAGTTCACTGAATTGAAAAAAAAATGAAATAAGTTCACTGAATTGAAAAAAAAAAATAAAATAAGTTCACTGAATGAAAGCCTGTTTTTTGCCGTTCAGTAGAAGAAAACAATAATGTACAAATAAAATTTTTAAATAAGCAATTTTACAGCGTGTGCGTGTGTTCTAAACAAATTAGAAACCGAACGTAATTTTATTTTTTTTAAATTCACTGAACGAAAATGAAATTGAACGAATTCAGTAGTGAATTAATTCAGTAAGGAATTAATTCAGTAAGGAATAAATTCACTTTTTTTCCGTTCGATTTATAAAATTGAACGTGTTCACCAGTGAATTAATTCATTTGATTTAATAAAAATAACTATAGCAATTGAATTAATGCGAAACAAAATAAATCGAACGAAAGCAAATATGAATTAATTCCATTCAATATATGGTGCTTAGTGAATTAATTCATCGAATTTTTAATTCAGAATTGAAAAATTGAATTAAGGAATTAATTCTTCAAAACTCTGGTTGTTATTAATTTTTTAATAGACAAAAAACAACTGTAATTGCAAAAGTTATAATTGCTAATTTTTACTTTTTGCATCAGTTTTCTTTGGCGTTCTTCTAAAAAAGTTCTCATATTATTTTTTTTTTTCAAACCATCTCCATATTTTTTGTTTTTGTGCGAAATATTTGATAAAGAAACACACACACTTGAGAAAAGTGTCATCTATCATTTTATTTTTCAAAACGTTAACAGACTTTAGAATGCACTGGCGCTCCTGTCGTTCACTTTTAAAAACAGAAACATTAAACAATATGCAAATAAATTTTTCTAGATCAACATATCAATTCCTAAAACCATTCAAAAAACTAAATATCAGCAGAAAAAAAATAGTTCAAGAACAAGAACAATATAAGAATTCTAAGCTATCCTGCGGTCACGCACATCTTACCACTTCATTTTCATCTTACCATTTCGCAGTATTTTTTAAATTTCTCAGCTAATGTTTGGGTCACATGAAACATTTTTTAAACATGGATTTTAACAAAATTTCATTGATTTCGAAAGTCTATTTTTCTTTTCTTCCATATGAAATGCATTAAAGGATAATTTTGATTTTCATATATTTATCCCGGTTTTCAAAATATTTTCAATATTCAACAATATAAATAAATTGCTGGTTGTTTACTTGAATATTAGATAAAATATTATTATAATCTTAAGTCTAATAAGATGTCGATCCCCTTCTGGAGGCTATAACAGCTTCGATTCGGGATGGCAATGACTCAACAAGTTTTTGCAATTCACTGTTTGAAATCTCATTTCCCAGACATTTTCCAAAATTCTTTTTAGGTCTAGTTTACTCTGTGGCTTATGCTGAGCCACTTTACGTTTCATCACGTGCCATAAATTTTCGATAGGATTTAAATCCGGAGAGTTTCCAGGCCAACCCATGTACTGAATACCGAGGTCCTTGAATATTTTTTGCACCTGTAAAAAAGATTTAAAAGATTATTTCATAATTTTTATCTACAACATGCGAATATAATGATACCACATATATATAATCAAAACTTACCGATTTTGCACGGTAACATGGTGCGGAGTCATCCTGAAAGATAGCCTCACTAGAATACCCGTATTGCTCCTCCACAATAGTCACCACAAGTCCCGTTATAACTTCGCCATATTTTTCTCCGTTCATAATTCCATTCACAAACAACAAAGGACTCCGTACATAATAAGAAAAACATCCCCAGATCATTTGACTCTGAGGATGCTTGACCGTTTTAATTACACACGTGTCCTTAAATCTTTCTCCTGGGAAACGTCGCTCGTACGGAAGATTGTCGGCACAGTTCAAGTTAAACTTGCTCTCATCAGACCATATAACGTTTCGCCATTGGTCGAGAGTCCAATTGCGGTGCATTTTGGCCCACTACAACCATTTAGCTCTCATTTTTTGTGTCAGGAGGGGTTTTTTGATGGTCTACTGCCACAAAGTCCGAATTCCTGGAGTTGTCTGCGAACCGTTTCCACACTAATGCTAACTTGGTGGACTTTGTGACGTCGCAAATTACCACTCTAATTTGGCTACTTACATACGTACATTTTAGTGCAGTGGGAACACACTATACAGAGAAACAAGCCGACCAAAATAATCGGCGGCGGCGGCGCAAGCAAAAAATCGGCGGCGGCGGCGGCGATTGAGGTTGAGCCGGATAAAAATCGGCGGCGGCGGCGCAACCAAATAATCGGCGGCGGCGGCGGCTTGATCGGCTGAAAACAACATTTTGTAATGTGATTTGAAAACGTTTAAGTTTTTTTACGAAAGATAGCTATTTTACTATCACTCTATATGCCTTTACGTTTTTTGCCATTACTCTTACCTGACCATCTCTCAAAGATTTGTACGAATAATCTTCAAGGTTTACTATTTTTGAAAAGTTAAGCCCAAATTACTTGAACGTAAATGTAACGCGACGAATCAGCTGATTCAACCTGCTTAATGAGAAACACATAGTGCTGAGTACTAGACGTAAACGAGTCGTAACGTGCCGTTCATTTCTGTTGAAAACAGAATTTTTTCTCCGTTTTTACGTGAGAGAGCAAAACAGCTGTTTTTAGTTGCATATCAGTGATGGAATTTGTGGCACAATTGTACAATGTTTGGCACAATCAAAGTTTGATTGGTACACTGGCACAGTTTTGTTATTTCCAAATATTCTATAGAAATCCAGTTTATTAAAAAAAGAAATTAATTGGCAAAAACAATAAATTTTTTTTTTTAATTTTCATACAAAAACTTTTGCTTAAAACGAACACATAAAATATATTTGAAAAGTAAACAAATTAAGTAAATAAAAACTAATTTAATGATTGAATGAATCAAATGAGCTAAATCGACTACACATTATTTTCGATTTAAAATGAAATTGAATCCGATTTTCAGGGATAAAATACAATCCACAATGAATTTTTATGAAAGTTCTTGCTTGTTATTTTATTAAAAAGTGCAAGTTTTGGTACTATTTTTAAACTGGTTGGTACTATTCTGAAAATCAAATTTATCAATCCTTAATAGCACGTTACATATTTTGAGTAACTTAGCAAAAATAAATTACCACGTTACGACTCGTTTTCGTTACATTTACGATCTAGTAACGAGACCTTTATTCATCATCGCTCTTATATCTGAAACATTTTTATCATCATTATTGTCTACATCAAGTGCAGCAAACATGTTGTTGCTAGTAGGTACTTGGTATATCATCATTAGGGCAAGGAATTTCATGCACTTAAAAATGAAAAAAATGCGGTTAAAAAAGAAAAATATGCACTCACAATATAAGAAATATTCACTAAAAACTATAATTTTTGCAAAAATAATGCACTTTTAAACTTAAAAATATATTTAAGTTAGTTATTTTGCAAACAGACGCAGAACTCGAAGATTTCCCATAGGTCTATAAAGTTTTAAAAATGTTTATTTTGATTGAATCAAAATATGAAAACGTATCAATTATGCATTAAAAAGCACAAAATATGCATTTAAAGTCGAAATATGCAAAAACATGCATTTATGTCAAAATATGCAGCTACAAATCGATGCCAGTTTGTTCTAAATTTGATGAGTCGGATAAATGTTTAGTCCATATTAGTTTTGGACTATCGAGAAATAACATGCATTTGCATGGAATTCCTTGCCCTAATCATCATTGTTGGTAGACAATATCGCTTTCTTCAGTAGACTCGCTGCTACTATCCATTCTGCTGTAATGCGGCCTATAGACTACTCAAGTTTCTTGCACAATATTGAGTTTGTGCAGGTCAGTTGAAAAGTGTGTGGCCTGGTTTGTGTACTTGTACAAGTATATTTTTAGACTTGAGTAAAAATCAAAACGATTTTGATTTTTACGCAATATTTTAGAACTTGTACAAGTCATTTGCGCGGTGTATGCTGAAATTAGCACAGTTCAGCAGTAATTTTTGAAGAGTGAACATCATAAATACGGATAAAAAAATTAAAAATATGAATAAACGTAAAGTAAAAAATGTTAATATAAATTTATTGATATCAAAAACGAAATTCAGGTATTTTGGTGCACAAAGTGTACAATAAAGCTTTTAAAGGCTAATATTGCCTCATAGAAATAACAATCCGCTACATGTTTCTGCTGCTACGTGTGAATTAAAATGAATATTGCACAGTTTACTTGAATGGTGTGTAGCGAGTAAGGTGATTTGAACAAACTCGTTATTGTGCAAGTGACTTGCATAGTCTATTTGCCGCATAACAGCAGAGGATTAGTATAGCAGAATATTAATCCCTTTGTTTACTACTTAATAATAAGTAATAATTTGTTGTTGATTTCAATATAAAATGCAGTGTTGCCAACAAATTTTCAAAATAAATGGCTAGATCAGACCCAAAAATCGCTAGAAAATCTCTAGATTATAAACAGTGTAAATATTTAGCGATTTTATCGCTAGATTGTTGAAAAATGGTACTTAAAGCAGTTTTTACTCAAAAATATATATATAAAATCAATTTATATAAGATTTGTTGTTGGTTCACGTGTGATTTGTTTCATGTTCGCACAGATCCATGGCTAGTCAAGACTATATCTAACAAATGGTCCTAAATATTTAATATAACATACAAGTTTTATTTAATAAATTATAAACATACCCTTTTAGGGCTCCATATTAATCCCAACATTGGGAAAATGTAACCCCCTTGGAACTAAAAACAATTTTTGCCTCTTATAGAATTTTCAGACAATTAAAGCATACTGGGAATCAATTTTTTTTTTATTTATTCTTTTTAATTTTAACAAATTAAGGAATAAATAAAGACCATAGAAAAAATACATATCGATTGATTTAAGGAATTAAACTTGTTTGAAGACTTTTGAATGGAGACTTTGTTAGAAAGTTTGGGCAGGATGCACATATCTTGTAGGGACCCATTTGAATTAGATGCCCAATCAATAATGTCCTTAAATGATGAAATTATGTGATCAATTCGAACATTGGTTTGAGCATTTTATCCGTAAAAGTGTCCTTTTCTATATATTATAGAATTTTACAATATTTTTTATCTTTACTTTTTCATTTATTTGTTACAAAATGTTTAATTTATCCAAAATATTCAAGTGGACCATTTTTAAAAATGTATTTTAGAATTGAAAAAATATATATGGGTGATATCAAAAAATGTGATAAAAACCATGTAACCAGCTAATTTCAAATGCATGGATTACATTTGAGTTATATATTTCGATATATATCAGCGCATTGTCACCTGTTTTACAAAATTTATAACAATCTGACCAATTTTTGTTTAATACATAAAATTTGTAACCAATGTAAACTCCGTAACCAGTAACTCATAAGGTTTTTTAACTTTAATAGCTTATATTTTAATAACCAATGAAGCTAAACACTAACTGTAAGAATTTATATGAAGAGGAGAAGTAACGCTTTTAACAAAAATTAATACATTTTACAAACGTTTTCGTATATCTATGCTAACACGACTTCAACTCTGTAACGATTTTTCGTCATAATTTTTCATAAAAATGCATACACCAAATACATATATTGAGTTTTAAATGCAAAGTTAAGCAGCTAGGTTTTTTTATTAATTGATTTTTTACACATCTGCAAAGAGTTGCATTCTGAAGTATTATATTAACCCATTAAGAACTTTTTTTTAATTTTTTTCACAGTATAAATTTACATAAGCTTTTATAGCTTAAAAAAAATTATAATTAATAATAAAATATTTATAAAAATTTAATATTTAGAAGATTTTAACTGTTTTCTTTTCATATAAAAAAACTGTTTTTAGCTCTGGTTGTTCAAGTTTAATGAATTAGTAAATTCTTTTTAAAAAATATATTTATTTTTAAATTTTTTATATTTGAAAATTGATACTTCCAGCCGAAATGAGCCGAAAAAAATCGGCGGCGGCGGCTGAAGCAAAAATGACCGGCGGCGGCGGCTTAAACAGCTCACGGCGGCTGGCTTGTTTCTCTGACACTATATCAATAATATCTATTTGTACGCAGTGTGAATGCAATATGGGTACTGCCTATATTTGCCTATACGGGTTAGTATGTATGTTGTTTACATACTGCATACATGTTAGTTCGTGTGTATATCAAAGTACACACTATTGTTTATTATTTAATATATTTGTTTTTTGCATTGCTTTTTAGACTCATACAATTCTCAGTTGGTTGGTTTTTTAATACGAATAAGTAGTTTAAGTTGCTACACACAGGGGGGTGGTCAAAAGCTAACTGCCATAGCCCGATACTTTGCCAGTAACGAGCTAATTTTTGGAAAGACGATAGACTTCGGTTGGTTGTCTCATAAATAATTTTACAGCCTTCGCGGCCTGTTCTAATATCACAGCCTTCGCGGTCTGTTCTAATATCACAGCCTTCGCGATCTGTTCTAATATCACAGCCTTCGCGGTCTGTTCTAATATCAAAGCCTTCGCGGTCTGTTCTAATATCACAGCCTTCGCGGTCTGTTCTAATATCACGGCCTTCGCGGTCTGTTCTAATATCACAGCCTTCGCGGTCTGTTCTAATATCACAGCCTTCGCGGTCTGTTCTAATATCACAGCCTTCGCGGTCTGTTCTATTGATCACCACTGCCTAGGTGATCGGGATTATATGCGACTCCACCGCAGAGGAGGTCGCCAACCCGAGGATACCTATACCCGAGTCTGAAGACGACTACCTGCCGAGCACATAACCGAGTCGGAAGACGACTACCTGCCGAGCATAACCGAGTCGAACGACGACTACCTGCCGAGCATAACCGAGTCGGATTACGACTACCTGAACCTGAAGCCGAAGTTCGTATTGCCGACGGATAATTCTCCGAACCGAATAAACCCGAGTGAATCATCAAGGTGTTGCCATTTGTGAAATGTATTGTATTTGAATTTAATTAATTAATAAAGATAATATTATAAACATTGGAAAGGAAAAATCGATTGTGTTTTTACTTAAGGTTTACGGGTCCTCAAGTAGACCCTGGACGCGACTGGACTACCTCAGCCGACGACAAAACCCTGTTATAACTTTTTCGAGATCTCTTCTTATTTCGACGGCACTTTTAAAACAATTCTTCAGGCTCATTCGGTGTATAACAGTATCTGTTCGATCAGATGTCCTTCTCCTAGTTCTTTTCCTGCTGCTGCTCTCTAATCAGTAGGGCAAGGAATTTCATGCACTTAAAAATTAAAAATATGCGCCTAAAATATGCGGTTAAAAAAGAAAAATATGCACTAACAATATAAGAAATATGCACTAAAAACTATAATTTTTACAAAAATAATGCACTTTAAAGTTAGTTATTTTGCAAACAGACACAGAACTCGAAGTTTTCCCATAGGTCAATAAAGTTTTAAAAATGTTTATTTTGATTGAATCAAAATATGAAAACGTATCAATTTTTTATATTTTTTACACAATACAAAATGCGTCTGAAAATGAAAAATAAACACAAATATGCATTAAAAAGCACTAAATATGCATTAAAAAGCCACCAAATATGCATTTAAAGTCGAAATATGCAAAAACATGCATTTATGTCAAAATATGCAAAAATATGCAACTGCAAATCGATGCCAATTTGTTCTAAATTTGATGAGTCGGATAAATGTTTAGTCCATATTAGTTTTGGATTATCGAGGAATAACATGCATTTTCATGGATTTCCTTACCCTACTGATCAGTCATCCTGGTTCTTTTTTTCCGCAAATTTATCACGGTTGGATGACTATATCCTATCCGTCTTGCAATTTCGCGGCAAGGTACTCCTTCTTTCTCCAATGTAAAAATAATGACCTTTTAGTCTCAAGTCAACCGTTTATATTTTGGACTCATTTTTGAGGTCTATCTGTTTAATATGCCACTACTAATTTATAAATGAGTTTTTTTCACAATATTCCGTATTTACTTTTAGTTTGAAGTTTCTTGCACAGATAAATTGATATAATTGCGATACAGCAAAAAATACCGTTATAATTTGTATTTAAACAAGCGTTTGTCAAACAACATTCAGTGGTAAGATGTGCGTGACCGCAGGTGTATATTTGTTAGAGCTTTTTTGCTTATTTTATCTAATTTTGATTGTTTTGCTTATTTTGTAATTATTGACTTACTTTTGCTATTTTATTTGAAAATTAAGCTTATTTTAGCTTTTTTATGCGAAAATAGAGCATATTTTTGGTTTTTTTTTTCATAAAAACAGTAATTTTTTAAGTCAACATAATTTTTTTTATTTAAGATTTGTTTTTTTAAATTTATTAATTTAAAAATCTCTTTTGTTAAAATAAACTTTTTTTCAACCTGAATTCTAATAGCACAAATATGACAATGACGATTTCCTTAAGCAAGAATGAAATCCGGATAGGGTCATGCCTTCAACAGATTATTTTTCACAATTTGTTAAAGTTTTGGGATTTTAGCACATTTATTTCTTAAATTAAATTAATGTATTTCCCGATAAAAATAAATTTAAGAATGTCACAACTTTGTTTGATTCCTGAGGTTCCAAGCAATGTAGCATTGTATTAAAAAAATTAAATTTTATGAGGATTTTAATAAAGAAATAATGAAGTTTAAGGGCTTATTTTTGCATTTTAACTGCCCATTTTACCGTTTTCGAGCTTTTTTAAGAGCTTTAAACATTGCTTTTAGAGCTTTTTTGGTTGCCCTACTAATAACTTTAACTAAATAACTGATTGAACTGATTGATTGAAAACAACAGAGAAAATTAGTTTAAATGAATTAGAAAAGTTTTAGCAGACTTTTGTACTAACTTTTGAATATGAGTGTAGTAAATAATACAGCAAAATTTGTCACCCTAATATCAATATATTTAATTTATGACCTTAAAATCTGTACACCCTCGTTATAATATTTAATGAAATTAAAAGTGCATTTATTCTCTATACAATTCTATGTGCTAAGAACTAATACCTTGCCAACATTTTGGGTACTAAAGTCGCGTGTCACATAAACATCCTTCTTTATTTAGTCACTTTTAAAAAATTTCAAAAAAGTTCACTTTCTACACATTCTAGTAGCTACAATATATATAGAATTTGTTTAATTTTAAATTCATGTGTCAACATTTAACACATTTCTCTTAATTTTTGTTTAAAAACAAAATGTTCACCGTATACAAAACAAATTTTAATGGATATAAAACAGACCTCTTCACTTTTTGTGTGCTCTCTGTTAAATTTTATTCAAAAATAAAAATGACAAGTTTCGGGAGTGTAGGTTTTACTTAAAATAATAATTACAAATTTCCGTTTTTTGTTGTTTCACAACAAGTCTACACTTTTCATTAACTTAGCAGTTGCTGTTGTAGTTTTTTTTTTATTATATTTAAGAAACTTTGTAAAACAAAAACCGGAAAAATTTAGTTTATGTTCATGTGTTAATATTTTTCTGTGTCAATTTCACTTGTCATTAATTTACGAGGTGTTGACTAAACCCACTGCGGCTCCTCACATGGATGGCTAGACAGACGACTTAAGACAAAACCAAACACAAAAATAAAGTCAACGATTTAACTAATAAAACCGCAATATATTGATGGCGCTTGACGGTTTGAATAAGACATATTAAAAATATACTCAATATAACCGATTTTTAAACCACCTATTATGGCATTTATTTACAATTTTCTAAACAATAAATATTGTATGTATTTGTTAGGAACTTTAGCGGTTTATTTTTCATAACAATTTATTTTTATTTTCCGTATTTCATAGAAATAAAAAATCATTGCACGTTTTATATGAAATCATTTATTGTTGTTGTATTAACATTTACGCTTCATTGGCTAGTAATTTATTTTATTGTATATTTTTAATGTCAAGAATTTTAGCAAATATCTACAAATGATTTACATCCATGAGCAAGTGATTTTTCTATCTTCGAAAATAAAAACTCATATTAATTTGTAAATGTTAAAAGATTTTGTAGATTTTTCGATTTTTTAAATTTAGTGTAATAAAATAATTTTCAGAAAATTGTAATTAATAAAGTCCATGAAAGTAAAATAAGCGATTTTTAATTACAACAAAAATCTTCAATTACACAAATAAAGAAAAGTCTGTTAAAATATTTGCTAAATTTACTAAAGTTATTTTGTATAAAAGTAGCAAGAAAAAATACAAAATTTAAGCTATATTCCCAGGAATATAGCTCTATCTAATTCGATCCGCCATTTTTCGGATCAAATTAGATCTAAGTTTATCCACAAATATATAACTGGATCTAATTCGATCCGCCATTTTTCGGATCAAATTAGATCTAGGTTTATCCCCAAAGATATCATTGGACCTCCCAATTTTGAGATCTAATTGGATCAGCTAGATATTACAGCAGATCTTAAACAATATCAAATTGGATATGATTAGATATTGCGCGATATCAATTTTTTTACTCGGGCAGTTAAAAAACTTACTAAATATCATAATTTTGTTACAATGAAATTACCCGGTGAAAAATGTTCATATACGCTCAAACATGTTCATATATGGTTTATGTATGGACACATATGAACAAATATGGATTTTTTATGAACATATATGGATTTTATATGAACATATATGGAAGTATATGTGATTCCATATATGGAAAAAATTTTATATACAGACATATATGGAAGTATCTGTTATTTCATATATGGAAATGGCACTCATATATGAACAAATATGAAAGTATATGTATGTTATTCAATTTATGCAAAAGGGACTTGTATATGAACATATTTCGAAGAATACATTTTTCCATATATGTAAAAGGAACTCATATTTGGATAAATATGGAATTATATTTAATGCCATGAATAAAAAAAGGAACATATGTAGCGCCTAATTTGAATGTCATACATAAATTTATATCTATCGTACAACCTTATAATAAAGGACAGCAACGTTCGCATGTATTCGCATATATTTAATAAATGTATATGTTCATATATGTCCATATATGAACATATACTTAGGTGTTACCTCATTTTTCGGATCCATACATATATGGTTGAACCATAAATGTTCATATATGGACATTTTTCACCGGGTAGTATAAATAATTAGTTACAACTACTAAATTTCAGTAAATTGCTGTAAACTGTAATTTAAAATCAATCTGCTGAAATTAGCAAAAAATTGTATTAAAAAATAAAAAAACTGTAAAATCTAAAAAAAAAAAATTTTTCTTTCGATTGTAACAAGCGTATAATTACTTTATCGTACTTGAAATTTGGAGTCAAAATTGCAAACGGTTCTCCAGTTATTGTCGTTTTATGCATTGGAGAGCAATAAAATTTTCTGGGTGCTATTTCTAAACTAAGAATATATCAATAGTAACAAATATAAACTAAACGAGAATTGTAAAAAATAAAAAAAAAAATATTTTTAAATTAGTATATTTTTCTGTTAAATTTAGCACTCGGTTTTGAAAAATTAGTAAAATATTTTACTGAAATCAGCAGCGAAAATTAGTAAAAAAATTCGTATTTTGTAATAAGAGAATAGCAAAAATGATTACTAAAAATAAAAATTGTACTAATAATCAGTATAAAAATAGTATAGTACGATTGGAAACTGTTTACAAATTTTTTTACAAACTTTTTTATCTGAGTGTATGTAGATTTATGTATCCATGTATGGTCATGAATGCATGTTTATGAGCATGCACGCACATACATTTAACCTGTATGGATTCATATATGTCGATTTTTAGCTGGGTATAAATTTTTTTGTAAAAAAACTCAAGATTATAAAATAAAAAACTTAAAAAATTTTCATTTCTTATATAAAGTAATAAATACCGGTAAAATACCGGTAACTACCCATAAAAATACCGGTATCGGTAACGATAACGGTATTTGGAATTTTTTTTAGATATATTGGTAACCGTATTCAATTTGAAACGGTATTTTAGCGATAACGGTACTATAACGATAGCGGTAACCAACCTTGTTTAAAATATATTTTTACAAAACTATTTGTTCTTAAAACGGCTTCAGTATGACTAAAAATATTACTTTTTAAACCGATCCCCCAAAGGGATTAATGCTTCTTGATGGCTTCTTGGAACTAGTTCTGAGCGCGATATTTCCATTTAAAAATCACGGATATAAGAATAGGTTCTAGAACCGTTCCTTAGGACTAGTACCTGTTCCTTAAACCATTCCCTAGAACTAGTTCTAAGGGTGACAATTTCAAATAAAAATTATTGGTAACAATGCCAAAGTAGAACTAGTACCAGCTCTAAAGAACTAGTTGTAGAACTAGTTCCGGAACTGGTAATTGTTTTGCTGGGTTTTTTGCTCGTTTTAAATGACAACTTTTGTTGAAAAAAGTTTTATTTTTAAATTTTTCTCTAGATTTTTTTAAATGTGAATGCAGCGCCCTACTATTCACCGCTAGTTATTATTATTATTTTTTTTTGTTAAACAAATCATTTAAAACCTTTAATATTATTATTAAACCTATTTTTCCTAAAAAAAAAAGTCTGACAACTACCATATATGTAGCATTTTGAAGATACATTAATAATAAAATACCATGAGTTTTTTTGTAGAGAGAGTAAAAAAAAAACAAGTAAATCAAGTAAAACAACATAAAATGTACAGTTGAAGCTGTACACAACCAATAATATCTACCTACCGGCCTTATAGGAGTGGATGGATGGATATGTGCTCTTTAAATAATAAAAAATAAAAGAAAAAAAACATACAAACAAAGCAAAGCAAACAGCTTTTATCATTTATTACAGTTTTACCTTGTCTTTTTATGGTATTTTAATGTTAAGAATAAGATGAGTTGCAGTTTTAGTGCTATATACTCAACAGCTTCAGTAGAATAATTTATTAATCGTCATTTTTAATTCCTAAAGAGAATACTCTTAATAAATAAGACAACAAGATAATTAATTTAAAAAAATATATATTAGACATTGTCTAATGATCCCCATACTTATCAATATTTTTGTAAACTGACCGATTAGGCCACTCAGTTGATGGGCGTTCTTGATGATTTATGTTAAAAACACTTTTTCATTGACCAGAGAATATTCACAAATCTAACTAGGGTCGTTTGATGGGATTATACCCATTACGTGACACGAAATTTGCGTTATTCGTGTGTGAGCGTGAGTTAAAAAATTTTTCGTGCGTGAGTAAATTTTTGTGCGTGAGTTTGCGTGATTATGGTGCCTATTCCTACGAAAAGTCTGTGACTCTTAGTTATGACTGTATTCCCCATGTATTTGTTGTTGCAAAGTCATAATGAATTAAATTATATTCAAATTTTTGTTTCAAAACTTCAACAATATTAAGACATGTTATCGATGCAATCATAACATTGACAAATAAAATTTGAATTTTTTGAATTTTATTGTTGTTTTCTATGAAAAGTTAAGAAAGACGATCACAATGAGTCACAAGTAGGAATAGGCACCTATATTAAACCAGATTGCAATATTTTACAATTTTGCAAAAGTTCCAGAGATCTTCCCCTAAAAAAATAATGTGTATTCCAGTCTGGTCAGCTACTAGCGAACGGGTATTTTCTACTTCTGGCAGAAATCTTGAGGAAAGAAATCGACTTCTTTAAATAAACGTTGACAAAATTTTGTTTCATCATAAAAATTTGGAATAACATTTAAAGATTTGCAGTAATTTTTTTTTAAATTATTTTAAAATTTTATGAAACTATTGGTGTATAGCTTAAAGATGCGGGATTTTTGGCAAATTTTGGACATTATTGTCAAACCATGGTACAATATAAATGCATTCAAAGTATTAGCAATCGTTAGCTATGACCTTTTCCCACCCTGTTTTGAAGTGAAGCGTATTCTAGTGAGAGCGTTCTGCATCGATCAAAACATCTGGTAGTCGGAAGGGGCAAGGTCTGGACTATAAGGCGGGTGAGGCCAAACTTCCCAACCAATATTTTCTAAATAGTTTTTAACCGGTCTTGCAACATGTGGCTGAGCGTTGTCATGATGGAATATTACGGCTTCATATCTGAACGCATATTCCATTCATTTTTCGGCAATGCCGTCTTCACACGAATCAATTGTGTTCGGCACAGGTCCCCTATGACCTTCTGGTCCCACCTAGTACAGAGCATTACCTTGGCGCCATGGATATTCGGCTTTGGCGTTGCGCTTCGGGTTGTAGTAATGGATGCTTTGTTATAACAACAGTAATTGATGGATTTTCATAGAGCCTGATTACATTAAATTCCAATTTTTCTTCTAAAAACCTTTTTACTTATTGTTTTCAAATTTTTGTTAGTATGATGTTATTTGTGTTAGTAAAAATATAATTTTTTAGCGCATGCCTTTCGACGCAGTACTACTCGTATATTCTTATTACTTTATATGAATTTTGTTTTACGTTAATCCTTTGCGAGCCACATTCAAGTGTGCTTGCCCCTGGGTGTTTGGCACTTATAAATGTCCAGACAAAAGATAGATTAAATATGACCAAAGGTTATTTGGAGAGAAGGGTTGGGGAAACAAAAATGTAGTAGGCATTAAATCCCTACAGTTGCCACGGAAAGCCCTCAAAGTTGGTTAAAAAGAATTCTTTATTTAAAAAAGTACAATATTTGACAAGCGAAATGAAGGGCTAAGAAGGTGTCCGTGGGGCCATTTTTTTTTGCATTCTATTCTTTAATTATTGGCGCTGTTCTAAGTTCCGAATCCAATAAAAAAATTCTAAAGTGAAACATTCCGAATTTTTTTGCTGTTCTGTGATCCACATTCGAATTATTTTTTCGTTTTATTTCGTGTAGAAAAAGCTTGGTGAAAGTAAAACGAATACATACATTTTTTGCAACATTAATATATAAAAATTTATCCAAAAAATTGTTTAAAAATTCTAAAATTGGTTTGAAACAGCAAATTTCCGAAATTTTTAATTCCGTGTGATTTTACAAATCCACTCTAATTAAAAAGTTTCGGAACTCAGAACAGGGGTGAATATTTTTATTGGCATAACTACACTCATAGAGATAAATCTGTAAATATATTTTCCATTAACAAAAATTTAACTCAAATATAACTAAAATTCTGTATATTTAACAGTTTTGATTTTGCTGTTCTTATTTTACTAGTATTTACCAAAAGAATCTGCTAATTCCAGCAGTTTTTTCTGCAGCATAATTTTTAACTAATTTTTTGTAACTTTTTCTGATATTTTTACAGAATTATCTCTATGATTGTAGTTATGTCAAGAAAACTACCTCAGAACCTCTTATTTCGCTTGACAATAAAAATCGCTTCGGCAGGAAATTTATGGTCTTCAAAGCGTTAATATTAAGTACCAAACAGAAAACCATTCCACCCTCTAGTCAGCCCAGTTTTCTAGACATTAAAATCTGTCTATAGATTTAATAAAAAATAATAATAATAGAAACATTTTCGTATTTCCATTATTTAAGCCCTTGTTATACTATCACATTTTGTATTAGTATCAATGTTTCCTTTTTTTTGTACATTCACAATAAAAATACACAGAAAAAAATCGCTACCAAGTAGTTAGTAAATAATAATAATAATAATAAAGTTTTTTCGCATAAATTATGCAAATCTAACTATAGTAAAATTTTATTTAGTTCCGCTTAGTGTTTGAATTAATGCGAACAAAAACTTTATTAGTTGTTATGCTACAAATTACCTGGCAACGATTTTTTCTGTGTATTTATATTGTGAATGTTTAAAACAAAATGCAACATTGATACTAATACAAAATGTGATAGTATAAAAAGGTCTTTACAAAGCACGAGTGCTTACATTATTACTACATTAAGAGTGTTTGCGTACCCGAAAATTTGTACAAATTCGTACAAATTTGTACAAGTTTTTACTGGAAGGTGTTTGTTTACACAATTACTCAGTAAGGAGAGAGGAAAAATAGAGGGTAAAGTGACAGTTCAATACCAGAGAACTTACAAGTTTTTACTGGATGAATTTTTGCTAGTAAGAATTTGTAAGAAAAAAAACATATGATTTAAAACTTATGATTGAAGAAACAAAACATTTGTCTAAATAATTTTGAAATAATTTTTTGTAAAAATAAAAAATATTTAAATATAAGCTTATTTACGATGGAAGGAGTAAGTAAGTGATAATTTTATTAGGTTTTATTTATTAATCCAATAATTTGAATAGGTTTATTTCGCAATCAGCTATTTTAATAACTGTTGCCAATTTAGCTATTTTCTCGGCAAATCTAGCGATACTTCAACTCGTTTATCGGGATAAAATATAATTTAGCTATTAGCGGGAAAACTAGCGATTTTTTTTTTTAAGACAGTTTTCACATTTTCTTAGCATTTTTTTACAAAAAAGTTCGAAAAATTTGGCGATGTATCAATAATTTTTTAAGAAAGTTTTAAGAAGTTTGAAAATCATACACTCAGATAAAAAAGTTTGTAAAAAAATTTATAAACGGTTTCCAATCGCACTATACTATTTTTATACTGATTATTAGTACAATTTTTATTTTTATTAATCATTTTTGCTATTCTCTTATTACAAATTACGGATTTTTTTACTAATTTTCGCTGCTGATTTCAGCAATACATTTTACCAATTTTTCAAAACCGAGTGCTAAATTTAGCAGAAAAATATACTAATTTAAAAATATTTTTTTATTTATTTTTTACAATTCTTGTTTAGTTTATATTTGTTACTATTGATATATTCTTAGTTTAGAAATAACACCCAGACAATTTTATTGCATCTCCAATGTATAGAACGGCAATAACTGGAGAACCGTTTGCAATTTTGACTCCAAATTTCAAGTACGATGAAATAATTATACGGTTGTTACAATCGAAAGAAATTTTTTTTTAGATCTTACAGTTTTTTTATTTTTTAGTACAATTTTTTGCTAATTTCAGCAGATTGACTTTAAAGTACAGTTTACAGCAATTTACTGAAATTTAGTAGCTGCAACTAATTATTTATACTAATTTCATTGTACTAAAATTATGATATTTAGTAAATTTTTTAACTGATATTAGCAAATCGATTTTGAATTGCATTTTACATAAATTTTACTAAAATCTAGTAGCGGCTACTAATTTTTTATAGTAATTTTATTGTACTACAGATCAGCAGACATGTGTTGCTAAAATTAGCAAAAAATACCGCTGGCCTCAAAACAGTTAAATTTCCCGTAATAACAGGAAAATTTTCAGTAGCCAATACAGACTTTTTTGGTTGAGTGTAGCTATTTTTGTGAAATTTTTCAACAGAACTTAAAAAGTTCGTGCAATTTAGGGATTTATCGCTATTTAATTTTTTTATAATTTAGATATTTTCTAGTGATTTTTTTAGTTTGATTTAGCGATATTTTTAGGGAAGAAGTTGGCAGCAGTATTTTACTAATTCTTACAATTTTTCTGTTTGCGTACATTTTTAGATATTTTTCTTTTTGAGAGTAAATTTTGCCTTACTCTCTGTAAATTTGTTACTGAGTAATTTTTACTGGACTTTACTGGAAAAGTACCCAAACACACCTATTATTTGCATATTTAAATAAAAAGAAATAAAACTTGAACGGAAATTTTGTATTACATATTTTTATTGCACTTGTCTAAAATGTTTTCACAATTGCCGGTTGGCAATTGTTTGTTAGTGTTCATTATAATTTCAGTTTTCACTTGTTTAAATTAAAAATACAACATGTTGAAATCAAAATTAGCTAGATAGTTTTTATTATTGACATATGATTGCAAAACAAAAAATGTTTTATTACTGAAACATAAAATAAGCTGCTTGTACGGGCTTTTTTTTAGAGAAAATAACAGAAAAATTAGTTCAATTTAATCAGAACGCGTTTAACAGACTTTTGTACCAACTTTTTTTTATGAGTGTATATTTTCATTGAATTAATGGAATTTTTCATAAAATATTAAAAAAATTTCATTTTATTTTATTGTAGATTTTTAGTTGATCTGAAGATTGTTACAATGAGTGTTATTTTTGTTCGGTTTAAGATCAAATATTACAAATTCTAAATAGAATTTACAATTTCATTTTACAACCAATAGAGAAAAAACTTATGAAAAAAACTTTGGACAAGGCACAGTCCAAATTGTTAAGTAATAACATGTTAGTCATTTATACGGCGTGTTGGGTTAGGATGTTATACACAAAAAACAAACAACCGTGTAAAAGTTTCTTTGCTTTAGTTCTAATTTCTATAAATAGAATTAAAAAGCTTGAATGTTAAAAAAGCACGAATCATTGCTTTGCCCATTGAAGTAGCTTCAATAAATAAGCACAACTACAACATAGAGAAAAATAATAGCTTTGTTAAAGACATGTGGTTTTCGTTAGATATAATAATATGAAATGGATAAGTAAAAAATGTTTGAATTTATTTCTCAAAATGCTTTTCTTTGAAATTTAACATATACAGTGCACAAAGAAAAAAGTTGGACACATTATATATTAAAATGAAACGAACTGTAATCAATATAAAAGACAAAACGAAAAAAGGTATTAAAAAGCATAAAATTACTTTTAATTTTACCCAGGGGTATGGCATCACAAAAAAAAAATAAGTTATAAAAACATCGTTTTCACTAGATGGCACTTTATTAAAAAAAACTAACAATTTTCTTTTTTATTTAAATTTAAATAAAAACAAACAACAAAGCAAAGAAACAAACGGATATCTCAAATTTCATTATTTGAATGTTGTTTTTTTTCCCTTATTTTGAACAGTTTTCAGCAGTTTTTGAGATTTTAAATATAGACTCAACTGATACTAATTTTAGCGCCCTCTACCGGTAAGTAGTGTAAGTTTTGATTTTTTATCTCTATAATTAATAGCCTCTGATTTTACGTACAATGTGCTTATGTTGTTTTAAAAAGAAATTCAAATAACATGGTTGTTATTTGAATTTCACTTTGAAAATTCAAAGTGTCCAACTTTTTTCTTTGTACACTGTATATACAAAAAACTAAAATCTACATTATATCCTAGAAAGGACCCCATAAAGACAATCTGATGAGAGTGATGTGGTGTGACTTGAAAATGCATTAATTGTCAACCATTGGTTCTAGGAAAGTTTTTTCTCTATTGGTTGTAAAATAAAATTGTAAATTATATTTAGAATTTGTAATATTTGATCTTAAACCGAACAAAAATAACACTCATTGTAATTTCATTTTATTTATTAAAAGTTTCATACACTCAATGAAAAAGTTTCATTAAAACTAGATTCATAAAATATATAAATCTTTTTCATCAAATTTAAAAAAAAATTTCATTAATTTTGTGAAGAAAACTTCATTAGTTTACTGGAAATTTTCATTAAAAGTCGTCCAGCAAAATACGTAAGTCATGCCGTTGTGAGCTTTTTAAGCCGTCGCCGATTTTTTCTGCTCATTTCGAATTTTTATTCAGCGTAAAAATTTTTTCAATTTAATGAGTTTGAATTAAACTTTTTATTGAAATGTAGGCTTACAGTTGATTTTGTAAATTCAAATATATTTTTTACTTGGTCCTGCTAACTTATCTTAAAATAAACTGAATTTAGTGCTTAACCATGGTTATGAATGTCAAATTTATATAAAAGTATCTGTGGTTATCGTTTAAACATGCCCAGGTAGAAAAATACAAACGGCACAATGTTGGCCCGGTATTGGAGGCGGTAGTGCATGTACTGGCAATGCGTCGGATTTTTAACTTTCACTGTACTGCCATGTTGTCGAAATGATAACACCAATAAACGCTTGGCCGTAGTTATTTCCCAACGTTGGCGCAGGCTTGGGATTTTATTTTTTTGGTATTATTCCAGTACATTTAATAACAAATTTAGTAGTTTGCTAGAACTTTACTGTCCTTTTAGTGTACATCACAGTTTTTTTTTATTTTTATTTTTTTTTGGGCAATGTCTTGATACTTGATGGAATTTCTTCAAATGTATTCTTTCGAAACTTCACAAGAAAAGAATGGCGATGTCTTTCTTACATAAATAATTGTGTAATAGATGTAAAAATACGTAAAATTTATAAAATTGTTAATTTTAATATATTAAAAAAAGCTCGTTAATTTTCAAAAAACAGTACTGGCAAAGCACGTTTTAAGTAGTACCGGCATTTCGTAAAAACAGTGCTCTCCCAGTACAACTTTTGTTGTAACGTCGGCATTTTCTACCTGGGTGGTTGGTTATGTTGGAAATAAGTTACTCGCCCCTGATTATTAAATTTTTTCAAATTAATAAAAAAAAAACACCCAATAAATCATTCTTAAAGTATCGGAGCTGGTTCTATTCAATTCTGATCATCAGCTTACGAATCACAGATCTATTGAACGACAACGAACCGTTATTTTAAATGCATCTTCTAATTTTTTGTAACCTACAACATAAATCCATGTTGATAGTAAACAATTAGGCATATTATAAAGCCCCGTTTTGATTATCACACAAGTGTGTTATACATGTCAGAAATGTGTTGTATAACAAAAATGTATAATAGTGTGAACACTGTTCGTTACACACATGTCAAAATGGGTGCACACATTTTAAAATACGGTCACACTTTTTTGACAAGATTTATTTTTTGAAATATTTCATAAAGTGACCACTTGTCTCAACACAAGTGTTGTGTTATTCACAACTAATGTTAAACAAAGATTAAAAACAACTAGTGGTGAAAAAAAGTAATAATAGAAGAAAAAATAACAGTTTTAATTTATTTGTTGTGTGTGTCGATAACAGTCTGAACACTGAAAAGATTTTCTTTTATACTTTTTTGACAACCACAAAATTTCAGCATACTTTTTGTCATACTTGTGTGAAGAAAAGTATAAGCACTTGTGTGATAATGTGAACGGGGCTTAATCGATATTGTGCCATCGATTTTTCGATAGCTTTTGGCATGAGGAAAAAAAGTTCCACCACAACATATCAAAAAAATCATTTTCGAGGCGCCGAAATTTCGTGACTTTTTCTCAACTTTTATTTTTAAGGTTTTTTTAGTAGGTAATAAATAAATCGGCTGATTTAATTTTTTTTTTTTTAAATATTACCTTTCCAAGGTGAAATTGTACACTTAAAATAAAACGTCAGTAGAAAAATCTGTCAAACCGGTCTCAAATCGATTGGACTAATTTTTAACAAATTTTTAGTTGAAATATTGATTTAAGCAAAGATTTTAGTTATCTTCATTCAACACAAATAATTTTGAGTGTTAATTTTCAAAATTATTTAAAACTAATTTTTAAGAACCCATTCGTTAAATTATACAAAATTAATTGTTAAAATATAATATTTTCATATTACTGTTATTACCCGGTAGATGAGGCCACCAATGTATCCGAAGTTTTTAAAATGGCGCTATTTCTCTCCCTCCCGATTTTTTAAAATGGCCCATATCTCGAAAACTAAGTGAGTTGGAGCAATTGATGAAAATTTCGAATACCCCTAACCGTACAATACCCCAGCGAAAGGGGTCATCTCTATCAAAAAATGGACCTTGGCGGGGCCCTCGATCCTCGGAAATTTTCAATAAAAATTGTCCACTTCATAAACTGGCCTATATCTCGAAAACTAAGCGAGATAGAGCAAAACGGACAAAATGTTTGCTCCCTTGGAGTGCCCTTAATGTCGTGTCTTAAATTCGTGGCCACCACTATACATACTTAATGCGGTCATCGGTAAGGGCAACGCTATTTCAGATTATTTCGGTAACGGTATTTTAAGGGTATCGATATTTCATTTATTTCGGTATCGGTATTTTAAGATAACGGTATATCAGTTATTTCGGTAAAGGTATTTTAAGTATAGCGGTATTTCGGCTATTTCAGTAACGGTATTTTAGGGGTAACGGTAGTCAGTTGAAAAGGTTTTGAATCGATAACGGTATTTTAGCGGTATTGCCTTCCAACCCTGGTAGCAAAGCGTTTGAATTTGAACAATATATACTGAAGTTAAGGTACGTTTTCGCTTAATGTCGCATTTTCCGAAAATTGAAAATCGTTAAATCTTCTTAATTAGCAGCACAAAAAATGTAGTTTTTGGATTGCAGTTATATCTTGGTGCAAGGAGTAATTTTTCATTCAAGTGCGTTAGAGGGTTAAAGTAAAAATACATGTCTTTGGTAATTTCTTAACAAAACTAACATAGCAAAACCTCACTTAAATTTGTTTAGCGGAACCAAAACATTATTTTTTTTTGTTCATAAGGCCGCTGTGTTTCGTAGTAATAGACAAATATTTTGAGGAAGCATATTATTAATGAGTTTTTATGATTGACTAATGAAACTATTCATTAAATTAAATCAGTTATAAAATTTTATAAAAAAGTTGATTTGATTTATTAATAAAAGTTTTACACACATCCAAATAAAAAAAGTTTCATTATAAAACTAAGCAGTGAGATCGAAAAAAAACCGACAAACATAAAGTTAGGTAAAAATTCAGGGGTTTAATTTAAACTTTTGTAAATAAGTTATAAATTGTTTGTATTTTATGTAAATTTATTAAACATTAACGTTTTTTAATATAACTAGCCATTAATGAATTTATCCACTTTTTCTGGAATTATTCTTACTAAAGATTTTACTGTTTCCTCTGCCACTTTTTTCTGTTAACATTCTTTAATACACTAATAGCAAAAAGTCCGTTAAAAATGTTGTTAAAACTACTAAAAATTAGTTAAAAATGATGCTGCAGAAAAAAACGGCTAAATCAGCAGATTATTTTTGCTATATATTAGTAATATAGGAACAGAAAAAATAAAACTGTTAAATATACAGAATTTTAGTTATATTTGAGCTAAATTTTTGTAAATTGAGAATAGCAAATTAACCTGCTAAAATCAGCAAAAAATTTTGCTAAATAATTAGTAGCCTAAAATAGCAAAAAATTTTAAATTTTCTAAGTTTTTTTTCCGATTTTTTTAAATGCAATCAAAAATCGAGCCTTTTGAAAACAGCAGTTTACAATTTTTTAGCAAATATTTCTGCTGATTTTAGCAGAATAGACTGCTATTTGCATTCAACTAAATTTAGCTTAAAAATGGCAAAAATTTTGTAGATTTAACAGCTTATTTTTGCTATTTTAGTCTACAAATATTTAGCAAAATTTTCTGCAGATTTTACAGTACAATTTGCTATTTTCAATTAACTAAAAGTTAGCCTAAATATACCTAAAATTCTGTAAATTTAATAGTTTTAATTTTGCTGTTCTTATTTTACTAGTACATATTTAGAAAAAAAATCTGATAATTTTAGAAGTTTTTTCTGCAGCATTATTTGTAACTAATTTATAGCAACGTTTTCTTCTATTTATACAGATTTATTTCTATGAGTGTACTGAAAATTTTCTAAAAATTGTTGTTTTAGATGTTTTGAATTGTTTTGGGCAATAATCGGTAATCGGCCAAATTGCAGCCGATTACCGTGTATACCTACTGCTTTCTGGGCCTACTAAAAATAATCGGCTTAGGCCAATTAATGTGAATTTGGGCGATGTTCGGCATCGGCCCAAAAAAGTGCACTTGCAATAATTGTCAAAATTTTACTCGATACACTTAGTAATAATTTTCTTTTCTTAATTTGCGTTTGAAATAAGTAAATTTTTTTCTAATTGTACCAATATGGGACATGGAAAACATTGTAATCCAGAAGAAGGAAGACTTATATCTCAATTCCACAACGAGATGAAATCTCCAACTGAAATTGCTAAAATACTAAAGTGTTCGCGAAATATGGTATACAATGCTATTCGTCTATGTGCTGCCGACAAGAAATATCATACGCAAAATAAAGAACGTAAGGCAATCCGTCGTAAAACTACAACTTATATGGACAGGACTATAGTACGGAAAAGCAAACTCAACCCTTTTGTGTCCTCCCGTCAAATAAATAATGAAATCAGGGAAAAATTCAACGTTCAAGTGTCAGACAGGTTAGTAAGAAGAAGACTGAATGAACCAAACTTATTTGGACGAATAAGTAGAAAGAAGCCTCTTCTTTCAAGAAAAATATTAAGAAACGTATTGATTTTGCCAAAACCCACAAAGGAAATGAGTTTTCCTTTTGGAAAAATGTGCTTTGGAGCGATGAAACGAAGGTAAATCGTGTCGGACCAGATGTTAGAACATTTGTACACCGCCAAAAAAACCAGGCTTTAAACATTAAGTACACTCAGAAGACCTTGAAACAAGGTGGGGGTAATATTATTGTATGGGGGGCTTTTTCCTGGCGTGGTGTTGGGCCTATCATAAAAGTAGAGGACAAAATGGACAGGTTTCAATATTTGAGCATTCTTAAGAATGTTATGGAGCCATTTGCCTATGAAAATATGCCAGTTAAGTGGGCATTTATGGAAGACAATGATCCGAAGCATTCGTCGAACATAGTGAAGGATTGGTTTTTACAAGAACAAATTAAGGTTTTGGACTGGCCAGCCCAAAGTCCGGACCTTAATCCAATAGAAAATCTATGGAGTGATGTAAAAACAAAAGTTTCGCAAAACAATTACAAAAATTCCACCGAACTTTGGGCTGGTATTTAGGAAGTCTGGTATTCTATACCAAAAGAAAGATGCCAGAGATTAGTTGAGAGTATGCAAAGAAGATGCGAAGCGGTTATTGATAATAATGGATAAAATTTTTTTATGGGCTTCGACAAATGGGCTCTGCCTTAATCCGCGGAAATCTAAATGTATAGTAATTCACAGGCAACGAAGCGTGCCAGTAATTGAACATGATATTGTGATAAATGGAGGTTTAATTGAGTTCGCTGAAGCAGCTAAAAACATTGGCATCGTTCTCAACAAACATTTAACTTGGACAGACCATATCAATTCACTTGTTGGTCAAACTTACGCCAAGTTAAGGTCTCTTTGGTCAACACAATTTTTTACTCCTTTAAAAGTAAGAATTCTACTTGCTAAAACATACCTATTCCCCGGTTTAATCTATGGTTGTGAGCTTTTTGGGAATTGTGACACGACTTGCAAACGCAAATTAACCATTTTGTACAAGAATATTGTTAGATATGTTTATGGACTAACGAGATTTGAGCGAATTTCATCATTTGCCATAAAACTCTATGGAGTATCTTTTGAAAGTCTTCTAAAAATTCGAGTACTTTTGTTTTATCACAAAATCATTTATACAAAAAATCCTTTATATCTTTTTGAAATTATTCAATTTGATTATCCCCAAGGGGTAGAAAGACTATTATACCTGCACATAGTTATCATGTGTCTGAATGGCACTTCTTCATAAATGCCGCACGTCTTTGGAGATATCTTCCATCCAATCAACAACTCAACAGCAACGCAAGCGACTTCAAACAATTTCTATTTGAATTTTTTAAACAGAATTAATTTTGTTTTCTACAATATTGACAATTTGTTAGTCTAATTAATATATTTATTTTTGCAACTATTTGTGATTTTTTAGATAGTTTACGTTTCTAAAGCATATTTAGTGTAATTTTAAGTTTTTCTTTAAATATTTTGCAATATCTGTTTTTCACAAACTGCTTTCCTGTACTTTAATTATAAGATTTAATCTTGTTGTACAGGATATGAGAACATAACTAAATAAATAAATAAATACAGCACAAAATATTAGTGTAATATTAACGCTAAAAAAATAATTGCTTTAAAAACCCAAAAATGTACGGTTTTTTGTAAAAATATAAAATGTGTCCTATTTAGAAGTCCAGGTATTTTTATTAGTTTATACATATTTACCAATATATATAAAATAGTTGAAGGATTTTTATTTAAATAAAGAATGAATTACAATCATCAATAATAACACTTCCCGTATATGAAATAAAAAATTTTATTTTTGTTTTATTTTTTTACAAATAAATAATTATGTTTTTTAACACATAAAAGTGTCCTATTTCCATGTCCATAGCTGTATATCCGTTAACTCAGAAAAAAACTCAAAGTGCACAAAAACGAGTTAGAAACGAAAACTAGCACATTACTTTATAATTTGTGTATACTTTAAATGTCTGTGAAGATAAATGTAAATTTAACTAGCAAAGACACAAACCGATTTCGTTAACAGAGCTATGTTATGAGTCAACAGAGCTCTGTTAACTACTTAACAGTAACATGTTAAAATTTTTGGAATGAAGGGTTATGAATTTCAAGCATTATGGGCGATAGGGGCGTGGTCCGACTGACGGAATGAACACAATCTGTGAAGCAGGGTGTATATAACTTTCATCATTTTTTTTTTTGAAAACGCACGTAAGGAATACGTGTAAATAAAGTTTTAAATTCAGTAATTTTAGGCCAAACTGCGGGAAATGTTTGGAGCCACAACGGACAACTGGGAACAGGTTCCTCAATGGTGTATATACTGAAGGTAATACAAGTGATGTATGTTTCAGCCTTGCTATTGAAATCTTCCCCGTCAATTTAGAAAGTTCTAAAAAATGATGCTAAAATTTTCATATTCTATGTTAAATATTTGGATGAAACTGGTGGCCAGTATGGAAAATTGGACAGAGGTTCCTGGATGAAAATCATTTTACAGACTATATTATGGCTGAACTTTCCAATTCTAGTCCTGAAATTTTCCAGGTCAATTTAGAATTGGGAGCAATCTAACATTAAAATAATGTCCTTTTAAGTGAAATTTCATGGGTGAACCTGGTGGTCACTATGGAAAATTGGACAGAGGTTCCTGGACGAAAACAATATCGTAGGCTATTTAAGAGGTCTAGTTTCCAGCCAATGTTTTGGAATTGTGCTGCTCAATTTAGAAACTTGTTAAAAAGGACCCTAAAATTTTTAGAACCTATGTTAAGTATTTGGATGAAACTGGTGGCCAGTATGGAAAATTGGACAGAGGTTCCTGGATGAAAATCATTTTACAGACTATATTATGGCTGAACTTTCCAATTCTAGTCCTGAAATTTTCCAGGTCAATTTAGAATTGGGAGCAATCTAACATTAAAATAATGTCCTTTTAAGTGAAATTTCATGGATGAACCTGGTGGTCACTATGGAAAATTGGACAGAGGTTCCTGGACGAAAACAATATCGTAGGCTATTTAAGAGGTCTAGTTTCCAGCCAATGTTTTGGAATTGTGCTGCTCAATTCAGAAACTTGTTAAAAAGGACCCTAAAATTTTTAGAACCTATGTTAAGTATTTGGATGAAACTGGTGGCCAGTATGGAAAATTGGACAGAGGTTCCTGGATGAAAATCATTTTACAGACTATATTATGGCTGAACTTTCCAATTCTAGTCCTGAAATTTTCCAGGTCAATTTAGAATTGGGAGCAATCTAACATTAAAATAATGTCCTTTTAAGTGAAATTTCATGGGTGAACCTGGTGGTCACTATGGAAAATTGGACAGAGGTTCCTGGACGAAAACAATATCGTAGGCTATTTAAGAGGTCTAGTTTCCAGCCAATGTTTTGGAATTGTGCTGCTCAATTTAGAAACTTGTTTAAAAGGACCCTAAAATTTTTAGAACCTATGTTAAGTATTTGGATGAAACTGGTGGCCAGTATGGAAAATTGGACAGAGGTTCCTGGATGAAAATAATTTTACAGACTATATTATGGCTGAACTTTCCAATTCTAGTCCTGAAATTTTCCAGGTCAATTTAGAATTGGGAGCAATCTAACCTTAAAATAATGTCCTTTTAAGTGAAATTTCATTGGTGAACATGGTGGTCACTATGAAAAATCGGACAGAGGTTCCTAGACGAAAATTGTGTCATAGCTAGCATAAAGGATATATACTCCGGTCGTGGTGGTAAAATCTTCATGGTCCACTTAGAAATGCATCAATTTACAACTTTAAAAAGTTTAAATTTATGTTAAGCAATATAATTAAAATGGCCATCCAAAACTGTTAACTGAGCTATGTTAAGCATTTAACAGCGCAATATAAATAAAAATAATGCCAACCAATACTGTTAACTCAGTTATGCTAAGTAGTGGGAAATATCTGAAGCTACATCGGGCAACTGGAAACAGGTTCCTCAATGATGTATATACTGATGGTAATATAAGTGATGTACGTTCCAGCCTTGCTATTGAAATCTTCCCCGTCAATTTAGAAAGTTCTAAAAAATTACGCTAAAATTTTCATATTCTATGTTAAATATTTGGATGAAACTGGTGGCCAGTATGGAAAATTGGACAGAGGTTCCTGGATGAAAATCATTTTACAGACTATATTATGGCTGAACTTTCCAATTCTAGTCCTGAAATTTTCCAGGTCAATTTAGAATTGGGAGCAATCTAACATTAAAATAATGTCCTTTTAAGTGAAAATTCGTTGGTGAACATGGGGGTCACTATGGAAAATTGGACAGAGGTTCCTGGACGAAAACAATATCTTAGGCTATTTAAGAGGTCTAGTTTCCAGCCAATGTTATGGAATTGTGCTGCTCAATTTAGAAACTTGTTAAAAAGGACCCTAAAATTTTTGGAACCTATGTTAAGTATTTGGATGAAACTGGTGGCCAGTATGGAAAATTGGACAGAGGTTCCTGGGTGAAAATCACTTTACAGACTATATAATGGCTGAACTTTCCAATTCTAGTCCTGAAATTTTCCAGGTCAATTTAGAATTGGGAGCAATCTAACATTTAAATAATGTCCTTTTAAGTGAAATTTCATGTGTGAACATGGTGGTCACTATGGAAAATCGGACAGAGGTTCCTAGACGAAAATTGTGTCATAGCTAGCATAAAGGATATATACTCCGGTCGTGGTGGTAAAATCTTCATGGTCAACTTGGAAATGCATCAATTTACACCTTTAAAAAGTTTAAACTTATGTTAAGGAATATAATTAAAATGGCCAACCAAAACTGTTAACTGAGCTATGTTAAGCATTTAACAGCGCAATATAAATAAAAATAATGCCAACCAATACTGTTAACTCAGTTATGCTAAGTAGTGGGAAATATCTGAAGCTACATCGGGCAACTGGAAACAGGTTCCTCAATGATGTATATACTGATGGTAATATAAGTGATGTACGTTCCAGCCTTGCTATTGAAATCTTCCCCGTCAATTTAGAAAGTTCTAAAAAATTACGCTAAAATTTTCATATTCTATGTTAAATATTTGGATGAAACTGGTGGCCAGTATGGAAAATTGGACAGAGGTTCCTGGATGAAAATCATTTTACAGACTATATTATGGCTGAATTTTCCAATTCTAGTCCTGAAATTTTCCAGGTCAATTTAGAATTGGGAGCAATCTAACATTAAAATAATGTCCTTTTAAGTGAAAATTCATTGGTGAACATGGTGGTCATTATGGAAAATTGGACAGAGGTTCCTGGATGAAAATCATTTTACAGACTATATTATGGCTGAACTTTCAAATTCTAGTCCCGAAATTTTCCAGGTCAATTTAGAATTGGGAGCAATCTAACATTAAAATAATGTCCTTTTAAGTGAAAATTCATTGGTGAACATGGGGGTCACTATAGAAAATTGGACAGAGGTTCCTGGACGAAAATCATTTTACAGACTATATTATGGCTGAACTTTCCAATTCTAGTCCTGAAATTTTCCAGGTCAATTTAGAATTGGGAGCAATCTAACATTAAAATAATGTCCTTTTAAGTGAAATTTCATTGGTGAACATGGTGGTCATTATGGAAAATTGGACAGAGGTTCCTGGATGAAAATCATTTTACAGACTATATTATGGCTGAACTTTCAAATTCTAGTCCTGAAATTTTCCAGGTCAATTTAGAATTGGGAGCAATCTAGCATTAAAATAATGTCCTTTTAAGTGAAAATTCGTTGGTGAACATGGGGGTCACTATGGAAAATTGGACAGAGGTTCCTGGACGAAAATCATTTTACAGACTATATTATGGCTGAACTTTCCAATTCTAGTCCTAAAATTTTCCAGGTCAGTTTAGAATTGGGAGCAATCTAACATTAAAATAATGTCCTTTTAAGTGAAATTACATTGGTGAACATGGTGGTCATTATGGAAAATTGGACAGAGGTTCCTAGACGAAAATTGTGTCATAGCTAGCATAAAGGATATATACTCCGGTCGTGGTGGTAAAATCTTCATGGTCAACTTGGAAATGCATCAATTTACAACTTTAAAAAGTTTAAATTTATGTTAAGCAATATAATTAAAATGGCCATCCAAAACTGTTAACTGAGCTATGTTAAGCATTTAACAGCGCAATAAAAATAATGCCAACCAATACTGTTAACTCAGTTATGCTAAGTAGTGGGAAATATCTGAAGCTACATCGGGCAACTGGAAACAGGTTCATCAATGATGTATATACTGATGGTAATATAAGTGATGTACGTTCCAGCCTTGCTATTGAAATCTTCCCCGTCAATTTAGAAAGTTCTAAAAAATAACGCTAAAATTTTCATATTCTATGTTAAATATTTGGATGAAACTGGTGGCCAGTATGGAAAATTGGACAGAGGTTCCTGGATGAAAATCATTTTACAGACTATATTATGGCTGAATTTTCCAATTCTAGTCCTGAAATTTTCCAGGTCAATTTAGAATTGGGAGCAATCTAACATTAAAATAATGTCCTTTTAAGTGAAAATTCATTGGTGAACATGGTGGTCATTATGGAAAATTGGACAGAGGTTCCTGTATGAAAATCATTTTACAGACTATATTATGGCTGAACTTTCCAATTCTAGTCCTGAAATTTTCCAGGTCAATTTAGAATTGGGAGCAATCTAACATTAAAATAATGTCCTTTTAAGTGAAATTTCATGGGTGAACCTGGTGGTCACTATGGAAAATTGGACAGAGGTTCCTGGACGAAAACAATATCGTAGGCTATTTAAGAGGTCTAGTTTCCAGCCAATGTTTTGGAATTGTGCTGCTCAATTTAGAAACTTGTTAAAAAGGACCCTAAAATTTTTAGAACCTATGTTAAGTATTTGGATGAAACTGGTGGCCAGTATGGAAAATTGGACAGAGGTTCCTGGATGAAAATCATTTTACAGACTATATTATGGCTGAACTTTCCAATTCTAGTCCTGAAATTTTCCAGGTCAATTTAGAATTGGGAGCAATCTAACATTAAAATAATGTCCTTTTAAGTGAAATTTCATGGGTGAACCTGGTGGTCACTATGGAAAATTGGACAGAGGTTCCTGGACGAAAACAATATCGTAGGCTATTTAAGAGGTCTAGTTTCCAGCCAATGTTTTGGAATTGTGCTGCTCAATTTAGAAACTTGTTTAAAAGGACCCTAAAATTTTTAGAACCTATGTTAAGTATTTGGATGAAACTGGTGGCCAGTATGGAAAATTGGACAGAGGTTCCTGGATGAAAATCATTTTACAGACTATATTATGGTTGAACTTTCCAATTCTAGTCCTGAAATTTTCCAGGTCAATTTAGAATTGGGAGCAATCTAACCTTAAAATAATGTCCTTTTAAGTGAAATTTCATTGGTGAACATGGTGGTCACTATGAAAAATCGGACAGAGGTTCCTAGACGAAAATTGTGTCATAGCTAGCATAAAGGATATATACTCCGGTCGTGGTGGTAAAATCTTCATGGTCCACTTAGAAATGCATCAATTTACAACTTTAAAAAGTTTAAATTTATGTTAAGCAATATAATTAAAATGGCCATCCAAAACTGTTAACTGAGCTATGTTAAGCATTTAACAGCGCAATATAAATAAAAATAATGCCAACCAATACTGTTAACTCAGTTATGCTAAGTAGTGGGAAATATCTGAAGCTACATCGGGCAACTGGAAACAGGTTCCTCAATGATGTATATACTGATGGTAATATAAGTGATGTACGTTCCAGCCTTGCTATTGAAATCTTCCCCGTCAATTTAGAAAGTTCTAAAAAATTACGCTAAAATTTTCATATTCTATGTTAAATATTTGGATGAAACTGGTGGCCAGTATGGAAAATTGGACAGAGGTTCCTGGATGAAAATCATTTTACAGATTATATTATGGCTGAACTTTCAAATTCTAGTCCCGAAATTTTCCAGGTCAATTTAGAATTGGGAGCAATCTAACATTAAAATAATGTCCTTTTAAGTGAAAATTCATTGGTGAACATGGTGGTCACTATGGTAAATTGGACAGAGGTTCCTGGACGAAAATCATTTTACAGACTATATTATGGCTGAACTTTCCAATTCTAGTCCTGAAATTTTCCAGGTCAATTTAGAATTGGGAGCAATCTAGCATTAAAATAATGTCCTTTTAGGTGAAAATTCATTGGTGAACATGGTGGTCATTATGGAAAATTGGACAGAGGTTCCTAGACGAAAATTGTGTCATAGCTAGCATAAAGGATATATACTCCGGTCGTGGTGGTAAAATCTTCATGGTCAACTTAGAAATGCATCAATTTACAACTTTAAAAAGTTTAAATTTATGTTAAGCAATATAATTAAAATGGCCATCCAAAACTGTTAACTGAGCTATGTTAAGCATTTAACAGCGCAATATAAATAAAAATAATGCCAACCAATACTGTTAACTCAGTTATGCTAAGTAGTGGGAAATATCTGAAGCTACATCGGGCAACTGGAAACAGGTTCCTCAATGATGTATATACTGATGGTAATATAAGTGATGTACGTTCCAGCCTTGCTATTGAAATCTTCCCCGTCAATTTAGAAAGTTCTAAAAAATTACGCTAAAATTTTCATATTCTATGTTAAATATTTGGATGAAACTGGTGGCCAGTATGGAAAATTGGACAGAGGTTCCTGGATGAAAATCATTTTACAGACTATATTATGGCTGAATTTTCCAATTCTAGTCCTGAAATTTTCCAGGTCAATTTAGAATTGGGAGCAATCTAACATTAAAATAATGTCCTTTTAAGTGAAAATTCATTGGTGAACATGGTGGTCATTATGGAAAATTGGACAGAGGTTCCTGGATGAAAATCATTTTACAGACTATATTATGGCTGAACTTTCAAATTCTAGTCCCGAAATTTTCCAGGTCAATTTAGAATTGGAAGCAATCTAACACTAAAATAATGTCCTTTTAAGTGAAAATTCATTGGTGAACATGGGGTTCACTATGGAAAATTGGACAGAGGTTCCTGGACGAAAATCATTTTACAGACTATATTATGGCTGAACTTTCCAATTCTAGTCCTGAAATTTTCCAGGTCAATTTAGAATTGGGAGCAAACTAACATTAAAATAATGTCCTTTTATGTGAAATTTCATTGGTGAACATGGTGGTCATTATGGAAAATTGGACAGAGGTTCCTGGATGAAAATCATTTTACAGACTATATTATGGCTGAACTTTCAAATTCTAGTCCTGAAATTTTCCAGGTCAATTTAGAATTGGGAGCAATCTAACATTAAAATAATGTCCTTTTAAGTGAAATTTCATGGGTGAACATGGTGACCACTATGGAAAATTGGACAGAGGTTCCTGGACAAAAATCATGTCATAGATAATCAAAAATGTACATTTTCCAGCCATTGTGGTATAATATTTCTGGTCAATTTAGAAATATTATTAATTTAACTGTAAACACATTATGTTAAGTTATAGAAATTAACATGTGGCCAACCAATGTTAACAAAGCTGTTTAACAGAGCAGTCATGAGAATAACATCATAGTATTGGCGCGCAAAAATATATTTTTGGCGGCAAGTACTCAGCGTTGTAATTTCAATATAGAGGTGCCCACCAGAAAAGAACAAATTTCATAGAAAAAAATACACATTTCAACATCAATATTGCAGTTCCAAATTAGTAAATTAGTAATATTTTTGTATTTTAAATTAATATACATATGTATTTTGCTATAATGACACAGATATTACCTTCAAAATGCCTCTCTAAATTATATGACAAATACTATTTAAACTACTGTTAAATAAATCTCAATTATATACAAATCTACTTTTAATTTTCAATTTCCCAGTTTAGAAAAACATTACTAGATATTTGGTTATGTAACTGCTTAACTGGTATTGGTAACTAGTTAATTTTCTTATTACATTTCTTATTACTTTTCTATGGGGATGTCGCGAAAAATAATGAGTTATGCTTATACACCAGCATACGAAAAATCAAAAATATGTCGTTACTTATATATTTACCAGTATTGCCAAAAATAATATACACCATTTTCAATTGTATTTCGGGAATTATCATTTTATTTCAGAAGTTATCAATTGTTTTTCAGATTTATCAGTTGTAAGAAATAATTAATTTTCAGTTTTATCAATTGCATTTCAGAAGTTATTATTAGAAATTATCAATTGTATTTCAGAAACCGTCAATTGTATTTCAGAAATTATCAATTGTATTTCAGAAATTATCAAATGTGTTTCAGAAATTATTCTTTATTAACTAGGAAATACATTTGATAATTTCTGAGATACCATTAATAGTTTCTGAAATACAATTAACAGTTTCTGAAATATAAATAATATTTGCCGAAATACAATTAACAATTTCTAAAATACTTTTGATAATTTCTGAAATACAATTGAAAACTTCTGAAATTTAGTGAAAATGGTGTAGATATTCAAAAAATAGATTTTCAAAAAATTTGTTTTATCAAAGAGTATACATAATAAAGAGATTGGGGGACTCTCTATCACTGGGAAAGCATTTGTTCTATTATGTGCCTTGGAACAGGAACATACTCAAACCAATATCACCCAGCAAACATGGCAATACGAAGAAGGTTCTCCGAACATATCACCAGGAAGAAAACATTTATTGCCGGTAATATCAATTTCGTATTCTGGAAGTTTCCTCCGTCGGAAACAACTGTTACACTAAAACAATACTTCCAGGCAATATGAAAGCAATAACTCATATGGAAGATAAAACGGATATCGCTAAATAAACTCCCGGTACAATAAAAAAACGATTTAGTTTTTTAATTATTAAATTTAAGCCTGAAAAACAATATCTGCATACATAATCTTTTGACCAACTTATAAATTATCTTGATTTCATCTTAGCCGATTTTTCCCGCGCAATTAATCTTAACTTTTCACGAGTTTATTTCCTATTTTTTCACATTGATAAAAGATTTCAAACAAATTTGCTTTATATTCCAAATGATACAAAGGTGATATTGCCGCAATATTGTCATAAAAAGTTATGACAAAAGATAAAATTTTTGAATTATTTTTTTCCAAATATCGTCGAATTATCTTCCAAGTGATAAAAGGAAGACAATTTCAAAGTAAGTACTACTTGATTTTTTTCATTCAAATGACAAATAGAAGATATCGCTTTAATATCTTCTTGGAAGGTATCTTTTAAATGTTTGCAGGGTCATTATGTTTTATGAAATGGGCATTATACTCCGTAGATTATAAATTTAAAAACCGCACTTAAAAAATTGCAAAATAATAGAGGAACGCGAAAAGAGACTTTGTGGTAGAAAAAAATAAATAATAAAACTAAATCAGCGATTAACAATCTGCAAATGAATACAATGACGCAAAAATTTTCCTTTTTGCAAATATTTTTTTCGCGATTTTTTTTTTTTTTTTTTGCAAACTAAGCACCAAACTTTTGTGTATAAAATTAGATTATAAATTTAAAAAAACCACACTTACAAAAATTACAAAATAATCGCGTAAAGCGAAAAAAGGCTTTATGGTTCAAAAAATTAATTAAAAACTTAATCAGCGATTTACATTCAGCAAACAAATATATTGATGAAAAAATTTTTCCTTTTTGCAAATTTTATTTTTCGCGATTTTTTTTTGCAACTAGCCACCAAACTTTGTTGTATAAAATGTGTATTATAGTCCCTAGATTATAAATTAAAAAGAAACGTACTTAAAAAATTGCAAAATAAAAGCGGAACGCGAAGAAAGACTTTGTGGTACAAAAAATTAATTAGGAAACGTAATCAGCGATTTAGATTCTGCAAACAAATATATTGATGCAAAAATTTTCTTTTTTGCCAATTTTATATTTCGCGGGTTTTTTTGCAACTAGCCACCAAACTTTATTGTATGAAATGTGTATTATAGCCCCTAGATTATAAATTTAAAAAAACGCTCATAAAGAATTGCAAACTAATAGCGGAATTTGAAAAAAGACTTTATGGTACAAAAATTTAATCCCTAGGTTATATATTTAAAAACAAACCGCACTTAAAAAGTTGCAAAATAACGGCCGAATTCGAAAAAGGCTTTATGGTACAGAAAATGAATTAAAAGAGGTAATCAGCGATCGACATTCTGCAAATGAATATATTGTTGCAAAAATTTCGCTTTTTGCAAATGTTTTTTTTTTCGCAATTTGTTCTAATATTTGCTAATATCTAAATATTTAATTTTAATTTTTTTTAACGAGCTAAAGAGGAAGCTATTTTTTAGTTACTTACATTTTTAAATATGTAAGAGCGATCTAACATTTTTTTGTATAAGAGCCCGATTAAGTGAGCCTTTTACATCCCTGATTAACCAGTCGGAGTTCGTTCCTGTTCCAAGCCGCATAATATTTTTTCAAATAAAAAATATTGAGAGAGTTGCAAGGCCATTGGTTTTATACCAAAAAATATTTCTTTGTTATAGAATTTTGTTTTAATTAAGTATGCTCGTGACGGGATAGCTCTACCATCTCAGCTATCTAGACATGTTATATTTGATATATAAAAAAATAATTGACATGCTGCACACAACTATGCTTATGCGACAAACTAACAAAAATCGAAAATATTTACTATATCCTTACCAGTGTTAAAAAAATATTCTGCCTAAATATAGATTTTCCAAAAAATTTAAAGAAAAATCTAGAAAATTATATTTGAAATAATGATAGAGATAAGTCATTATTGGTAACGCATTATTTTTTATTTTGAAATAATGGAAAAAAATAACTAGTTGTTACCCAGTGTAGAAATGGTAATGACATCCCGAGTAAAAAAGTTTTGATATAACCATATATTATTTTATGTAATTGCATATAGTAACTTATAGTTACATATGGCCACATATGCTTTTAAATTCAAGAAGATATACTTTTATATAGTCATATGTTAGATATTTTTTCCTCAAAGGTTTTAATATGGAGACATATGTGATTTTATATTATTACATACAGGCCTACATATAATTGCATGTGCTATATATAAGTACATAAAGTAACATATTGCAGATATAATTACATATACGTTTATATATAATTTAATATGACACTATACATAATAATATAAAACTATATGTGGAGCCATATAAGAAATATTTCATAATTTGTGTTAGATATGATTATATATATTTTAGATATGATTATAACTTAATATGGTTCCATATCTACAATATTTCATAGTTTCTTTAATATATAACAATACAACGTTCTTTATAAAATCATCTATAATTATATATTGTCCCACATAAGCAATTATTTCAAAGTGATTTTGTATAAAAATATATAAGGTCCATATAAAACCGTATTATATTATATGTGGTTCTATGTTAATGATTTTGAACTATTTTTAGATTTAGTAATTACTAGGGATTGACGCGTTACTAGAAATGTTCGTGAGTCACGTTATTCACACATGATCGTGAGTAATAATTACTATACTCAAGTGCGTGAGTCTGAGAATATATAATTCCTACTTGATTCGTGCGTGAGCGTGAATAAGAATATATAACCCGTGCATGAGTCGTGTGTGAGTTTATTTTTTGCATCATATATTTTTAGTAATTTTTACTATTTTGTAATATTTTACTATTTTTTTTTACTATTTTTCTTATATCTTGGTTGTATAACAAAATCCTATTAACTTTAAAATCTCAGTCTTGTTAACTTTATTTTAAAATTACTAAAAATAAAAAAATTTTGTTCATGTTTAATGCACTGTCATTGTAAATCTGGATAAAAGTAATGGAAGATTTATCGAAATTATAGGATCTCCAGCAGACCTTTGGGTTAATCATTATATTTGTAAATTACACATGCAATTACACAATTACATGTAATTGTAATTGAAAAAAATTCAATTACAATTACATATTATTTGTAATTGTAATTAAAAAAAAACAATTACAAGTAATTTGTAATTGAAAATTTTCAATTATACATTATATATAATTGTAATTGAAAAAATGTCAATTACAATTACATTTTTTCGGAAAAGAAATAATGACAAAAAGCTCAAAAATTTTAACAAAAAACACTTTAATTCTAAACGTAATTGAAATTTGTAATTGAAATCACCTTCAATTACAATTACTTGTAATTGAAAATTTTCAATTACAGTTACATGAAATGTAATTGAGTTTTTTTTTAATTTCAATTACATTTATTTGCAATTGTAATTAAATCCCCTAGGTCTGATCTCCAGATATTGCATATCTTTTTTATTTAAAAAAATAATTTTTGTATATTGTTAGATGTGGTCATATATAATATGATCTAAAGTATAAGGTCAATTTTTAGATATAATTGTATCAAACTATGTCCACTTTTATAACATTTTATATAATTTTATACAAAAAGATATAATTTGATGTAATTGGATGAGGACAAAATTCGGATACAATTGTATCGAATTGCATAAAATTGTACCAAATTGTATACAATTGTACACAATTCGATACAATAAGATACAATAAGATGTTCTCATTTTTCGGATATAATTATATCTAATTACATAAAAGATTATATATAATTAAATATAACTTCATATGGCTACATATCATTTTTTTTTACATGGGATATCATTATTTTTTGGACTACCAGTAATGACACCCACTTACCTTCTGCATTATTTTAAAACATATAATAATGAGTTACTGATAATGACTTATTTTTATCATTATTTCAAATAGAAAATAATTTGCTAGATTTGTTTGAAAATTTTCTGAAATCTATTTTTAGACTCAATATTTTTTAATCACTGGTAAGGATATATGTAACCACATATTTTTTGATTTTTTGTATGTTGGCGAGTAAGCTTACTTGTGTGCAGCAGGTCAATTGTGTTTTTATCTATTAAATATTACATGTCGATTTGTAGACCCAAGTTCGATTGCCGCACCACGAAATTTTATTTAAAAAAATACAATAAAAAATATTTTTTTTTTATATAATTAATTTTTTTGAAAATCTATTTTTAGACTCATTATTTTTGTCAGTACTGGTAAGCACACAGGTAGCGTTATATTTTTTGATTTTTCGTATGCTGGTGTGTAACCATAACTCATTATTTTTCGCGACATCGCCATATAAAGGTAATAAGAAATGTAATAACAAAAGTAACTAGTTACCATTACAAAGTATGTACTTACATAACCACATATGTGGTAATGATTTTCTACACTGGGTATTTTCGTCAAAAATATATGGGCAACAAAAACAAATTTTCGTTACTTTGCTTTCGTTTACACCATTTTCGTATTACATAAACAGGGGCTTACATAGAAAAAAAATTCAAAGTAATTTGAAGAAAGCATCTGATGTATTATTTCAAAAATAAATAAAATTTAAAAATACAACTGAAATAAAGCAATAGCAATTTAAATTTAAATGATATTGTTTGAAGTAAAAAAAAAGTCGAAATACTTATGTATATTAATTTAAAATACGAAAATATTACTAATTTACTAATTTGGAACTGCAATATTGATGTTGAAATGTATATTTTTGTATGAAATTTGTTCTTTTCTAGTGGGCACCCCTATATTGAAATTACAACGCTGAGTACTTGCCGCCAATAAATATATTTTTGCGCGCCAATACTATGATGTTATTCTCATTACTGCTCTGTTAAACAGCTTTGTTAACATTGGTTGGCCACATGTTAAATTATATAACTTAACATAATGCGTTTAAAGTTAAATCAGGGGGTTTCCATCAGCTGCTTTTAAAAATGGTTTATGAGCCAAAAAATTTCACGCAAGAAAGAGAGGAACAACAGAAGGAATATGAAGAAAATTAAAAGCGAATGAGATAAAATGAAGTAATTCGGGAAAACAAAAAAAAAAACAATAAAATCGTTTTTACAACAAAAAAAAAAAAACAAAAGTTAAAAGCAAAAATTTTATTTAAATTAATTAATTATTATTTATTTCCTTATTAAAGCTGTTTTTGTTACCGTTTTATTCAGTAATCGTAAAATATTAATTTTTTCACTTTTCTTTTTCTCATTCTTCACTGAAATTAACAGACCCGAGCATCCATACAAATAATTGTGCACGAGTTAACATAATTTCTTGGGAAGAAAACTCTTTCCTTTAAATCATCTTAGGTTAAATTAATAATATTTCCAAATTGACCAATTCTCCACTGTAACTACCATCCGAAAATGTTACCTAATTAGTTGTCACTTGTAAGAATTTTCATAATAAAATTTTTCAATTTCAACATCAAATTGTTGGAATTTCTAAAATGACCAGGAGACTGGAAATAGCATCTTTGGAAAGTATATACCCTAAAGCACCAATGATCAAACTTTCTTCCAGGAACCTTTTTCCAAACTTTAGTTGTGACCACATTAGTTTTTACTTAAAAATTCTGTATGAATTTTCATAATAAAATTGTAAAATTTAAACATTAAATTGCTCCAATTTTTAACACGACCAGAAGAATGGAAATGGCATCTTTGGAACATACATACGATATTGTAAAAAGGATAAATATTTCATCCCAGAACTTTTTCCATGCCTTTGTTTTTGTCATTAAAAATGTCTTCATGGATTTTTCTTATTTAATTTTAAAATGTATTATATGTGACTTGGAAAATGCAGTTTTTACTTTTATCATGACATTAATTTCTGATTAAAAAAATATACTACACTGTTAACCAGCTTTGTTAACATTGGTTGGCCACCTGTTAATTTCTATAACTTAACATAATGTGTTTAAAGTTAAATTAATAATATTTCTAAATTGACCAGAAATATTATACCACAATGGCTGGAAAATGTACATTTTTGATTATCTATGACATGATTTTCGTCCAGGAACCTCTGTCCAATTTTCCATACTGGCCACCAGTTTCATCCAAATACTTAACATAGGTTCTAAAAATTTTAGGGTCCTTTTTAACAAGTTTCTAAATTGAGCAGCACAATTCCAAAACATTGGCTGGAAACTAGACCTCTTAAATAGCCTACGATATTGTTTTCGTCCAGGAACCTCTGTCCAATTTTCCATAGTGACCACCATGTTCACCCATGAAATTTCACTTAAAAGGACATTATTTTAATGTTAGATTGCTCCCAATTCTAAATTGACCTGGAAAATTTCAGGACTAGAATTTGAAAGTTCAGCCATAATATAGTCTGTAAAATGATTTTCATCCAGGAACCTCTGTCCAATTTTCCATAATGACCACCATGTTCACCAATGAAATTTCACATAAAAGGACATTATTTTAATGTTAGATTGCTCCCAATTCTAAATTGACCTGGAAAATTTCAGGACTAGAATTGGAAAGTTCAGCCATAATATAGTCTGTAAAATGATTTTCGTCCAGGAACCTCTGTCCAATTTTCCATAGTGACCCCCATGTTCACCAATGAATTTTCACTTAAAAGGACATTATTTTAATGTTAGATTGCTCCCAATTCTAAATTGACCTGGAAAATTTCGGGACTAGAATTTGAAAGTTCAGCCATAATATAGTCTGTAATATGATTTTCATCCAGGAACCTCTGTCCAATTTTCCATAATGACCACCATGTTCACCAATGTAATTTCACATAAAAGGACATTATTTTAATGTTAGATTGCTCCCAATTCTAAATTGACCTGGAACATTTTAGGACTAGAATTGGAAAGTTCAGCCATAATATAGTCTGTAAAATGATTTTCGTCCAGGAACCTCTGTCCAATTTTCCATAGTGACCCCCATGTTCACCAACGAATTTTCACTTAAAAGGACATTATTTTAATGTTAGATTGCTCCCAATTCTAAATTGACCTGGAAAATTTCAGGACTAGAATTGGAAAGTTCAGCCATAATATAGTCTGTAAAATGATTTTCATCCAGGAACCTCTGTCCAATTTTCCATACTGGCCACCAGTTTCATCCAAATATTTAACATAGAATATGAAAATTTTAGCGTCATTTTTTAGAACTTTCTAAATTGACGGGGAAGATTTCAATAGCAAGGCTGGAACGTACATCACTTATATTACCATCAGTATATACATCATTGAGGAACCTGTTTCCAGTTGCCCGATGTAGCTTCAGATATTTCCCACTACTTAGCATAACTGAGTTAACAGTATTGGTTGGCATTATTTTTATTTATATTGCGCTGTTAAATGCTTAACATAGCTCAGTTAACAGTTTTGGATGGCCATTTTAATTATATTGCTTAACATAAATTTAAACTTTTTAAAGTTGTAAATTGATGCATTTCCAAGTTGACCATGAAGATTTTACCACCACGACCGGAGTATATATCCTTTATGCTAGCTATGACACAATTTTCGTCTAGGAACCTCTGTCTAATTTTCCATAATGACCACCATGTTCACCAATGTAATTTCACATAAAAGGACATTATTTTAATGTTAGATTGCTCCCAATTCTAAATTGACCTGGAAAATTTTAGGACTAGAATTGGAAAGTTCAGCCATAATATAGTCTGTAAAATGATTTTCGTCCAGGAACCTCTGTCCAATTTTCCATAGTGACCCCCATGTTCACCAACGAATTTTCACTTAAAAGGACATTATTTTAATGTTAGATTGCTCCCAATTCTAAATTGACCTGGAAAATTTCGGGACTAGAATTTGAAAGTTCAGCCATAATATAGTCTGTAAAATGATTTTCATCCAGGAACCTCTGTCCAATTTTCCATACTGGCCACCAGTTTCATCCAAATATTTAACATAGAATATGAAAATTTTAGCGTCATTTTTTAGAACTTTCTAAATTGACGGGGAAGATTTCAATAGCAAGGCTGGAACGTACATCACTTATATTACCATCAGTATATACATCATTGAGGAACCTGTTTCCAGTTGCCCGATGTAGCTTCAGATATTTCCCACTACTTAGCATAACTGAGTTAACAGTATTGGTTGGCATTTTTTTATTTATATTGCGCTGTTAAATGCTTAACATAGCTCAGTTAACAGTTTTGGATGGCCATTTTAATTATATTGCTTAACATAAATTTAAACTTTTTAAAGTTGTAAATTGATGCATTTCCAAGTTGACCATGAAGATTTTACCACCACGATCGGAGTATATATCCTTTATGCTAGCTATGACACAATTTTCGTCTAGGAACCTCTGTCCAGTTTTCCATAATGACCACCATGTTCACCAATGAATTTTCACTTAAAAGGACATTATTTTAATGTTAGATTGCTCCCAATTCTAAATTGACCTGGAAAATTTCAGGACTAGAATTTGAAAGTTCAGCCATTATATAGTCTGTAAAGTGATTTTCACCCAGGAACCTCTGTCCAATTTTCCATACTGGCCACCAGTTTCATCCAAATACTTAACATAGGTTCCAAAAATTTTAGGGTCCTTTTTAACAAGTTTCTAAATTGAGCAGCACAATTCCATAACATTGGCTGGAAACTAGACCTCTTAAATAGCCTAAGATATTGTTTTCGTCCAGGAACCTCTGTCCAATTTTCCATAGTGACCCCCATGTTCACCAACGAATTTTCACTTAAAAGGACATTATTTTAATGTTAGATTGCTCCCAATTCTAAATTGACCTGGAAAATTTCGGGACTAGAATTGGAAAGTTCAGCCATAATATAGTCTGTAAAATGATTTTCGTCCAGGAACCTCTGTCCAATTTTCCATAGTGACCCCCATGTTCACCAACGAATTTTCACTTAAAAGGACATTATTTTAATGTTAGATTGCTCCCAATTCTAAATTGACCTGGAAAATTTCAGGACTAGAATTTGAAAGTTCAGCCATAATATAGTCTGTAAAATGATTTTCATCCAGGAACCTCTGTCCAATTTTCCATAATGACCACCATGTTCACCAATGAAATTTCACTTAAAAGGACATTATTTTAATGTTAGATTGCTCCCAATTCTAAATTGACCTGGAAAATTTCAGGACTAGAATTGGAAAGTTCAGCCATAATATAGTCTGTAAAATGATTTTCGTCCAGGAACCTCTGTCCAATTTTCTATAGTGACCCCCATGTTCACCAATGAATTTTCACTTAAAAGGACATTATTTTAATGTTAGATTGCTCCCAATTCTAAATTGACCTGGAAAATTTCGGGACTAGAATTTGAAAGTTCAGCCATAATATAGTCTGTAAAATTATTTTCATCCAGGAACCTCTGTCCAATTTTCCATAATGACCACCATGTTCACCAATGAATTTTCACTTAAAAGGACATTATTTTAATGTTAGATTGCTCCCAATTCTAAATTGACCTGGAAAATTTCAGGACTAGAATTGGAAAATTCAGCCATAATATAGTCTGTAAAATGATTTTCATCCAGGAACCTCTGTCCAATTTTCCATACTGGCCACCAGTTTCATCCAAATATTTAACATAGAATATGAAAATTTTAGCGTAATTTTTTAGAACTTTCTAAATTGACGGGGAAGATTTCAATAGCAAGGCTGGAACGTACATCACTTATATTACCATCAGTATATACATCATTGAGGAACCTGTTTCCAGTTGCCCGATGTAGCTTCAGATATTTCCCACTACTTAGCATAACTGAGTTAACAGTATTGGTTGGCATTATTTTTATTTATATTGCGCTGTTAAATGCTTAACATAGCTCAGTTAACAGTTTTGGTTGGCCATTTTAATTATATTCCTTAACATAAGTTTAAACTTTTTAAAGGTGTAAATTGATGCATTTCCAAGTTGACCATGAAGATTTTACCACCACGACCGGAGTATATATCCTTTATGCTAGCTATGACACAATTTTCGTCTAGGAACCTCTGTCCGATTTTCCATAGTGACCACCATGTTCACACATGAAATTTCACTTAAAAGGACATTATTTAAATGTTAGATTGCTCCCAATTCTAAATTGACCTGGAAAATTTCAGGACTAGAATTGGAAAGTTCAGCCATTATATAGTCTGTAAAGTGATTTTCACCCAGGAACCTCTGTCCAATTTTCCATACTGGCCACCAGTTTCATCCAAATACTTAACATAGGTTCCAAAAATTTTAGGGTCCTTTTTAACAAGTTTCTAAATTGAGCAGCACAATTCCATAACATTGGCTGGAAACTAGACCTCTTAAATAGCCTAAGATATTGTTTTCGTCCAGGAACCTCTGTCCAATTTTCCATAGTGACCCCCATGTTCACCAACGAATTTTCACTTAAAAGGACATTATTTTAATGTTAGATTGCTCCCAATTCTAAATTGACCTGGAAAATTTCAGGACTAGAATTGGAAAGTTCAGCCATAATATAGTCTGTAAAATGATTTTCATCCAGGAACCTCTGTCCAATTTTCCATACTGGCCACCAGTTTCATCCAAATATTTAACATAGAATATGAAAATTTTAGCGTAATTTTTTAGAACTTTCTAAATTGACGGGGAAGATTTCAATAGCAAGGCTGGAACGTACATCACTTATATTACCATCAGTATATACATCATTGAGGAACCTGTTTCCAGTTGCCCGATGTAGCTTCAGATATTTCCCACTACTTAGCATAACTGAGTTAACAGTATTGGTTGGCATTATTTTTATTTATATTGCGCTGTTAAATGCTTAACATAGCTCAGTTAACAGTTTTGGATGGCCATTTTAATTATATTGCTTAACATAAATTTAAACTTTTTAAAGTTGTAAATTGATGCATTTCTAAGTGGACCATGAAGATTTTACCACCACGACCGGAGTATATATCCTTTATGCTAGCTATGACACAATTTTCGTCTAGGAACCTCTGTCCGATTTTTCATAGTGACCACCATGTTCACCAATGAAATTTCACTTAAAAGGACATTATTTTAAGGTTAGATTGCTCCCAATTCTAAATTGACCTGGAAAATTTCAGGACTAGAATTGGAAAGTTCAGCCATAATATAGTCTGTAAAATTATTTTCATCCAGGAACCTCTGTCCAATTTTCCATACTGGCCACCAGTTTCATCCAAATACTTAACATAGGTTCTAAAAATTTTAGGGTCCTTTTAAACAAGTTTCTAAATTGAGCAGCACAATTCCAAAACATTGGCTGGAAACTAGACCTCTTAAATAGCCTACGATATTGTTTTCGTCCAGGAACCTCTGTCCAATTTTCCATAGTGACCACCAGGTTCACCCATGAAATTTCACTTAAAAGGACATTATTTTAATGTTAGATTGCTCCCAATTCTAAATTGACCTGGAAAATTTCAGGACTAGAATTGGAAAGTTCAGCCATAATATAGTCTGTAAAATTATTTTCATCCAGGAACCTCTGTCCAATTTTCCATACTGGCCACCAGTTTCATCCAAATACTTAACATAGGTTCTAAAAATTTTAGGGTCCTTTTAAACAAGTTTCTAAATTGAGCAGCACAATTCCAAAACATTGGCTGGAAACTAGACCTCTTAAATAGCCTACGATATTGTTTTCGTCCAGGAACCTCTGTCCAATTTTCCATAGTGACCACCAGGTTCACCCATGAAATTTCACTTAAAAGGACATTATTTTAATGTTAGATTGCTCCCAATTCTAAATTGACCTGGAAAATTTCAGGACTAGAATTGGAAAGTTCAGCCATAATATAGTCTGTAAAATGATTTTCATCCAGGAACCTCTGTCCAATTTTCCATACTGGCCACCAGTTTCATCCAAATACTTAACATAGGTTCTAAAAATTTTAGGGTCCTTTTTAACAAGTTTCTGAATTGAGCAGCACAATTCCAAAACATTGGCTGGAAACTAGACCTCTTAAATAGCCTACGATATTGTTTTCGTCCAGGAACCTCTGACCAATTTTCCATAGTGACCACCAGGTTCATCCATGAAATTTCACTTAAAAGGACATTATTTTAATGTTAGATTGCTCCCAATTCTAAATTGACCTGGAAAATTTCAGGACTAGAATTGGAAAGTTCAGCCATAATATAGTCTGTAAAATGATTTTCATCCAGGAACCTCTGTCCAATTTTCCATACTGGCCACCAGTTTCATCCAAATACTTAACATAGGTTCTAAAAATTTTAGGGTCCTTTTTAACAAGTTTCTAAATTGAGCAGCACAATTCCAAAACATTGGCTGGAAACTAGACCTCTTAAATAGCCTACGATATTGTTTTCGTCCAGGAACCTCTGTCCAATTTTCCATAGTGACCACCAGGTTCACCCATGAAATTTCACTTAAAAGGACATTATTTTAATGTTAGATTGCTCCCAATTCTAAATTGACCTGGAAAATTTCAGGACTAGAATTGGAAAGTTCAGCCATAATATAGTCTGTAAAATGATTTTCATCCAGGAACCTCTGTCCAATTTTCCATACTGGCCACCAGTTTCATCCAAATATTTAACATAGAATATGAAAATTTTAGCATCATTTTTTAGAACTTTCTAAATTGACGGGGAAGATTTCAATAGCAAGGCTGAAACATACATCACTTGTATTACCTTCAGTATATACACCATTGAGGAACCTGTTCCCAGTTGTCCGTTGTGGCTCCAAACATTTCCCGCAGTTTGGCCTAAAATTACTGAATTTAAAACTTTATTTACACGTATTCCTTACGTGCGTTTTCAAAAAAAAAAATGATGAAAGTTATATACACCCTGCTTCACAGATTGTGTTCATTCCGTCAGTCGGACCACGCCCCTATCGCCCATAATGCTTGAAATTCATAACCCTTCATTCCAAAAATTTTAACATGTTACTGTTAAGTAGTTAACAGAGCTCTGTTGACTAATAACATAGCTCTGTTAACGAAATCGGTTTGTGTCTTTGCTAGTTAAATTTACATTTATCTTCACAGACATATACTTTAATCGGTTAAATGTAGATTTGCCTTAAACACTTAACGTTAATAGGTATGATCGAATATACGGCTATTGATTCATAAACACTACTAACTTTTTCAGATCTTTTTTTTTTACATTTAAGTTATAATTTCCTAAGAAAAAAATTTTATTAAAAAATTTAGTTTTTTCTAAAATTGCTTTTTAGCACAAGGTGTTGTTCTAGTACAGAGAATTATTTTAATATTAATAGCTAACACAATTCCCTTTTTAATATCTTTTCAGCGATTTCTCGATAAAATAATTAACAAACAAATAGTATAACACTATAACATCTTCAATATATTTAAAAATTAAGGTAATTATAAAAATTCATTTGTCACTTCTCTTTAATTTTGTTTAATAGCATAAGCAAATATTTACTTGTGACTGACTGATTAGATTTTTATGAGGACACAATTGTTAACTATGTATTTACTTTAGATTGTGGTCGCATGATCTTACCTGTTGACATCGCATACATCGAACCAAAAGGTGCAACAGTAAAAACTCTTTTCAAAACAATTAATTTATTATAACCTTAAAGCCCTTTCATCTGCCTTTAAAAAAATTATATTTTTGAACAACTTGCAAATATTTTATTTAAACAATATAGGTGTGGTTAATACAACATTTCAACGAATTTATAAAGTATGAACGAGTATAGTTATCGTCATTTTACTCAAGTACATTTTAATTGAAATCTATAACTCAACGTAGAAAAATGTGCCACTTGTTAAGATATTTTAAAGTGTACTTTTTTACGAAAGCATGGACACAGTAACATTTTTAAAAAGCTAAACTTAAATTACTTAACTCTTGGAACCAATTTTAACATAACTACGATTATCTGATGAACGCAAACGCTACGATTATGTACTGTACTTTCAACACATATTCACACTCCGTAGCGTTCCGAATTCGGGTTGTGTGTATAAAAACAAACACTAATTGGAGAGAATAGCGTATGTGTTTTCTACAAAACCAACTTTTCATCAGATGGCGCGCAACAAGTGTTGCCATATTTGAAGCCCTTCATCTTTCACCACCTTTCACTTCTCTATCCCCTTTCCAAAGGAAGCAACACGTTAATTAATAGGAAGAATTTCCTGAGTGTTGCTTCTCTTAAAAAAAAAATTATATAGTACATACATTAAGGGACACCTTAATGTATGTACTATATAATTTTATAATACGAATATAATTTAAAGCAACTATTTTGTTTGTCTTCTTGACTTAATTCAATTAAAGTTCTCTCGTATTAAAAATACATATTTACCCATGTTTTCAGATCTTTTGATCTCCAACCTTTAAAACAAAACACAATTTATTTTAGACTTGAAAAATGTCTACAATTACTTTATTTAATCATAGGATAAGAGAGAATTTGCTGTTTTAAAGTTTTTCTTTCGTTTAAACTGTCGCTTTGTAGACTAAAATATTTATTTAAGTAGCTCTTAACATTTAAAGGAAAAGCTTCATCATATTTATGAAGACATAACTACATAAATAGGATGAAAACTTCATCGTTTTGCGTCCAACGTAACGTTTCATAAATATTTATGAAATTGTTTCATAAAAATATGCTAGCTTGAATTTTTTGGAATTTTGTTCGGACTTGGGCCAATTTCATTCTCGATATGGATGCTTCAGTTGCCAAATCAATTAACTCCATAAAGGAAAAATGAATGAGTCTCAGTGTGAAAAATGAGAAAAGTATATATTGATTTTTAAAATTCCCGTTAAATTATAAATTTTGTCATTTAGTAGTGTTAATATTTATTATCAGAGAAATTCGTTTTGAATATTATACGGTTAGGAATCAATAAAGAGGAGTTTTGAAATTAAAATGTTATAAAATTCTGGAAGTGGGGTTCGATTTGGCAACTGAAGCATTCATATGTGTTAGTACTCCACTAGGTTACACAATTTATCCGTTTATGAAAAATTTTATGAATACTTCATAAATATAACAGTTCATACATTTTCCAATGTAACTATTACATAAATTTCAAAATTGATAGAAAAAGTATTGAACGCATTTATGCGTCATTGAATGTTAGTCGATTTACTGTTGTCTACTACAACTCATTCTAAAAATTACTTATTTCTAGTCAAACGATATTTTTCTCAATTTAAATTTATTTTAAAGTTTTTTTTTTGCACTTGTATGGTATAATAAATGTAGGTAATGAGACTAATCAACACAACATTCATACTGTTTATAGTTGGTTAGATAAACTTTTCTGTTTTACTGTTCATTCGTATTTAAATTGTTACGAAATTTTCTATAAAAAGCATAATAATTTGAAATAAACCTACAATTACTTATGGTCCATTTTTATACAGTAATTTCCGCTCAATTGATTCAAAACAAGAACTAAAAAAATATTTAGCAAAAAATCATACAGTTGAGGGTCATTGCGCAAAAGAGCAACTAAAACAAAGTGAACTTTGCAAAGGGGATTATAGTTTTAATGTCAAATATAAAAAAAATAAATTGATTTAACAAAATAATTAAACGAGTCATACATTACTCATGTTTTAAATACAAAATTTAAAAACTTTGAAACTACCGATGTCTATCTATTATTAAAATCTAGACCATTGCCAGTAGTTGGTAGGGATTGCTGCTTTTTACTTTTTCGATTAGAAGATATAAGTAGAAAGTTTATATTTATATTTTTTCTGTGACAACATCAGAAATTGTAAAAAGCAAAGAAAAGGACTAAACTTTACGTTTCATTTATAAAAATTCTTAAAAAATTAAATTTCTGTATTACCAACAGAAATAACCTTTTGGCGCTTTTTGTATAAATACACAACCAGAGCTTAAAATGGTTAATTATTTTTGAAATGAATTCCCCGGGTAAAAATAATTATAAATGGTCACATATAAAGTTATATCTGGCTATGAATGGAGTCACTTTAAGACATATCATTACATCTGATATTATTTTTTGAACAAATTTTTTATATGTTAATTGATATTGTCCCCAAATCTTAATTCATAAGCCATATAAAATTAGTCAAAATATGTGTATGTAGTGACCGATAGGATTAAAATCATTAACATTACATTTTCATTGCCATTACATGATGTAATTGTAATGGAGCTTTTTTTATCATTACCATTTTTTAACGCAATGGTTGTTTTTTTTTTCATTACCATTGCGTTAAAAATGGTAAATATTCTTTTCAATTTTCAGTTCTTTTGTAAATTAAAATGAACCTTTTTTTAATTTTAATTTTTTTACCTAATGTTTACATACATAGGAATGAAACACACATTTGTTTTCCATTACTCCCATTATGTTATCCATAATCTTATTCCAAGTTTTGGTGCTAGTTGCAAAAAAGTAATGGTAATGAAATTTCATTTGTCTACCTAGTGTAGAATAAATGGAAATGACTTTTTGTTTTTACTACCATTGCTTAAATGTAATGAAAATTATAAAAACATTTCATTACATTGCATTTATTTAGCTTTGCAATATAGGTTTTTTAAATACTTCGATAAACTTAAAAATCCTATAGTTTTTACATTTATTTATAGAAGAATCTATATGTATCAACTATTTAAGAAAAAAAAAGCAGAACTGTACCAAAATAAAAAACAAAAATGTTTGAAAAACTTAGGGCTTGTTTATCTATTACGAAAATAGTCTAAACGATAAAAATTGACAATCACTTTCGTCAAAAATATATGGGAAACAAAAACAAATTTTCGTTATTTTGCTTTCGTTTAGAATATTTTCGTAATACATAAACTAGGGCTTAAAATTTCAAATGTTATTGAAACGAGGTTATAATTTTATTTTCGCAGTAAAACTATTGAAGTTACTGCAAAAATTCTTCTATGTGTAGTCATGTTGAGCCTAACTTACAAGCATGAAATAAGACTCAACTTTTCAAACCGCATTTTAACAACAGTCTTAATGTCTTTAACTTTATAAGTGATGATCTCATCCTTGGTGTCCTTTTGAATTATAAATGACACCATTTGTGGAGGTTTTATGTATGTTTGGGAATACCGAACTAAGTAAAAACATTTTACAAATATATTAAAATTTACTATGAATAAAAAAAATCACTGTCCCCCTAGGGAAAAAAGTTCTATGAGCAAAATTTAATTTTTATTTCAATATATGTACGTAAAATGCACAAAGTACTTTTTGCAGGCCAAATGTTGTAAAAAAACTTTCCATCGATTTTTATGATTTTTCACATAAATGTTTTCGAATTCAGTTTTTACAGTTTTTTACGTTTATCTGACACTATTCCTGTAGCGGTGTTGTTTGTTTGAAATGCTTTCTCTGCATGATTCAATACCTTATCATGTGATTTAACTACAATGTTGAAAACAACCACTCAATATCCTTTCTGGTCTTTTCCTTTTATTAAATTGACAAGTTCGAAAACTACATTGATTATAACCATGACGCCTTGGAGTTGCTTTATCGTTTCCACATGCCAGTGCAAGTTCGAAAAACTCAATACACTCACACTTTTTCACTAATACTATCACACTTATACGACTTGCGGCTCAACTTGCAAGTAAATTTTGAAGACAGTGAAAATGACAGAATAAAGAAAACAGTGTTGCCTAGTAATGTTTTCTATTAATTTACTAGTATTTGGTAAAGTAAAAATTGTAATGCAACATATTTTGTATTTATTTGTAAAAAAAAAGTAAAAAAGAACAACGGCATATCTTAATGGTAATTTAAAATATTAATTTTAAAAGTTTTTGAAAAAAAAAATTGTTAAGAACAAATTTTTTCCCAGCTTTGTTTTAATATTGAATATTTGGCAATACTGGAGTGCTATTTAGTGACAACCTATGCCTTCGACGATATTTTAAAAATGAACTTGCAGCAAGTAGTGTGGACACTTGTAAAATTTTCATGTTTTTTCGATAATTTTCGAAATTTTTGCTGATAATACGTATTCTCAACTTGCAACCATTTACTTGCATGTGGAAACGGGGGTAAATAAAAAATTTATTTTCCACATAAAAAAATCAGTAAATAACATGTTTGGTAAGCACCTTTTAAAAGGACTATCATAACCTTAAAATACCAGTAACGAAATTTCTTAAAAATATACTAAACCTAAGATACCAAACGACATAATTTACAATACCGTTAACCTTAAAATAACGCAACAAAATACTTTCGAAATATCGTTATCCATTATCGGTAACCGAATGAATCGATTGCCAACCCTGGTAAACACTTTATTTTTCCTGGTAATTACAAACTTTCTTCAAACAAAAAAAGTTTTTTTATGTTTTGTTTTTATGGAGGTTTTGGGCGGTGGGTGATTAAATTTTATTTTTGGCTCCTTGTTTCTAAGAGCGAATAGTTAAAAGTTGAAATAAAAATTGTTGATTATATTTTTGTGGCCTTTTTTATTACGTTCATTCCTTTAGCGTGTTACACGCGACAACATTTTGTAAAAGAAAATGTTAAAAACCATGTGTAAATGTATTTGCATAATAAAAATGTCAATGAACCCTAGTTATTGTTGTGCGAAAGAGGCTCGCCGTCTACAGAAAATCGGCCTAAAGGCGACATGAACCCCACATCGACAATTTCCCTCCCTAGCATCGCCTCATTTTTCTTTATTTTATACACTTGTTATGATGGAATATTCCTTATTTATGAGTTTGGAATGACAACGACATTTATAATAACAACAATTTTATGACGTAATTTTGTTTTTTTCATATTTCTAGAGTAACGTGGGGCAAAATGGAAACTAATCTGTATACAAAATCTTTAGTTTTTAGAGGGCTCATGCCTTAGATTGATTTGTGGTCTAAATAAGTTAAAATATACATTAGTTTTTATTATTCGGGCGATTTACAACACATGTAGCTCGATTTTTCACTTTGCCCTATGCTCGCTTACGTACACATATGGTCAAAATAATAAGTACACCTGCCTATTTTTTCTTTATGTTTAATTTTAGTTACTTTAACGGAAAGTAAACATGGCAATTATTTTTTATTTAAATAACTTTAATATGGCAATGCCTTTCAAAGTAAAAACAAAACTGGGGCTTCCCCGTTGTTTTGTACAGGTGTGATTTCAGTACTTGGTCAAAATAATAAATACATTGCTGAATTCTTTAATATTTTCGCAGTCTGCTCTAGTTTTTTTTGGAAAGGCTAGTTATTTTACTGTTGTTTATCTTTATTCATAACGAAATATATAGTAAACAAAATCAGCGATGGGTCGAAAAAGTCATTATTCTCCGGAGGAGAGAAAATTTGTTTCAAGACTAAGAGAAAGTGGCCAAAGTCTTCGTTGTATAGCAGCAACTATTAATCGGTCGCTATTTTTTGTACAAAATGCTTTAAAGCATAAAAATCCCGTCGAAACTCGCGGAAGACCCAAAAAAACTTCAAAAACAACAGATATCCGTATTGTAACTCTTGCGAAGAAGGACCCATTTGTGTCTTCAATTCTTCTCATTTACCAGGACGGATAGCTAGAAGAGTCCCTTTGCTTAGACAAAAAAATTTAAAGGCTAGGTTGGCGTTTGCAAGAAGTCATTCCAATTGGTCCGGAGCAGACGGTGAAAAAAAATGGCATAACATTTTGTGGAGCGGTGAAACAAAAATTTATTTATTTGGAAACGACTGTGCCCGGAATGTTCGACGACCTAAGAGTAAGGAATTCCATGTTCGCTTTACAAAGAAGACGGTCAAGCACGGGACGGCAATGTTATGGTCTGGGGTTGTTTCTCGTGGTATGGTGTCGGTCCGATACATCGAATTACCGAGACTATGACCAGATTCCACTACAAAGATATATTGGAAAATACGATGTTGACCTATGCTGAGGAATGCAAAGCATACTTCTAAGTAGGTAAATGATTAGTTCCAAGACAATCAGGTGGCCAAGTCAATCTCCGGACTTAAACCCTATCGAAAATCTTTAGGGAGAGTTAAAACAAAGAATTGGAAAGGAGGTTTTTAAAAATAAGGATCAGTTATGAAATTTTGTTCAAAAAACTTGGTATGAAATACCAGTAGAGACCTGCAGAAAGCTTATTGCCAGCATGCCAAAAAGAGTCGGCAAAATAATTCAAAATAATGGTGGATATACCGGCTTTTAACGAAGCTCAGTTAAAATCACTCAATTTAGCATAAAAAACTTGAATTTTTACTGTTTTGATTATTTTAACTAAATGTACTTATTATTTTGTGCAATGTTGTTTGATTAATTACTTACTTTTTGAACAACACTGAATTTAATTTTTGTTTTTTGTTATTGTTTTAGTATTTATTTTATTTCTAATGTTATAACAAAACAAAATAGTATTTGTTTTTTCTTTTAATTTAAATAAATTTTCGGCTACGAGCCTTTAAAAAAATATTTCAGGCTGTACTTATTATTTTTGACCATATGTGTATGTATGCCGGCCGGTAAAAACAAATGTTTTTTTTCATATTAAGTTAATAATTAATTAACAATCGGAGGTTTTGTTCACCCACCTGTCATTTTCAATTCTATTTTGTTTAACCCTTATATTTAAAATTTCGTATTGTTGCCATTTGCGTGTAGTTTATTGGTTTTTTTTCCAAGGTTGGTTACCGAAACGAATAATGGTAAGGGTAACGGTATCAATTTTGTTTGTTTCGGTAATGGTATTTAAGACTATTTCGGTAACGGTATACCGTTATCGAAACAGCAATACCGGTACGTACCGGTATTAAAAATTACGTTAAAACCATATAAAAACAAGTAAAAACATAGCATATTTTTAATTGTAAGTGTTAAAATTACAGATTATGAGCTATAAATTTAATGCTGGTAGTTTTAATAAGTAAAGTTAAACCCTTGTGGACCAAGACTCGAAAGCGTTGGAAACTTTGTATTTTTTTGACTAAATCTTAATTAATATGCCTTCTTAAAGTTATATACAAAGTTTAAAATTTGTCAAGGACCTGCAAGGATATTAGTCATGACTCGTACTCCCAACTACCGTTGGGTCAGGATGAATTAAAAAGTAAGAAAGAAACATTGGTTGTTTTTTTGTACTTTTAATAAATTAGTATTAAAGCATTTGTTAATTAATTTATTCCATGGTATTAAGAAAAACAATTTATTTATCATTATAACATAAGTATTTTTCATTAATCGAAATTAGTGCCACCATATCTTAACCAAACAGCTGAAATACATTTCGAATTACCGTTATTCTGAGAAGACGGGGTCGCCAATAGTCGAAAAAAGATCTTATTAGAAAAATTATAGTGTACTCTAACATATCTATGGCTCAAAGGTATACAACAACTTTTTTTTAAGATTTTATGAGCTCGTAACTGTAATGGTACTTTTAAGTACCGTCGGTCGACAAGGGGTTAATCTCTATAAATTTTTTGTAAAAAAAAACTCAAGATTATAAAATAAAAAAGTTAAAAAATTGGCATTTTTATATAAATTAATAAATACCGGTAACTACCTAAAAAATTACGGTATCGGTAACGATAACGGTATTTGAAATTTTTTTATAGGTATAGGTATCGGTAACGGTATTCAATTTGAAACAGTATTTTAGAGATAACTGTATTATAACGATAGCGGTAACCAACTTTGGTTTTTTCCCTTTATTATTACATTTTTATTTATTTTTTATGATGTTTAAGTAGAACTGTACATGTTACACTGTGAAAACTCGCAATAATAAACACTCCCCAAGCAATTAACACTGGGTAACCGTGGAGTTAAAATAAAATAGGTGGTAGAAAATTTATTGAAGACGCTTTGCCAGCGTTTTCTAGAAGGGTTTTCCAAGTATTTGTTTTACAAATATTTCAGTGGCTTAAAGCACATTTGCAAAAAATGTTTTCCAGTACTACCAAGTTAAGTTTTTACCAACGAGCATAGATTCTCAAGAGTATGCATGGATCTCATCCTCTGTTAACTGCTATGTCCGACATTTCAAGAAGTTTAAATAAATATTAAAAATATTAAAAAATTTAATAAATATTAAAAATAGTTAAATATAAAAAATATGAAACAATAAAAAAGACTAACCGCCATTAAAATATGTAACACAGAGAAGTTTTGTTCGTTTTTTGGCATTAATGTTCTCCTTAGCATTTCTAAGCACTTTCTAACAACAACACTGAGCACAAAAGTTTCCGAACATTGCACGCGCCGTGCCATTTTCCGGCCAGAAATGTTTGGAATCGCTTCTTAACCCTTTTGGCTTTGGTTTCTTTTTATTTTATTCCAGGCTTTCTCACAAATATTAGATCCTTGCTGAACTTTGTGACCACTCTGGAAACAGATCGCCTAGTCACACGTACTTCTGTTGTAACTTTTTTTTTATAAGTCCAAAATGGATTATTTTGAAAAGTTTCAATAATATTTTTTTGCGCGTTTGTCTTTGATTCTCCATTGTAAAATAATAAACCACTCGAATTAAACAAACCGATGCACTTTAAAATCTGAAATATTTCCCAAAGATAATTTGATCAAGAAAAATTATTTTAGTTAAAGTTGGAAAAAGTTATTAAGAAAAATGTGTGTTACACTTTTTAACGGCGCACTGGTTAATTGCAGTTTAACTTTTTGAAACGTCAGACAGGGCCTGGGTTTTACCTGTCAAGTGTTATGTGTCTCATTATTTTAATGGGTAGAGCTCTCGTCTGTCAATTTGACGGCCTGAGGGATTTTAATTACATTTCATAATAAAAAGTAATTGCAAAATTTCAATAACATTTAGAATTATAACATGTAGTTGTTAAAATGTGCAAACCCGTCTCCAATATACGCAAGTTGGTTACTCTTGAACGTAAAAACCATACGTTAGTGTGGCAACTCTCCCGAAAAAGGAGACACGGAGGGGATTGGAAGATAAACAAAAATCTAAAAATAGAATGATTGTATTTGTCTGTGTTTGATCACTTCTGAGTAAAGACAATAACAGAAAGCTGAATAGGAAAGAAAACAATGAATTAGTTACATTGCATTCAAGGCCTTACTTGGGTGAGATTTAAAATAATTTTAATAATGTTATTAAAAATTTTAAATTACAGTGACACGAAATTGTTATTGTAATTGAGTTTTATCCCAATTATAATTACATGTAATTGTGTAATTTTAGGTACATTAGACCGTACCACAAAAAAAGTTCGCCGTACACCGTCGAATCTAAATTATTTTCGCAAGGAGGTTTCAAAAAAAAAAATTTTTTTTTTTTCGAACGTAGGGGTCGGTTTTTCAATTTTTGGTTCTATCTTTGGCATTTACAGTCGGATCTTAAAGTATGATATATCGAAGTTTTTGTCTCGAGGAGACAACCTCAAGTATCTCGTTCTAGTATTTACCCACCAGATCTCAGTTCCCACCACCCTAATGTTAGAAAATTGAAGCTCGCAAAAAATCATTAACCCGGTGTCTTCAAATGCAATAAATTATATGATATAAAATGTCAAAACTATTGCAGCGAAACGCCAAAATGATATCAATTGCAAAGTGGTGGAGAACACTGACCATTTTATGGCTAAGAAATGTCATACATTTTTCTTCGAAAAACACAAAATTTTATAAAACATTAATTCTTTATCTACAAATAATACACAATGAAACTCTTTCCCATTCTTTTTTACCAAATTTTCTGTTATATTTTTACTACAAAATTAAAATGAAAACGAAAAGTGACATTTGATGGCAGGCATCATTGCAAGAGTCGCTTGCATGTCAGCGATATCATATTGCAATAAAACTGAAATTGAGTGTCTTCACTTGAGATGAAATCATTTTGACAAAAGCTTGCTATCATTTTAGTGCATGTCAAGACACTAGGTAAACTTTTGCTAAGGAAGTTTTTCGATAATTCCAGCAGAAAATTTTTTCATTTTTTTTGTTGCCCAACGTAGGGAGAGTAAACGCCTTGAATTTAATTTGAAAAATCTATTTTTACACCATCTATTTTTTGGTTTTTCCAACGCTGTAAATTTTGTTTCCCCAGTGGTTTGCCGTCCATTTGTCTGTTGATGTTATCATTTTCGCACTTTCGTAAAGCACTTCCCCAACTCTTGTACCAAAGTGCCCTTTCCCATTTCTATGTATATCGTAATTCTGCCTGGGATATTTTATCGGTGTTTTGACTTTTTGGACTTTAGGCAATGACACTTGCTTCACATTTTTTTAAATTTACAAGTACATATTTAAATTTTTAACTTTTTTCATTGTTTGTTTTTTTTCTCTCAAACTAGATCGTGTTAATTAATTTTCAAGTTATTTTTACATTTATTCAATTTTTCTTTTCTTTTCAATTATTACACAATGAATGACAAGATAGAGATACTTGTTAAAGATTAGCAAACCATACTTTTCTTACGTAATATTTAAGTCAATGTAGTATTGTATTACGATAAAGAAGAAAAAAAGTGGATTTCAATTTGATTTTTTTTCTTAACGACATTTTCTTGTTTCGCTTTCTTTTCATTCATTCAATTTATAAATATGATGAATTCATTCATATGTAAATGCATAAATATGTGTTGCTGTGAACATAATTTAATTGTGTCATATACGAAAAATGTCATTGTTGATTAAATAAAAAAAAAAAAATAAAAAAATAGATTGTAGAAGCGATCCACACATAGATTATTATTTGAAAGGGGATAATATCTCTGAATTTTTTTTTTTTAGATTTCTATAGTCGGTTTAAAGAAATTAAACGCTGCTAAAATTTCATTAAAAATATCGTAAAAATAAAAAAAATTACCGCCTGTTAAACATGGGGTTTCTCATTGAAAACCAACGAAACTTTAGATTTGTATTTGTTCTGTTTTTGTGTATACACTCAGAAAAGTTTGTCGGTAGCATATACTAAAAATTACATTTAAAACAATGGTATATACAGTTAAAAAGGCGACAAAGTATTTTTTATTGGCTGACAAGGGAAGTACTTCAGCCTAAACATTCCGATTTTGATGAAATTTGGATATGTGATAGAGAAAAAAAATCTAAGATCGACCTGTCTCAGATTATCGGCCACCTCGGAATTTTAAGGGTTCAAAAAGGGGTTCAAAAATGGGCCTTTTTTTGGTTTTTTGCTTTTTAAGGTATTTCGACCAAAGGAATGTGATATTTCTGGAAAGGGATTTTTGAGGGCTTTTCATCGGTACCTTTTTTGGTACTTTTTTGCTTTTTCCAATTTGCTGTTTTAAAAAGTTTCAAAATTTTGGGTACTTTATATGGAGGAGTATACTGCTATAGCTGCTAAATTCACATATGTTATTCCTTGTTAAATTTAAACCGATACGTATTTTGCGTTTTTCAATATTCTCTCTACATTAGATTTGGCAAAATTTTTCCCGAAACACCTTTTTTGGTATATTTTAGACCGCTTTTAATGCTAAAGATAGTCAAAAAGTGATGTTCGGCCAAGTTCGGTGTTCGGCTAAATTTTGGCCGAATACCGAAAATCAATATTTTGCTCTTTAATTTTGTATAGTAACTTTTAAATATGTCCATATTTAACTTAATTTTTACTTAAAGAGCGAAAAATACGTTTTTAGGTTTTTGCAATTTAAAAATATTTAGAAATTGGTTTCCGCATTTTTGAATTTGAAAAAGGTGCATAAAATTGTATTTTTATTCCAACACAAAAGTATTCGGCTTCGGTTTCGGCCGAACTTAGCAATTTTGATCGAAGTTCGGCTTCGGTTCGGCCTTAAAAAAGTGAGTTCGGTCGGACACTAGAAATAGATATATTAAACTTCATATTTTGACGGAGACATTAATTCTGTGATATATTTTTTTTTAATTTCGTAAATTTAAAATGTGCTCCCATACAAAAAGTTTAAAAAAATAGGTTTTTTACATAGACCTTTTTTTTATATGAAATGTTATACTTATTTCTACATTAGATCATGTATTTTTTTATAAGCGTTCCAGTGATATATAACATGATATATTTATATAACGTACGTCAGTCACAATAAGGGAATATATATATTTAAGTTATGCTCTCTTACAAAAAAGTACCAAAATGTACTTTTTATCGCATAGACTCTATGCTATGCAAAAGAAATGGCAATACTATTATAAACAAACATGTGTACGTCGATAAAAAGTACCTTTTGGTACTTCTTTGTAAGAGAGCATAACTTAAATATATATATATATTCCCTTATTGTGACTAACGTCATGTTATATATCACTGGCACGCTTATAAAAAAATGCATGATTTAATGTAGAAATAAGTATAACATTTCATATAAAAAAAAACGGTTTACGTAGAAAATCTATTTTTTTAAACTTTTTGTATGGGAGCTCATTTTAAATTTACGAAATTAAAAAGAAAATATATCACAGAATTAATGTGTCGTAAAAATATAAAGTTTAATATATATATTTCCTATCTTTAGCATTTAAAGCGGCCTAAAATATACCAAAAAAGGTGTTTCGGGAAAAATGTTGCCAAATCTAATGTAGAGAGAATATTGAAAAATGCAAAAATACGTGTCGGCTTAAATTTAACAAGGAATAACATATGTGAATTTAGCCTCCATATAAAGTACCCAAAATTTTGGAACTTTTTAAAACAGCAAATTGGAAAGAGCAAAAAAGTACCAAAAAAAAGGCACCGATGAAAAGCCCTTAAATTACATTCATCCAGCAATATCACATTTGCATATTGTTCCTTTGGTCGAAATACCATAAAAATCAAAACAAAAAAAGGCCTATTTTTGAACCCCTTTTTGAACCCTTAAAATTCCGAGGTGGCCCTTAAAATTCTGAGACAGGTCGATCTTAGATTTTTTTTCTCTATCACATATCCAAATTTCATCAAAATCGGAGTGTTTAGGCTGAAGTACTTCCCTGGTGAGTTATTTGTAGTTATTTTTATTAACATCCCGAGTAAAAATAGTTATTTATGCCCGAGTAAAAAAGGGTATATATAACATATATTTTTTAATATTAAAATATATGATAATATAATATATTGTATGCGACCTTATATGTTTTTATATGATGATATATTATAAATTTTTAAAGGAATTTTCTCATATTAAATCATATATCAGTATTTGCTTTATTGCAAATTGTATATATAAGAATATATTACCCGAGTAAAAATAGTTATATATTATTATATATAATGTGATTGGGTTATATCTGACGGTGAATAGAGTCACATTAAGGCACATATCATTATATACAACTACATCTGATATTATTTTTTCAATGAATTTTTTGTACGGTAATTGATATTATTACATATCCCCAAATCTGACTCCATATATAACTACATAAGGCATATAAAACTAATAAAAATATATGTAGTGACCGATATGATTATATATGGTTCGATACTAAGTTATATAACACTGTATGTATCGTCATACTAAAAATATATTCTTGGATTTAATATAACTTTCTATATGATCTCATACAAATTAATATAAATTAATAGTTAATTTCTCCAAAGCCAAATAATTTTCACGTGTTTTTTTTGCATATAAAAATATATTAAAAAATGATGCGTACGATTTAGAAGACAAAAACATTAACATTTTTACAGTATGTTATAAAATTTGGGCCTTTAAAATTGTTCAAGCTATAGAAATTTCAATATCAATTTAATAGCTGGTATGCATAAAAAGTATACCTACTATTAGACAAAATTTATATAAATTCAGATATTTTTATATCGAATTAGATGCAATTTGATGTCCTGGATATGGACAAATCTCGGATCAAACTGTATCAAATTATATCTAATTTGATATAATTAGACACAAGTAGATGACCCATTTTTCGGATTAAGTTGTATGTCGTTGTATATGGGGACTTATCAAATAAGATATAATTATATATGACACGGTATTAAGATTTTTTACCCGGGTATTCATAAAACCGTTCAAAATTTTATATATAAATATATACGAAAAATATTTTTAATTTTATTTTTTATATAACAATATCGTCGGCTTGCCTGCAAGTAGTGTTATGTGTTCTTTGACAGGTTTTCAGGAGGGTGAAAAAACTGATGTATATTATCCTTTTAATATATTTCATTGACATCATATGCCTTCATAATGATTGTAGTAAATAAGGTCGTGAATCATTAGGGCATATGATGTCAATAAAATATCTTAAAAGTATAATATAAATCAGTTTTTTCGCTCAAACCTGTTAAAACCAAAAACAGCACTTCGTGCAGGCAAGCCGAAGATATATTAGTTAATATCAGAACCAAGTTCGAGATTAACTAATATCCCTACGGGAAATTTTAACAAACTGTCACCGAACTGGCCCCTTTATATGAAATAGACTGGTCACTTTTACATGGCGTTGTCATAGGAGGTGGTAATTGACCCCTTGTGACATGTCACAAGACAAATCCCAGGACAGGTCCCTGAAATTGAGAGTTCAGTAACCTGTCCTAGGATTTGTCTTGTGACATGTCACAAGGGGTCAATTTCCACCTCCTATGACAACGCCATGTAAAAGTGACCAGTCTATTTCATATAAAGGGGCCAGTTCGGTGACAGTTTGTTAAAATTTCCCGTAGGGATATTAAAGATTAATATAATATTTGATCAAAAACAATTTTTTTATATGTTTTACTCAATTTTTTCATTAAATTAATATTTTCTGAGCTTTTTTTACTTCTAAAAGTTTTTTTTTTTTAATTTAAAAAATCTAATTTAACAAAATTAACATTTAAAATCATGGCCCGGCTCGTAATGGGTTAATAAATCTAGGCATGTTGCATATCATTGAAAATGTATTTCAAGTACCTTTCCAACGATATATATATTTTGTTCTGGTCCGATAAGTTTTGAGTGGAGAAGTAACCATTGGATATTGTTGTAGATCATCTTCAGCTCCATAAATCGGAAACTATGAGCCTCCAACAAAAAAGAAGTGCATTGCCGGGCTAGCCATTAAAATTTTATTTAAAATACAAAAAAAAGCTTAACACATTTAAAAAAAATTTCTAAGTCCAAAAAAAATGCCCATATTTCGTAAAAAATGATCTAGTCTTTAAAGAATAACGGATTTATACATTAACGTCTTTAATAGTTACTCATTATCAACAGTAGCTCTGGCTGATAGTCAGGCATGTGATAAATATAGAAAACGATCTGATTTTCAATGGTAAATATTTTACGATCTGTAAAATACCAATTATTTGTTATTTCCTAATTTAGATGTCCGGCGTCAAATAAAACGATAAATAATAATTCGAAGCCAATTTGATTTTCGCGAAACTAATTATTCTAGATCAGGGATCGGCAAACGCATACAACCTTAGTTTTGTGCTTGTTTGAGTGAGATGTAACTTTCCCTCTCTCAATGCACTGAAAGAAATTTCTGTATAATTTTCTCATACTTATTTATGTGCAATTAGAATATAGAAATAAAATAGAAAATAATTTAAAAATGAGATTTTGCAAGAAAAACTCGTTTTAGAATTCTTGGCAAAGTTGTAGTTAAAAATTTTAATTTTATTGTGCTATTCAGCATGGCGATAAAGGTATATATAATTAAACTCGGTTCATAGATGGTGAAACACAACGACTGTCCTTTTTTCAACAAAAATAACATATTTTCGTTTACCGAAAAAAATTTCAAACATTTCGTTCAGTGTAACGCTAGCAACATGCGTCGACACAACCTCATCGAATGAATGCTCAGGCGAGACTGAATAAATTTGTTTCTTTTTATTCAATGTGTGAGCGTATGTAGGTGTGAGTGAGTTGCACGCGTGCATAGAAACAGTGGTGTTAGACCTTTTTGATCAAAAATCGTCAAAAATGTAAAAATAAATCGTCAAAATCGTCAACAATTTTATGAAAAATCGTCAAGAAATCGTCATCAGTTAAATATCATAAAAACACTACACCATTTTCTGTTTTATTTAAAAAAAATCCAAATATATTTCATATGTTTTAAAATTGTCCAAATATATTTTAAAATTGTCTTAAATGTTTCAAAATTATCCAAAAATTGTATTTCAAAAATTTTCAAATGTATTTAAAAAAACTCTATTTGTATTCCAAAATTTTCCAAATGTATTTAATGAAATTCTAATCGCATTTCAAATTTTTCCAAAGGTATTTCAGAAATTTCTATTTTTATTGTAAAAGCATTTTAACAAACATGTATGTTTTCTCTTTCATAATGAAAATTGTATAGGAGTTATGAGACTTAAAAGAAAGAGAAAACATGTATGTTTGTAAAAATGCTTTTAAAATAAATATAGAAATTTCTGAATATTGCGAATTCCAAATAGACGATTCGAAAAGAACAATTTGAGGTTTTTAAACGCTTTTTCTTTATAATTTTGATTAAAATTCGTTCAAAAGTAAGCAATTTTCCTAAATCGTCAAAACATGTGGAATTTTTATTCAAAAATCGTCAATCGTCATTTGTAAAATTTTGACTAAAAAAATCGTCAAAGAAAGAGAAAACATGTATGTTTGTAAAAATGCTTTTAAAATAAATATAGAAATTTCTGAATATTGCGAATTCCAAATAGACGATTCGAAAAGAACAATTTGAGGTTTTTAAACGCTTTTTCTTTATAATTTTGATTAAAATTCGTTCAAAAGTAAGCAATTTTCCTAAATCGTCAAAACATGTGGAATTTTTATTCAAAAATCGTCAATCGTCATTTGTAAAATTTTGACTAAAAAAATCGTCAAAATGACGTAAAATCGTCACATCTGGCACCACTGCATAGAAATGCCGATCTCTGATGTATAAACACATGTATAGTATAGTAAATACATACATATATAGTAAACACATCTATATCAGTGGTCGGCACAAAGAGAGAATGTGAATGTATTGTATTTCTTCACTGTGAGAAATTAGTTTATCATTTTTAAATTTATATTTGTATATTAAGAACATGAATTAATGAAGAAATGTAATAATGAATGCATGAATGAATTAAAGAAATAAAAAAAATAATTTATAGTAATTTAATTTTTTTAAATAATTCCTAGTAAATTTTATTATACACATTATTTAAAAAATATGTATATTTTTGTATATAAATTATTTATTCTTAAAAAGTATTCCATTAGTTAGTAAATTTTAATGAACTAAAGAAATAAAAATAATTCATAATAAATTTCCTGTTCTTGTAAAATTTTAAGAGTGTAATATTTTTCTAAAATTTCTTAAACAAAGCGACGTCAACCTGCTTTGTTGAAAGCTATCATGCTACTAAACAAATTTTACGCTTTTAGTTGATAGTTTTGTTGCCATTCGTGTTGTATGCGTGTGAAAAGCCGATTATGATCGGCCACTGGTGGGTATGGATGCCGACCACCGTTCTAGATTAAAAAACTGTTCGTTTTCGATTTTCATCACACCCCTGAGTATGTAGGAGCCGAAATCCCGCTACCCTCCAATACAAAGTTTTTTTTATCATATAAATTTAATCGTATTGTATTAACTTATATCCAATTTGATCGGAACAAAATTCGGATATAAGTTTATCATTTTATATAACTTTGTATCCTTGTAAATACAATTATATCCGATTTGATACAATTTAATATAACCATTTTTCAGATGAAATTATATCCAGTTACATATTGCAAATATATCCATTCACATATAATTTTATATACACTTTTTTACTCGGGTGGTCAAATATAATGTGATTGAGTTATATCTGGCTATGTATGGAGTTACATTTAGACACATTATATGTAACTATATGTGATGTTATTTTTTATACGAATTTCTTATATTGTAATTGACATTATTATGTTCCCAAATCTTACTCCATATATATGGTGTTTTTTAAAGCCCGATAGAACTTTAAATTGTAAAAAATAACACAAAAAATTTAATTTTAATCCAAAAAATTTTTTTATTCCATAGTTCAGTACATGGCATTAACATTTGAAAATGATTTCGGAATGCGCTTCGTCAAGAACAGCCGCGGTTCTTGACGAAGCGCATTCTGGACGTCCGATTTCGGGCCACTTTTTCGAGCAGTGCTAGCCGTATGTCACGAATAACACGAACAACGTTGGCCTCCAAGGCGTCAATTGTTGCTGGTTTATCGGCATAAACCAGTGACTTCACGTGGCCTGACAGTAATAATCGATTTCAATAAGTCGATGTTTGCGGTTGCGTATGGCACGTAGCGCCATCCTGTTGAAACCTCATCTTCCAGGTCAATGGATCTCCATTGACCGTAACGCGAGCTCCGGCTTCATTTTTGAAGAAATAAGGTTCAATGATGCCACCAGCTTGTAAACTGCACCAAACGGTGCATTTTGCTGGATGTAATGGAATCTGTAGGGTCTGTTGTGGATTGGTTTCAATCTAAACTGCACCAAACGGTGCATTTTTCTGGATGTAATGGAGTATGTAGCAGAGAACGGTTTGATTACATTCGTTTTTGTTGTGCATTGCTATGTATTCATGCAACAACAATAACTAATGCTATTGCTATTATATACATTCATTGTTTTTGATGAGTGGTTTTTACGCATTATTTTTATAATGCCACTACATGTCAAGCAACGAAATGAAGTGATGACACATTAAAAAAATAAAATCAATCACAACATTCGTTTAGTATTCGTTGACCTGTTGCAGTATTTTGAAAAATGCATGTGTTTTTTTTTTATTTAAATATGAAATATGTATATATTTTCTCATTTTGTTAATGTTTAAGTGCAAAACATAAACACCAAAAATATACTAAAATATTTGACAGAAAAATTTTTTTAATTTTTATACAACCAACATTGAGACCATTCGTAACAATCGTTTTGTATTCATACCAATCGTTTTGTATTCGTTGCTTTTGTGAGTGTTAGGTAATATTAACAGAAGACATGCAGTGCAATGCATGGCTTTCTTCATATTCACTTTTTTTCAATTGTGTCTATACTGATTTACTGAAATGATGTGTATTGACAACAATATTCTCATTTTTTGTGATTGCATTCAAAAGCATAAAATAAGGCACTCAAACCGTTCTCTGGTATGTAGTGTATGTTGTGGATTGGCCTCATCGCTAAACACAATTTTGCATCTATAATTTGCGCGAATTGATGACTGATTTTCAAAGTAAATCTGGATAATTTGGTAGCGTTGTTCAAGCGTCAATCTATTTATGATGATTTTCCAGACTATACTAATCGTAAATGTCAAAAAGTGAGCGCAGTATGACAGTTGACCCTTTCTTAAGTTCTATCGGGCTTAAAAAAACACCCTTTACATAAGGTAATGTGTGTCCAATCCACTGCCACTTTCGTTTACGTATCTCCGTTGCTACCGGCATCTGGTTTGTTTTAGCTAGCAAGTCGATATTCAATATTCTTCTTATCCAGCGATTTATAAAAGTTTGAAGGCGTTTTGTTATATTGTTCGTAACCTTCCAAGTTGTACATCCAAATAAGTGCACAGATTTGACATTTGACTCGAAAATACTAATGGCCTTTTCTTTTCTGGAAAAAAATGTTGCCCTCACCCCATTAAAATGTTACATTTTTCCAATCAGAATAGAACACAATAAAATCACTGTTGCATTTTTCTAAACATATATATGTGTATTGTATACTCGTATGCAATATTGTTTACGCAAACTATTACTAATTGTAGCCTAGTGGTTGTGATGCCTGCCTTTCACATGGGCTGGACGGGTGCAAATTCCAGCCAAAGTAAAAAATAAATTTTTTTATGTATTTTCTTTTTTCAATTAAAATTTTTTTTTTTCATATTTAAAACAAATTGTATAATTTTTTATTTATTTTTAGCCTAAAAAATTGTTAAATACTAAATAACGGCAAAACTATAAAAATCTAATTAAAATTTTATAAAAACAAAAAAAAAAAACTAAAAAAAATATTGTGCTCCAACCGGGGTTTGAACCTGCGACCTACTGCATCAGAAGCCATGATATTACCCCCTAGGCCACCAAGTTGCGAGTTAGCTGGCAAAAAACATTACAGTGTATACACATGGCGTTGACATAAAGAAAAAAACAGGGCAACACTCTACCCCATAAATTTTTTGAGGGCGAAAAATGTTGCACTTTTGCCCTTTATTTAGGCAACATTTTTAGAAAAGAACGCCTAGCCCTCTTAGAATGTTACCCTTAATTTAGAAAAGAACACAAAAAAGGCAATTCAAAAGCAAAGTGCAAAAAAAAGGTAACATTTTTTTCAGAAAAGAAAACGCCATAAGTTTGATTCTTTGGCTTATTTTGTTACTTTGCAAGATTGGGGCTAGTATGCCAAAAGATGTCCTAGCCTTGTTTATTCGTGCGTCGACATCAACTTCGGTTCCACTATCTGCTGCAATCTCTTAATGCTGAAAATACATAATGATCATTACAGATTAATTAAGTATTCCCAACTCAGATACTACTATAGAAAATAATTTTTAATCGGGTTTTTAAAAATTGAACATATGCCAAGAAATCAAAAATTTCGACATGATTTTATTTTTTGATGAGTCAATTTTAAATAAAATAATTTCAATTTCATTATAAGAAAAAATTGGTTAAAATATGGAAGAAAAACACTGACACTGTGAGCTACATAAATTAAACCGTTGTTCACATGGATGGTAACCGAAACGATGCGGTTATCGGTAAGGGTAACGCTATTTTAGATTCTTTCGATAACGGTATTTTAAGGGTAACGCTATTTCATTTATTTTGGTATCGGTATTTTAAGGGTAACGGTTTTTTAGTTATTTCGTTAACGGTACTTTAAGGATAACGGTTTTTTTGATTATTTCAGTAACGGTATTTTAAGGTTAGCGGTATTTCGGTTTTTTCGGTAACGGTATTTTAAGGATAACGGTAGTATGTTTTCTCGATGCTTTCCTCAATTTTTTTTACGAAAAACAATCTAGATTAAAAACAGAACCAATTTGCCAACTTAATGTACGAAAAATACTCAATAGTCCAGTGCAATTGCCAAAAACAGAAAATTAAAAATAAGGGTAACGGCATTTTAGGGGTAACGGTATTTCATTTATATTGGTAACGGTATTTTAAGGTTATCGATATTTAATTTATTTCGGTATCGGTATTTTAAGGGTAACGGTATTTCAGTTATTTCGGTAACGGTATTTTAAAGATAACGGTATTTCGGTAACGGTATTTTAGGGGTAGCGGTAGTCAGTTGAAAGGGTTTTGAATCGATAACGGTATTTTAGCGGTATTGCCTGCCAACCCTGGTTGTTCATCATCAACATCTTTAACGTGGGTGAATTTTTTAATTTAACATTTTAAATTTTATTCCAAACACGCAAAATTAGGTATAAAAATAAACAAAGAATAAACCATTAATTATTACATGTTATTTACGAAAATTTATAACAAAACAAATATTAAAAAAAGAGTAAAAATACTTGAGTGTGATAAGAAAACAAAAGTTGATGTAATTTTTTTAATGCCAAAAACGAAATTTATTGTTTTTTATTTTGAATTCAGACATATGTAGTTGCCAAATTACTAGACATTTTGGCGTCGATGCAACGAAAAATGTGTTAAATCACAAAAGTAATGATTGGATAAATTTGACATTAAAGTTGGTTTAAAACAGGGTTGGCAGGCAATACCGCTAAAATACCGTTATCGATTCAAAATCCTTTCAACTGACTACCGTTACCGCTAAAATACCGTTACCGAAATAACTGAAATACCGTTATCCTTAAAATACCGATACCGAAATAAATGAAATATCGATACCCTTAAAATACCGTTACCGAAATAAATGAAATACTGTTACCCCTAAAATACCTTTATTTTTAACTTTCTGTTTTTGGTAATTGCACGTGGTTATTGGGTGGGTATTTTTCGTACTTTGAGTTGGTAAATTGGTTCTATTTTTAATTTCGTTTGTTTTTTGTAAAAAAAAATTGCGGGATGCATCGAAAAAACTGAATACCGTTATCCTTAAAATACCGTTACCGAAATAACTAAAAAACCGTTATCCTTAAAATACCGATACCGAAATAAATAAAATAGCGTTACCCTTAAAATACCGTTACCGAAATAATCTAAAATAGCATTACCCTTACCGATAACCGCATCGTTTGGGTTACCATCCATGGTTTAAAATGAATTTCTAAACTTTAGTAATCACTAGGGCAACCAAAAAAAGCTCTAAAAGCAATGTTTTAATCTCTTAAAAAAAGCTCCAAAAAACAGTAAAATAAGCAGATAAAATGCAAAAATAAGCCCTTAAACTTCATTATTTCTTCATTAAAATCCTCATAAAATAGAAATTTTTTAATTATTACAATGCTATATTTCTTGGAACTTCAGGAATCAAAGTTGTCACATTCTTAAATTTATTTTCATCGGGAAATACATCAATTGCATTAAAAGAATTAACTATGCTAAAATCCCAAAAATTATTTAAAAAATTGTGAAAAATAAACTGTTGAAGGCATGTCCCTATCCCGATTTCATTTTTGCCTAAGGAAATCGTCATTGTCATATTTGTACTATTACAATTCATGCTGGAAAAATTAAAAGTTTATTTTAACAAAAAAAATTTTAATTTGAAATAAATGTTAAAAAACAAATTTTAAATAAAAAATTTATGTCGACTTAAAATAATTTTTATTTTTATTTTATTTATTTTATGAAAAAAAAGCTAAAATATGCTCTATTTTCGCATAAAAAATCTCAAATAAGCTTAATTTTTAAAGAAAATAGCAAAAATAAGCCAATATCTACAAAATAATCAAAAACAAGCAAATTCAGATGAAATAAGCAGAAAAAAGCTCTAACAAATATAGCTTATAATTCTTATATTTTTAAGATCAGAACTTGTATTTAATTTAACTTGTTCTATCTTTTTAAATAAAAAACATGCTCTGGCTTCTTTTTGGTTGGCCTAGTAATCACTGATTGAACAAGTAATTCAATTATTGATTTTGTTATACACTAAAAACAAAATACTTATTTACTCCCAGTTTAGTTAGCATTTGTATATTCTGTAAATACCCTACGGGGAAAGGGACCGGTCCCAGATGACACGCAGGATAGGTCCCAAGGGGGCGGAGACCGGTCGTTGATCGGTCTTTTTCTTTGAAAGAGACATATCACTTTAACATGGCGTTGTCATTGGAAATGACCAATTGCCACATTTTATACACCTTGTGGCAGTAATGTGGTATGTCTAAAAATAGCTTTTCAAATAAACTAATAAAAAATTAAGAATTAAAAATAATCTACTTGACGTCGAAGTAGGGCTCGATAACACAACCCACTGCTTGTAAGGCAAACGCTCTACCGTCTCAGCTAATGTTGCTTATGCGTGATGGCTGGCTGATGGTAAAGTTATATATTTTTCGTTTCTGTTCAAATAAAAAAGAAAAAGAAAAAACAAACACTACAAGCAAATAAAAAAAATGGAAAAGAAAAAATAGAAAAGAAAACAACACTAACACACACACAAATATAGTGGAAGTGCCTTCAGTATGCCCCCGATTGACGGGTCACGGGATAGGTCCTTTAATGGCAGTTGACTCGTTTTTTGCGTTGGCCATAATTAAATTAAAAAATCAATTAAAAATTAGAAAATTACCTCAAAAACTCTGATAATATAAATAAAAATTTAAAAAATTGCCCTTAAGTTAAAAAGAAAATTTAATGAAATACCAATTGTTAATACTAATACAGCTTTAACATTAAAAAACGTTGAAAATACAAAACTTAAAATTTTTTAGCAAAAAATTATAAAAATTTAAAATAAGAGCTAAAATAAGCAAATCGTAAAAAAATAAACTTCAAAATAAATAAAAGAGTAAAATAAATAAAAAAAATATATTGCCGCAAATTTTATTTTTTATTTCGGTATCGGTCACGTTTTTTAAAAGCAACAGTGAAAGTAAAGGATCGGAAAATACTTAGAAAATTAATTCATGCCCTTTTGTACATATTTGTACTAATTTAGTAATATGCCTTCGGTTGACCGGTCACGGGATAGGTCCCTGGAGGGCAATTGACCCCACATTCCCCGTAGGGTAGGCACCAGAGAAACAAGCCGACCAAAATAATCGGCTGCGGCGGCGCAAGCAAAAAATCGGCGGCGGCGGCGGCGATTGAGGTTGAGCCGGATAAAAATCGGCGGCGGCGGCGCAACCAAATAATCGGCGGCGGCGGCGGCTTGATCGGCTGAAAACAACATTTTGTAATGTGATTTGAAAACGTTTAAGCTTTTTTACGAAAGATAGATATTTTACTATCACTCTATATGCCTTTACGTTTTTTGCCATTACTCTTACCTGACCATCTCTCAAAGATTTGTACGAATAATCTTCAAGGTTTACTATTTTTGAAAAGTTATTCATCATCGCTCTTATATCTGAAACATTTGGAATAATTATTGGAGGCGGTTTTTCTTCAGAAAGTTCTTTGTTAGCATTATCGTTAATATAATTATCATCATCATTATTGTCTACATCAAGTGCAGCAAACATGTTGTTGCTAGTAGGTAATTGGTATATCATCATTAGGGCAACGAATTTCATGCACTTAAAAATTAAAAATATTCGCTTAAAATATGCGGTTAAAAAAGAAAAATATGCACTAACAATATAAGAAATATGCACTAAAAACTATAATTTTTGCAAAAATAATGCACTTTAAAACTTAAAAATATATTTAAGTTAGTTATTTTGCAAACAGACACAGAACTCGAAGATTTCACATAGGTCAATAAAGTTTTAAAAATGTTTATTTTGATTGAATCAAAATATGAAAACGTATCAATTTTTTATATTTTTTTACAAAATAAAAAATGCTACTAAAAATGAAAAATATGCACAAATATGCATTAAAAAGCACAAAATATGCATTAAAAAGCCACCAAATAAGCATTTAAAGTCGAAATATGCAAAAACATGCATTTATGTCAAAATATGCAACTACAAATCGATGACAGTTTGTTCTAAATTTGATGAGTCGGATAAATGTTTAGTCCATATTAGTTTTGGACTATCGAGAAATAACGCATTTGCATGGAATTCCTTGCCCTAATCATCATTGTTGGTAGTTTTTGTTATTTTGATTGCATGCTTAACTAATTCTGGTGATCGATTTTGTCGTCGTTTCGTTTTTTTGTTTTCAGCGACTGTCTACCAGACAATATCGCTTTCTTCAGTAGACTCGCTGCTACTATCCATTCTGCTGTAACAGCAGAGGATTAGTATAGCAGAATATTATTATTATATTAATCCCTTTGTAATAATTTGTTGTTGATTTCAATATACAATGTAGTGTTGCCAACAAATTTTCAAAATAAATGGCTAGATCAGACCCAAAAATCGCTAGAAAATCTCTAGATTATAAACATTGTAAATATTTAGCGATCGCTAGATTGTTGAAAAATGGTTCTTAAAGCAGTTTTTACTCAAAAATTTCTTTAATATGTTAATATGAAGTGTTATAAACTTTTAAATAATGAAAAATTTTACGATTAAGCTTCAAATAATGAGTCCTGATTTTCATTGAATTAATCTTAGTATTGAGAATACACAATACAGGGCGTTGTACGATGAAAAAGTGCATACTAGAGGCCAGTATGAATGTTTTGCAAGACATTCACAAAACATTTTCTTATACAACACCAAAAGATTTTTTTTTTGTTTTCTGTTTTATTTTTTTTTTTTGTAATGATCTGCATTTTAACATCTTGTAAATAACTACAAATAAGTAAAATGGTAAATTTTTGTTATATTTAGTATTAAAAATCGTCAAATCTCTCATCAGCGCATGCAAGAGAATGTCTTGTAAGACATTCATTCACCCCTCTAGTGCATACCGATATTTTATCGAAATGTGTATTTTTAGAGTTTTTTTTTACTAAAATCGTTTAAGATGTTGTGTTTTATAATAAAGGAATATCAATGTGCCAGTTTTATAATATTTTTCAACATAAAACCGAGTTTTAAAAATTATATTACGGCTGATAAAAAAATCGCTAGATTTTTGGCTAATAGCTACAGGACAATTTTTCCCGCTAGGGGCGAAATAAAATCGCTAGATCTGACGAGAAAATCGCCGTTATGGCAACACTGATACAATGTATTAAAAAAAAAGTTTTTTCTTAAAACAATAACAAATGTTATTGCTTTTAATTTTAAATAGAATTATAGAAAAGAGATCACAATTAACGTCTGCACTTTATCACGGTCAGAAAATCACTCGCAAAAAAATATATATAAAATCAATTTATATAAGATTTGTTGTTGGTTCACGTGTGATTTGTTTCATGTTCGCACAGATCCATGGCTAGTCAAGACTATATCTAACAAATGGTCCTAAATATTTAATATAACATACAAGTTTTATTTAATAAATTATAAACATACCCTTTTAGGGCTCCAAATTAATCCCAACATTGGGAAAATGTAACCCCCTTGGAACTAAAAACAATTTTTGCCTCTTATAGAATTTTCAGCCAATTAAAGCATACTGGGAATCAATTTTTTTTTATTTATTCTTTTTAATTTTAACAAATTAAGGAATAAATAAAGACCATAGAAAAAATACATATCGATTGATTTAAGGAATTAAACTTGTTTGAAGACTTTTGAATGGAGACTTTGTTAGAAAGTTTGGGCAGGATGCACATATCTTGTAGGGACCCATTTGAATTAGATGCCCAATCAATAATGTCCTTAAATGATGAAATTATGTGATCAATTCGAACATTGGTTTGAGCATTTTATCCGTAAAAGTGTCCTTTTCTATATATTATAGAATTTTACAATATATTTTATCTTTACTTTTTCATTTATTTGTTACAAAATGTTTAATTTATCCAAAATATTCAACTGGACCATTTTTAAAAATGTATTTTAGAATTGAAAAAATATATATGGGTGATATCAAAAAATGTGATAAAAACCATGTAACCAGCTAATTTCAAATGCATGGATTACATTTGAGTTATATATTTCGATATATATCAGCGTATTGTCACCTGTTATACAAAATTTATAACAATCTGACCAATTTTTGTTTAATACATAAAATTTGTAACCAATGTAAACTCCGTAACCAGTAACTCATAAGGTTTTTTAACTTTAATAGCTTATATTTTAATAACCAATGAAGCTAAACACTAACTGTAAGAATTTATATGAAGAGGAGAAGTAACGCTTTTAACAAAAATTAATACATTTTACAATTTTTATATTTTTTTCACAGTATAAATTTACAAAAGCTTTTATAGCTTAAAAAAATTATATTTATAAAAATTTAATATTTAGAAGATTTTAACTTTTTTCTTTTCATATAAAAAATTGTTTTTAGCTCTGGTTGTTCAAGTTTAATGAATTAGTAAATTCTTTTTAAAAAATATAGTTATTTTTAAGTTTTTTATATTTGAAAATTAATACTTCCAGCCGAAATGAGCCGAAAAAAATCGGCGGCGGCGGCTGTAGCAAAAATGAGCGGCGGCGGCGGCTTAAACGGCTCACGGCGGCTGGCTTGTTTCTCTGGTAGGCACAAATGTTTTATTTCACACGAAATAGTAATATTTGTTTATTTTTTCAATTATTTTTATTATTTGAAGTGCATTAAGAATTAGAACAGGGGCACTCATAGAAATAAAATAGTAAAAATATCTACTAAAAGTTAGTTAAATACAGGGTCCTGTATAAAAAAAAATTAAGATAAAACGACATGAAAAAATCTGTTAAAACCACAAAATTGTAATTATATTTATGTTAATTGCAAATGGTAAATTATTCTGCTAAAATCAAGAAAATTTCTTCTAAACATTAGTGGACAAACAACAGCAACAAAAAACTGTTATATTTACAAAATTTTATTTATATTTAAGAAAAAATTAGTTGAATGCAAATAATAATTATTTTGCTAAAATCAACAAAAATATTTGCTGAAAAATATCGGAGTGATATTTTCAGAAGATTAAATTGTTATTCACATTTAAAAGAGTAAAAAAAAAAAACAGAAATATAAAATTTTTATTGGAAATTTTTAACAGTTTAAGGTGCCTATTCCTACACTCATAAAAAAGTCCGTACAAATAGGACAAAATTGTGCTGGCGCAAATACATGTACTATTTTCTGTTATTTTAGCAGAATTTTGACCTATTTGTACGGACTTTTTTAGAGAAAATAACAGAAAAATTAGTTCAATTTAATCAGAACGCGTTTAATAGACTTTTGTACTAACAAAAGTCTGTTAAACGCGTTCTGGCGCAAATGAACTGATTTTTTCTGTTATTTTGTCTTAAATTTTAGGATTGAACAAATAATTTTGTAAATCCCATTTAGCATAACAAATACTTTCATCCGTATTTGAACTAACTTTGAATCATAATTTTTAGTAATTTATGTTTCTTAAATTTACAATTTTTCAGCTAATTTAAAATCCAATTATCCCCCAAAGTTTATATTTTTGTGTCTCTGCTATATTTTCATAATTTTTTATTGTACACTCATAAAAAAAGCCCGTACATATAGTTCAAAATTCTGCTAAAATAACAGGAAATAGTACCTGTATTTGCGCCAGCAGAATCTTCAATGAAGTTGAGAATTATGGTCTTCTAAATTCAGGTAAGCTAAATTTTACACACGGCTAAATACACAGACAATTCTAGTTAACTTAGCTAAGAAATTTGAGCTAAATTCAACAGAAACATTACCTGATTTAACTGAAAATTTCTGCTAAAATGTCGCTTACAGTCTTGGTTTTGGGACTCTACGGATCTGTCCCGAGACAGGCCAATATTTATTTTGGGAGTATAGTTGGCTTATAAAGATTGATAAGTTCATAGTATCGAATTTTTGTCCATTTCGCTCTATCTCGCTTAGTTTCCGAGATATAAGCCATTTTGTCTCGGGACAGATCCGTAGAGCCCAAAAACCAAGACTGTAAGCGACATTTTATCAGAAATTTTCAGTTAAATCAGGTAAAGTTCTGTTGAATTTAGCTCAAATTTCTTAGCTAAGTTAACTAGAATTGGCTGTGTATTTAGCAGCGTGTAAAATTAGCATACAATAATTCTGCTGGCGCAAATACAGGTACTATTTCCTGTTATTTTAGCAGAATATTGAACTATTTGTACCGGCTTTTTTTATGTGTACTTGTGACTCATTGTGACCGTCATAAGACTATTTTTAAGACTGAGAGTCATAACTTTTCATAAAAAACAGCAACAAAATTTAAAATTATTTGTCAATGTTATGATTGTGTCGATACTAGGGTTTGGGATTTCCCGGACTTTTTTATTTCCCGGGAAACGGGAATAAAAAAATTTGATTCCCGGGAATCCCGGGAAATATTGTTTAACAAAATTGTTAATGAAAACCACCTATATAAGTAATTTTTGTTAAAAAAAAAACACTATTTCAGTACAAATGCAGTCTGTATAGTGAGAATTCAAAGTAAAAATATCAGAATGTTGAACATTTGATTTCACATAAATTACTCTAAGCACTGCCAAATAAATTGCATGATTCCAGCAGAAAGCACCCACTACTGGACTGTCGGAAACAAACCGCTTTATTAGATTTGGCTCATTAGATATGTTGGCCACAATGTTATTTTCCAAAGACAAATAAAACTCTCCTAGTCTTATTTTAACAATTCTTCTTATTTCACCAGCATTACATCTTCCTGATATATTAACCAACCCCAGGTTATAAAATGAATTTGTAATATTCTTGTCCATCCATCTAAGATTATAGTAAATCTCCTATTGTTAGAAATATGGCTCGATATTTCTTTTATCATGATATCTTTTACAAGATTGTAGTAATTTAATATAATGTTCTTTACATCAGTTTCATTTTTTGGCAATGCAAGGTTTTTATTATAAAAACTTTCTGGAATAAACGAAGATCTAGTTATGGTGCGGATTGACATTCCGCCGACTGCGGCTAATTTGGATACCATTTCAGGAAATGTTTGCCCTACCATAAAACTTTCAATGCCAATTCGCTTACACTTTTTTCTTCGGGTACTTTGCTAATTTTAGCTAGAACGTTATTCTTGTTGTTGTTTTCTTCAAGAAAAGTTGCATGAATATCAATTTTTTTGTGAACCAAATTTAGATGTCGGATAAACTACCTCCGTTAACCATTAGTCTTTTAGGGCAAATATTGCACTGCGCTGTATTGTCCTTTTTTGTAAAGTATTTCCATACTCCTGACATTTTATTATTTAATATAAAATAATATATTAGTTTGAAAGCAGGTGTAATTAAATAAAGTAAATTTACTTGAAAATATTTTATTAATGGAAACGTTACTAATAAAATTATTGGCCCTTAATATAAAGGATTATTTTAAATTTAAAGTCGACTTTATTTTTAATCATACGGTTTTATTCATTTTTTGTATGAAAATCCTACAAAAATATTTATATTTTCAAATATTTTGATTGGTTGAAAATAAATTAACCAATCAGAATGCTCCAAATATAAACCAAGTCAAGTTATACTGCCACCCAATATGTTAACTAAAGTCGTCCTTAACTAAAATATACATTTGAAAAATTTAGATAAAAAGGGCGATTATTTGTAAGAATCAAAACTTTTTGTTCATATTTCTTTTAAATATTTTACCAGATTTTTAGGTTTTACTACTTAAATTTAGAATAAGTTATGCGAAAAATATTTATTACTTGGTAACGATTTTTTTTTGTGTGTCAAAGAAATTGATTCCCTTTTAAAAAATTTTAACAATAACATTTTGTTTTGGTATTTAAAATGTTTTTTATGACTAAAATTAAAAAATCCTATTCTAAATAAAAAGAATTTAATATTTTTAAAATTTCCCGTTTTCCCGGGAAAAATATATTATTTTCCCGGGAATTCCCGGCAAACTTTTCCCGGGAATTCCCGCCCGGGAATTCCCGAACCCCAAACCCTAGTCGATACCAGGTCTTAATTTTTTTGAAGTTTTCATACAAAAGTTTGAATAAATATAATTTATTGTGACTTTGCAACAACAAATACATGAAGAATACAGTCACAACTAAGAGCCACAGACTTTTCGAAGGAATAGGTTTGAAGTTTTCATACAAAAGTTTGAATAAATATAATTTATTGTGACTCTGCGACAACAAATACATGAAGAATACAGTCACAACTAAGAGTCACAGACTTTTCGAAGAAATAGGCACCTAAATATTCAAATTTTTTTTTATTTCAGCAGGATACATTTTTATTAACAATTACATAACTAAAATATAGCTAAAAATTGTTGTTGCTGCTTTTATCTTACTAATGTTTAGCAAATAGATTGTGCTGCAGTTCTTTCCGCATAGCCGTTTTTAATTAATTTTTAGTAACTTTTGCAAAGTTCTTTACATACTTTTTTCTATTAGTGTATCAGTCAGTAATAATAAAATTGATATTATTGACGGCATTTTATTATTTTTGTGTTTTAAGATGCAACAATGTAAATATCATATTTAAAAATCTTGTTTTAATTTTCAAAAAAAAAAAATATGTAATCTTTTAATTGGATTTTCCACTCATTGGTTATATGCGAGTCGTAAGTCTATTGACCTTCATTATTAAGTGTTAACTCGAACTCGAAACAATTATTGAAACCTTAGTGATACTATTTATATTACAGTACATTCTATGCCAGGGCTGTCAAAACTATCAGTAGTGGCACGCGAGCGTATTTTAGGTGGCAAGCGACGTTGTGTTGAATATTATTAAAAATAAGCTAATGAAGTTTTCTTCGCAAAGTAAATGAAAAATTTGGTGAACAGCTTTATATATTTTATGAATCCCGTTTTAATGAAACTTTTTCATTGATTGCATGATACTTTTAATAAGTAAAATGAACTTTTTCACAACATTTTATGAAAAATGCCATTAATTCAATGTAAAGCTTCAATGATAGAGTTCCAGTAACACTTCATTTGTTTTACGCAAAAATTCATTAATATCATGGAGATAATTCTCTCAAAACCGTAATTTTTTTGAAACTAATTTATACCCTTGCTTGCTATTCTCCCAAGCAGCTTTTTTTTTAAACTATCAAAATCGAAAAATAATCAATATCGCATTTTTTTGGGATCCTTGGTACCATAAGTTTTCAACGCAAATAACATTTTTCAGTAATTCCTTCAGTGTTAATGTTTATGAAGAGGAAATCTCCGTAAACCCGAGGACCGCTTTAAAAAAGGAAAATTGTTTTAAATTTTATAAGTTTTCAATGAAAAAATGTCTTACAAAGGAAGGTGGCATGAGACATACTTTTACAAAAGACTGAGTCTATTTTTGGCACGCAAGGAAGAATATCTTGAACACCCTGTTCTATGCTGTAACTGGATATTTTTTATTGTAGTTTTTTATGTGCTATAGTTTAAGAAATATAACACACATACCAAGCAATACATCACCATACCACAAAATTGTTTTAATATTGACCTTTGTTTTCGCTTTTCAATATAGTAGTAGGTATACAAATATTCATTATCGGTGTTTAACGGGAAACACTCCCTTAAATGACTAAAGGAATATATTGTAACGGCTAAGTGAAATTTCGTATTAAAAGCTTTTTAATTAATCCCTAATGAATTTGATAGACAAAATTTTGATTATTTGAAACGCATTCAAAACAAAGTGTAAGTTATTTTTAAAACTTATGTACAAGGGTGGTTTGACCACCCAGCCCAAAGCTAGGAACTTGAAATTTGGCATGTCGGTTCCTCCTGTGGCGTGGACATCGATATGGTGTAAGAACGAGAAAAAATACTGCCCTACTAGATAAAGGTTCACAATGTATATTTCGACTTTAGTTAAAATTTTGGCTTGTACACACAGAAAACAGATTCGTAGTTCCAACCGAATTTTTGTAGTTCCAGGTACAATCACTTTTATTTATTTTTAATACTATAATAACTACCGAAATTTATTTACTTTAATGTTTGTGGATTATAAATTCTATAAATAGAAAAACACGTTCCACAAAATTTATTTAAAAATTAAAATTTAATTTTTCTTCAAGTTTGAATATTTTGTCTATAAATAAAATTATATCAACAACAGAAAATCAGTTTTGTCTTTTAATTTGAATTAAAAAAAAATTAAAAAAAAAAATTTCGCGAACCGGGATTGAACCGGCGACCTTCCGTTTGTCAGCTCATTGCTTTTCCTCTAGGCTAAACTTTTTTTGGCAAATTTCAAATTTGAATTTCTTCAGATTGAAAATTTGAATATTTTGTTTTTGAATAAAATTATATTCACAACAGAAAATCAATTGTGTCTTTTAATTTGAATCAATAAAAAAATTATTAAAAAAAAAAAGTAAAGCCTTGGTTGAGGTTTGAACTCAAATCTCTAAGGCTATAAGGCTGTGTCTCTACCTCCTGCGCTACAGATACTTACGTTTAGTTGTTGTCTAACTTAGAATTTAAACACGCATATGTATGAAACGAAAAAATATGATAGATTCCAAAATTTTATTATGATAAATAAAATTTTTGTTCCTTGCCTCAATATATTATTACAATTACCAAAATAATAGAAATTAATGGTTAAAGCTACTAAATTGAAAAAAAAATTTTAAATTGATTGGAAAAACCAAGGTTGGTTACCGTTATCGTTATAATACCGTTATCGCTAAAATACCGTTTCAAATTGAATACCGTTACCGTTATCGATACCTCTAAAAAAAATTCTAAATACCGTTATCGTTACCGATACCGTTATTTTTATGGGTAGTTACCGGTATTTTACCGGTATTTATTATTTTATATAAAAATTACAATTTTTTTATTTTATAATCTTGAGTGTTTTTTTTACAAAAAATTTATAGATAATAATTTTACTTATTAAAACTACCAGTATTGAATTTATAGCTTAAAATCTGTATTTTCAGTACTTAAAATTAAAAATATGCCATGTTTTTACTTGTTTTTATATGTTTTTAACATAATTTTTAATACCGGTACGTACCGGTATTGCTGTTTCGATAACGGTATGCCGTTACCGAAACAGTCTTAAATACCGTTACCTTTACCGTTACCTAAACTAACGAAATCTGATACCGTTACCGTTACCCTTACCGTTATTCGTTTCGGTAACCAACCTTGGGAAAAACTAATACTTTGGATAGAGTGATCGATTTTATTGAAACACAACTGATACTAGATTTTGTTCACAAATAAATATAACTTTCCTGACGATAATTTTAAATAACTGCAATTAAAATTATTAAATAATGAAAATATTTCGTTGGTTCCGATAGAATTCCAACCAATTTATTTTCTGTGTGTAGTGTGCTTTGACTTGGTTTGTTTTTTAAGTATTGTGATTTGTTAATTTATTTTCAACCAATCAAAATGTTTCAAAATATAAGTATTTTTGTAAGATTTTCGTACACGAAATGAACAAAATCGTACACTTAAAATAATACGTCAGTAGAAAAATCTGTCAAACGGATTTCAAATCGATTTGAATAATTTTTAAAAAATTTTTAGTTGAAACACTGATTTAAACAAAGATTTTACAATAGTTATCTTCATTTAACACAATACTAAAAGTCCTTAGTAGTTTAACTAATTTTGGGTGTTAATTTTCAAAATTACCCTACGGGAAATTTTAACAAACTGTCACCGAACTGGCCCCTTTATATGAAATAGACTGGTCACTTTTACATGGCGTTGTCATAGGAGGTGGTAATTGACCCCTTGTGACATGTCACAAGACAAATTCCAGGACAGGTCCCTGAAATTGAGAGTTCAGTAACCTGTCCTAGGATTTGTCTTGTGACATGTCACAAGGGGTCAATATCCACCTCCTATGACAACGCCATGTAAAAGTGACCAGTCTATTTCATATAAAGGGGCCAATTCGGTGACAGTTTGTTAAAATTTCCCGTAGGGTATTTACAAATAATTTTTAAGAACTCATTCGTTAAATTCTACATAATTTATTGTTAAAATATAATATTTTCATGTTTATGTTATTACCCAGTAGATGGCGCCACCAGTGTATCAGAAGTTTTAAAGATGACGCTATTTCTTTCCCTCCCGATTTTTTAAAATGGCCTATATCTCGAAATTGACGAAAACTTCGATCACTCCTAACCATATAAACCCCCCGTGAAAAGGTTATCTCTATGCAAAAATGGATCTTGGTGGGGCCTTGGACCCTCGGAAATTTTTAATAAAAGTTTTCCGCTTCATAAAATGGCTCATATCTCGAATACTAAGCGAGATAGAGCAAAACGGAAAATTAGATGGACTTAGATGATATGGACTAGACCCCTAAATTTTCACAAATTTTACGACTTAGTATAATTACAAATAAAACTGTAGTTTTACTAATTTTTTACTTAAATTAAAAAAAAAAATGTTTTAAAATCAACAAATTTTATTTTAAGCAAAAAATCAGGAAAAATGTTGTTAAAGTAACGAGTTTTGCAGTTCTCTGTTCGTTTTAGAAAAATTCAACATTTACAAAGGACATGGTTGTTATTTAAACACATCAGTACGAAAAACTAAATAACATTTAATTCGTAAAAGATTATAAAACTTTTTAAGTACATTTCACTGTGCCTAACATGAACTTCCTTTATAAGTATTTTTATTTTGCTACATCTACCTACATATTTTTACACAGTTTTTACTTTGTTATTTTGTGCCGTTAAACACTTACTCATTTTCAAAAGTTCAATTACCTGTGTATACAGCTATGGACATATAATTGGCACAAATTTAAATTGCGCATAAATTTAAGTATTTTCCAACTAAATATATTTTAAAATGCAAGTTTTATCTCTTCTGATTAGTGTTGAAAAAAATGTTTGTCTTAATAGTGCTCAAATGTTTGCTTATTATTTACCGTTATCATTTTTGCGTTAACAATGCTGATTTAAAGTGGACATCTCTATATATAAAAGAATAACGTGAGTGACTGACTGATTGACTGACTGACTCGCCCAGCCCAAACCGCTGAAGCTAGGAAGTTGAAATTTGGTATGTAGGTTCCTCTTTCGGCGTAGACGTCCGCTAAGACAGGATTTTTGGAAATTCCTACCGGAAAGGGCAAAAATGGGGAAAGTATCCCCCTTGACGGCCTGCCAAAACCCCTTTGGCTAGAAAGCTGAAATTTAAGATATGTGTTCCTTGGAGTAGGGACTAACTTTTCTGGAAAGTACTTTCTAGAATTTTGGACAGGGGCGTTGTAAAAGTAGGGGTTAAAAATGTCCCTCTTGACGGCCTGCCCAAACCGCTGGAGGTAGGAAGTTGAAATTTGGTATAAAGTTTCCTCCACTATCGTAGACAACCACCAAGACGGGATTTTTGGAAATTTTTACAGGGGAGGGGTAAAAAAGGGAAAAAGTCTCCCCCTTGACGGCCTGTTCAAACTGCTGGAGTTATGAAGTTGAAATTTGGTATGTAGGTTCCTCGACCGGTGTAGACGTCCCTTGAGACGGCATTTTTGGAAATTCTTATCGGGAGGGGCAAAAAGTGGACAAAAAGAGTACCTTTTTCCAAAAAAAAGTACCTTTTCAAAAAAAAGTACCTTTTTCCAAAAAACATACATTTTTCCAAAAAAAATACCTTTTTAAAATAAATTACCTTTTCCAAAAAAAAGTACCTTTTTCCAAAAAAAAAAAAATACATTTTTCCAAAAAAAATACCTTTTTCAAAAAAAAATACAAGTACTTTGTAAAAACAAAGTATCTTTTCCAAAATATTTCTCTTTTTCCAAAAAGTACCATTAAAAAAATACCATTTAAAAAAATATAATTTCAAAAAAAGTACTTTTTTTTCCTCCCCCCACGGATATCTCCACTAAACCAAGGTTTCGTGAGAAATTTGAATGACTCAAACTGCCGGAGTTTGGTACTTGAAATTTCGCATGCGATTGAGGGTAGATTATATATTTTTGGGATTTTTACTGGGAGGAACAAAAAGGGGTGAAGAACCCCTTTTAATTACCTGTTCAAACACTATCCACGGAATATGAAACTTATGTAGCATTAAGACATACTCTCCAAAAAGTTAAACAAATTTTCTAAAAGAGTAAAAACTTTAGAAAAGGAATGGAACTTATATATTCTGATATTTAAACTGCAGGTATTTTGCAGGTAAATTTTCCACCGAATTTGTGAATTTACTTGAATTGCCAGGTCTACCTTTACATAAACTGGAATTAAAAAAAACTTTAAGGCACGCTAACAACGTAGCAGGCTTTGCCCGCTATTTTTAATATTATAAAATGCTTTCCAACCCTGCTTTACGTTATTTTCATTCAAAACACAAATGAACCAAACTACTTACGGGTCGATCTACCTAAGTTCGCACTTTACCAAATTATCTTGACATACACACGTATATTGCAATTTATAATGGATTCATTACTAATAATCCACTTTCATGAGAAAAAGTGATCAAATATTTATTTATTTTAAACCCATTGTTGTGCAGAATTATTTATTTGTGGTGGCTGGGTGAAGGCTTTTATTATAAAAACTATACTTTAAATAAAAAAGCGAATTTTAAAAAATTGTGGGGGGGGGGCACACATCCCCCCACCCAACCACGAATACGACCTATCTACGCCGATGGTTGAACAACAGACAATTAGTTGTTACATGCTCACGTGTTGGTATACTAAATGATTTATTTATATAAAAATGAAGAGGCAAAAAATAGTGTTTGTACTTAAACATTACAATAAATTTACCTTAACAATTATTTTACCTTAATAACAAATATTGTGTTTTATTTTATCTAAAAGAAATTTAATTTTAAACTTTAAGGCACGCTAACAACAATATAAATGGCACAATTTACTTTAAATAGGCAGTAGTCGTGTAGATTTAATTCAAAGCAATAAATATTTTTCGTAGTTCAAAAATAAATATAAAAAGTTAAAAAAATTTTAAAATGGGATCAGGAAAACATACCACAGGTGAGGAAAGGCGGATCATATGGAGAATGTATGAAGATGGGATAAAAAGTAGCGGAAATTGCTGAGATGATGCAAATTTCTCGCAAAAAAGTCTACAATGCAATTAATTCTTGTGTTGAGGATCCCGATATATTGACTAAGGGTAAATTTCGGAAGCCAAGGCCACGAAAAACAGATGAGCGTACGGATGCAGCTATAGTACGAATGGTGAAAATTGATCCATTCAAGTCATCAAGGCAGATAGCATCGGATATTAATGAAAATTTTAACATGGAAATATCAAGCAGACTTGTCAAAAGAAGACTAAACGAAGCAAATTTGTTTGGGCGCATTTCCAGAAAAAAGCCCCTGCTCTCAAAAAAAAAATATTTCAAAAGGACTAACCTTCGCCAGAACCCATAAGGAAAATCCCATTAGTTTTTGCAAAAACGTGTTATGGAGTGACGAAACAAAAATTAACAGGATAGGACCAGATGGCAGAATCTTTGTTCGTCGTCCTAAACGCCAAGAGTTTAATCCTCGGTTCACTCAGAAGCCGGTAAAACATGGAGGTGGCAGTATTATGGTTTGGGGTGCATTTTCTTGGCATGGCGTAGGTCCGCTTATAAAAATCAATGGAAAAATGGACAAGTTTCAATATTTAGATATTTTAAAAAACCATATGGAGCCATATGTTTTCAACTCCATGCCAATAAAATGGAAATTCATGCAAGATAATGACCCCAAACACTCCTCCAAACTAGTAAAAAAATGGTTTTGTGCGGAGAAGATTGATGTTTTGGATTGGCCAGCCCAGAGCCCTGACTTAAATCCAATAGAGAACCTGTGGAACGAAGTCAAGGTTGAAATCGCCAAGAAAAATTACAAAAATATGGACGAACTGTGGTCGGCCGCACAGGAAGTTTGGTATGCCAAAATGCCAAAAACTAGTGGAAAGTATGGGTCGCAGGTGCAAAGCTGTCATCAGAAATAAATATTAACGGTAAAATATTTGTACATACCAAAAAATTTAACAAATGCAATATTAAAACCATTTCTTCTCCTTTTTTAAGATTGTGCTATATATGTGTATAGCTCATTTTAATGGGTTTTTTTTCATAATGATAAGTTTTTATTTATATTAATTATTTGGGAAAAAACAAATACTTGTTGGTTGTTAATAGTATTTGCAATATAGTAGCATAAGAAAGAATTCATGATAAAATGTGCCATTTATATGTCCATAGCTGTATATTTTTATATATATTTTATTTTAAATTGTACCTCTGAAACACGCATTCTCGCTATAGTGTTGTAGTAGTAATAGTAAATAGTGATTTGGTATATTTAATTTGTTTGCACTATTGTCATTTATTTTTGTTTGTTGTAAAAAATATTACATCCCAAACACATAATTAGTAGGAGCTTAATTTATGTAATTTTAACTGAACATTTTTACATAACTATGTAAATAATAGATAATAGTAAAAGGGTGATGACAATGTTCGTATTTATTTTCAATTTATGCGACACAAAAATTTAAATTAGTTTTTAAATTTCTCTCATTTGCTTGATAAAAGAAATATATTTAATGAGTTTTGTTTAAATTTCTGTGTAATATTTATATCCTACACCATTACGTGGACCATTGAGTTTGTCCTGATGTTTGTAACACAAAAAAATATTGGACCTTTTAGTATACCGTCCCTTCAGAATCTCTTTTTGATTCGATTTAGCCATCTTCGTCAGACTGTCCTGTCCGGTCGTCCGTACATATATTTTTGTGCGAACGCCTAATAATATCGGTCCAAGTTTAAAATCGGCAAATATTAACCCTTAAATGCATGATCTCTTCGATTTTAACCATTTTTTATATGTGATTTCTAAAAGCGTGTACATTTAAAGAAAAATACCAAAAAAAATTTATTTAAAAAAAGGTGATTTTTTATTGAAAAATATGTTTTTTTGCCAAATAGCTAAATTGTGATTATTTTAACGTGTATGAAAAAAAAATATATAAACTATGAATTATACATTTATTGCCGCCAAAATTAATTTTGTTGCGAGAATACCACTTTAAATATTTAAACAAACATTTTTGAATTTTACACTTTGTAAAAAAGCCGTGTTTTAGATTTTTCACAAACATATGAAGGAAAACCAATATTTTTCCTATAACTGTTTAAAAAATCTGAGCTAAACTATAAGCACACTTTGTACAGAAGGGGCCCAATGACCAAATTTTCAGTTTTGTGCATCAAGTGGGTTTTATTATTAAAAAACTGGTATGTTGCCAATTGGCTACACCATGCATTTAAGGATTTGGGGGTATAGCCCCCAAAAATTGACTTATATAAAGATACATATTTTAATGAAATGTATATCGACTTTATTTCGGATTTTCTCTTAAATATAGTTAATATTAGCCAAAATCAATATTTCATACGAATTTTAATTTTTTTACCATTTCGTAGACAAATTTTTACACAAGTAGATTTTAACCCATTTAAATTTCCGATCCAAACATTGTTTTTCAGTCGTATAGTCGGCATCACAGTCCACAATTAGTATTGAAACAGGGTTGCTTTTCTGTTATTTTAGAATATGGCTACCACAGTATCAACTCATTTGCTGAATCTTATGTATTTGCCGAATGTCATGTATTTGACATTACACCGTGTCATGTCACTTACACATAGAAATGGCAAAAGCAACTCTGTTTCAAGACCACCCAACTGTGGTCGGTATGCCCACATTAACTTTTTTACTCATTTTATATTATAATTAATTTTATTTATATTGGTTAGTAATTTCAAAACATTGTCTAAACTCTACTTTATATTAGAGATGAGCGATCCGGTGATTTTTGAATAACGCTGCTACCAGTGATCGTGATTTTCAAATCACCGTTCTTTTAAACAGTGACCGTGATCACGGGTTTGTAATAGAGAAGGGCGATCCGGCGATTTTTCAGTAACATTGTTCTCAGTGAATGTGATTTGCAAATCGCTTTTCTTTTAAACTGTGATCGTGATCACGGTTTTTCTATGGAAAAGACTGCGATTTTCTGATAAATAAACGAAATAATAAGTAAATGAATGTTATTTTTAGTTTGACTCAAGATCATAAATTAATATCACTTTCTGTTTAAATTATTTTTCAAATCAAAGAAAGATGATACAATTTTTACAAGTAAATTACAAAGAATAAAAAATTATTGAAAAATTCGATAAGACCAGCAAGGCAGAATGCGCATTTTCGGCTTTCGCTACAAAGCCATCATCAGTGCCTTTCGCCTTTGAGTGGGTTAATATTTGATAGTCGTCTACTTATATGACTGTTGAAAGCAAATCGAGTTTGTTATCAACAACTCAACTTAGACTAACATCAACGACAACATTCATTTACTTTAAATAACAGATCAACTAAAAACATTTCCCCCATTCATCTTAAACGAAATAATATTTATGGCGAGTTTTTAAGATGTCAGTTAAACTTGGTTTAGTTAAACCGAAAACGAATTTTGTCAGCCATTTCAAAGTTTATTTACAAAAATTTGCCGGAAAAACTTTTTCTCGAGTATAATTAATTTCTTTATTGAAATAAAACAAAATAAACCACATTTTAAAAGCAGTATTCAAGTTACAAACTGCGTTAAACTAAGTTTAAAGATAATCCACTTCCTAAAAACTGGGCCTTAAAAGAAGAATAGTTGCGACCGGTAACAAAGACATGATAGAAGGAGACATTTTATTCAGAAGAGTGTGAAAGCAAGTCACTGTTATTGAAAAAAAAACATGTATTACTGTGCACAATGAAGTTTGCAAGAAAGAATAGTACAACAATATTAAAAGAACGACATTCCGAGTAACTGCGACTTGAAATATTTGATCACTGCCGTTACCAGTGATTTATCAATAACTGCGATTAAATCACCGTTATGAAAATATCGCTCTTCTCTACTTTATATAGTGTTTAAAATATTCCATTCAGAAACGTGAATGTGACGTAATGGGTTCAAGACACGACTAAAAAAATACATATGAACTTTTTTTTATATAGAAAATTTTATTTCAACAGTGCTTTTACGACGCTTTTTGAACTCTTGTGTAATAATATTCTCATTTTGGGATTGGTAACACAATTTTTGCCACCACTTGTAGCACTATTTATCTTTTTTTTATCGAAATTCCTTACTCATTAATTGTGTTCTTCTAAATAAAAGTTTAACACACTTTGACTTTGAAACGTATCTATAGATACTCGTACAAATACACACATGTGTATTTACATATGTATGTTTATATTTTCCTTTTATTATCTTGTGCATTCTTTCTAATTTTCCAGAATTTTGAAAAATTCTATATAAAATAGCATTTTCTACTAATTTTTTTTTTTTGTTGTTTATTTTTCCAAAATACATTAAAAACATTATTTATTTTTAAAAGTTTAACATATACATACATAGAAAATAAAATCGCAGCGGCATACCAAAATTTTTAACTTCAGAATTAAAAATAGATATTTTTTCTGTTGCCTTTTAATCCCAGCAAAAAACTTAGGGAGTACTGCAAAAAGCATGACTATTTTATCAATACATTCAATAAAAGAATATGCAAAAATAAAATAATACAAATACAACATCACATAGAAACTTGACGCACACGCATAGTTTTCTACTGAAAATTTGTTAAATTTGCAACGGTATCAATGTATTTAACAAAGTACATTACATTAATAATTCAAAGGAGAGAAAATAAAATAAAGCAGATTTTAACAAAAACATTATTGAAAATGTCTAGAGTCCGACCGAAACCGGGTTTTTGTAAATACCGAAACCGAATCCGAAATTTTTTAAAATAATTGTTATCACTGTTTTTAATATTTTTCCTTATACACCTAAGTGCCTATGCATAATAATTTAAAAACTTTATAACACATTTATAAAATGAATTTTGTATGGAAAATTTGTTTTATAAGTCACTTATAAATTTTAAAAGTGATTATGCATAAGACCCTAAGAGAATTATGTCTGTAAAATGAACTACAATTGCATTTAATATTACTGACATTGCAGTCATTGCATATAACTACAATTGTAGTTACATATATGCAAATGCAATTGTAGTTAATTCAAATGCAGTTTTTAACTAAAAGAAAAATATGTATATATTCCAGAATCTGAAATTAGATCATTCCTATAATTTTTTTTTTTTTTTTTTTTTTTTTTTAAATATTAAGCTACATCAACGCGAGGGAGGTTAGTTGCAAGAGATAGAGCAAAAGCACCTATGTATGTTTAGCTTTTTCTAAAATTATTTCAAGATATGTATAGCAAAACTTTTTTGCTAAAATTTAATAACATCTGTTGTAAATACATATGTATTTTATATATGTTTTATATGCTAACGGGGTCATAATTATTTTCTTTTGATTTAACAAATAAACCCCTATTTTGTTTTTTGTTTAAACAAAATAAAACAAATAAACTTTCTCTGTTACCAAAATAAAAATTTAAACTCTCCTTTATACATTTATTTCTCTCATCTGTTTTCTAAGAGTATTTTTTATATTACAATTTTTCTCTTATGTTTTTTTAATTTGAATGTTGAGGTCATACTTTTAATTGTCATCGTCTATTGTAGTATGAAAACGTAATTCCCACCCTGTAACACCCCAATACATTTGTTCTCATTCTCTACTTTCGTCTCTTTGTAACATACTCTTTTGCAATAAGTTTGTTTGCTCAATATAGACAGTTAAGTTTCCATTTCGGTTTCGGGTAATTTGCTGTAGTTAACTATGATGACGACACTTCATATAAACGCCAGCTAACTTAGTGACAGGGTGTGTGTTGCATTTAATAATAAATTTTTAAAATAAAATGATAAATTAAGCCAATATTTCTTACTAGTTTGTATGAATTTTTTTTTTATCTTTTTTCTTCTTGCAGGTTAAACAAATTGTTAACGTGTGTGTCTTTAACAAAAACAAGGGTAACAATTGATAAAAGTTAAAGTTGTTGTTAGCACCACGTCTTAAATATGGCTGAAGTCGAACAACCACCACAGAATGGCATTGATTTATCAGATTTATTAGTAGAAGATGATAACAGCAAAGCTCGACCCGCCGATATAGAACAGGTAATAATTGAAATTTTCTTTAATTTAATTATATTTTTTTTTAAATATTGATTTTTCTTCTTCTCTTTTTGTTTGAATTTCTTTCTTTCAAAAGGATGTGCGCGAAATGGAACGACGCAAACGTGTTGAAGCTATAATGGGTTCAAAACTCTTCCGTGAAGAGTTAGAACGTATTGTTGATTGTGCACGTGACAGCGGTAATACTGTTGGTTTATTCCAACAACTTTCCGATATAGTTGGTGTGCCCTCTTCACGCGTTGGCAGTGTTTTTAAGGCTTCCAATTGTATGTTACCCATCAATGATATACGTGGCGTTGAGTCCATGGGCTATGCTAAGGGCGAAAAAATTTTGCGTTGCAAATTGGCTGCCGCTTTTCGTCTATTAGATTTGAATGGTTGGACTCAGGGTTTGGGTGCTCAGATAACAGCACGCCTTAAGGTTGATCAAGAATATTTTTTGGTTAATCCTTATGGCTTGTTGTATCATGAGATAACCGCTTCAGCGCTAAATAAAGTGGATATGCAAGGCAATATTGTAGAACAGGGCACTACCAATTTTGGTGTCAATAAGAGTCGTAAGTTAAGAATAACAAAATGATTGTTCTCATTAACTTTTCTAATAATATTTTATCATTTTGCAGATTTCATACTTCATTCCATTGTACATGCTGCACGCCCTGATATACGTTGTGCCATTTACATTGGCTGCAGTCCAGTGGTAGCTATTGCCTCTTTGAAAACCGGTTTACTGCCTTTAACTAAGGATGCTTGTGTCTTGGGTGAAGTAACCACGTACTCATACACAGGTTACCTTCATGACGAGGAGGAACGTAATAAATTGGTCCGCAATTTGGGTCCCAACTCAAAAGTTATGCTTTTGACCAATCATGGTGCTTTGTGCTGTGGTGAAACTATCGAAGAAGCCTTCTTTGCTGCCTGCCACATTGTCCAGGCCTGTGAAACACAACTTCAGCTTCTGCCAGTTGGTTTGGATAATTTGGTTTTAATACCAGAAGAATCACGTAAATTTATTTATGAACAATCTAGACGTCCACCAGAGGATTTGGAAAAGAAATTTGCTGCTGCCACTGCTATAACCGATTCGAATAAGGCTGAGGAAGAGAAAAAAGAAGGTGGGGACGAGACTACAACCACCACAACAAAAGTTATAGGACAAGCACCTAAATGGCGTGTGGGGGGTGCTGAATTCGAAGCTTTAATGCGTATGTTGGATAATGCCGGCTATCGCACTGGTTACATTTATCGTCATCCTTTGATTAAATCCGATCCACCAAAACCCAAAAATGATGTTGAATTACCACCGGCCGTTTCGTCATTGGGTTATTTATTAGAAGAAGAAGAACTTTTCCGTCAAGGGTAGGTTTTTTCCATTCAAAAAGAACAATGTTTAATTTAATTGAATGACTTTAACTTTGTTTCAGCATCTGGAAAAGAGGAGATTTACGTAAAGGTGGCGATCGCAGTCGTTGGCTAAACTCACCCAATGTCTATCAGAAAGTTGAAGTTTTAGAAACTGGCACTCCAGATCCCAAAAAGATAACAAAGGTAGAAATTATAACATTTGAAGATAAACCACAAACTGAAAATCAAAATTAAGCTTAAAAATTAAAAAAAAAAAAAAATGTTTTTCTTTTTATGTTCTTACATTTAATAATTTATTCTATATCAAAAACAGCAACCACCTAACATTCCTTTAAAAGCACAAATATTTAGTCAGATTTTGTTTTTTTTTTTTATACACAATTCTTTACTCCGTTTTTTAAAGAAAAGTTTTTAAGAACTTTTGTTACTTTTTTTGCTAGTGTATTAAAATTTAAAGTTAGTTTTTTTTATTGCTGCCATAATGAAATGTTAATGACTTTATTCTATAGCTTCAACATTTTGATTTTAACAGGATAAAATATTTTCAAGTATATAAAACATATTTTCATGTAACCTTGAAAATATATTAACATTCTATCATGTTTAAATGTTAAAGTTATATAATGAATACAAAATCATTAATATTTAATTTAAATTTATTTACAAAATTTTAAATTTAATTCAAATATTAGAAAGAAAACATAATTAGCATAAATATATAAACAATATATTTTTTTAATAATAATATAGCTGTAGCTTTTTCTTAAAGAAAACACTTGCCCAACTAATTTTGTTTCAAATATTCTTTTTTTGTTTCAACAATTGATAAAAAAAAAAAGAATTCTAACAGTTTAACGTAATTTCTTTAACAACAAAATTACTTACCACCTTGCTGCACATTAAAGTGTTAAAAATAAAATATTAAAACCTAACATACATAACATTATTTATCGTATTATAAAAAAAAATCCATCATTCCAATTGATATTAAAAAAAAAAGAAGTTAAGCTTTGTATGTCCCACTTATATTAAAATATGTAATAGTTCTTAATATTCTCAATAAAGTAATGAAATTTATGTGCTATAAAAAATAGTGAAAAATCAAACTCAACTATTTCAATATTGAAATAATTTTGTGCCTAAAATAATTGCTTAAGGGGGTGGTTTTGAAAATAACCTCGTATTAATCTTTTATGCAAAAAAAAAAAAAAAAAAAATGTGAAAGAGAAAGAAAACTGTATATGTATACATATTTAATAAAAAAAATTGCCTAAAGTGGTACAAAATACTTAAAAATTCAATAGAGAATTTTAAAAATGTAATTATAGCGACAATATTTTTGTGTTGTTTTTCGTTTTTTAAATAAAATGTTTGAATCAGTAAACCTCATTGTTGCTTAAAGACACAAGTTTTAAGGGGGCTTTAAACAAATATTGCTTTGAATTTGTATTTGAACGCTAAGAGCAAGTTTTATAATCAGAACTAAGTACATACAAAATAAATTTAGGACAAAAGTCTCTGAGTTCTGATTAAAAACCTGGCCCTAAGCCTTACCCCCTGCCTAGAACTATGCTAAATATCTTAGAAATAAAATACGTAATCTTAATAACGTCACAAAATTGCTAATTGCTAAAATAATCTTATGTTAAGGGTAGGAGAACCCGTATTTATGTTAACTCATAATTTAAAAATTCAAGATTACTTGTAAAGACCGTGTAAAAGTTTCAAAATTGTTATATTTTTTATTTGTTATTCGAAAATTACATGTTTTGAAAATTTTTGTGTTTTTTTTTTATAAATTTGTTATTATTCTAAATTTAATTTTTTTGGCGGCGTCAATTTTTAAAAATGTTAATGAAAATGTCAACTGAGCTTGACGTTTTATCTTAGCAATAATTGTTATCGATTATTGCCAAAGAAATATTCTGAGATAGATATGTACAAAATCGTGTGGTCCATACCAAAGGCATTTGAAATTTGTTGCAATATATATTAACATATTTATCTTAGTTCTAGACAGGGGTTACGAAAGCCACATTGAACTTTAACCTTAAGGTTTTTTACCTTTCATAGTTCTTGCATGCATATTTAAATTTTATATATTTTTTACTTTTTATTTGCATGACTTTTTTTAATTTCAATTCAACGGCCATGTTCTAAAAACAAAATTTTACACTTGACAGTGATATACAAATCTTGCTTTTATACTAAATTGTGTTTTAAAAACAATTTGTTTTAAAACAATTTATTTTTTACGAATTTAAAGACCCGATACCGTAGTAAATATAACAATTTTTCAGCAGAAATGTTTATATTTTGTTGCATTTTTGTTTAATTTTAGCATTTTCTTTCGCTAAATGTAGATAAAATAGACATGCATTTTGAAGTATAACGTCTTTTTAAATTTAAAGGCTAATAAGTATCTAATTGTTTGGGAAACGTAAGGGCAGCGTAACGGATAGTTTTAATCAATTTACTAAGAAAAATGTGTCATGCCATTTATCACAAATTTAAGCACTGAAAATGAATATCCAAAAGAAAATAAGTTAGTTTTGTTCGGCATAGAAAAAAGAAAAAATATAAAAAATTTCAGTTAGAAAATCCAAATTTGATTTAACTGGTAATCCTAGAGATCTGAAAAGTGTTTGAAAAATCCATTTGTGTGTTGAACATTTTTTAAATCACATATGCCGACCTTATTGATAGCAATTGACAATATTATTTGTATGCCTATTTACGTCGCATTTATACTACCCAGGTACCCTGATCAAGGGTATATAGTGAGCTGAACTGAGGCTGTTATTCTAAACTTTATAACAATGACAAAATTGTGACAATACTATGGTGAATGGTCTGTGTTGTCACAATTTTTTCATTGTTATAAAGTTTAGAATAAGGGTGTAAATCAAGTTATGTTTTTGTTCTGAGTAACGTCGCAAATAACAGTCCTTGGTAATTGGCCTTTTAGAAAATGTTTAAGTTATAGAATATTTTTAAAATTATATTACTAATCATCCTGGTCTAGAATCCAAAATTATATTACAGTCATCCTGGTCTAGAATCCAAAATTATAAAATTAAAGAAAAAAACATAAACGTAAAGCTCTATATTGGACGTACAATTAAAAAGGTTGACAACGTTCCAAGGCTGACAAAATGTTCTTGTGTGAAGTTGGCTGCATCTAAACTATAGCTAATCAAAACGTATTAATTTCTTTCGTTTTGTTTTGATTTGATTATTCCTTTGTGTGTATTTCGGTAATACGAACGCACACATATAATAGTCGAGTAAACGAAAAACGCGACTCATTTTTTGTAATTGCTACGCAAATGAGCATAAAAGTAAATCAGTTGCTATTAATAAGGTCGGCATACACGACTTAAGTCCTAATTTTAGGCTTTTATAATTGCCACTTACAATCGGATTTTGGATTTCAAATTGAAATCGCATTAATATATACTTCAGTACTGCCAAACCAAACGGTTTGAAAATTTGTAACGTTTTGGGGCGAAATTTGTTAAAAAGACATCATCAAGGCCATATATTACATAGATATCTTACCCTTTGCCATTTGGCAATCAGTGGACGTAACTTATGATAATGTGTTGCACATACGACCTATACCAATAAAAAAAATATTTGAATGTGTTTGTTGTTAAGGCAAGGAGAAGAGTAAGATATCTGAGTACCGATTCCGAATGGTTTGTAAAACTGTGAAGCGGTGAAAAATATTTTTCACTCATTTAAAAATAATGAAAACAATTGACAGTTTTTATCACTTCATCGCTTACAAACTATTCAGAATCGGTACTCTGTACTCTGGTTATAGCATAGTAAATTGATTAAACCTACCCTCCAACAAATCCAACAAATTTTTAAAATTTATTTTTAAAATTTTGTATTTGTATTTAAAATGCAAATCAATTCTATTTTGAAAACTGTGCAATAAAGAACATGACCGAGATTTTAAAGAAAAATAGTCCTTGGCATTTTATTATTGTTATTATTATTTTTTTTTTCATTTTCTACCAAAAATAGGCACAAAATTATAAGTTTTATGTTGTTTGATTTAAATTCACTTGTATTATAGTATTTAAGTATCATACTAAATTAATCATTAATAGCGCTATTCATAAGTTAAAACTAACGACTTAACATCGGGTAAACAACTTTTTTTACATACAAATTCCCATAAGGGAAAGTTGTACACTCGTTATTTTTAACTTATAAATAGCGCCCTAAAAATCTCTAATACTACTAATATTGTCGCTAAATTAGAATATAATAAAAAGCCCCCAGGTTCAAATCATGCCCTAACAAACAAATAACTTTTCAAAATATTGTTAACAGACCCACATTTTGGCAGCCATTAATTATAATAAAGGGCGGAAGAATTCAAGTTGATGTCCTTCACTAGAGAGCTATGGCATATGGTCATTGTAGGCAGAAGCATTCAATGAATTCCCAGCAGAAGAAGTGAAGTACTCCTGAATGAATAGCTTTTAAATAACGTACACTCTTACAGCTCTTAAACACAAAAAACCATTGTATTTTAAAGTGGGTTATAAATCGAAAACATTCAATATCAAAATTTTTTAACGGCATCAATTAGATTTGTCAGTTCGTTTGTTTCAAGCCTATATACCAATTTATAATCCAAGAAGACTATTAAGAGATCCATAAAAATGTGATTTTGCCAGTGGGTCCATTTATGCTATGCTCAAAGTATATTTCAAAAGAGTGAGATTGTATGTTATTTAAAAGTTATCATTTTAAAGTTGAGTGTTCTTTTTTTTTAATGGGTTGTGTTATTTTTGAGCATATAATATAAATAGGAAATTGTAAATTAAGCCATACTTTGTGATTTTTTCTAAATGTTAACAATAATCAGGGAGTTACGCTTAATGTATATTCTAGACTTTGCTAATCGTGTACAATAATATGATGATATGTTTGAGAGGAAAAAAGTGTCGATAAATTAAAAAAAAAAACAAAAAAAAAGATTATTTTTGAAGTAAATTGTTGTAAAACTTAATTTCAGTTAAGATTTCCAATTAACTTCTATTAATTAAAAATAGTAAAACGTGTTTTTAAGCTTAATTGTTATATTTTATAAAAGTTTGTATGTTTTTTAGATAAAAAAATTAAACAAAACATTTTCTTTCTCTTTCCATTTATTTTTTCCACTCTCGACGTTGTTTGACTCTTGTACAATAATGGGTTGTTTTTCAATAAAAATTTTCAAAAATAAAAATCTATAAACAAACAAATAATTAGTGGGTTGCTGAAGGTTCTCCCACCCATTCAACACCAGTACGCATTGATGATCCATTACAATTTGTGCCAGTCAATACAAATCCCAGGGAATTTAAAAAAATTCAACAGCAGGTATTTTCCAACTCGTAATATCGTCAAATAAATCAATAAAACATCTCATTGGTTATCTAATTTTCTAGATCAAAGATAATCGTCGTGCTGATAAAATTTCAGCCGGTCCACAATCTCATATATTGGAGGGCGTTACTTGGGATGAAGCAAATCGTATTAAAGATGCTACTGTTAGCTCGGCCGGGGATCATGTTGTATTAATGGGTGCCGCTTCGAAGGGTATAATACAACGTGGCTATCAACATAATGCTACCGTTTATAAGACACCATATGCTAAAAATCCATTTGATAATGTAACTGATGATGAATTAAATGAATATAAACGTACAGTGGAACGTAAAAAGAAAAGTATTCATGGTGAATGTAAGTTGTTTGAATTAAGTTTTTTTTCTTTGTAAGATGAAATAAATTGTGTTTTTTATTCCTACATTTATAGATACTGATACAGATTTCTCTGAATCGGAAGCTTTGAGTTCATTGCAGACGTCTGGCGCACAACAACAAACTAAACAAACTACTACTACAACTACCACAACAACTGCCGCTGTTAGTCAATCAGAGCCAGAAGATATTTCAGGTAAGAATCATTTTCATTTTTAGATTTAACTAAAAATGTATCTTCAATCGGCAAATCTTGTATTTGAACAATCTGATTTGACACTTATAAGAAGCCTTTAAGTTTATATTTTAGTTCGATTCCGTTGCAATTTAGCACATAGGGATTGTTTTCAGAACTTTTCTGTTACATTTTAGATATAACCAATTGTACTTTCCGAATACTCAAATGATTTTCAGATATTATCATTTTTTTATGGACATTATTAATTTGAGTTCAGGTATAATATAATAAAAAGTATTTCATCATAGATCGAATGTATTTCATATATTACACTGTACAACAAATAATCAAATTTTTTACAAAAAAAAAATATACTTGCAAATGTTCATTGGGAATCGGCATAACAAATAATGTGAATCTTTTATTTTAGGAATAGGATGTTTTCAGCGAACTTATGTAAAGCACTACGAGGAACATTTTTGTGGAACATTTAAACCCTCTTACTCTTCAATTAAAGGAACTTTTTGCCCTCTTTTTAAGAGGGACAAAACAGACCCGTAAGTTGAAGAGTTAGAGGCTTAAAATGTTGCGCAAAAATATTTGTCATGAAATTCTACTATAAGTCTCTGAAGACATCAAAGTTAAAAATTTAACTTCAATGCCAGAAATAAATCAAAACTTAAAACTAACCCCTTAAAATCCAGGTTTTTGAGCGCCAATTCTAAATAAGTACAAAATTAGCCCTTAAACTAGGGTGACCATTCGTACTGATTTGATCAGTACATATACTGATTTTTGGTCACGTGTACTGATAAAAAAGTCGTGTACTGATTTGTACTGATTTTTAAAAATTTGTACTGATTGTACTGAATTTTGGCATTTAAAAAAATATTACATTTTTTTACAAAAAAAAGCCAAAATGCAAGTACAATGTAGTTTTCTTATAGGATAAATTTTTGTGAATGTGAGAAGTTTTCTCTACCAGAAAGCATTCAAAATGATTTTTATACATGTAAATTTCTTAATTTAATATGTAGTTTCATATACAAAGAAGATTCGTGGTGACAACCAAATTTAACAAATGGTTCCATTGCGATAATAATCAGTTGATACAACAGTTATTTGACTGTGATAAAAATATTTTAATTAACCGGTTATCAGAGCGGTTGTCAGAATGATTCTGTTTTCTGAGTGTAGGAAACGATATCAAAAGCTGAAGATTTTTCCGTACAAAAATCCTTAAAATGGGTATTTCCATGGAAAAATTTTCGAATCTGTGGGATTTGCGTTGTTTTTGTAGAAAAACCTAGCCAAAATGTAAGGTTTTTCTATTTCAGAAATCATGCAGAAATTACGAAAGAGAAAAAAGATTTGTTCTGACAGCTTAATTTGTAGCCAATCGATTGGTTAGTTTGTATCTACAGAAAATTAGTTTAGGCAATGTAATTTGCTCGTGACAAGAGAAATTCCTTAGCCAGAATAAAAACTCGGAAGAATTAACGTTCATGCTGGAATGGTAACAGATCATTGAAATTTCTAAATAATGGGTCCGTTTCAAGTAAACTGGATTTTTTCATGCGAAAAAAATTTTTGTCTTGGGGTCTGTATAGGCAGAAATGTGTAAGGTTTTTTAGGATGGTGTAATGGTTAACCGAAAAATTTTGTTGCCTCAACCAAACCATTCGGCTGACAACAAATTAGGTTGGCTGCATAATCATTTTTTTTTTATGTTATTTTTTAAAATTTGTACTGATTTGAAGTCAGAAAAAAATGGTCACCCTACCTTAAACACATCAGAACTAAGAACGATTTTTGTCTTAATTTTGTATTAAGAAATTTTGTTTTAAAATTTAAGAAAAAAGTAAAATTTTAGAAAAAATTCGTTCTTAGTTCTAACTATAAAACTGGGCCATATAATTTAATCGGCACATATTGGGTGTATCATTTAAAAATGCGGGATGTCTGGGAAATTTTGGGCATTTATTGTGGAACATTGGTACAATATAAATTCATTCAAAGTAATGGCCATCGTTAACTATGTCCTATGTCCTTTTGCCATCTTTCTGGCAACATTTGGATTCCGCACCAAAAGATCTGCTCATTTTTTATGTCGTTCGAGCAGCATTTCCGACATGCAAAATCGTCTTTCAACGTCTCTCGGCTTCAACTCGTGTGGTAAACAATTTCCCCTTTCTTTTGAATGAATCCTGCTGCTTGCAAACGTTTTGAAATAGCTCCTTGAGTGACTCTCAATGATTTTTTAAGTTCTTCTTGAGTTTGACAACAATCTTCATCGAGTAATGCCTCTAATTCATCATTTTCGTGCTTTTTTGGCTGACTGGGCAGTCTTTGTCTTCCGTGTCAAAATCACCACTTCTGAACCGCACAAACTATCTCTCGCAGTTTGAAACCGATGTAACATATTCAGAATAAGCTTCGGTGAGCAATCGATACTTTTTTCTAATTGAAGAAGTAAAGCAAAACTTCCCGTAAATGATGCTTTGTTGGCACAAAATTTTACATCTTCGAAGCAAAAAAAAAAAACTTTGTTATTTACGCTATTTCGTTCAATAAGTGAGAATAAATGATAGATGTTTACCATCCAAAATGCCATATAAGGTATTAAAGATACAAACCATTCGTAAAAGTTATGCCACCTGTTCTGAGCCTCGCATTTTTAAGTTATACACCCAAAATGATGAAGGTTATTTTGAAAACAATTTTCGAATTCAAGAAAGAAAAATCTTAAAAATTCTTTTTACTACTTTTTGTGTTCATTTTTTTAAAAAATACAAAATTCACTTATTCGAAAACTCTTTTCGAATCGAGTTTTGCTTTAGCCCCGCTATTGAATTTACCCACTCTTAGTTTTTTATTTATTTATTCTCAAACGTATTTGTGCTTTAAAAATGCAAATTTCTTTTTAATTTCTATTGTAGAACATCAAGTTATGAGAATACAAACCAAACAGGCTCCTGTTCCCAGTCAACCAGAAGTGGTTTTGAGCGATGGTAAGTTTGTTTTGTCAATAATTTTGTTTTTGTTAAAAATGTTTTCAAAATTTGTTTGCACTTGTCCTTGATTTAATTAAATTTGATTCAAATAATGTGTCTTGTCTCCAAATTTTTGTGTTTTTTGTTTAAATAGATTGGTTTTTATTTAACGAACATTACTTCTTTTTTAAGTTTTATTTTTAATACGTATTTTTATTTATTTTCTTTTTTTTATATATATAAATCGTTTTTGAAAAAAAATCTACAAAATCTACACTAGTTGAAAATAAAAACTTAAAATCTGATAATTCCTTTATTGTAGTGTTTAGAAATGAGCATTTTTTATGCATTTTTGATATGCTTTCCATAACATTTTTATAGATATTTAAGGTGTTTTTCTCTAATTATTCTTATTTTACTGCTCAAAATGTTAAAAGTAAACAAAACACTATTTTTCCACAGACCCTATTTGTTGTACGGCGTGTATTAAAAGATAATTAATAAAACAGAAACTACTGTACTACTGCTAGTCTACTATAAATTCTACTCTACTGTCTTCAAATTTTCCAATCTACTTTTTTATTTTAAAATCTAGACAAGTCTATTCTAACTAAATATATCAAAAGCACTATATTTTATTTTTTTTTTAAAACAGCTGCAGTTTTTTTAGTTAAATTTTTTTTCTTTTTACCATTTTGAACTTGTATATATTCAAAAACTATTATAACTCCACAGTGGTCAAATCTATGACAAAGTAATAATCTTAAAAATTTACCCCTCAATTCATAAATGCTTTGTAAACCCAGGAAAATTTTCTGTTCCAAAGAATCGGTTGTACAATCGCTACTTTTCATTCACAACCCCTTCTACTGTCGATTCTAACACCAATTCTTTTTGTTTGAAATTGTCCCAAAAGCAACCCCTTCTATAGCTCCAAACTGGAACCGGTTGCTCTAGAATCAGTTCTGGAACTAGTTCTGGAATTGATTCTACGTCACCCACACCTTCCATATAGGATCCCAGGAACTGGTTCCGGAACCAGCTCTATGGAATCGGTTGCAGTGTTCCCAGGAAAATTTTTTACAATCGGTAGCCAACCACACCCATTCTACAACTGGTTCCACTGCAACCGATTCCATGGAACTGGTTCCGGAACCAGTTCCTGGGATGCTACATGGAAGGTGTGGGTGACGTAGAATCAGTTCCAGAACTAGTTCCACAACTGATTCTAGAGCAACCGGTTCCACTTTGGAGCTATAGAAGGGGTTGCTTTTGGAACAATTTGAAACAAAAAGAATCGGTGTTAGAATCGACAGAAGAAGGGGTTGTGAATGAAAAGCAGCTATTCTACAACTGATTCTTTGGAACAGAAAATTTTCCTGGGAAGTTATAGCAGGTTTACAAAACGTCATTTTCATACAAAATTTGTTCAATAAACCTCCTATAATTCTACAAAGCGTTTATGAATTTAGGGGTTAATGTTTGAAGTTTTATTTCGTTATTTATTAATTAAAATACTTGCTAAATAAATTTCATGTATTGCTGAATATTAATTAAAATATATTAATACATCTAACAAAGCTATTTCTCTCGAAAGAAATTTTAATTTTAAACCTTTATCAATAGTTCAGAATGGTTTTAATTTTTATTTGTAGTATAATTTAAAAAATACAGTTTTATTTTTCTTTTTATGTATAGATTCAAAATTTTATTTATTTTACTTTTACCATAAAACAAAATTTTTTATCAAAATTTTAAGTGAGAAAACAAACATCATCTTCCCTGTTCTTTAATATTTACAAAACATTTTTTAGCCCGCTATTAAAAAAAAAAGTAAATTGGTTAAAGCCCATTGTTTTTGTTAATTTGAATTACATATTTTTATTTACAACACATTACCAAAAAAAATTAGTTAATTTTCTTAAAAAAACAAATGACAAATAGAAAGTCTAAAGATGAAGTTTTGGCTTAGATTAAAACTAACAAACAAATTCTGCACAATGAAATACAAAAACTTTCAACAATTTCTTCTACAATTTCTTCATATTGAAATTTTTATTAAATACAAAAGTGAGGTGAGTTATTTTAAAATATTCTGTTCTTAAAAAATAGTGTGTAGATCAAACAATATACACTCTTCTATTGTCTCCTTAGTTTTCATTTTAATTATGTAATGAACAAAAAAAAATCATTTAGTGTACTTGTCATCTCAAGATTATTTCAAACAAAACTACTCTTAAAGTACCTCACTTTTTATTCATTAAACACTTTCTTTTTGTAAAATAGAATTTATAATTAAGACTGATTGATTGCGTGTTAAGAATGTATTCTTTGTAAAAGCGTTATTGTCATTTAATGTTAATTTATTTTTAATTTATGGGACGCTTTAAAATATATTATTGCTTTATATTCTTTATATTTTTCTGTTTTTCTATTTCTTTGTGGTAACCAAAAATTCAATTTAAGCGATATATTTCCCACATGAAACTGCCATTCCCTGAAAAGGATGTTTTTTTAACAGTTATAGTAAAATTTTCGGATTAATTTTCTAAATCAAGCGTTCTTAACCTTTTTTTTTACTCGCGGTTTTTAACTGTACTACCAAGAAGACAAAAAAACCGAATGCCAAAAATGGCTATTTAAATAACATGTTGGAGGCATACATGGGCACTAATACTGGCATCAATAACACAGGCTAACAAATTATTAACCCTGATACTTTTTTAATGGTTTGAGCTGCGCTGAACCCAAATCTGACCTCAGAATTTGTCCATCACTACAGGTTTTCGAGATATCTTAGCCCAAAGTTTGAAGAAACCCCGTTTTTCGCCATATTCGAGACGTTTTAACAGCGCGAATTCACCTTTATAAAATTTGTAAAGACATAAACATCTACCAATTGCCTTCAAAATAAAGGTTTAATCTCTGTTATATCTTGTTCCATCTTTGAGATATCTTAACCTAAAGTTTGAAAAACCCCGTGTTTTCGCTAAATTTCGCTCATGAATGCCGTAATTCGACCCTTTTTCTTTTTTGACGATCGATGGCAGCTACACGACACTTGTAGGCAGAACCATTAGTAAACTGACACTTCCCTTTTTATTTCAATTTAAATAATAACAAACAAAAAAAGCAAAAAACAAAAAAAATAAAACAAAGGATATCGTTAATTTTGTTATTCAAACATATTTAGCGCTTGTTTTTATTTTTTAAATTTTCAAATACAGACTCAGCTGATACCAAATAGTATATTAGGCTATATTCAATTTTAGCGCCCACTACCGGTCAGTAGTGCTATGATGTCTTATCTCTACATTGCCAACGCGCTTTCCAAACACATACACTATGGAGCAAAAGTCAACACTTTCTCAATAATTAATTCCTCTATTATCCCCCAGCAAAAAACTAAGATAATGGCATCTAAATGGATACCTCATTAAGTGATACACAAACACAAATTTTTCAAAGAATGGATTATTTATTATAGTACAATATAAATACATTCTTGTATACAACGCCTTACAAACAACTTCTCAGAGTTGAATTGCAGCTATCAGCAACTTACGGGTACTTTGGGCCCCATGCTTTGTAAAATTCATTGGTGAATTTGTTAAAAACGAACAACTTTAAAAAATTTTAAGAGCTTACAACACATGAAGGAACTTGTTCGTTTTTAGCCAAATCACCAATTTTACAAGGCATGACGTAAAAAGTAAGTTGATAGCAGCAATTCAGTTTCTGAGAAGTTGTTTGTAAAGTGTATACAAGAATGTATTTATATTATACTAAATATAGTGAAATTTAATAATAAATTTAATAAAAAAAATGATAGAAAAATTAAAAAATAAATTTCTGAACAGAATTTTCCTGTAAAAAATTTTTAGGAACAATAACATTATACAAGTTTAATAATAAATGTAAAAAAGTTTTTAAAATATAAAAAGTGTGAAATATTTAAAAAAATTTAAAAAAATCTCAGATATTCGCGTTAAAAAAATGGCAATGTAATGATGAAAATTGAAAAAAGTGCTGTAATATATTGATTACACTGTAATCGAATATGTTATAAGAAGTTTGAAGCTAAAAAACTATATGGAAAGCCAAATATGGGTTCAAACTACCGGGGAAAGTTATATCGGTAAAAAAGAAGTCATACGTGTCCCGGCGTTTCGCTGGGTCACCCCTAGGAATCGAGATATATAGATTTGACCTTTGGTGATCTTTTTTTTGACATAACTCGAGAACCACTAGTCCGATTTTGCTTAAACAATTTTAAAAAAATTAAAAATTACAATTCCTTTAATCTGTTCATATAACGTTTTTCTATATACTCAACAGTTTTGCCGGTAAAAATAAATGTATGAAGAAAAATATATTTTTTGCCTAAAATATTAAAAAAAAGTAAAAACAAAAGGTTATTGATTTTTATGGCCTAAGTATTTTTTTTTTTTTGTAATTAAAAAAATTCATATTGCCTACTAGTTACAATAACTAAGTAATATTAAGAAATTTATAACCTTTCAAAGAATACATCTAACCTTTAATAAGAAAAATTTGTTAATTTTAATAGTCATCAGAGAAAGTTTAAATAATTTCCTCACTTTTATACTCAACACAAAGTCCTTTTCTAACTGCAGCTGCTAATTTAGCTACACAGCACATAAAGTTTCATTTTAACTGAATACACTAACAAAAATATACTACTGTCTTTAACTTACTATCATTTCTTTAATATTTTACTTTTATTCTTTTGTTTTCAAATATTTTTCTAATTTTTATAATTTCTTTTTTCTTCAACTCAACAACAAAATATGTTTCTTATAGCATCTTTAAGTTTTATAAATGGTGAACGTTCCCATACGATTACAAATCGTAAACCACCAACAGGTCGAGGTAATACATTTATCCTCTTCTACTACTACTACAAAATAGAAACATGAAAACACATCTCATTTGTTCATTTGTTCACATAACCTCAAAAGCGAAAATTATCTAATCCAATTTTGTAAATATATTACATTGTTATAATTTGACAATAGCTAATTGTTTGGTAATAAAAAAAAAAAACAATACAAATGCAATTATTGATCTACAAGAAAATGGTAGCTCTTCATCCTGTAAAATAAGAATATTTAATACATTCTAAGTACTAAACACTAATTTACCACATTATTGGCATTTTATAAAAGTATGTTTTCCAAGCACTAAAATAATCCAGAAAATTTTAGACAATGTACATAATAGGTTAATTTGGTCGCTGAAAATATTTTTACAGGCGGCAAAAGTCACCTAGCATCCTCTAGCCTTTAGGTCTTGGCGGTTTTGGAAATAAGAGGCATTGCTTTAAACGGGTGTTTCTGAGTTATAACAGAGTCATATTATTTTAAATACTCTCCTTTATTTTTAATATGTACAGACATTATTTTTTCAGTTTACTTATAATTTTTTTTTCTTTGTGTAGATGCACAATTTTTTCTGAAAACTAAATATCAAGTACCTCCTCATGATACCTATAACCAAGAGTCCTTAGATATATCATATCATTCAATGCAATTAATACAAAATCAAACGGCTTTAGATGATGTCGTCGTCGTGAGTGGTTGTGGTAAAGATGAAGAAGATCAAGGAAAATCATATTCAGCAGTTTCCCACCAAGCTAAAAAATTAAATACTAACAATGCATATAAACAAAATTCTGAACTAATAAAAGAATTAAGTATAGATTCATTTTTCCAAAGACAAAAAGTAAAACACTTTTCACACACACCACAAAAACACACCGACAACAACACCACTCAGGGTAATGGCAATATATTCAATAGTTCTACATATAAATCACCTTCATCTATTTTAAATAGTAATTGCAAAATTAACCAATTAGTTAGCAACGATGATCCTCAGGTTGATAATTCAACATTTTATACTTCTTGTTATGCCAATAATACTTGTAAATCTTCCAGTTACTATTCTACTGCTAATTATGAGAAACCCCAAATGTATAAAAATTCAAGTTCAGGGTATATTAATTTAGATACAGCCTATGCAGAGTCCTCATATTGTTGTACACCTACCATATGTGATACTATATTCGAATCTTTACAAAAGCCTTATAGTCTTCAACATCAATATTGTAGTAAAAGTCAACAGGATTTAATAGGAAATGTACCATTTACTCAACGTAATTATATGCCTTTGTCTACACCAGAAAATCAAAAAACTCCACGCAAATCTAGAGCTGAGTATACTAAAAATGCGAACAAATCATTTAGTCCCTATCGTACGGTATCCCACTTTGGTTTTAATTCACCTCAACGTGAACCAAAACCAGATCATAAACACTTGCCCATAAATATGGAACCAAAGAAATATATACCTCTTAGAAGATCTATATCTTATGAAGAGATTTTTTCATCATCCCGTTATCTTGATCTTTGTGAAAATTGTTTTGAAAAGATTGTACGTTTAAAGCCAGAATTAATGGAATATAGAATAAAATTACGTAATTTAATCGAATATCAGATGCCAACACCAATTAAATCATTAGAGGTAAATTTTTCTTCTTCCAACAATAAATATGTTCCAAGTACTGATGGCAAAGTGGTCGCTGAAGATTTTACAAATGTTGTTACTATTACGGATGACTTGGAAAATGTTAATTTGTCTTTATGTGATGAAGAACCTCATGATGGACACTGTACTCTATTTTCCTCTCAATTGGAACCCCTAATTGAAGTTGAAGAAAAAGATAGTTCCGAAGATTCAACCGCAAATTCTATTACCAACTCTACTTTTATTGATAGAGTTACTCGTATGAATTATTCCGAAGAATCGACAAATATTAATTTTATTAATACACCTTATACAGTCACATCTCAGATAAGTTTACCCAATATAGAAGAATATCATGACACGGAAGCACCCACCCAATTCACAATTAATAGAAATTTAAATGAAGAAGAAACTGAAGATTATAACAACAGTTTTCAAAAGTCAATTTCAAATACTGATAATAATGACAAAACACAAGAAAGTTTTGTATCCCTTACAGATATTTGGGATTTTGCATATTGGTTAGATAATGTTATGGAACCAAAACCATCAGCCTGTGACAACGATGCAGAAAATATCGATAACTTTGATATTCCAATCGATGAAACAGCTTTGAACAATAAAGATGCATCAACTTCAACATCGTCTATAAATCATGATTTGGAAAATCTTCAAGAGCGCAATTTAATGAATCGTGAAGAACGTATACGTCGTAAATTAGAATTTCAAGAATTATGGGAAGATCATGTACGATATACCGAAAATCGTGAACAATGTGGAGCCAATGGTGTTTATTACAGTGACACTGAATCAGCCATCGATGAAACACAATATCCCAGTTCACCTGGACTAGAATCTGGACAAACTGAAGAAAAAGAAAATGCAGTTGGGGAAGATAAAGAAATCTTTCATGGTACAAGTTTAGTTTACAGCCATACATCTGGCATAAATCAAGAGAATAAATTACAACAGTTACTGGAAAAAAATATAGATGAAGTAGATTACAAATCCACATCATCACACCATACATTTAATATATCGGAACAAAATAGTTCAGAGGAAAATTTACCTTTTCGCATACCTGGATCTACGAATATCGTTAATGATTTTGCTATTTGTAGGACTGATGGACCAAATCATCAACAGCGTAACATGCAATTTGGAAGCATTGATTTTGTTGTCGAAAAATTTGATAATCAAATTTCTTTAGCTTCCAAGCCAAGTTTTGAATATTTTCAACAACAGTTTGGAGAAAAAGCAGCAAAATATCCGAATGCCACGACATCAAATAAACATTTAAATAGTCTTGATATTAATCTCACAAAATCTGAAAATTATGTTAAAGAATTTGATGCGATTGTACAACATGAATATGATATTCATTCGAATGTGAGTGAAAATTTTGAAAACATTTTGGGTGAAATGGCTAAATCAAAAGACAAACAATATAATGCGCGAGATGATGTTAATAAAGAAACTAGAAGTACCGATTATTCAAAGCTGCCATCAGAAGATAAAAGAATTAATGTATTAGAAAAACCTGTAGAACACAATGCACAGAACTGTTTTAATATTGAAACTAATAGTTTTTGTGATGAAAATATGGAATTGTTTAAAAACGCAAATGAAGACAACAATATAGGAGATAATAACGAAAATGTAAAAATAATAGAGCAAGAGTTTTCATTTTTGGAACTAGCAGGAAACGTAAATAAAACATTGACACCAACTAAGGGATACTGGGAAGTATTTGAAAATGAAAATATAATAGAGTCTAATGAAAATGTAACAGATCGACAATTTTCCTCTTTGGAACGTAAAATTTTGAAGAAAATCGAAATAAATCAACTTAGTAAAAGTGAAGAGATTTTTGATAAAATCGAAAATACCATTCGAAACAAAATAACTCCAACAAAACTGGAAATTTTAATAAAAGAACAAGCTTTACGTTTGTGCACTGGCACTGACAATGATGCACTCGTATACAATTTAACACCTGCACCCAAAAAAGAAGTAGGTAATTTATTGGGTAAAACTTTACATACATCGCATAGTTTTAAGAGACATGAAAACGTGTATCGTCGGTCACGTTCACTAACACAACTTAGTGATTATAGTTCACCGCCAGCGAAATTAAATAAAACATCAACACCACCAATGGGACCACGAAAAAACCAACCAGAATCAGCTAGATCTAATTCAGACGACTCAACTACTCCCAGTCCTTGTTCGTCCAAATCGTCAATGAGTTCGAATAGAAAGCAACGAAATTTCATATTAGAAAATATACGTAATGCTTCTGTGCCAAGACATACACCCCAAATCAAGCGTTTACAAGGTAATACACAAGCCATATTTGGAAAAAATCCATTCGGCCCCAGAGTATATACAACGCCAACTAAAGCACTACAAATTGCGGTTGAAAGCCGATCGTCTTCAAGCGACAAAGAACAAAAAAGAGATAAATCTACATCAGCAGTGTATGCTTTTCAATCGAAATTAGTAAGAGGTTCCCCAAAATTTTGGGTTAGTATATCACAAAGCCCGAATAGAAAATCACAACAGAAACCAACCCCTCCCTCTAAAGTAACTAGAAAATGCAAAAAGAACTCTATAATACAAGAAAAATCTAATACTAATGTTAACAAAAATAAAATATCGTGCTTAACTATAGATTTAGGTGTAGCTGAAAATATACCGCCATCATCATTATGTGATTCCTCAACTGAAGTGATGGAATCATTAGCAGCAGAAATCTCTGGTACAGATCAAATAACTAAAGTTGATGCAGAAATTAATGCTTTAGGTGAAGAAATACAACAGATACAACCACGTTTAGAGACGTACAAACGTAAATTGGATGACTTTGGTGATCGTGTGGCTAAATGTGCTCGCAATATGGATGAATGTGTAGCCGCTCAAGAGGAGATATTTAGTGAACAGCGTGAATTGAAAGATCGTATAGTTTTACAGCAATTTACTGAGGAAATATCATGTCGGGTACAAACATTTTCATTATCCGAAACAGAAGATTAAAAAAAAAAGTTTTTAAAAATTTACTTCTTACACAAATATTAATTTCGTACGAAAGCCAAGTTCAAGAACTGTTCTACGACTACATATAGAATAGATTTTTATTCATTTCATTTTTTCATTCACTTTTCTCATTGCACTTCTGTACGATAATCAAGTTCTTATCTTACGCAAAATACTTCAAATTTATCTTTTACAAGTACTAGAATCGGAAAATTCAGATTATAGTAACAGACGTTTTTCAAAGACATTTTTATTTAACAAATTAACTTTGCTGTTTTACAATGATTTTATTCTGTAATAACGTCTATTCTTGAAACATTTTATAATAAACAAGATTTTAAAAATGTTACATACTTTTAGGAGGTCTTGAAAAATATTTCGAAAATCGACCTAAAAATATGTTACGTTTTCATTAAACTTATATTCATGGTCTTTGTGAAATCCCCATCGGAATTGGATTATAAACGGATTGGATTCTGTAAACGGACTTTTAAAAAAGTTAACGGAAATGGCATTTCAATGACATTATAAAAGTTTTAATATATTTATGATTTATAAATTTAAATAAAAACTTATAATAAACATACAAAATTTGAGATTTTTTATTAAAATTAATTAATCCAATGAAAATAATTTTAATTGGATTGCAAATTTCCTCATCAAACACGTAGAAAGGATTTATAGAATCCCCAATATCGGAAATTTCCGTTTAAAAATTTCCTTAAAAGAAAAGGAATGAGGAAACTTTCTACATTTTTTAAAAGGAAATTTCTGATTGTTGGATTTTATAAATCCACCCTTTGATGAGTAAATTTCCGATCAGACTAAAATTTTTATAACGAATTTTGACAGCCAATTTTTAGCGTTATTAGTTTGTTACAGATTCATTAGATTTTTTGAAACATAAATATATAAAAAGTTTTATGACGTCATTGCCATTTCCGTTAATTTTTATAAACCCGTTTATAGAATTTAATTCCGTTTCCAATCCAATTACGGTGGGGATTTCATAAAGACCACGATTAAAAATTTTAAATACAGAACTAGTCGATTCTGGGTTAAAAGCACCCTCCTTCTTTTGGCATTTTAAGAGGATCTCAGGGATTATTTTCGGTCACATATTAAATGTATTGCCATTACCCTTCAATACCACGTATCAGCGTTATCTCTAATGATTTTTGACAGTTTTTCAACTTAGTCCAATTTTTGAATTCGTCAAATCGTTTGAGATAATGTTGATACCAATCCCACTCAAAAACTCTCTTCTTACATTTTTATAAAATTATAATTTATCATTTTTAATGTTAATTTATTATCATTAATTCATTTATATTTCAACCAAAAAATCAATATTTGAGTTTCCACAAAATTTTTTTTTATTTTTTTATTGAAAATTAATTGTACCTACAAAACGTTTAAATTAAAAAAATTAAAAATTAAGCTGCTTTTGGGTTTTTATTATTTACTAACATTGTAGATGAATAGAATTTATATTTTATGTTTATTTAACTTATTTTTATGGTTTTGGCATGTGAAGTTTATTGCTTTTTATGTTTATGCAGTCTTATCAATTATTATAACTTTTCTCAATCTTTTATTTTTTTTGTTTAACAATAAAAACATATTAAACATAAGTTGGTCAAATTCTTTATTTGTTAGTTTTATAACTTAAATATTATCAAATTTATTTTTTTAGAGGTTTAAGTATTAAAAATAACATATTTTGTTAAGTTTTTTGGTTATTAATATAAATGTGCGACCCCATTTTATGAGAAGCAAGGACAACTATGGTTATTATAATAACTTAATTAAGAATTCTAAATTTCTGAAAAATCTTTGTCAGGAAAAGTAAGGAAAAGCATGTAAACGAAAACCTTATTTTGGTCGACTTTGCAAATTTTTTAGAAAACTTTTAATATAAAATTTTTAAGAGATCTAAGTGATATAGATCTGTTAAAAAATTTTTTTAAAAAAATATTTATTTTAACAAAAAAGTCTTAAAATTTCTTATTACTACCCTATAAACAATTTCACTGGAATTCAAGTTGAAAACAAATCAATTCCAGCCCTGTTTTCCAGTTTTAAGGCTTGAATAAAACTTTAATTACATTTTATTTTAATAGCATACTCCAGCAAAAGGGAAACAACAATTCAAGTTTGATCTATTTTTTTTAAATATACAAATGCTAGAATTTGAAATATCCCAATCAGAAATCGACAGTTGTACAAAAAATTAAGCACTGGCATACCACTGGGTAACCATGGTGTTGAAAATAAATGACTGGGAGACCACTCATTTGGGACGCTTTGCCAGCGCTTGCAAAAAGCGTTTTTCCAGCATTTGTTTTACAAAAATTTCGGTGGTTTATAAAAAAAACCACTGTCAAAGAATGGTCTAAGAGTGATATGCCAAGGTTTGCAACCAGTGGTTATCCAGTGCTACCTAGCCAATGCTACCACCAGTGGTACAAAAACCAATTCACTGGTAGAGCAATGATTCTATAAAAATGTTGACGCTTCGTTAAAAAAGGTTTGTAGTCAGGAGGTTCCGAGTTCAAATCCGGTTGCAAGCAAACATTTTTTTTTGGATTTTTTTTAGTTTAAAATTTTTTTTGTTCTATAAAATCAATTTTTATGTTTGTGAAAAAGCTCCTTTAAGACCAACTTTTTTTTGCTCACCCAACGCTGGCATATTAGTTCCAAAAAACTGTTTGCCAGTGCTAGCTTTTTCGCACAGCCAGTAGTTGTCCAGCGATTATCACTTATTTATGTGTTTAGCTATCAAATATTATATGTCTCGTTAGCTCAGTGGGTAGAGCAATCGCCTGCCAATCTGAAGGCCTGGGTTCAAATCACGGCAGGACCAAAAAAAATACATATGAACTTTTTTTAAATTTTATTTTGGAAAATATATTTCCAGACCACCTATTTATTGGTTTTGCCAGCGTTTTGCCAACGTTAAAAATTTTTGTTTCTCCAGTGCTTTTCCGTCGCTTTTTGAACAGCCGGTCATTTTGTCTAATGATGTTATCATTTTGGGAATGGGAAAGCACTTTTTGCCAGTACTTGTACCACCTGTTAAAGTGCTTTGCCATCGCTTTCCCGTTTGTATTTTTCTGATTGGGATACTTTCCCAGGGATACTGGCTGTGCCAAAGTGCTAGTACTGGCAAACAATTTTTAGTAACTAGTATGCCAGTGTTTGGAGGGCAAAAAAAAAGTTGGTCTTGAAGGAGCTTTCCCACAAACAAAAAAATTGATTTTATAAAACAAAAAAAATTTTAAATTAAAAAAAAACCCAAAAAATTTTTTTGCTTGCAACCGGATTTGAACTCGGAACCTTCCGACTACAAACATTTTTTAACGAAGCGTCAGTATTTTTATAAAATCATTGGTTTTCCAGTGAATTGATTTTTGTCCGCCTGGTAGCATTGGCTAGGTAGCACTGGATAACCACTGGTTGCAAACCTTGGCATATCACTCTAAGCCAATTCTTTGCCAGTGGTTTTTTTTATAAACCACCGAAAGTTTTGTAAAAAAAATACTGGTAAAACGCTTTTCGCAAACGCTGGCAAAGCGTCCCAAATGAGTGTTCTGCCAGTCATTTATTTTTAATACCATGGTTACCCAGTGGTATGCCAGTGCTTGATTTTTTGTACCACTGGCGATTACCGATTAAAGCACTTGAATTTTTAAAACCTATGTGCTTATTGGGTAATTAAAGAAGACTTATAGCCTTTTAAAAGCTATTTAAACTTTAAGTTCCAAAGTACAGTACATGTTCTTTATATGTTCATATGTTTCCTATTAGACTTGTGTGTGTGTGTTCCCCCCAGTACTTAGTTTGTAGTGAAATGTTTCGTCTTTTCAGTGAATTGTCCTTTATGTTTTTTTTTGTGTATACAATATAAAAATTGCATTTAAAACAACACACACACAATTCTCTGTTTTTTGTTTCATTTTTCTTTTTACATTAGAATTCATACCAATTCACAATTTCCATAAAGCACTCCAAAACACACAACATTCATATAATTTTACAAATTTTCAAAAATGTATCAAAAATTATGAAAACTTTCAAAAGTTACAAAATTTAGCACAAAAGTATAGATTTTTATATCAGCAACCATGGTGGCAACAACATAATACTTTAAATAATGAGACCATTAATTTATATATGATACATAAAATTGAAATTTATCCTCACTATACTTATCCAACAACGCCGAATCAACATGAGCATAAACATGATGATGGTCGTCATCAGAATGATGCAAATATTATAAGATTGTTAAGACGTCAAAATGTTAGTCACCACATGTTGCCAGATAAAATTAGATTGGATTCAGAAAATTCTTCCACTAATTTAAGTCACTTGTTGCCACCTTATCGTACGGTATCACATTATGGTTTTAATTATCCTTCGACGTATATGCCAACATTTGCCTTACATCCGGCCTGTTCTATGACATCGGTAGATTTGCAAAGACAAAAGGTAATTGCCTTTATAAAACGTCTTAATCTAGAAGCTCAAGCATTGGAAAATGCAAATAAACCTGGTGAGGAGGAAGAGGAAAGCGTATTGAATACGGGAAAAGAAGAAAATATTTATGAAAATACTAAAAATCTACAAGATACTACTGCAGTTTCAGAAGATAATACTGGTTCATTTATTTCTGTAAAAGAAATACAATTGAATACTGGTAAACAAAGAAGAGCTTCGATTTTAAGTCATCATTCCAAATCAAGTGATAATCAGCATCATCAGCGTCACCACCAAGGTGATCTACAGTCTGAACAATTTTCATCGTTGCTTTCCATAAGTGGTACTTATCCAAATGCTACCAATTCTCATACCGGAGATATTGAACATGACCACTTTACTACTGATTCGGGTGAAAATTCTTCAAATTTCGATATAAATTCACGTAAAACAACACACGATAATGTATATCATTCTTATATACATCGGAATTTTATACCACTAACATCAGACTCAAATCATTCAATTATTGATTTGCATGAAGATGATGAGCACGATCCCCATAAACCTGAAAGTGAACAGCAATCACAGTTGAGCAAACATTCCACAAAATATATAAGAAATGATGATGATAAACATATAACCCTGACTTTGAATTCTCTAAAACGAAGAGCCTCTTCATTAAGTGATAAAAAAGAAAAGTCTTCAGCACGAGCAATACGTTCGAAAGCTAAGGATAAGTCAGCACATTTGTTATCTACACACACCTCTTTTAAAGCTCAACTATCAGATTCAACGAATTCTTCTTGTGAATCATCGTCCGCATCAACAGCCATTGAAATTCATATTAATGTCAATATACGTAATAGTGATTGTGTTAAGAATTTACAAAATCATGAACAGGAATTTAAATCGAAATTGGAAAAAGTTATTGATGATGAAATAAATTTAATAACACAAGAACTCGAAGTTACATCTTCATCACCGCAATGTCAAAGAGAACACGAACAGGAGGAGCAGCAGCTATCATCAACAACACTACATTTAAAACCAACACAAAGATGTTTATCAGCTCCTGAATCGATGTTTTTATATGGTAGAGGAGACTCATCTTGTATAGAAGCAGATCGACAATTACTTTATAATTTTACAGATTCGGCAGCTACAACTCCATTACCACCACCCATGTCAACAGCTGCAACATGTCAGGAGCAGAATTTTCTGTTCTCATCATCATTGCCACAACAAACTAATCTTTATAAGATGCGTTATTGTCATACTTTAGCTATGCTGGAACATGAACTGGAAATGTTACTTAATGGCATTATACGTAATATGTGTGATTGTAAAACAAAAATAACACAATTATCGGAAGATATACGTACGGCTACTTTACATGTAGGATCATTACATTCTTCTTCCTCTGCTAAAGGCAAAGACAGACATATACTTAATGACGAATAATTAATAATTTCATTCTATGAGTCCTTTAATCATTTTGTAAACAAATCTGTTAAGTTAAAATTTTAGCTAAAAACTAAACATACCCTCCAAAAATAGACACGATTTTAGAACAAGAAGTACGTCTTTTAGCGCTTTTCTCTTCTCTCCCTCCCAAAAGAGCAATAAAAGAAGGCAGAGTTTTTGATGTTGTTGTATTTTTGTTGTAATTTATTACTTCTAAGTGGGACATCGCGAACAAAAATTATGTCATTTAGCCGCACTAAATGACATAAAGCCGCACTACTTTTTACTGTATTAATGGAAGCAGCTTCTTTTATTACGGGTATATTACATGATTTTTGTTCGCCCACTTAGAAGAAATAAAATACAACATCAAAAACTCTGCCTCCTTTTACTGCTCTTTTGGAAGGGAGAGAAGCGCTAAAAAACGTGCTTCTAGTACTGCAGTGCTTCTAAAATCATGTCTATTTTTTACTCGGATACTTTCAGGGGCGTACGATGGCTGACCAGCTATCTTTAGTGGAATTTTCATTTTTTTTTTGTAATATTGTACAATAGTCCTTAAAAATATATTTTAAGGTAGTTTATAGTAGAATTTTAACTTGACCAGTAGTGGGATTCTCTAACTTTTTAACGAGAAAAAATCGGTAGTTAAATTGTCAGTTTGCTATGAAAACTTGTCAAGTTTACAACCGAATTTTGTCGTTAAAAAGTTACACAATTGCCCCTCAGACGTTAACAGAATGAATTAAAAAAAATGAGGGGATTCAATTTTCAATTAGTCAATTAGACATTCTTTTTATAAAATTTATTTAAAATTCAAAATTTTTTGCAAACATTGTGAAGTCTTTTTTTTTATTATTTTTCATGAATTCGGTTTTGTTTCTTACGGTGGGTCTCAAACAGTGGGGTTAACTTAACTATTAAACAAAAGAAAATGTTAAACAAATTTTGTACAAAACAACAGCAAATTTTTGAGTGTACTATTAATTAACTCCAAACCCTTCAATATGAGACCCATCGTTCGAATACAAGTTTACAATTTTTTCATTAGTTTTTTTTTAACAAATTTGAAAAAAGTTAGGTTTTTAGTATTAAGGAATTTGTGTTGTAATAATGAAAAATATACGCAGTTTATTTCATACATATTCAATTAAATATTGAGAAAATAAAATGTATTGCCTTTATTTATCTAAATTGAAGTAAGTTTATATTAAATTGCCCATATAGTAATACCAAATTAAGATATGCCGAATCTCTTCTGAAATGAATTTTAAAACCATAAGGATATATTGTATCAGGCATTCATTTGAAAAAAGTACCAACCGAGAAAATATAAATTCCTTTCATTGAATGTTATTTTCATATATAGTTTTTTGTTGTTTTTAGAGCATTTCCTGTTAGCGTAAGGTGGACGAAATAATAAAGATTTTTTTAAGTTTTTTAAATAGCTCTATGGAGCTCTTTTGGAAATAGTATTAGATTTCAGGAGCCAATGTAGATAGAATTCATGTATAATTAGGTCTTAATCCCAAAATACACTAAAGGTCTAGTTAAAATGGAAATAATGGGGTTCTAGAACAAGTTACACCACCACTAGTTCCAATGATGCTATTAAGGAATATGTAGTTACCTACTGAGAAGTAAGCCTAGAACTGCTTCCAAAAATTATCCTGGATAATTTATCAAGAATTTGATTTGAAATTTTAGAAAATATACGAAAAATTTAATTTGTTAAAATTTTCAAATAAAATAAAAAAAACTACATAGTTTAAATTAGCTTTAAACGCCAATTTTAATTAAGACTTATATTTTTATAGTTTTTAAGTTCAATTACTCGTACTTTAAAAGTGGACCAGGTAATAATTTTTAAGTTTTGTTAACTTTTTTTTACGATGTGTTTCATACTGAATGGTTTTGAAATAAACGCTGCTGCAAAATAAATTTAATATACTTTTCAAATGACCTGGTGCAGGTTGTAGGTCTGGTTGAGTAGATCACATTACAATTTTTAGAAATTTTAGTACACCCTGATGATCATTTTTTTAAGATTGCGCAGACTAAAATATGCTAACTTACAAGAAAGGTACCCCGATGTCGTCTATCCGATCTTAATGAGATTCGGATATGTGATATAGAATCAAAAAAAAAATGTATACGGGTTTTCTTAGCGTCCTAATCTCATGTTTAAAAGTGGGGCCATAAATGGTACAATGCTCCATTTTTAAATTTATTTCTTATTACTTTAAAAAAATTAGACAAATATCTAGTATTTTCAGTTTAAATTCTGGAAAAGAAAGTGAAATTTAAAATGAATATTCCACAAAGAAATTATCAGCTTTAAAATACGCACGAATAACTTCCGTGAAATTGGAACGATCATTTTCAATGCGTAAAAACTTTTTAAGACCAAATCGTCAAAAAAGTTTTCCTTTTGAAAATTAAAAAAAAAAATTGTTTATTTATACACTCAAAATGACATGTCTGTTGGCTGGGTAGTAATAATTTGTTACCTTAGAAAAATCTTTTCCTGTTTTTTTGGCTTAAAATAAAATTTGTTGATTTAAAAACTTTTTTTTTTGTTAAATTTAACCGATCTAAATTTAAGTAAAAAATTATTAAAACTACAGTTATACTGAGTCGTAAAATCTTTCAATTTTAGAGTCTCGGGACCCTCCCCGGGCCTATGCCATATCATCTAAGGGCATGTAAGAACACTTAGTCAAACATTTTGTCCGTTTTGCTCTATCTCGCGTAGTTTTCGAAATATGGGTCATTTTGTGAAATAGAAAGTTTTTATTAAAAATTTCCGAGGGTCCAAGGCCCCACCAAGTTCCATTTTTGGATAGACATAACCTTCTCGCAGGAGTGTTACATAGTTAGGGGTAGTCGAAATTTTAGTCAAATTTGCTCTATCTCTTAGTTTTCGAGATATGTGTCATTTTAAAAAATCGGGTAGGTAAGAAATAGCGCCATCTATAAAACTTCGGACACATTGGTGGCGGCATCTACCTGATATTAGCGGACATATGAAAATATATTTTAGTAATAAATTGTGTAAAATTTAACAAACTGGTTCTTAAAAATCAGTTAAAAATAATTTTGAAATTTAACACAAAATTAGTTAAAGTACTGAGGACTTTTAGTATTGTGTTAAATGAAGACAACTAAAATCTTTATTTAAATTAGTGTTTCAACTAAAAATTGTGTAAAAATTAGTCAAATCGATTTGAAACCCGTTAGACAGATTTCTTACTGACGTATTATTTTAAGTGTATCATATTTCCAAACGGAACAGTATATAATAATCGAAATTTATTTCGAAGCTCTCAACAACTCTGGTTCTAAACTCGTTGAAAAATTAAAAATCACTTGTAAATTGATTAGGTTAAACATTTTAACCCATGAAATCTTAAAAAATAAGCACATTTTGAGGGTGTATTAAATTTTCTAAAGATTTTTAATGGATATACTCAACAGGAGCTACAAGCTACACTATTTTTTGAAATTTTTGTTGTTCAGTAGTTTCGTTAAAGTTAACTCTTCAGTATGAAACCCAGCTTTAGTTGATTTAGATGTATGTAATTTCTTTTTAATTTTCTGTTTTGTAATTATTTTCGTCAAAATTTTGCATGTCGCTAATATAATTTTTAATTTGGCTTAATTCTTTTTTTGTTCGCTTAACTCCTATCTAAAGCATGTTAAAATTTTGAATATTATCATCCTACATTCTATCCATTTGAAATCTATCATTTAAAAAAGTACACTTTATTAACCTATCATTTGTATCACTAAGCTGTTTTAATGTTGGTTTTTTTACAACTTTTTACTGGTTTTTAATAAAATATGGAAAATGTTTAAAAAATCAACATCATAAGAGCTTTAGTTTTGTTAATTTTCTTAAAAAAATATTAATGATTATAATTTTTAATTTTTCTAGGAGAAAATGTACAAAATGGTGATCATTCTGAAGCTCATTTGAGCACATTTTCGCATAGCAGTAAAGAGGTAAGTGATGATTTATAATTTGGTAGTCTTCTTTTTAACTTTTTTCATTCGATTTATGTCTATTCTCAGTACTTTTTAAAATGCTTTTTATTTGAAAACCATTAAATTATTTGTTAGTATTAAAAAAAAGTACTTTAAAAAAGCCAATACGTACTCGTATCATTGCCCACAAAGAAAGAATTTACGAAATTATAATTAATACTGAATTTAGACTGAGCAAAAACCAGGTGGTTTTTGTACAAAAATGAATTACAAAAACCAAGTCATTTACACTGGTTATTTAGTTTTTCTTTGTCACATCACTTTTTTATTAAACACTTTTCTTTATATTTTTATTGTTAAATCAAATTAAAAAAATTATTAACACATTTTAAAATAGATAAAAACACACAATTTAAAATTAAAACCGAAATATTTTAAAAAAATATAAAAATATATTTTTGACACTTGCTTTACTTCTATATTCGTTGTAACAGGGTGCATCGAAAGTTAACTATAAATGATACAGGGTGTATCAAAAATGCACATTTCAGATATTTTTACTTGGTTTTTGGAAAAACCCGGTAGAATGTGGTTTTCAGTTTGTATGAAAATTGTATGGGAAAACTAAACTAATTTTGTAGTTTTCGGCTTAAAAACTAAAAATGGCCAAAAACTAATAGTTTTTGCCCAGTCTAAATATACTATAAATCATTAAACATCTTTCTCGTACCGGTTTTGAAAATACAAAATGAAAAAAAAAAAAAAATTTATAAATCCGAAAAATTTTATTTTTTTTTTTCATTTCATTTCAAACAAAAAAAAATTTTGGAAATAAAATTTAAATTAAAAAAACAATTGTTTCTACAAATTCCATTGTTGGTGCCTACTTTCTTTTTTGTGCATAAAAAAAGATAAAGAAAAACAATTTAATGCAGCAGATTTATATTAGTTATAGAACATTTAAAAATTATTTCTTAAATATAAGTTTTTTTAAATTCGGGTTTTCGATGTCGCGAAAAATAATGAGTTGTCGTTACACACCAGCATACGAAAAATCAAAAAATATATCGTTACCTATGTGCTTACCAGTACTGACAAAAATAATGAGTCTAAAAATAGATTTTCAAAAAAATAAATTATATAAAAAAAAATATTTTTTATTGTTTTTTTTTTTTTTTAAATAAAATTTGCTGGTGCGGGAATCGAACCTGGGACTACAGATTGCCAGTCAACTGCTCTACCATCTGAGCTATATCGACATGTAATATTTAATAGATAAAAACATAATTGACCCGGGATCCCGGGATTTAAATTTTCAAAATCCCGAATCCCGGGATTTGTAAAAACCAGTCCCGTTCGGCATCCCTAGTACCATAGTACTTAGCAAGTACCTGTAGTACTTAGCAAGTACCATAGAATTTAGTAAGTAGCCAAAGTACTTAGCAAGTTTCATAGTAGGGTAGAGAGGGGATCCTTCGCCACTTTTTTTTTCAAAGCCCTGTCATTTCTTAACCCCTAATTATTTTTCAAAAATTACATTCAAATTGAAGATCTACATACAGTGGTGGCCAATAAATTAGAAACGATTCAAGTTTTTTCTAATTTTATTCTCGTTGCCTTTATTTTTAAAATAGTGGCTAAATTCGACCCGAAAGGCAAGGAGGTTGTTTAGAAAATTATACAGAATTTTAACGTAATGTTTGTTTTTTCATTTTGTCACTTGTTTTAAGTGGGATTGGCTTTTAACGAAAAATGGTTCAGAAAATTGTACAGAATTTTAAGGTAACGTTTGTTTTTCCATTTTGTCACTTGTTTTAAGTGAGCGTGGTGGCTTTTAATGAAAAATTAACGATATCAACCTTTTATCAAATTACATAGTAAAATTTAGGCAGTACTGATCGGTTCTGTGCAATCTGTATATTTTTGGAAATCCTATAAAATTTCCTTAAGTCTTGCATTATTTTTATCTACAAATAGTCACCAGACTTAAAAGTGCAGCACCTTAAACATGACCAAATATTTCTTTGTTTTTAGCGATTTTAAAAGAAAGTTAATAATGCTTAATAATTATGTTAGACCAAAATTATTTTTTTATCACACAATTTGAGGAAGTTATTGCAAAATGTAGTTGCTTTCAATTATTTTTTTGGCAGCCAAAAAAACACAAGAACGCGTCTGTCTGCGACCACATGTGATGTGTCAAAGTGGATGTCAAGGAAATGTAATTGAAAAATGCACAAAATATATTTTTTCCAATTTTTTATCTGCCTTAACATCGGAGAAAAATGGGATTAGTGTTTGTGCCCCACTGGTGAAGGATCCCCCCTCTAGTACTTAAGTACTGTGGTACTGAATACTTCCCGACTATGTTTCTGTTAACAAGCACTCATACCACCCATTTCGGTGCTTTGCCAGTTCTAGCCCCTTTGTAATTTTCTACCTGGGTAGTGCCTACAAATGAAATACAATGTGCAAAGAAATTTGAAAATAACACACAAAGCGACAACAACGAAAATAATTTTGTTTTTGCTTTGTGTGTGATTTGTAATTTTATGACATTTTTTATTGCATTTGAAGACACTAACATAGGTAATAAGCAGGGCAAGTTTTTTTTGGCATTTGCCATTAAATGTCATTTTTGCCATTTTCACTTATTTTGTGAAAATGCAATTTTTACAAATTCTTGCCAAAAAAAGCCAGTTTGTCTATTTTTTTTAGATTTTTCATTAAAAAATGCTATAAAATTCAGTAAAAACTCAATCTTTGTAAATAATTTTTGGAAAAAATTTACAAAAAAACAATATTTTTTTAATAAGTGTGTTTGTTTACATGCTATTTTTACTAGCTTTACAGTTTTACTCAAAAATCCGTTCGAGCACAAAAAATAATAAGAACAAGTAAAAAATTTAAGGGGAAATTTTGCTAGTTTTACTCAAAAAATTTCTTTCAGCAAAAACTAGTAACATGTTTTTTGTTTAACAAACGATAAAATTGAAGACATTTTTATGTGAATCGTTATTAAATTAATTAACTCTTATGATTCGCATTAAAGTTTGCACTCCGCGGACGTTTTAATGCGATGTTCGTAAATTTTTTTTTTAGTTTACTATTCTAACAATTTTTTTGTTCGATTACTTTTGAATATTTTGACAACTTTTACAATATTTTTTCTCTTTTACTAGTTTTACTAGAAATGTAATCGTACAAACCTAATATTTACTAAAACTCCAGATTTTTTTTAAAATCATACTAATATACGGCGAATGAACTTTATGAGTTCAACGGTAAATTCCTCCATTATTGTATTTTTGTTAAAAACATTCAGAAAAACACTTAAATCAACTATTATACTTTAAAATTTTTGGAATAAGCGTGCCATTTTTGCGTTTTTTGTGCCAATTATACTCACCCTTATTCTAGTTGTCGACGTCGTTGTCGTTTTTAAGTCAATATCACTTTCTTTCGACATCGACACCAATGTGGTATTCCGTAAAAATTTTGTAACGACGACGACTGTTTATCGAAAATTAGAAAAAAACAATCGCTTTACTTTTAAATGTCGTTACCAAAAATGGCGACGACAAAATCAGAGTCGTCTCAATACAATATCTTCGTTAAATTTTCTTAGAGAATACCAAATATTAGTCAAAAGTCATCGATACATATCGATAACGACAAGTGGAATACCAATTTTAAAAAGACGACAAAATACGACGTCGATTTGTGTCGACGTCGACAACTAGAATAAGGGTGACTATTTTTTGTGCCATTTTGCCTGCCAATTTCAACTTTTTTTGTGCCATTTTAAACTTGCCCTGGTAATTAGATATGACACTATAATAATATAAGATATAATAATATGAAACTGTCAAAATATAATTACGTTAAATTGTTTTTTTTTTTTTTTTGTATTTCAAGTATTTCATTCATATCTAACCCAAAACCATTCATTTATTTCTCATTGTTGTGTACTAACAAAACCACAAACGATATTCTCATTGCAAATTTCTATTACGGTTTCAGGATATTTCAACGGACGGTTCACCCAAGAAAGACAAGAAAAAGAAGAAGGGCCTTAGAACACCATCATTTTTGAAAAAGAAGAAGGAGAAAAAGAAGGCTGAAGCCTAAATTTCTTTTTTAACAATTAAAAACTTGATATTTTTTAATGAAAGATAAAAAAAACAGATCATTAATTTATAAATGGAAAATAGAAGAAGAAGAAGGCAAAATAACAACAAAACAGAACCCTCGGGATTATTATTAGTTTAAGAATATAAAATGTGCAAAACTATTTTTTATTTTTTTGTGTTTTAAATCTTTTTGTTTTGTTTTTTTTGTTTTAATTCTTTTGACACATTATTTTAAAAACAACAAACAAATGCAAGCTATATTTATAAAAGAGGCATATTAAGGAAAATATTACAGCAGCTTGAATTATTATTGTTATTACAAAACAAATTTTTTTATAACTAAATGACGAATGATTAAAAAAACAAAAACTTTTAACACAATTCTTTTTTATATAAATATGAATGTAGGTCTACAAATTATTTAAAAAGTATATAAAATTTAAATACAAATATATACTTGAAATTTACAACAAAAAACAAAAAATATTATATATTAAAATTTATAAAATAAAACAACAAAAATGTATAAAATTCACATATAATAAAAAAAATATTAATGCTTTAGATATTTTTTCAAATATAAAAAAAATATTTATAATAAAAAAAAAAATAAACACCGATCGAAAATTTAAGCATATAAAAACGACAAATACTTGATTCAAACTTCCCCCCTTTTTACTACATACACACACACTCAAAATATATATTGTTAAACAAAAACAAAAAAAAAAAAAATAAGAAAAGAGAATTAATTAATGTATGTAATATATATGTGCTATTTTAAGTAAATGGAACTTTTGAAATATTTATATACATACTACTATCAATCACATTTTTTTATATATATATCAGAACAAAATACAGCCCTGTCGCGTAAAAAAAAACGCTGGATAACGTCTTAATGGTTTAATAAAAGAAAAAATATTTTAAATGTTGGATTCTGTATTTTATTGCAAGTGAAAGTAAAGATTTGATAAAGTTTTCCACTACATTAAAAATGATTTTATTTTCCCAAAAAATTACTTGAAATTTTCAAACATTTTTAGAAATTTAAACTGTGATAAATTGTTATGGTTATTTTATTCATTATTCGAATTAGAAAATTTTTCAAAATGAAATATGTTTCTGAAAATTAAATTGTTTACTTACAACAATAACTATACAATTTTTGGTGTTTAAACATGTTACCCATTAATAAATAATACATTACTTTGGTATTTTTAATTAAATTTGAAAGCCTCTGTAAATTTTTAATTAAAACTGTTAAAAAACTAGACAATAACCATAAAAAACTCACTTGATTCAAAAAATTGTATTTCCTTTTTTGTTCTAAAATCACTGCAAAATGCAGAAAACTACTGTTATAGTTTCTATGTGGAAACGTTATATTAATAAAACCATTAAACGTTTTCTCTAGTGCATTGTTTTAATTATTTTAAGTTTATGAAGCAAAAACAAAAGCATTTCTTTATACATATACTGAAAAAGTGGCAAATCTTATATTTTAATTATTATATTATTACAACCATGTGTATTTTTATTATTTTTAATAATTTTTTCTTTGTTTGTTTTTTCTTAGTTTTTAAATACTCTTGGCAACTCATATATAATTTTTTTTATTAAATTTTAGAAGGCATAAAATTTTTTTTTTATATATATTAAGCTTGAAACTGTATTTATAAAAAGAAGCAAATATGTTTGTTGTATAATTTAGAAAGCATTATATATTTAAAAAGAAAAAAATATACACAACCGAAAAATTTACCAACCACAAATCATTATTTTTTTGTTATTATTGACATTTTTTGCGTTTTTATTCTTTTTATTATTATTTTTCTCCCAATTGGCCTTATGTAAAACTTTATCATTTTGCGAAGAAAATATTAAAAAAATAACATACTGCCATAGCATGTAAAAACCCAAAAACAAAATTTGTATAAGCAAAAAAATATTAATTAAAAAAAAAATAACTCACATTTAAAATTCAAATTTAAAAAAACAAATACAATCCATTAAAAAATAACTGCTTTTTATTAATAATAGAAAAAGAAAAAATAATTAAAATAAAAATAATTGAATAAAATTGAATTTTATTTAGAAAAAAAACTTATTTACCATTAGGCATAGATTACATAGTACTCTTCCTCTGTGATATTCGCTGTTAGTGGACGTATCTCATGAAAATGTGTTGGACATACGTCCTATATCCATAGCAAACATTTTGTTTTTGGCTGGGTACACTCAGATAGTTACGTTGGTAAAATTAACTTCAGTTGCAGTTAAAAAGTGCAGTTATTTTTAACTGCAATACTGGGAAATTGTAGATGTGGGTGCATAGGGATGGTTATCATGTGAATCAACCTTCGTCTATTTGTTAACCTTTGTGACTGCAGCCAAAAAATTATACATAAAAATCCACAATAAAACTATACGTGAAAGGCATACCGGGTAAGTTGGTGTATACACAACGGTTAGCATTCCTCAAGATGTCAAAGAAATGCTAAAAAATATGGGTGGTGTCAGATAACTTATATGCTAACAGAAGGTGCATTACAAAGCTCACTTTTTTCGAGCTTTATTTGGAGTGAACGATGAGAGCAAAAATTGAATTTTAGCAAATTCTGTTTAATCACTAGATGGCGTTAGAGATACCGTGAACTAAAGGGAAAAATTATTTTTGTTTACGAAATGTGGTATAGTAAGATGGAAAAAATGTAACAGGCGCAGCAAAATTAGGATAATATGTCAGACAAAGCAAAGCATCCTGTTTGCAAGAACAAAGTTTTGAAAACTAATATGCACGGTTTTTATTTAAACAAATAAAAAATAAAAACACCGAACTAGAGGCTGAATAATATCTGCCCTCACTAATTTGTGAATAAAGTTGGAACAAACAAGTTCTGTTTTTCTTTGAATGAAAGCAGAATAATCAATTTAAAACATTTGCGGGCCACGGCAAAAAACATTAACTTTTTTAAGTTAGTAAAAACGTCTCCCTAATTTGTTGGGAGACACACAAAATGTAAATACATGGGTGGCAGTGTTGGCCTACTTACATTCATATTAGTTTGATATAATTTTGTTTCGGTTTTTTTGGTTGCTTTTTAAACTTCAGAGAATACAGAATTTGCACATAAGTAATCAAACTAACCTTAGTCATAATCTTTTATAGTTATGATCTTGCGCGGATACTGATCCTGTTTGCAAGAACAAAATTTTGAAAACTAATATTCACGGTTTTTATTTAAATAAATAAAAAATAAAAATATATATTTTTTTTTTAAAGTACTTTTTTTTTTTTTTTGGAAAATTTTAGTTTTTTTCATATAAAAGGTACTTGTTTTGAAAAAATGTACTTTTTGAAAACAATTACATTTTTTGTTTTTGTTAGAAAGCTCTCTGCCAGATTTTGCTCAAGTATGTTCAACAGAAGCCTACATAAATCGCTTTGGATTCTATGGGTGGTGCCATGCCCCTTATTCTGTCACGCCCACTCTTAGAACAGTGCTTCGGAAATATTATATAAGATGTGTATAATTTTATTCGAAATAGTTGAACAGGAGTCGAGAAATATCACATTTAAATGTTGGTGCTGTATGGTAGGTGCCACGCCCCTTTGTCCGATTAGGACCTAATATAGCCTATTTTAATTTCGAGAGTTGGTAATGGTTGTTCCGCCAATTTCAAGAAAATCGGTTCAGCCGTTTGGGCCTGATGTCGCCACAAACAGACAGACAAACAATCACATTTATAATATTAGTAGGGATATACATACATATATATTTTAAATAATTTTCTTATTTGTGAAATGTGAGCATACAACAAAGCTAAGTCCATAGCTCAGTCTGCCAGACAGTGGTTTGTTTGTGCAAAATCAAAATTGAATTATTTTAAATGTTAATTTTGGAAATTAACAACAAAAACGCTTCATTTATTTTCCTAATTTCCATCCATATTTTCTTTAGGTAATATAATTGTTTTTTACCATCCTATCAACATCTTATTCAACTCAATTATGCAATATTGAAGCAAAAACTTTTGGGAAATATACCAGAGCAGTTAACCATTTTCCTATTGCATAATCACACCAAAAAAAATCCCAACTAGATGCTGCTATTATTGCTCCAACTCAAAATACAGTGAAGCTTATTTTAGCCACAGATATCGCTGAAACTTTAATGTGTTTTGTTGAAGTACAATATATCATCGATGCAGCTCGTCATTATCGATGCGTTTTTAATGAAACTGCCAAATGTAAGGAGCATCTTTGTTATTAAAAAACCAGATGGTAAGCTTATTTTCTTAATTGTACTTTATTTTAGCTTTAACTTTTCCTAATTCATATGGCGTCTGCTTTCGTTCAGATCCGTTCAGTAACAATTCGGAGAATGATTTTGATCCACGTACAGTGAATGATAGCAGTTCTTCGGAGTTACATTTAAATGAGAAAGTGGTAAGAAAAAGGAAATGCGAAAAAAGAGAACATGATAATAAACGACAAAAGCGGCAAAAAAAATTACGAAACTCAGGCTATTCCTATAAATCGATTTATAATTCGTCAAAGACAATAAAAGAGAAGCGTTTACGAGAAGCTTGTGGAGAAAAGTGTCGCCTTCAATGTAGTAAGAAAATAACAGAATCATCGCGCTATGAAATATTTCATAAATATTGGGATATGAGTACCTTGCAGAGACAAAGAGAATTTATTGCCAACAATATGAAACTAATTAAGCCAAAGTACAGATACTCCTGCACTCAAGATTTACGCAGATTGAACAACGCATTTTTCTTCGAAATTAACTCAGAACAAGTAAGAGTGTGTAAGTTCTTTTTTAAAGCAACACTTGGCATAAACGATACAGTCATAGCAACGGTTATTAAAAAGAAGGACAAAGATGGTTTTGTAGATATAGACTTAAAAAAAGCATAAGACAATTTATTAACAATATTCCAAGGGTCGAGAGTCACTACTTACGTGCTCAAACAACGCGTGAATACATTGAGAGTGGCAAAAGCCTAACAGACCTATACAGTGATTACAAAGAGCTTCGAGAATCCGAAAATTTGCGAGCTGGTAATAAAAGTATGTTCTACAGAATTTTCAAGAACGAATTTAATCTTTCACTTTTTAAACCAAAAAAGGATCAATGCGATCTTTGCGAATCATTCTTGAATTCAGATGAGAATGAAAAGAAAGACTTAAATGAGGTTTACAACATACACCAAGAAGAAAATAGCTTATGCAGAAAGAAAAAAGATTTTGATAAAAAAAAATCCACAGCAGCTGTTTACGACCTGCAAGCAGTTCTCCCACTTCCAAAAGGGATGGCATCAAGCTTTTATTATACAAGCAAAATAAATTGCTATAATTTCACTGTCAGTGACCTCAAAGCAAAACATGTCGAATGCTTTTTTTGGACGGAAGTAGAAGGAAAACGTGGAGCAAATGAAATAGGAAGTTGCGTACTTCAATATATAAAAAATTTGGTGTCAAAATTAAATAACGCTCAGGACTTGGATTTAATTTTTTATTCTGACAATTGTTGTGGGCAGCAATGCACTACAAAAGTATAACTTAAGAAGTATAACACATAAATATCTAATCCAAGGCCATACTCAAAACGAAGGTGATAATGTTCACAGCGTAATTGAGAAACAGGTAAAACGGCATCTAGTCAGCAGACCAATATATACACCAGGGGAATATACGGCTCTAATAGCAACAGCAAAAAAGACTGGAATCCCATATAAAGTTCACGAATTGTCTCATGAAGATTTTTATGATCTAAAGGCCATACAGGAACTGTGGGGCAAAACAATAGGTTTTTTCCACGTAATTCATGGTAAAGTCTGGTAAAATGAGAGTAAACAAATAATTATCTAAAAAAATTATAAAATTGCTCACAATACCGGGAACGCCCGAAACCACATTTCAAGCCCAAAAATTAACGTCAAAGTTATTCATATAAACAAAAGCTATTTTGAAGAATAAAATATCTAAGGGAATAAAGAAAAAATGTTAGAACGTGGTATTTGTTAACGATATTAACTATTGTTTGCAAGTTTTGTTAATATTTAAATTATTGAGTGTTATTTTTGTTCGGTTTAAGATCAAATATTACAAATTCTAAATAGAATTTACAATTTTTATTTTACAACCAATAGAGAAAAACTTATGAAAAAAACTTTCCTAGAACCAATGGTTGACAATTAATGCATTTTTATTTTTATAAATTTAAAACAGCTGATTTATAAACAACTAGTGATTTGACAGTTTTTCCATTTTACCCGAAAAAAAAGAACGGGTAACTTCTGGTAAAAAGAGAAACAAATTATTCTCTCATCAACGCTCTCATTTACTCAATTTTTAACAATAGAAACGCTTTTTGGTAAGATTGGGTTCCCGCGGGTACGTGGAACAGAGCTAATAACAAATAGTTGAAAAAACAAATTATGCTATGGGCGTGCATTAGAGATAAGCGATATTTTCATACCGGTGATTTAATCACAGTTATTGATAAATCACTGGTAACGGCAGTGATCAAATATTTCAAGTCGCAGTTACTCGGAATGTCGTTCTTTTAATATTGTTGTACTATTCTTTCTTGCAAACTTCATTGTGCACAGTAATACATGTTTTTTTTTTTTTCAATAACAGTGACTTGCTTTCACACTCTTCTGAATAAAATGTCTCCTTCTATCATGTCTTTGTTACCGGTCGCAACTATTCTTCTTTTAAGGCCCAGTTTTTAGGAAGTGGATTATCTTTAAACTTAGTTTAACGCAGTTTGTAACTGGAATACTGCTTTTAAAATGTGGTTTATTTTGTTTTATTTCAATAAAGAAATAAATTATACTCGAGAAAAAGTTTTTCCGGCAAATTTTTGTTAATAAACTTTCAAATGGTTGACAAAATTCATTTTTGGTTTAACTAAACCAAGTTTAACTGACATCTTGAAAACTCGCCATAAATATTATTTCGTTTATTTATCAGAAAATCGCAGTCTTTTCCATAGAAAAACCGTGATCACAGATTAAAAGAACAACGATTTGCAAATCACATTCACTGAGAACAATGTTACTGAAAAATCGCTGGATCGCCCATCTCTATTACAAACCCGTAATCACGGCCACTGTTTAAAAGAACGGTGATTTGAAAATCACGATCACTGGTAGCAGCGTTATTCAAAAATCACCGGATCGCTCATCTCTAGCGTGCATACATCGTTGTTATTGGTCCTGTATAAGTTTGCTGTTTTTTTTTTACACCGAACAAAAAAATTCCCTTGTAAACTTTGTTGTTTCTTCTACGTGTACAAGGCTTATTTTTACTACAAATACAAACGAAAATGCACGTACATGTGAATCTAATCAATCATAGGAAGGATCGTCTCTCTAGAATTTTTTGTTCTCCGTTCTAGAAAGTGCCAATTTTTACATGACAAGTTGTTTTAAAATAACTCACAATTTATACGTAGTTTTTATGCGAATGTATGAACACATTTAACACCTCATCAAATTCATTCAACACATTAACAACCTTGAAAGAAAAGAATAAAATAAAACAATAAGATATATAAAAGTTAAGTCAATGTTAATGATGTGTGCGTAGACATTTTTGCAAAAAAAAAACTTTGCAACGAAATAAAACTTCAGAATTTTGAAAAATCTGACAAATTTTAACACAAAATTATTAATTATGGCTTGTTACTTATCCCTTTCTCTATAATCACTACATGCATTTTGCACTGATCGGATTAATACTTTAGAAGATAATGGCGTACAATGATTTTTAGTTTTTACAAGGCTCGCTAACGCCATCTAGTGCGCAGAGTTTTGATCTAAAAAAACCAACATTGAATGCGTTTTGTTATATCTTTAAGCTGCCTACACACTAGGGAACATACTTAAAAAAAGAGAGCATTTTTTGTGAATGTGTGAGTGCGTTTGTGTGTGTGTGCGTGTTGAGAGCGTGCATTTCGTGTTTACAAAATTTTTTGATATTTTTTGTTCCCTCAACCATGTTCCCTAGTGTGTAGGCAGCTTTAGATTAGAGGTCTTTGAAAAAAATTGAAAAAGTACAAGATTTCAATCTGGCAACATTTTGATATAATTATGGAAAACAATCTGGTAGCACTGGAATATTGGGGGAATCTCTAGAAAAACGAAAGCATACTTTTAGGAGTACTTAATTTTGATCTTAAAATAAAAACGAGTTTTCAATCTGGCAACAATTTGATATAATTATGGAAAACAATCTGGTAGCACTGGCATTTTTGAAAAACTTGAGTGAGTGTTGCCAGATTGTTTTCTATAATTATATCAAATTGTTGCCAGATTGAAAACTCGTTTTTATTTTCATACCAAAACTCTATACGCCTAAAAGTAGGCTTTAGTTTTTCTAGATTTTCAAAAATGCCAGTGCTGCCAGATTGTTTTTCATAATTATATCAACATGTTGCCAGATTGAAATCTTGTAGAGATGAGCGATCCGGTGATTTTTGAATAACGCTACTACAAGTGATAGTGATTTTCAAATCACCGTTCTTTTAAACAGTGACCGTGATCACGGGTTTGTAATAGAGATGGGCGATCCGGCGATTTTTCAGTAACATTGTTCTCAGTGAATGTGATTTGCAAATCGTTGTTCTTTTAAACTATGATCGTGATCACGGTTTTTCTATGGAAAAGACTGCGATTTTGTGATAAATAAACGAAATAATATTTATGTCGAGTTTTTAAGATGTCAGTTAAACTTGGTTTAGTTAAACCGAAAACGAATTTTGTCAGCCATTTCAAAGTTTATTAACAAAAATTTGCCGGAAAAACTTTTTCTAGAGTATAATTTATTTCTTTATTGAAATAAAACAAAATAAACCACATTTTAAAAGCAGTATTCCAGTTACAAACTGCGTTAAACTAAGTTTAAAGATAATCCACTTCCTAAAAACTGGGCCTTAAAAGAAGAATAGTTGCGACCGGTAACAAAGACATGATAGGAGACATTTTATTCAGAAGAGTGTGAAAGCAAGTCACTGTTATTGAAAAAAACATGTATTACTGTGCAAAATGAAGTTTGCAAGAAAGAATAGTACAACAATATTAAAAGAACGACATTCCGAGTAACTGCGACTTGAAATATTTGATCACTGCCGTTACCAGTGATTTATCAATAACTGTGATTAAATCACCGGTATGAAAATATAGCTCATCTCTATTGTACACCATTATCTTCTAAAGTATTGGTCCAATCAGTGAAAATTGTATGTAGTGGTGATAGAGAAAAGTTTGGACTTACAGAATATGGCATTTAAATACGAACTAGAGATGAGCGATCCGGTGATTATTGAATACCGCTGCTACCAGTGATCGTGATTTTCAAATCACCGTTCTTTTAAACAGTGACCGTGATCACGGGTTTGTAATAGAGATGGGCGATCCGGCGATTTTTCAGTAACATTGTTCTCAGTGAATGTGATTTGCAAATTGTTGTTCTTTTAAACTTTGATCGTGATCACGGTTTTTTCTATGGAAAAGACTGCGATTTTCTGATAAATAAACGAAATAATATTTATGGCGAGTTTTTAAGACGTCAGTTAAACTTGGTTTAGTTAAACCGAAAACGAATTTTGTCAGCCATTTCAAAGTTCATTAACAAAAATTTGCCGGAAAAACTTTTTCTCGAGTATAATTTATTTCTTTATTGAAATAAATCAAAATAAACCACATTTTAAAAGCAGTATTCCAGTTACAAACTGCGTTAAACTAAGTTTAAAGATAATCCACTTCCTAAAAACTGGGCCTTAAACGAAGAATAGTTGCGACCGGTAACAAAGAGTGTAAAAGCAAGTCACTTTTATTGAAAAAAAACATGTATTACTGTGCACAATGAAGTTTGCAAGAAAGAATAGTACAAAAATATTAAAAGAACGACATTCCGAGTAACTGCGACTTGAAATATATGATCACTGCCGTTACCAGTGATTTATCAATAACTGTGATTAAATCACCGGTATGCAATATCGCTCATCTCTAATACGAACTGTTCCAACACGGGATAAGCCTACAGGTATATGGTACGTATACTTCATTGCGGTATTTCTTAAATTATTAGCATACTTTTTCACTAATTTTCTGTTTTTTTTTTTTTTTTTAACGAAATTTTTTTTTTCTGTATTTCCCCCTAATATTATACTCAAATGAAAGGGCCTATTCAACAGTACATAACTCTTGGAAAAATTTTCACAGTTAGTATGGAATTTGGAGCAATTATTCATAAATCGTCATTTTCTCAAAAATTAAAAGGGAACTTAAAAGCATTTTTGTTAAATGCCCTATCAATTCCCTTTCGTTTGAATATAATTTTGACCAAAAAAACAGAAATTTTTTTTTGCCAAAAAAAAATCAATCAATCAAAAATCTTTTTTTTGACCGAAAAATTTTTTTTCTGAATTTTCCCCTAATATTATAATCAAATGAAAGGGCAGCGAAAGGCCTATTCAACAGAACATAACTCTTGAAAAAATTTTCAGTTTGTATGGAATTTGGAGCAATTATTCATAAATGGTAATTTTCTCAAAAACTAAAGGGAACTTGGCACTGAAACGCATTTTTATTAAATGCCCTATCAATTCCCTTTCGTTTAAATATAATTTTTACAAAAAAAGTTTTTTTTTTGCCAAAAAAAATCAATGGACTATATACTGTCTTTTTTTTGGCCGAAAATTTTTTTTTCTGAATTTCCCCCTAATATTATACTCAAATGAAAGGGCATCGAAAGCATTTTTATTAAATGCCCTATCAATTCCCTTTCGTTTGAATATAATTTTGAGAAAAAAAATGAATTTTTTTTGTCTTTTTTTTGAAAATTTTCAATACAAACAAATGTAGTTAAAATTAAAAAAAAAAAAACTCAATTACATTTACATGTAATTGTAACTGGAAATTTTCAATTACAAATTACATGTTGTTGTAATGGAAAGTGATTTCAATCAAAAATTTCAATTACATTTTCAATTAGTTTTAGAACTAGATTAGATAGATAATCTAAAAAAATAAAAAAATTATATGTAAATGGAAAATATCATTTTTGTATTGTGAATAATTTTAAAATATCAGGCCACCATATGCAATAATAGCATAAAAGCACCGAAATAGAAAATATTTTTGTCAAAAAAACTATTAGTGTAAATTTTTGCAACAATAAAAAATAGTCAAAAAACTAATTGTGCTGTTGGCGTGCGTAGATCGTTGTTGTTGGTCCTGCTACACCGAACCAAAAAAATTGTAAACTTTTTCGTTGCTTCTGCGTGTAAAGCTTATTTTTGTTATATTTACAAACGAAAATGTACGTACACGCTCATCTAATGCGTGTATTTTGTTCTTGTAAATCGGGTTTGGATATTTGAAACAATAATGTACAAGCAGTACAACGAAAGTTGTTTTAACTCTTTGACACGGGAATTTAAATGGCTGGGAATTTTTCGATAGCTTTGCAGCACCCCCTAGCGGAGATATTTCGAATTAAAGTTCAAATATTAACATGCTGCCGACCCCAAGCGGGTTAAAATTGTTTTAAAATATTAATTTTATATTTTTTCTATTACTAATCTCTACATAAAAGCTTTTGGGTTTTTGAATTTTATTCATCCCACAATTTTTGAAACCAAATTTTAGCCTTTTTTTAACTTTTAAATTTTAACACATTCTCAGCAGCGTTGATGATCACAAGACAAAACTCACTCTACCGATCTCATGTTGTTCTAAAATTTCACAGCCTGTGTAAAATTTTAATAAAAACAAAATAACGAACCGATAACAGTAAATGAATAGCGCTTTGGTTAAAATTCAAATCAGTGACGATTTGATGAAGTCGACGTACATTATAATGTACGCCACTCGCCAAAGCGTTTAAAACAAAAAATTTTGTTTAAAAATATGATTTTTATTCTCGCCTAGTAATTTCAAACCGTTTTCAGGCTTAAAAGAACCCCAAAATTCATCATTTGTTTATTAACCCTTAAATGCATGGTGTAGCCATTTGGCAACATAACGGTTTTTTAATAAAAAAAAAATCCACTTGATGCACAAAACTGCATTTTTGAGCATTAGGGTCCCCTTCTGTACATAGTGTTCCTATATTTTAGCGCAGAATTTTTAAACAGTTAGTGTAAAAATCTTGGTTTTGCTCTGTATATTTGTGAAAAATCTAAAACACGCGTTTTTTTTTTACAAAAATTGTATTGTATATTGTATATTCAAAAATATTTGTTTAAATATTTAAAGTGGTATTCTCGCAATAAAATTCATTTTGGCGACAATAAATGTATAAATTATAGTTTATAGATTTTTTTTTTGTTTTTTTTCATACACGTTAAAATAATCACAATTTAGCCATTTGGCAAAAAACCATATTTTTCAATAAAAATCACCTTTTAAAAAAAAAAATCGATCGAAGAGATCATGCATTTAAGGGTTAAAAACAAAATAAAATTAAAAAAAAATGTTCCAAAGATCCCAGCAAAACTTTGGTAATGGGTGCGATATACTCACGCATTTCCTTGTAATGATAGCTCGTTACCTTCCGTATTATTTCAAAACAAAAAGTATATTATTTCCTTACTGAATTAATTCACCACTGAATTCATTCATTCAATTTCATTTTCATTCAGAATTGAAAAATTGAATTAAGGAATTAATTCTTCAAAGCTCTGTATGTAGGTATTGTTGTTGCAAAAATGTACATATATTTTTTGATGATCAATATTGTAGTTGCTTGCTGATATTTTTGTGCTTCTGTTCGGCTGGTATTTAAATGTATTTTCATGGTATAAAAAGAAGTAAAAACCACTCCAAAACATTTTAAGCTGCCTAGACACGAGTAACATTCGTCACAGAACAATTGTTTCTATTTTTGTTTACATTTTTTAAACAGACGATGCCAAACAACAGCAAAACGTCAAACGAAACATCATCTCTGTTTGTCGAACTGATCATATCAAATATGCGCGGAAGAAAATCAAATTAATTAATTTGTTAATTTTTCATATGCTGCTGTTTTTTTAGTTTTAGTTTTTTAGCTATCACATTTTATGTCCCATAGTAGTCAAAAATTTTTATATTCATTTATAAAATTAATCCAGTTTTCATTATTTGTAACTGTTTTCAGTTTACATTATAAATCAGCTGTTTATGTCATAAAAAATTAATAATACTGAATTTAGACTGAGCAAAAACTACCTAGTTTTTGTACAAAACTGGTTTTTGTTTGTTTTTTATGTAAGTAAAAACTAGCAACGGTCAAAAACTAGATAGGTTTTGCTTAATTTAAATGCAATATAAATAATAAATTTTAATAACTTTAAAAAATTTAATTTCTTTATTTATTAAGGAAAAACATAATAAAATCTGTTATTTTTAATTGAAAGAAATATTTAAAGTTGAAAACGGCTATTTTATTGTATCCGACGAAGAGAAACTATGAAAAATCATTTGATGGCGCCGGCAAGACCACTGAAAAAACATTGAATATTTTAGCTTTATACTAATCACCCCTATACTCAAATACATTTCTTAGCAAATATAAAGCGGGGAATAGACTAACGAACATACGAATGTTGAGCCTACCCAGCAAACAATGACTCAGAAATGAGCTCCAAAAACATAAACATATTTCCACTTTTTCCTATGAAAGTGGTCCGTCCAAAAGAGCCCCCTGTGTTCTCAGAAATGACTCAAAAAAAAGAACGTATAAAATTTAAATTTTCCTCATAAATTTTGGAATCTTCTTTGAGTCCGAAAAATGAACCCTCATTTTGAGACAGCTTTTTAGATTGTAGAGACAACTTTTTGGATTGTTTTCTAAGGTTTCATATTTTCTACCAAAAGAAGAGTGTTTTCATAAAAACAATCATTTCTATGAGCAATTAAAGAATCTTATTTATGAGCGCTCCGAAATTGCTGGCTGGGTATATTTAAAAACTCAAAGTACCTAATTTCGAAAAACACTTGGGTGAAGTGAAGGGAACTTTCAATGTAAATTGTTTTTGTAACACAAACAATTTCTATAGAAATAACGCAACACTTCACCGAAGTGTTTTAGAAAATTACCCCCAAAAACTGCTGAAAATGAGGAAAAAACAAACGCGGAATATATTCAAATAATAAAATTTGAGATATCCGTTTGTTTTTTGCTTTATTATTTAAATAAAAAATTTTCAATTTTTTCAGCAAAGTGCCATCTAGTGGTAACGTTTTTGTTTTAACTTATTTTTTTGGTGATGCCATACCCCTGAGTGAAGCGAAGACACAATTTGCGGCGCCGTCTTTTATAAAAAATTTAAAACTCGGCCGGTTTTAAGCAGTTCGACACAGATCTCTGGCGCCGTTCTTTTTTTTCTTATTGTAATCAGTTCCATTTGTTTTTGTGCGTTTTGAACATGTTTTGAATATAAAAGAATCGATTGTTGATGTCAACATACTACTCCTAGTGACTCATAGTAAAATATATAAATTCCATAATAATTAAGCCGTAATTAAAACTTAAATTTATATAAAAATGGCTTATGTAACGGATCAAGAATGGTCGGAATACAAGGTAATTTTGTAGTTATAATAATTATCGTTTGAACAGTTTGCATTATTTTATTAGGACAAATTTAATAAAAATTATTCTGACGAAGCTGAAGATAAAAAGCGTCGTGATATTTTTGCCAAATCTAAAATTAAAATAGAAGAGCATAATAAAAAATACGAGAAAGGTGAAGTCACCTTTAGCATGGGAATTAATCATATGGCCGATTGCACACCAGAAGAAATGGCAAGACGTTGTGGCAAACGGGCAGCACCACCACCGCCTCCAACTGTTCAATAGTTCATTTGCATGCAGATCTATAATCAAAATTACTTTTTACTATAGGTATTTTTATATGTAATGTTAATTATTATTTGTCAGATGACTCGAATTTGTATTTGTCTTTTTAATAAAAAAAAATGTATTGTATGTAAAAATAATGTTTTTATTGAAACCCCATGAGTACTTTGGGAGTAAATAATAAAGTTATAAACCCTTCTCGGATCTATTCTAATTTTGAACCACGAAGGTGTGTCAGCTCTTCACTAAAGGAAGAAAAAACTGGTTTCAAGAGCTTGTGTGACAGTACATCACAGCTTGTGTGACATCCAGTCAGCTTATTGGTTTAACAAAATAATTTTAGAAGGAATTGAGTTTAGGAATGGGTCATATCATGGTTGAAGAATTGGAAATTTCAAATGCTACTGGACGACTAAAATAAAACTTTTTGAAACCGACGGTAGTTTTACCCTACACCACTACGTGGACAGGGTATAAGTTTGTGCTGATGTTTGTAACACCAAAAAATATTGGACCCAAACCCACCTTTTAGTATACCGATCAACGACCTACTGCTCGTATAAAGGTCCCACCCAAAATTGGCTTGTTTATACACTGCAATACGAAGACATTTCAATGAAAGTTGGTTCGCTGACGCACATGGTCCCAGGGACAGAGCCTGTTGATTCTAGATAGGATCAGTCCATATTTGGACATATCACCCATATGGGTTATATTTCCGATTTTGTATTATGTTATAGAAAATTTTGACACAAGTTCATTTTAACCTATTCTAATTTCCAATCCAAACAATTTTAACCAGATTAATGTAGGGTATTATATAGTCGGCATGCCCGACTTTAACTTCGTTTTTAAAATAAAGCTTAAATGCCCAACAATTTTTAATATTGAATTTGGACTCTTCAAATCTGAAATATATTTATTTTTTGGAAAATAAACATTTTATTTGTGCGATGTTTTTCAAAACTTAGTACATTTATAGTGAATTTAGACTGAGCAAAAACTACCTAGTTTTCGTACAAAACTAGTTTTTGTTCATTTTTATGTATGCGCTTTGACAAGTAAAAACTATAAATAGCCAAAAACAGGTAGTTTTTATTTGTCAAAACGCGTATATAAAAATAATCACAAACTATTTTTGTACAAAAACTAGGTAGTTTTTCCTCAGTTTAAATGCAGTAAAAAAACATATTTAAATAGTTAGCAAAAACTGCTAAGTTTTGCTAGTTTTGAATTGTCAAAACGAATATACAAAACCATAAAAAACTAGTTTTGAACGAAAACTAGTTAGTTTTGCTACGTCTAAATTCCGTAATTTTCAAAAGAAGTGAATACTTTTATTTTTTGCATTCGATTCGGCTACAAATTTCAAAAATCCTAAATTTTTGAAAATCTGAAAACTATATCACAAAAGTTAAAAGCTCCACATATTCGAAGCTGTTTGCTTTATTGAAAAATATATTCTAATGCCCAAAAAATACAAATACTCGATACCCACTTCTGAAATTGGTGCAAAATAAATTATCAAATACAAACTTTTTTTAACCCATAAGAACACCAAACGACTTCTCAATCGTATGATTGGCGTACTTATCTCAAAATGTTTGAAGTTAATTCAAATATTAAATTAAGGTATTATATCTTTAACGGTCGGGCCCCCATAATAAACCAGAGTATTTTATAGTCTTGACAATTAAACATTTAAGTTTTGTTTATTTGATTTTTTAGTATTTTGTTTTAAGTGTTACAACTTAAAAGTATGATTTCATTTCGTTTATTTTTAAATGTCATTAAATTATTGATGTTTTGCATCGTGTCTGATTAGTATAAATGAAGACAGTGTATATTTAGTAGCTAAATAACTTTATATTATTTCTAAAACTAAATGAAACTTTTAAAACAACAGTATGTTTGTAAATTGCAAAAATAAAAGTTAAACAAAAAGATAAGAACGCCAAAATCGTAGTACGCAATAATGTACTATTTTGTACATATACAAAATATATAAAAATTATATGAGAAACGATTACGTGCAGTCATTGTTAAAACTGAAGAAGAAAAAAAAATGTATGTCTAAAATTAAGAAAAAAAAATATATATATATAAAAGCTAAAATTAAGTTTATTTTATTAGTCTTTAAACTACAATACATACATACTGCAAAATGTGATCATTTTTTTATGGGTTTTCTGGGGGGTTTGAAAACCATTCGTTATATCTTATTCGTTTTTTTTTATATATAAATAAGGCAAACAAAATGTTGTCTTTACGGCTATAAAATAATTTTTTTAACACCAAAAATATAAATAATTTTAATACAGGTTTATATATATATTTTTTTAAAGAATCAATTTTTTTTAATAATTTATCGAAATGCTTCAAAGAGGATTGTGTGCGTATTTCGAGTTTGCTTTAGTTAAACTTAACACAAAATTTTGAATACATTTACATTAAACAAATTTCGCGAAAATGGAACTACATATTAAAAGGAAAAATATTTAGCTGTTTAATCAGCTTTACGTGGCTTACGTTTGCGTACTTCACTGGGACTAGGTTTGTTGTCGGTTTCTTTTTTTTCTGCCTTCTTTTCACTTTCCGGTTCTTCAGATTCACTCTGTGTTTGTTTTTCACCATCTGTGGAGGCATCTTCGTTGTCTTCCTCTTCATTGTCATCCTCATCATCCTGATCTTCATCAGCGGCAGCTGCTTCATCGTCATCATCCTCAGCATCTTCGTCATCGTTTTGTGGAGCATCATCTTCAATTTCATCATTGGCAATATCCTCTATACCATTTAGTGATTTTTCTTTGGATTCGGAAAAACTTTGACGTTGCGATTTCTTGGGTGGATACAAGAAATCAACCACACATACCAACATTAGACCCAAAGCAGCTCCTACGAATATGGTGCCAATAGCAAAGAGAGCATAAGAACCCCATGTTGGTAGACCATACTCTTCTTGAAGACGACCATTGAAATCCTTAAATGAATGTTGGACGTGCTGAAGATTAGTGTATCAATCAAATTGAATATAAAAATAATTAAATATAGACATAACATGAAGCCAGTGTCGAAAACAGATAATAGGTAACCTTTAAAAAGAAAGCGGTTGTAAATAAGAAGAACACGTATTTCCTATAAATTCTAATTATAAAGGATTGATAAGAAGTTCAATGGCACCTCAAGAACAATGCATTAATGAAAAATATATAAATAGCAATGCAAAATAATAAAGCAAAATTATGAAAAGTCTTTGCGCCGATTATTTGAGTTTCGATCGCGTACTGGAAAATTTGTACACATTTTTGTTGGTATTGCATTTTTTTGGATTTTTATTACAGAAAAAAATTGACAGTCCGATGACAAGAATTTCTAAGTTTTGCAAATTTTTATTCAATTTGCTGTTTTGTATAAAATTTTTTTGACATTTTCTTTTGTTTAATAGTTAATTGTTAACCCTTCACTTTGAGACCCACCGCAAAAAAGTCATATGATTGTTGTAAATAAAAAATAAATATATTACAATTTTGTTTGTGTTATGCAAAGGCAATAAAATAAAAGGCAATCATGTCAAAAATTTGAATCTGGTAAAATAGCGAGTGGAAAATGTTTCTCTAAAACAACAACAAACACATACAGAGAAAAAACAGGAGGAACATTACCTAATGTATACATGTATAATAAAAGATGTCTATAAAAATATTTTACTAGAAAATTTTAAAACTTGGAACTTATGTAGTTGTATAACTACATAGTAACACTGAATTTTTCTTGAAAGTAAACACATATTTTATTTATCAGACAAATTTGTATACTTTCTGTAAGTTTGTTACTTAGGAATTCTTGCTAAATCTTTTGCAATTGTAATTCAGAAAATATCAACTGAAATTCAGAAAACATCAATTAAAATTCAGATTTCCCAATTGAAATTCAGATTTTCCATTTGAAACTCAGAAAATATCATTTGATATTCAGAAAAACATCACTTGAAATTCAGAAAATATCAATTGAATTTTAGATCGTCAATCTTTTATGATTAATTGAAAAAAGTTCTTACAATATGATAAAAATATTTATTATATAAAAATAAAATATAACCTCCTATCAGAGTAAAACTCGTAAGTCAACGTGTAAATTTGTTGCTGTTTCACAATTTTTCTGTTTAGTTTGATACACGCCTAAGAATTTTTTTGTCCGCTAATGGGTTTCTCCAGAAAATAAGTCCTAATATAAATTTATGAACAACTTTCGTATTGTTTCTAATCATGAATAAATTGTGTATCAGCTTGAAAAAGCATTTTTAAGTCTTGTTGTAGTATCATTTCCACAATCAAGTTTTTCATCGTGGTTCTGTATTATTTTTCAATTTTTATGCTTGATATTTAACAATAAGCAATAATAGAAATGCAACGTTTAACCACATTTATATAGAGTATTTTCGTTTGTCGGTGGCAAAACATAATCTGGAAACTAAACCTAAAATTTTTTATACTGCAGTCCCCTTTACCTGAAATAATCAAATTCCAAACAAAACCTTACCTTTAAAGTATGTGATAGTTTGAAGAAATAAGATAAAACAGACATGTGGATGGTATCGGGTTTTTTCCAAGCTGAAATTGGTTCCAATTTAGACCATTGGCTTTGCTTAATGAAAAACATTAAAGCATCACCGTCACGAGAACCACGATATTGACGGAATTCGCCATCTTTAACACTAAAATAGACAATATTAACGATATCACGTAAAGTTTAATAATTTTGACTTAAATATTATTGCAACTAACTGATAAATTGTTGGCAAAGCTGTCACAAAGAAACGACCACTCAAAGATGGCGAAGTGGTTACATCAATTTTGGCTACATTCACATTAATATCAGAGGCTGTGGCAGCAAAACGTTCCCATGTTGGGGCTAAATTTTTACATGCGGGACACCAAGGAGCAAAACTGAAAAAATTCAACAGAAAAAGGCTTACATAAATAAGAAATCACTAACAATGGAACTCTCCAAAATGAGAATTTCGATTTCGCTAAAATTTCGATATCTGATAGAGGTCACAAAATTAAGACACATATTTTTCTTTTCGACCCGATTTAATGTTTGTTTAAAAATGGAGTACAAAATCGTTCGAAACGTCTTTCTTTTAAGCTTTTTTTAACCTTTTAAGGACAAATGGTTGATATATGGTTAATGAAATGTAACTTTCTAATTTATTTGGAACAAATCTACTTTACGGGCATTGCTAAAAAAAAAACCGAAAATAGGGGTAAAATATGTGAGTTCAGAAAAAAATGTTTGTGTCGGCGGCCCATATTTTCCGAGTTATGGGCCTCTTAAGTTTGGATATATCATTTAATATATATATTTTTAAACTTCGGAATGCGTTATCTGAACGGAACGGAATGGGTGTCATTAGAAACCTTATTCAAGCACCAATTTTTATAACTATTAACCCAAGCGGCCCAACTCATGATTTTCTGTTGTTGAAATGGAATTTTTCCAAGAAAAAGGCTATTTTCTAAATATTTTGCCTATTTAATGTACAAAATAACTATTATTTATTTGCAGATAAGACTTTAAGCTCTAATATAAGGTATAACTTAAGCCTTTAACCCTTCTAACAGCGCAGATATTAAGAGTTAAATTTGATATTTTTCTATTTTTGAACTTTGCACAATGTTGAACTTTTTGAGTTGATTTCAAAACCCCTTACGAGCTGTGCTTAGGGGTTTTTACTTATGTGATAGGCGGTTTAGTGGCTTCGCTGAGTAAAGCTTTTCTGTGTAATAGGCTTTGGCCGGGCTTAGGGGTTTCCCCTATGTAGCTTTCGCATTTTTTTAATTTCGTAAATATTTGAATTAACAATCTCACGAGCGAAGCGATTTTTTATTTTTTTCTTTACAGATATGCCTGGTTTTCGGCACGCTCACAGTTGTGGTTTGCCATGGGTTAATTGATATATTTATTTTAAGAATTTAACGTTTATTTAATAATTTATTTATGTATATAAACACAAAAATAAAAAAATTTAATATGAAATTTAACTGTTAATATCTGCGGTGTTATAAGGGTTACAGACATAAATCTACAATTAAAGCTGAGAGCCTTAACTACAATTAAATAATAGTTATTTTGTATCTTTATATTGGTGAAATATTGAAATAATGGGCGTTTTTTTTCTAAAAAGTATGGATAAAAACAGAATTTTATGATTTAATGTGTTTAATTTAACGCTTAATGTGTTAATGTACTCGGGATTATCATATCTCAAATTAAAGGTAATTCAATAACCTTTTTAACGATATATATTGTTTTTATCCGATAAAAAATGGCGAAGATACAAAGAATTCAAAATACAAACTTTGGGGGTCCATAACTCGGGAACCGTGGGTCGCCGACAAAAAAACATGAACCGTTGAACTCGGCATTGAAAGTTCTATCGTCCGTGAAAATTTTAAACAAATCCGAGTTATGCCCGTAAACTAGAGTTTAGCCATTTATTTTACTCGATTTACTAAAGGGTGTTTTTTTTTAGAGCCAAAGAACTTCTTTTTTTAAATAAAATATATACAAACTTACAAAATGGAAAAACTTTGGGGAAGCAGTGAAGCACGAACAGCACATTTCTTTGGAATAAGAATGAAATAAAATAAAAAAAAAACATTTTTTAACAGCCTTAATTGAATATTGGACAAAAAAGATAAAAACATAGGACCCGTTAATTTTGTCCCTTCCATCACATATCAAATTTCGGTGAAATAGGAATTCTTACTTGGGAAATACGGGTTTGTAACCAGATCGCTTAGTATGTCAACTACATTTAGTAGTCAGTATATTTCAAATATCAGATTCCTATTGTTTAATCTGTAAGTTTTTTTTTTGGTGATTTTTTTAATTATACTTACAATTCAACCATCCATTCTCCTTTTAACATAAGCCGCCAATTATCTTCATTTAATTCAATTAATGGCTGCTCCCTCTGTATAGATTCAGTGTGCGTTAATGCCTGAACTTGTGCAACAACAAAGCAGCTTAGAAGAAAAATTAACAAAAACGCCCAACAGCGTTGTTGCGTTGTCACGCCACCTCCAGCTGCAATTTTTTCCATTGTTTTATATTTTAATATTCAATTGCACAATGCTCACTTGTAATGAGAAATTCTTAAAATATTTAATAAAACCGGCTTATTTTATTACTTATTGTTCTTTTTATAAAGAAAATCTATATGACGAATAGAATGTGGTGTATGCGTTTTTTTCTTTTGATGACTGAAAAAAATTCCAGCGAACTAGAGTTGTAAAAGTATTGAGTATTCCGGTACTGAGTACTCAATACTTACTGTTTTTTTGAGTACTCAATACTAAAACGGTACTACTCAATACTTTTAAAGATGCAATTTTCCGTAGAAATAAGTATTTTTCGTATGAAAATACAACTCTAAAAATACTACTTTAAAAATACAACTCTGGAAATACAACTCTATTTGTGAAGCAAAGAAATTTGTAATGAATTTTTGGGAAAAATTATTTAATTGATTTATTAAAAATCTTTTAAAATTATTAAAATGTAAGTAACAATAGTTATTTAACACGTGTATCTGAATTGTTATTATTTTTCTTTATAATAATAAAGAAAAATAATAATCGTAACATTTTTATTTTTAAATTCAAAAAAACCGTTAAAAGTATTGAGTAGTATCGAGTACTCAATTGAAAAGTATTGAGTAGTATTGAGTACTCAAAAAGTATCGAAATTTCACAACTCTACAGCGAACGTCATAAGCAGTGTTGTATTTTTGAAAAATACAACTCTGTGAAAAGTTATGAAGTTAGTTGCAGGGTTGTTTTCTTCGGGTACCTTTTTTAACCTAGTGTCTCGACACGCAATAAAATGAAAGCAAGCATTTATGAAAATGATTTTATCTCAAGTGAAGCCACTTCATTTCAATTTTATTGCAATATCGTGATATGGTCATGAATGCGACTCTTGCAATGATGCCAGCCATCAAATATTACTTTTAGTTTTAATTTAGCAATAAAAAAATAACACAAGTTTAAGTAAACAAGAACAATTTGTAGAAACAAATTAATTGTTGATCATTTTTCGAAGAAAAAACTATAGTATTTCTTAGCCATGAAATGGAGAAGTGTTCTCCACTACCAGCCACTTAAAAACAAACATAATTCCTTAATTTAATTTTTAAATCTGATTTAATTTTGAACGAAACGATTCGCAAAACCAATTTTATTGATTGAAATATTTTCTACACTCAAAAAAGAAAAAACTATAGTATTTCTTAGCCATGAAATGGAGAAGTGTTCTCCACTACCAGCCACTTAAAAACAAACATAATTCCTTAATTTAATTTTTAAATCTGATTTAATTTTGAACGAAACGATTCGCAAAACCAATTTTATTGATTGAAATATTTTCTACACTCAAAAAAGTTCTTCGGTATAATCTACTTCAATTCAATTTTGATTCGATTGAATTATTTGTTTAATGATTTGATTCGTGAACTATAAATCAAGGCAACCATTTTTTTTTTGTTAAATTGATTTGTTAAAATTTATTTACAATATTTATTCAGCCAAAGGAAAATACAATCCTTACAGGCTAGAAGTGTTGCCAGGAGATTCCCTACAAACAAAAAATATTCCCTACATTTTTCCTACACATTTTTATACCCTACACCACTACGTGGAGAGGGTATAATAAGTTTGTGCTGTGTGATGTGATGCTGTTGACATCAGACATGAAACATAGACCCACCTTTTAGTATACCGATCGACCCAGAATCACTTTTTGTTTCGATTTATCGATTTCCGTCTGTCTGTCCATGCATTTTGTGCGCACTCTACAGGTCGCAAATATTAAGATATTTTGATGAAATTTGGTACACAGACCTATGTCGGCCCAAGGACGAAGTCTATTGATTTTGGTTAAAATCGCTTCATGTTTAGACCTACTTTTTTAATAAATGCAAAAAATTTGCTTTTTAGCACTAAATAATATATAATTTTATTATAAATTAGTACAGGGCAAAGCCCATGCTAGACTGCTTTTTGGCCAACCCAGAATTTTAAAAAATTTACCTACACCGATAAAATTCCTCAGTATCTCAGTTAGGAAAAACCTCAGGTGAAATTAAAATATTTTAAAATAACTAAACTAATTATCATTAACTTTTCTTTAAGTTAAAAATCAATACTTTTTGTGTTAGTTGATTTATTAATAACTAATAATTTTGTAATAAAAACTGTCAAAAATAAAATAAATTCAAGAAATATAAATTTAAACAAATTATTGTGCCTCAAAATCAATAAGATATGTATAAACAACATTTGGAGCAAGATAATTATCAGCAATCAAGGCTTTGAACAGGAAGATTTACAACTGCTGCTGGTTTAAAAATTCTTGAATTCGGGATGATAAAGAGATTAAAATGAAGGAATTATTTGTGATGTAATTTGTACTTTTCTTGGTTTTTACAATATTATAAATAAAGAGTGTATGTATTTAACTGATAGCCAAATACACATCCTTGCACTTCCTATTAGCGTTTTTTAATTGGTTATTAGCTACCAAAAAAAATTATTCATTTTAGTTAACAATTTGTTGCTAGTAACTGAAATCTCCGTCAGTAAAATTTTGGAAATAACGTTAGTTAAATTTAATTAAATCGATCAACTGAAGCTCAGTAAGGGGTATTTCACCTGAGACTCAGTTGAAAATTTAGTAGATAGTAACTGAGACATTTTTTCGGTGTATAATTCTTGCAACTATAATTTTAATGGCAAAAGGTATCACAATATTATTTTTTTTAATATGTCTACTGGTTTCCTAGGAAGATAATTTGTTGGAATCAAAGGGTCAGTTTTATAGTCAGAACTAATATCGATTTTTGTATTAAATATTTCTTAAATGAAAAATGTTATTTGAAAACTTCTTACTTCAAAATTATTAAGAAACAAATCGATCTTAGTTCTGATTATAAAACTGGCTGTAATGGGTTTTGTTTAAGAAAAATTATTTGAATCGCAGAGGTATTTAATAAGCAACTGAAGGCATTTGATTCGAAAATGGAAAAGCATTTTCAATAGGAAAATATAGCAGAATATTTTTTGGTGATATAAATATCTTAGATATTATAGTTTTTTAAGGAATAATTAGTTAATATATAACAAACTAGACACTACTATTTTAATGAAATTTCAATATGTTGTAGAAACCAAAATGCTAAGATGAACATCCCACAGTTTTTGTACACCTCGGTAATTTAAGTGGTCAAAATAGGGGGTTAGAATGGGTTCGTCAGAGGTGAAAGTAAGTATGAGACAGGTTAATCTTAGATTTCTTTTCTCTATCAATTATCCAAATTTCATACTATTCTGAGAGTATAATATTTCCTGCGCGAGGTTTTCGTGAGAAAAATTTTCTGCAGATTTTACAGTAAAATTTGCTATTTTAAATTAACTAAAAGTTAGCCTAAATATAACTAAAATTCTTTAAATTTAACAGTATTTATTTTGCTGTCTCATTTTACTAGTATTAAGTAAAAAAATCTGCTAATTTTAGCAGTTTTTTCTGCAGCATAATTTTTAACTAATTTTTAGTAACTTTTTCTGCTATTTTTACAGATTTATTTCTATGAGTGTAATTATAAATTATAATAGCAAAATTTTTAAATTTAAAAAATCGTACAGTATGACCGAAAAAACAAAATCTGCCCCTTTTTCCCTACAGATGAAATTTTTGCAAAAAATCCCTACGAAAAGGGAAAAATCCCTACACTTGGCAACACTGCAGGCTAGATACAATTTCCTTAAAACTATTTTAAACAAGTTAATAAATTATATCTTTTGATTTAGAAAAATCTAAACTGATATCTTTATCATTATAAAATATATTTAATAAATTTTAAATATGATTAATCAGCTCATTTTTGGCATATTCTGTTCTACCGTGGGCTAAACGGGAAATCCCGAATCTCGGGATTATTTCCCAAAAACCCCGGGACACAGGGTATACCAGTGAAGACACGCACTAGCTCTGCGGGCGGACGTTTTTGGAACTACCGAAATTTGCAACTCTGCAACTAACTAGCAGAGCTGCACCAAAAACGTAAGTGCGAGAGAAACAAATATATTACAACTAGTTCTGTCTCTCTTTCCCAAAAGTTTTCCAATTCGTCGCATTATTATTGGTTCGGCCCACTGGCCATTTTTGAAAATATCGAGTTAGAAAATTTATTAAATACATATTTTCGGGAAATCCCGAATCTCGGGATTATTTCCCAAAAACCCCGGGACACAGGGTATACCAGTGAAGACACGCACTAGCTCTGCGGGCGGACGTTTTTGGAACTACCGAAATTTGCAACTCTGCAACTAACTAGCAGAGCTGCACCAAAAACGTAAGTGCGAGAGAAACAAATATATTACAACTAGTTCTGTCTCTCTTTCCCAAAAGTTTTCCAATTCGTCGCATTATTATTGGTTCGGCCCACTGGCCATTTTTGAAAATATCGAGTTAGAAAATTTATTAAATACATATTTTCATTCAGATTTTGAGACAGTTTCTTGCTATAATGTATCATATCTGAGATCCAAGTGCATACACAAATTAAAAAGATGTAAATCTCTTTATCGTTTTTCTGGATAAAGACTTTTTGGCATATCGATCAAACCAATACTAAGCTGACGATATGTTGTGCTTTTCTTTAGTTTGTTTAATAAATTTTCTTCACGGCATCGTTTGTGTAACAAAATAAAATTATATAGCTCAAATAATGATTGAATAATAAAAATTAAAAATAGATAGTGTTATAAAGTGAATATTTTATATTGTCGAATAATAATAAATAATATAAATCTGTTTTGTGAGTGCGTTTGTGTTTTTTTTATACATTTAACAGAACATATGGATGTGAGAGATTGTTGTATGTTGTGTTATGTTTAATAGTACTGTATAAGTTTTCTTTATTGTTAATAAAGGGCATTAATGTGCACAAATTTTATAAAAAAAAGTTTAAATTAATATTGTTTTATTCATTACAATGTGTAACTACAAAGATATAATTATTTTGTGAGTTTGTAACACACCAAGGAAGTTGAACTGTTTGCCCAATACAACCATGGTGTGTATCTTCATACTTTCTAGGCTATCTTTTACTTTTTTTTTGTGAACACATGTTTGAAAACATGCTGTATAGTTGTTTACTTTTACTCATGGGTTTTGTATATATACTTTTTTTTAAATCTCCTTCGCACTTCGGTTAAAAATTACAACAACAACCACACCATACGGTTTCTGTTTACTCGTTTGACAGCTGTCACTTTTGACTTCACTGGTATACCCTGTGCCCCGGGATTTTCTTACCTATTACTAGCTGTGTTTGTGCGGCAGGCTATCAACGTTGGCTTATGTCATTCTCATATAAATTTGACATTAGCCAACGTTTAGTGTTAACTTTCAAGGTTACTAATGTCAAATTTGTATGGAAATGACACAAGCCAACGTTCAGAGCTTTGAAGAATTAATTCCTTAATTCAATTCTTCAATTCTGAATTAAAAATTCGATGAATTAATTCACTAAGCACCATATATTGAATGGAATTAATTCATATTTGCTTTCGTTCGATTTATTTTGTTACGAATTAATTCAATTGCAATAGTTCTTTTTATTAAATCAAATGAATTAATTCACTGGTGAACGCGTTCAATTTTATAAATCGAACGGAAAAAAGTGAATTAATTCCTTACTGAATTAATTCACCACTGAATTCATTCAATTTCATTTTCATTCAGTGAATTAAAAAAAAAAATAAAATTACATTCAGTGAATTAAAAAAAAAAATAATAAGTTCACTGAATTGAAAAATAATAAAATAAGTTCACTGAATTAAAAAAAAATAAAAAAAGTTCACTGAATTCAAAGCCTGTTTTCTGCCGTTCAGTAGAAGAAAACAATAATATACAAATAAAACTTTACAGATATAGATAAATTTGGAAAAAAATATAACTATTAATTTTTCAAACTAGTTATATAGTTATATTTTTTTCCAAATTTATCTATATCTGTAAAGTTTTTATTTTTAATAGTAAAAGGCTTTATTTTTGAATCACGTAGGTTGATAAACAGCATCCGGTTTCTAATTTGTTACTAGCACACGCTGTAAAATTGCTTATTTAAAAATTTTATTTGTACATTATTGTTTTCTTCTACTGAACGGCAGAAAACAGGCTTTAAATTCAGTGAACTTATTTTATTTTTTTTAATTCAGTGAACTTATTTTATTTTTTTTCAATTCAGTGAACTTATTATTTTTTTTTAATTCACTGAATGTAATTTTATTTTTTTTAATTCACTGAATGAAAATGAAATTGAATGAATTCAGTGGTGAATTAATTCAGTAAGGAATTAATTCACTTTTTTTTCCGTTCGATTTATAAAATTGAACGCGATTTTATAAAAATAACTATTGCAATTGAATTAATTCTTTGAATTTGTTGTTTGATGTGAATTCGTTCATCAATGAATTCAGTGAATTACTTAAGAAAAGGAATTCATTCAATTTTAGAGAAAATTGAATTCGATTGGTAGGGAATTCATTAAAAAAGGAATTAATTCTTCAAAGCTCTGCCAACGTTAATAGCCTGCCGCACAAACACAGCTATTATTGATATGAACACAAATAAACAAAGTGGGCAATTTTAGATTACCGACGTTTTTTCTTGAATTTAAAAAAAAATTGTTTTTGTTTCCCATGTATTTTTAACGTAAGTAATTCTTAATTTCTATCGTATAGACCATGTGCGGCTCCAGCAATTAATATAAGGGGAAAAATCATACGCCACAGTCCCCAAGACAATGAGTGCGTTTACCAGACGCTCAACTGTTGCTAATCCGCTACTAAACAATCTGGTGAACGATTTGATTAGCTACGGCTAAGTCAACATGTTGTGGTAGCGCTACCTTGTTTTGGTAGCTTAAAAATTTTACGCTACTTGTGAGAAGTTAATGATACATCAGCTGTCGTTTGTTTTTTTGTATATTTTTTTTAAAGAATAATAAACAAATACAAATATAATTATAAAGGAATAAAAAATTTCGAAAAAATCAATGAAACATCTACAAATATTTTTATTTTAAAACAAAAACAAAAGTAGCATCGTTCACCAGATTAAGGTAATCATAAAGCGCTACATATCAATTGTAAACCTGCCCATTGTGTTTGTTGTTTTTCTTCTACGGTGGCGTATGATTTTCCACTTACATATATCAATTGCTGGAGCCGCTCATGGTTTATACCATTTTCATAATACATAAATAGGCCCTAAATCAGATTATAGAAATTGAATTAAGGAATCATGTTTTTAAATAACTGACTACAATGCAATTGATATCAATCATTTTGGCGTTTCTCTGCAATCGTTTTGACATTTGATATCGTATAATTTATTGCATTTGAAGACACCAGGTAAAACAAATATTTCACCACCAGTAACCTGACCCAAAAATGAATTAATTAACTTATTTATTAAAAAATTAATTATTTTAATAAATCATTAAAATATGTCTATATACATATATTTTAAAAGTGATGTTATTTTAAATATGGTTTAATTACTCCTAATGAGGAGAGATACAAAATTTCAAATTAAAAAAAACGTAAATAATATATTGTAACGTTAAAGTAACAGAAACTTACATTCAATAGAGCAGCTGTTTTTAAAAACATTTTCTTTGGACTTCGTTGCTAAGATAGATATGAATTTAATGGTCACAACAATGATATTTTGTAATTAGGGGTTTATTAAAATTCCATTGATTAAACACTGCTGTAAAAGAAAAAATTTTTAAATTGTAAACAATTGTTAAAATATATTAAAAAAGATAAATAATTTATAAATGTCGAAGGAACAGAGTAATGTTAATTTAAAAACGAAAAGAGAAGTAAGAATATATTAATATTAGAAAAACATTTGAGTTTAGATTTCCTATCATTAAAAAATTGCATCATGAAAATGCACCTATGACATATTTTCAATTTTCAATTACGTCTTAGGAGAAATATGTGAAGGTTGATGTGGTATCGTTGATATAGAGGTCTTCCTCTAATTGTTTCATATTTTTAAATGAAATATGGAAGAAGTTATTGAAAACGATTTGCTTGTGGAATATTAATAAAACTTCAGCATAGTAGACATCAGCCACATAACTTTTATTCATCATGGACATGTTTACGTAGCCACACGCCCATGATACGTTTGTATCACCAGCAAGAAATTATTGCTTACATCGCTTATTCCAAAGTAATATAGGCAAATTTGGTATCAAATAAAAGGACATATTTAACGGTTACAAAAAACATGGCACAACATGTTTAATTTATCGATTTATTTTATAAACAACCAACATGTTTGAGCATTTTAAAGAACAATACCAAAAACTGAGATTGTACTTATGTTTTACGAAAAATAAAAAAAAAATCGTTATACTCTGTGATTATCCACTCTAGGGCCATTAACCCATATTATCCTAGCGTCGTCATATGAGGACATGAAAAGGCCTCTTTTTAAATGTGCATAATACCGTTACTTTAAACATGGAATGACTTCTGTTAAGAGTTTTGTAAACAAAAAATACCAAATATTCATTCTGTGTTTACTTTATCCACTTTGGTTATTGTTTCTGGATACAGTGAATGACCGAAAATCACAAAAATTCCAAAACCGCAAAAATTATGATTTCTTTCAATAAAGAAGGAAAAAATTTAAATTTATTATATTAATATATTTTTCCTGTTTGGTTTTTCTAAAAGCCAACTAAATTTGCTCCATATTGGCAGAGCTTTAAAGAATTAATGCCTTTTTGGAATGAATTCCCAAAAATTTAATTCAATTCTTTAATTCAAGGAATGAATTTATTAATAAAACATAAGCAGGAATTAATTCCTGTGAATGAATTCAAAGAATTCAAATTTATAGAATGAATTCCCTGACCAAAACACTAAGAATTCGATTTAAAGAATTCATTCACTAAAGAATTCATTCAACACTAGTTAATTCAATTTGAAGTCAAGGAATTCATTCAATTCTAGTTAATTCAACTTTTGGCTAAGGAATTCATTCAACTGAGCACTTAATTCAACTTTTGATGCAGGAATTCATTCAATTCTAGTTAATTCAACTTTTGGTCAAGGAATTTATTCAATTCTAGTTAATTCAGCTTTTGGTCAAGGAATTCATTCAATTCTAGTTAATTCAACTTTTGGTCAAGGAATTCATTCAAGTTCAACTTTTGGTCAAGGAATTCATTCAATTCTAGTTAATTCAACTTTTAGTCAAGGAATTCATTCAATTCTAGTTAATTCAACTTTTAGTCAAGGAATTAAATTTATTTCGTTTAATTCCCTAAGGACAATATCTTCTTTGATAGGATTTTCTAAAGTTCTAGACAAGTAGCCAATACTGAATGCAAGGTCTGGTCTAGTACCGAGCATTAAGTACATTATTGCCCCCACTGCTTGTCGATAGGGAGATTTGGAAACATCCTCTACTTTCCCTGCTTCAGAGCTTTCCACCACCTTGGTCATTGGAGTAGACACAGGTCTGAAATCTTGAAAGTTGAACCTCTCCAAAATCTTTCTAACATACGCACCTTAAAAAATTTTGATTGCACCTTTTTCTTTCTTTATCTCCAGCCCCAAAAAATAATTTGCATCTTTTGCAACTATTTTGAATTCAGATCTTAATTCATTTAGTAGTACTTTAAGATCACTTGCATCTGTTCCTGCAATAAGTCCATCATCTACATATAGGAACAAAATTAATTGCTTTTCATCTTTGATTCTTATAAAAAGACCCGGATCAGCATTACTGACTTTAAAACCAATTTTTAATAGATAATTTACTAAACGTTTATTCCAACAAAGAGGCGCTTGCTTTAAGCCATACAAACTTCTTTTCAATTTGCAAACTCATCTTGTACCATCACTATAGCCTTCTGGTTGTTTCATAAATATTTCTTCTTCTAATTCACCATACAAGAAAGCTGTTGAAATATCAAATTGGGATAAGTGCATGTTATTACTAGCTGCTATACTTAATACTGCACGAATCGTTCCCAATTTCGCAACTGGACTAAAAGTTTCTTTGTAGTCAATGCCTTTTCGTTGCTTAAATCCTTTAATGACTAACCTGGCTTCAAACTTATCAACTGTTCCATCAGGATTCATCTTTACACGAAATACCCACTTTGACGGTAGAGCTTTACCACCTTTAGGAAGTTCTGCCATCTCCCATGTTTCATTCTCCTTCAAAGAATTTATTTCGGAATTCATGGCCACCTCCCACTGCTTAGACTCTTTACTATTAATTGCTTCCACATACGTCATAGGAGTTTCAATTTTATTCAGGAAATCTTGAACTTCCATTACAAAGTCATCATACTTTGAATTTGATAACAAGGTACGATATCTTAATCGTTTAACCAATGACATATCGCAGTCATCACCATTATCATCTTCATCTCTAGCACGCTTGTTTGATTCAAATCCAAGAAAATCATTTGAAAATTCATTTTGAATAGACTCTTCGTACGATTCATCTTCTACAGCATCTTGATTTTCTACTTCTGAACTTGGTTGATTATTAATATCTACGGCATCTTGATTACTTGAATGTTGTTCATCTCTAAACTGCTGTTCTTCATCACGTATACTACAGTTATCTTCTGTAATACGTCGCTTAAAATCTTCAAACTTTAGCTTAACTTCTTCTTCTAAGTTGTTGTCTTTATCACTCATGTTGTTTCTGTTTTCATCATCTTCACCACTAGTACTATTAGTCACGCACGATTTTGTTTTCTCAACAAATTTAACATCACGTGAAAGAATAACGTTACGTTTTTCTTTGATGTAAACCCGGTAACGTTCATCCTTGTCATACCCAAGGAGATAGCCTTTTGTAGCTTTGCCATCCATTTTCTTTCTCTTTTGTCTAGGAATATGGACACAGCATTCACTGGCTATTATTCTTAAATGATGTATCCTAGGCTTCTTTCCAATTCATAGGGAGTTTAACCTTCAACTGATGAAGTCCTGTTTAGTACGTATATACACTCAAAAAATAAGTTAGTAGAAAAATTAATAAAACGTCTTGTATATCAAGTGTACAAGTTTTCAGCAATTTTTTTGCTGAAATTCCGTTTTCAACAAAAATTTTAGTTATATTTTTTTAGCAATAAACTAATTTTGAATTAATGTTTTACTAATTTATTTTGCTACAAAAATTGTGCTGATAACCGCATTCATAGCGTGGACGACAACCAGATAGACAAGATGTAGATGTCGCAGCTTGTCTGGAAACGGAAATGACAAAAAAAGAAAAACAACTCTACACATATTCTATATTTAAATTTTCAGCAAATAAATTAACTAAAGTAAAATTTCGCTACAAGTTTTTTGAGTTTTTTTCAGTCTACTAATATTCAGCAAAAACTTTAGTGATTTTAGCAAGGATTTTTTTTTCATTTGTAGTCGACTAAGTGTTAGCAAAACTTTTGCTGAAGATCACTATTTTTTTGGTAAAAATCAGCTCGCTGATTTTTAGCAAACCTTTTGCCTCCTGACTAAAAATTTGCTGACACAGCAACATTTTTTGCTGACTTTACTGACTTTTTTTTTGAGTGTAGCTATTCTTACTTATTCAGCCCATATCGCATCTGGAAAATTTGCTTCATCATTGGAGTACTTGAATGTACGAGCCATCTCAACAACTGTGCGATTTTCTCTTTCACTGGCACTATTTTGTTGTGGGGTGTATGGTGCTGTTAACCTCTGTACAACGCCATACTTCTTCAAAATTATCATAACATTGTTATTTTCAAAGTCACCACCGTTAAAACTTAACAATTCCTTAATCGGGTAACCATGGGTTTTTGCTGTCATCAATACTTCTTCTAGGCATTCCTTGACATCAGATTTTTGTTTTATAACAAACCCAAAACGGTACTTGGTATAGGTATCTTTAAATATCAACAGGTACTTCATTTTACCAAACGATTCACTGAATGGACCACACAGATCTGTAGTCATAAGTTCCCCTGGACTTGTGGCTTTCACTCTATGACCAAACGGCAATCGATGAGCCTTTCCATAGATACACGGCTCACAAATGGTTTTATCATCTCTTGTAGCAATGCCCATTTCTATTTTCAGCATCTTCTGAATGTGTCATTTGTCTTGGTGACCCCATCGTTCATGATAAAGTTGCAGCAAATTAGAATCTTGAACTGAATTTATCTGTTCCTTGTTATCTTGTATTATGTGCCTTATATTTGCTTTATATAGTGTTCCATATACTGACCTTGATCCACATAAAAGTACTTCACGATCAACAATAAGCTTACAATTTGTTGTAGTGGATATGAATTTACTATTTCGTTGCTTATCCTGTGCAGCCAGAACTGAGAACAAATTCCTTGATATGTTAGGTGCATACCAGACATATGTTAAACTTAATATCTCGATTTTATTGTGGCATTTTGATTATATATCTATTGTTCCTTTACCAACAGCTTGTAAAACTTCCTTACCAGCAGCTTTTATATATTTCCAGTTTAAAAATGATTCAAAATTCTTGAAAAAATTTATATTATTTGTCACATGACGTGTTGCTCCATTATCAATCCACCATCCTGCGGCATCGGCATCTTGAACCGCATTAGCTTCTTCGCAAAATAATGGCAAACACTTTTGAGACACAGCTTTTGCCTCATTTACTTCTTTATTAGGCTTACCATCGGCTGCCCATTTACGGCAATCTCGTACCCAATGTCCTTTCTTCTTACAGTAGTTGCAGAAATCATCCTTCTTTTTGAAAATATTTTTGGAATCTTGCACCTTAGATTTTCCTTTTACCAAAAGCGCTTCTTGTTCATCATTACTATTTCCTTTTCCAAAATTACGTTGATACATCGATAGTTGAATAGATAGTTCTTCAAATGTCTTATCTTCAGTTTTACTTAGCATCATCCAGCTTGATTTCAAATTCTCAAAACTTGATGGCAAAATGTGTAGAATCTTACCCACTAACAATAAATCTGGAAATTCGTTCAAATTCTTTGCCTTAAGACCACTATTAAATTGCAGCCATAAACTTTTTAATTTGGCTATATGCATGGTAACATCTTGATTATTATTCCAATTGAATGAGAAAAAATCCACACATATTTTGAACAATTGGTCTTTTGCTGTAGCTTCAAAAAGATTCTTGAGAGCATCCTACACATCTGCTGCAGTTTATTTGTCCATAACTTTCTGGTATACATTGTCACTTATGGAACTGCACAGCACTGATTTTGCATAACTGTTTGCCTTTCTATACAAACCGCTTTCTTCCTTAAATAGCCGTTTTTGTTCTGTTGAAGCAGATGGATCAAGAGGTAATGGCTTATGCAATTTTCTGTCAATTGCATCCAATGCACCTTCATTGTAATCCAACAGATCTCTAATCTTGCGCTTCCAAATAGGCCAGTCAATCTAACCTTGAAGAACTTTAATATTCTTTCTCTTGATTATCTTGAAATAATTGCTTGAAAATCTTGATTATTCGCTGGGATTTCTTTTTTCTTGATTTTGACTTGAAAAATTTTTCTTGACTTTATTTTCCAAGAGCTTCCTGGGCCATAGATTACATAGATATCTTACTCTTCTTCTTTTGTCAACAAACAAATTTTTACACACGCATTGAAATATATTTTGTATACGTATAGGACATATGTCGGACACATTCTCATGAGATACGTGCACTGACAGCGAATGTCAAAGAGTAAGAGATCTATGTAATCTATGTCCTGGGCTCACAACCTATTATTGTAAATGTTTTATTGAAAGTGAAATATACAAAAGTCAGTATTGAAAAACTAAATACAAAAACAAAACTCGATTTCATACAGAGTTCCCAATACAGAGTTTTAACACAGTACATAATTGTAACCAGTGCACAGTGTGGTAGGTCGCAAATCTAACTGGACAAAATTAATAAATCGCGTTGGGTTCACTTCTCACTTATGAATTATATAACAAATGAGTTCAAATATATAAATGATTATAAAAAATTCATTTTTTTTTAAAGATTTTTTTTTAATAAAATGAGGCAAAAACTAAACAGTTCTCACTGTCAAGAAAAAATACATTTTGAGATAAAAAATAGGTTTTTTAAACACATCCTCTGAGATTATTTGTAGTTATATATACTAGTATTTAGGTTGAATATAACTAAGATTCATGATTAATAAAATTATTAAGTGAGTTTTTACGTAAGGAGCCGGAGATAATCATTTTTAATATTAAAATAATTTTAATATTTTTAATATGGTATATTTGATAATAATTGTTTTCTTTACTTGTTTTTGCTTTATTACATTAATAATACAGATAATAACACATAAATACCCATACCCAGTCAGAAAAATACAAACGGGAAAGCGGTGGCAAAGCACTTTAACAGATGGTACAAGTACTGGAAAAAAGTGCTTTCCCATTCCCAAAATGATAACATCATTAGACAAAAGGACCGGCTGTTCAAAAAGCGCCGGAAAAGTACTGGAGGAACAAAATTTTTAAACGTTGGCAAAACGGTGGCAAAACCAATAAATAGGTGGTCTGGAAATATATTTTCCAAAATAAAATTAAAAAAAAGTTCATATGTATTTTTTTTGGTCCTGCTGCGATTTGAACCCAGGCAGACGATTGCTCTACCCACTGAGCTAAAGAGACATATAATATTTAATGGCTAAACACATAAATGAGTGATAATCGCCGGACAACTACTGGCTGTGCCAAAATGCTAGTACTGGCAAACAATTTTTTGTAACTAGTATGCCAGTGTTGGGAGGGCAAAAAAAAAGTTGGTCTTGAAGGAGCTTTCCCACGAACAAATAAATTAATTTTATAAAACAAAAAAAATTTTAAATTGAAAAAATCCAAAAAAAATTTTTTGCTTGCAACCGGATTTGAACTCGGAACCTCCTGACTACAAACATTTTTTAACGAAGCGTCAGCATTTTTATAAAATCATTGGTCTACCAATGAATTGATTTTGGTACGCCTGGTAGCATTGGCTAAGTAGCACTGGATAACCACTGGTTGCAAACCTTGGCATTTCACTCTAAGCCAATTCTTTGCCAGTGGTTTTTTTTATAAACCACCGAAATTTTTGTAAAACAAATACTGGTAAAAAGCTTTTTGCAAACGCTGGCAAAGCGTCCCAAATAAGTGTTCTGCCAGTCATTTATTTTTAACACCGTGGTTACCCAGTGGTATGCCAGTGCTTGATTTTTTGTACCACTGTCGATTTCTGACTGGGTAAACACATAAATGAGTGATAATAGCTGGACAACTACTGGCTGTGCTAAAATGCTAGTACTGGCAAACAATTTTTTGTAACTAGTATGCCAGTGTTGGGAGGGCAAAAAAAAGTTGGTCTTGAAGGAGCTTTCCCACAAACAAAAAAATTGATTTTATAAAACAAAACAAATTTTAAATTAAAAAAAATCCAAAAAAAATTTTTTGCTTGCAACCGGATTTGAACTCGGAACCTCCTGACTACAAACTTTTTTTAACGAAGCGTCAGCATTTTTATAAAATCATTGGTCTACCAGTGAATTGATTTTTGTACGTCTGGTAGCATTGTCTGGTAGCACTGGATAACCGCTGGTTGCAAACCTTGGCATATCACTCTAAGCCAATTCTTTGCCAGTGGTTTTTTTATAAACCACCGAAGTTTTTGTAAAACAAATACTGGTAATCCGCTTTTTGCAAACTCTGGCAAAGCGTCCCAAATGAGTGTTCTGCCAGTTTATTTTTAACACCGTGGTTACCCAGTGGTATGCCAGTGCTTGTTTTTTTGTACCACTGGCGATTTCTGACTGGGTAGAGGTTTTAATTTATTCACTTTCATATGCATCGTTAAAAGCTTTTTCCTCCTCCAAAGCATCAACAGATAATAATGAAAGAACTTCTTTTGTTATCAAACCTCGAACTCGAAAGGGAGTGTGATGCAAACTTGCGATAAAAGGATCTGAAGAAATTAAGAGTCGATTGAATAGATCTGTATTAGTGTCTATTCTTGATGTTTTTCTCGTAAACAACTCTCTAAAATTCCTCGTGTCCTTATTTCTTGCTTCTTAAGCTTCTTCTGACAGCTGTCCTACAGGAAGAATGCAAGACCTTATTATGTCTTTTCCATGAAAAAGGATTTTATGGACGCTAACTGGCATAATGTACCATGGGTATTCCTTTAAGTATAAATTTCGTGTGAGAACAATAAAACTTTCAAAAGCATCTTCATCAATAGGGTAACCACTACTTAAAGTTTCCAAAATAATATGAATCCGTTCAATTAATTCTTTATTGACACCAGTGTTTTTTGAACTCTTTTCTGCTGCTCTACAGAACCGTCTAGCAGTATTTCCGTCATTGGTATGTCTACAAGCAACCCCATCTCATTTCGAAATCTCTGTTGAATATTTTTTTTTCTTCACCCACTTTTGCTTTATTTTCCGGTCCTTGAGCTTGCCAGGTCATTATAGGAAGCGTATATGCTATGTGTAATACACACTCCATAAAACGGATCCATGAATGTAGCGGAGACATTCCAAAGGTTAAAGATCGTTCATCGACAATTTTGTTTAAAATCACATAAGGTTTATTTAGTTCACTCGGTTTCGCTCCACATATGAAACACGTTTGAGAAGAAGAAGTTACAGATGATAGTGCAGTACAAATTTTACCGTTTATCATAGTAAGCATAAAAGTAGACTCAACAAGAAAACTTTGTTCGCGATTTGTGATAAGAGTTGGAAACAAATCTCTAACTTCTTGCTGTACTAAATTAACTTCTTGAGAAATTAACTCAGTGGACTCTTTGGCAAAAACTTGATTGGACGGCAGTATCTTGTAGATGAAGGAGCAGGATTTTGCCATACAATTATTTTTCTTTGTGTAGAACTAAAATTCATTTGAATAGGAACTATTTAAATACTAAATAAACTTTCATCTGTATAGCCCTCCTCCGAGGAAAACTTCTGTTTATACTGCTTTTGCTGAGCCCCATCGCATCCCCATTTTATCAGAATATTAAGACGATTTTCATCCGTTTTCAGTTCATCAATAACGAGTAAAAACTCTTATTGAGACAAACAAAGCCTTTCAATAGTATGATCAGTGTTGCCAAAACTTATTTAGGAAAAAATGCTAGATTTTTTGCATAAAAATGCTAAAAAATGCTAAAAACTAAAAAAATATGCTAAAAAATTTTTTTAAAAAATGTTTCAATTTGTTTAAAAAAATACTATTTTAGTGACTTTTTACAATTAGACTGAAAATAAGTCATCTCTAATTATGAATTAGTTCATTTTATTAACTAAAATTATATAAAAGAAAAATGAAAAACAACTCGAAAGTTAATTCTTGTAAAAAAGTTCAAAAATCCTTTAAAATAAATTTATTATTATTTGATTTCCCGATTTCTCAACTGTGTCACTGAAAATATGTTATCTCAAAAAGTTAAAGGCGGATAAACAAAAGTACCCCAAAATGTTTTTATTCTAAAATAGGTGGTAATGTGGAATACTTTGGCGGGTAATATGAATTTCCCATTCTGCCTTAATTTATCTACTCCAAATTAATATAATGGTTTTTATTGCACGCTCTGTTTACCGTTTTCAAATTTCTGCATCTTTGGGCTTACCTGCATGAAATTCTTTAAAAAAATAATTTTCGCCATCAGGGTTAATACTTTTTGTGGTGTTGGTTGACGTTGTAAAATTTTTGTAAAGTGTACAGGAGTTACAGTAAAAAAATCAAAATTCACTGAAATTCTTAAAAGATAGGAAAACGCTATTTATCACAAATGATATCCACAATACCCTCTATAACCCAAACCTAAAATAATTGCAATTCTATTAATTCTATTTTAAACTCTATTCTTTAAATTATTATTTTTTTTTACCAAAAATTGGAGTATTTTTGTGCAAAATCACTCCTTCACCATAAGAACAAAAAAAGTAAAACGAGTAAAAAAGTTAAAAGCCGATTTAAAATTTTAATATTAAAGTACCATAAGCAATATTTTTTATACTTTTGGGATCATTTTTGAATTTCAATCAAACCAACTCTGTTAAATACAATTTTTCGCTATTTTTTCGCCAGAAACATTTTTTTTCGCTAGGACAGGTTACTGAACTCTCATAAAAAACAAAGTTCAGGGACCTGTCCTGGGATTTGTCTTGTGATATGTCACAAGGGGTCAATTTCCCCCTCCTATGACTAGGCCATGTAAAAGTGACCAGTCTATTTCATATAAAGGGGCCAGTTCGGTGACAGTTTGTTAAAATTTCCCGTAGGGCCCTATTGAATATACACAAAATAACATAATATATAATTTTTATTTGCAGATAAAAATGTTTTTGCGACATTTTTGCGAAAAAAAATCTATAAAAAAACTTTGGTGAAAAAAATTACAGCTTCATTAATGTTTTACATTTATTTTATAATTAAAAATGATCCCAGAAGTATAAAAATAAAAATTTTTTGGTACCCGTCAAAATTTTTAATTGCGAATATCCCGAATACCAGCGCTAACTTTGAAAAAATTCTATCACCATTGAATTCAGCGTACTCGAATTAGCTTTACCAGTAGGGTTCCCAGCTTGTTAAAATTTGCGACTGCACAGTGTAATTAATGTGTACGTATAAAAATAGTTCCTAGTACTTACTCTAAAAGTAAAAAAATATTTCTTTTTCATATTACATTTAAACCTAAATTGTAAAATAAGAGATAACACTATGCGACAGTCAAAATCGGGATGGGATGAAACCAACGGGAAATGTTATATCGGTCAAAAACAAGTTATATGTGTCTCGGCGTTTCGCGGGGTCACCCCTAGGAATCGAGATATATCTTTTTTTTTGACATAACTCGAGAACCACTAGTCCGATTTTGCTCAAACAATTTTAAAAAAATTAAAAATTACAATTCCTTTAATCTGTTCATATTTCTATATACTCAACAGTTTTGCCGGTAAAAATAAATGTTTGTTACCGCTACCATAAAAATCAATAACCTTTTGTTTATTACTTTTTTTTAATGTTTTAGGCAAAAAATATTTTTTTCTTCATACATTTATTTTTACCGGCAAAACTGTTGAGTATATAGAAAAACGTTATATGAACAGATTAAAGGAATTGTAATTTTTAATTTTTTTAAAATTGTTTGAGCAAAATCGGACTAGTAGTTCTCGAGTTATGTCAAAAAAAAGACCACCAAAGGTCAAATCGATATATCTCGATTCCTAGGGGTGACCCAGAGAAACGCCGGGACACGTATAACTTCTTTTTTACCGATATAACTTTCCCCGGTAGTTTGAACCCTTCCCGATCACTGACCCCTACCATTTGTCTCACAGTGTAATTATTCAAAAACCAGGTTTAGAATAAAGATTATTCATGAGGGTTAGAATTGAGAGTTCAGTAACCTGTCCTAGGATTTGTCTTGTGACATGTCACAAGGGGTCAATTTCCACCTCCTATGACAACGCCATGTAAAAGTGAACAGTCTATTTCATATAAAGGGGCCAGTTCGGTGACAGTTTGTTAAAATTTCCCGTAGGGTCATTAAACGATCAGAAGGAATGTTGCCAGACATTTGATTTTTAATTTTGTCCAGCTAGATTTGTGATTTACCACAGTCTGCAGTGGTAACTTATCTTAACATAAAATAATCATTAACATCAATAAAAAGAATTATCTTTTTCAAGCTGTAATGAAATATACCATGAAGTTTTAATTTAAACACAAAACAACAACAAACAATTTTGTTGTTGCTTTGTGTGTAATTGTTCAATTTAATGCAATTTTTATTTAATTTCAAGACACTATGTCAAGCCGGATTTTGATAAAATTGATAAAATATCGAGCACAATAAGAATAAATAGCACCAAATTAAAAAATAAGTGGAAACTAAAAGAAAAAAATTCATATGTATGCAGACGATGTTCAATTGTACTTAAGTAGCCCTGCTAGATCTGTTGCTGAAAATATAGCTAAACTTAATGACGACTTAAATAGGATATTTCTCTGGGCAACTGCAAATGGCTTATGTCTAAATCCCTTGAAGTCAAAGTGCATGGTCATCCATAAAAAAACAATTGTGCCTGTCATTGAAGATGACATTGTAATAAATGGAGAAAAAATAGAGCTTGTTAATGCTGCCAAAAATCTCGGGTTGATTTTTAATAACTATCTAACATGGAATGATCATATAAACTCACTCGTCGGTCAAACTTATATCAAGTTAAGGTCGCTTTGGGCAACTCAATACTTTACTCCGCTGAAGATTAAAATACTCCTTGCCAAGTCATACCTGATTCCTGGGTTAATATACGGATGTGAAGTATTTGCAAGTTGTGATGATACTAGCAAACGTAAGTTAAATGTTTTATACAATAATGTTCTTCGATACGTTTATGGATTGCGAAAGTTTGATCATATTTCTGAAGTTGCCAATAACTTATATGGTGTATCTTTTGAAAATCTCCTTAAGATACGAGTACTTGTATGTCTACATAAAATAATATATACTGAAACACCACAATATCTTTACGACAAAATACGATTTGCCAGATCACGAAGAGGAAGGAAAATTATTGTCCCTTTACACCACTATCTTGTATCTGAATGGAATTTCTTTGTATATGCAGTACGTCTTTGGAATTTACTTCCACATACCCAACAACTCAATAGCAACGCAAATAGTTTTAAAAAATTCCTATTTGCATTTTTTGCCTAAATGTACACATATTATTTCGTTTGAATATGTTAACTTTTATTTTTCATTAAACTCAATGTTTGTATTAGTATGTACTTAATAATTTTGTAAACTGTCCTTTAAGAATATTGGATTCCTGTACTATAATTATAAGATTCACTCTTGTTGTACAGGAAATGGAAAATAAATAAATAAATAAATAAATAAATAAATAAATAAATAAATAAATAAATAAATAAATAAATAAAAATAAAACTTTCTTTCGCTTTTCTCGAGCAAAATTACTCGAGTAATTCGTTACTCGAAATTGGTCATTTTCCATAACTCAAACAATAATTTGAAAGAATTTCATCGATTAATCGAGTAACGGTTAGAAGGGAATTTTTCCCATTGAGTCATTTTCATTGTCCATTTGACCGTGTAAACTTGCCATTATTTTCATACATTTCATGAAAAAATTTACATATTGCAGACATCTAGAACTGTGAAAACTGATTCAACAGCAAAGAAAATAGCATCTACGAAATCAACTCCCTCCCATACATCGAAAACATCAACCCAATTGAAAGATACTTCAAAAACAACAGAGGAAAAAAACAAAACTGTAACTACAAACCCAAATTCTTCATTAAAATCATCGGCGAACAAGCCAAAGACACAAACCCTAGCCAATACTGGACTGCGATTATCAAATAAAGTTTCGCAGCCTATCAAAAAATCTTTAGCAACAACACAACAACATGTTCCTGTGCTACGCAATACTACAACACAAAAACAACCATTACGTGCCAAACATTCAACAGACATTAAGGAAACTATTAAGAAAAATACCACAGTCAAGACAACAACGTCTAAATTAAACCAAAATATCAATAATACAAAACCTAATGCTGTTTTAGATACGCCTCATAATGTAACCGTATCTTCTCCACCTCCCATAAGGAAAGATAAGACCGAAGACAAATTGCTAGAAACGAAATCAGAAACCAGAAAGTCTGAAATCAAATTAACACGAAAAGGCAGTAGAACTTTGGCTCCAGAAGAAATAGTAGTACTAAAAAGAGAGTCAGCTAAAAGAAGAATTGAAGATAAAATTCGTAAAGAAAGTATACAGCAGGAACAGCCACAACCAGTGAGTTTAAAAGAACCTGTAGCTTTTGAGATAACATTTGAAGAACAAGAGAAAAAGTCAAGAGACAAATCACGCTCTAGGATTACACAAGGTTCTTCGAATGAGAGAGAAAAAGAAAGACATGAGGATGAATTAAATTATTCAGATGATTTTGAATCATATGAATCGGATTTTGAAACCGGATCCTCAACACACTCACAGCAAACATCAGCAGAAACAACAACTGGCGAAAACGAAGATGTTTCGGAAAAAACTTCGGAAGAAAAAAATGGAGATTCTGATACTGATGAAAATGAATCCTTAAACAAATCCAGTTATGATAATACTGAAGATGAGTCCGAATTAACCCAAAATCCTATAACAGTAATACAACGAGACAAGGAAAGGAAGTTAGATTCAGGTCATTACGAAATGAATTCATGTAAAAATCATGCTCCCAAGATGGCAGACACTTCCGCTCAATCTACACAACATTTAATGGACAGTTTGGAAACTTTTAGTTTAGCCACATCAGATCAGTTGGATTCAGGCATATCAAACTACGGTGTCTCAACTCTAATGTCTTGTAATACAGGAAGTCTACAAGTATTTTATGGGGGCTATAGAGACTTTAATACCAAACCTATTATTAATAAACGAGGATGTGATCTCATGTCCAAAATACAATTCGATACCTTAAGTTTTATTTTGCTTGATCTTAAATCGATTTCTTATGATATATTTATGCAAACTTTTGGCAAATTAAATACCAATCAAACATCTACCCAAACTCAAGATAATCTTATGGATATGGAGCAACAAACGGAAGTGTATGAAACTCGATCAATGTGGACACAGCATCCGGCACAATACGATTTAAAAATGGTTCAAACACTAGGCCTTGATACAGAAGTCTTTGTGCAAAACTCTTGTGGTGAAACGTCCAATGAATATCAAACAAAAATTGAAACGGATTGTGAACTGGAAGACAGTTTGCATGCACTAAAACAACTAAATACACAAAGCTATAAACGGGGCTTACAAAATCATCATAAACGACAAAGAAAGCCCATTAATTATGAACATTTAAATTCATTTCTATTAAAATCTTCTCTAGTAATTACCCAAGTTTTGGGTTCTTCTAAGCATAACAAATCACCACTAGAACACATTCAAATAAAAGACACTGCTCTATCACGCGTCAGTGAGAGATATTATTATTTAGAGACTAACTTTTTAAATACTTTAAAAGTTTCAAAAATCTTTTCGAACAGCAAAAACAATTTTCTGATAACAGTACACGAATCACAACCCGAAACAAATGTTTATAGTTCGGATTTTTCTAATCTTTTAATGGTTTGGTGCATAAGTAACTGTGATAAACCAATACGCATGTTAACAACTTGGAGTCAGGTATCTAGGGTGGAAATATCAACCGACTCTGCGGAAATTATAGTGGCAGCCTTAAGGGATGGCTCTGTTGCACTGTGGGATTTACGAGAAACTTATTCTTTTTGTTCTAAGTTAGATGGTTATTTGACACATTTTGCAGCTACACAATCTATTGTTCCATCTTTGTTGGGAGTTAATGGAAAATCTGATGCGTTAATGGATTTTGGTGCCTGCTTAGATGTCAGAAGTTTCAGAAGTCAGCCCAATAATTTGGGCATACAGCGTACGATGAACAAAATACAGGTAATTAAATAAAGAACATCGAATATAAGCACATATTGATAGAAAATAAGTTTTTTTAATGTAAAGAGATCAAAGAAAACTCTACAGATATTTTTATATTAAAAAAAAAGACAAAAGTAGCATCGTTTACCAGAGTACCAATTCTGAATAGCTTACAAGCGGTGAAGTTATAAAAACTGTATTTTTTTATTATTATTTTTAAATGAGTGAAATCTATTTTTCATCGCTTCACAGCTTCACAATCCATTTGGAATCGGTACTCAGATTAAGGTAATCATAAAGTGCTACATAATAATTGTAGCTGTACCGGGTTTCTCTGGTAAGCCTGCCCAATGTGTTAAAATAATATAGAAAATATTTTTGTCTTTTTTCTATGCATTGAAACTGTTGTCAGGTAAAATCGTAAAAAATTTCTATTGAAAATACAGATTTTCTATTTTATTACTTCACATTTAATACCGTGCACAAGAAAAAGATAAAAAAAACAATAGGATTTTCATATAAACTCGTATTCTACTCGTAAACGCTGTAAACCTGGTAGGTTTATGGGCTTGTCAAACTCCACAGAACGAATTTACAAAATTCCAATTAAATTTTTAAACACCTTTCTCATACCAAATTTGTAAATACAAAAAAAAACTTTTTAAAAAGGCACCAACAATGAAATTTGTAAATCCAAAAAAAAATTTCTTTTATTTTTTGTAACTTTGAATTTTTATTTTTAAACAATTTTTATATGAAAGATAACAATTTGCAAATGAGTTACAAAAATTTCAAACAAAAAAATTGTTGGGAATAAAATTTCAATTGAAAAGAAAATGTGATTGCTTTTACAAATTCCCATTGTTGTGCCTACTGTTTTTTCTGTGTCCATAGATAAAAATATGGTTTGCATTTAAAAAAGGTTTACAAGGAATTTACGAATTTATATGAAAACCCCTAATATTTTTATATATTATACTCTTCATACAAGAGTGTTACATTACTTTTTTACGATACTTCCAAACCAGGGTTGGCAACCGTTCGTTTCATAAAGTTAGTGATAAGTGATAAGTGATAACGTTATTTCAACAATATTTCGTTAGGTTCTTTTAAGGTTATCGGTATTTTAAGTTATATCGTTAAGTTATTTTAAGGTTAACGGTATTTTAAGTTATTTCTTTAGGGTATTTTAACGTTAACGGTATTTTAGAAAATTTCGTTAGGGTATTTTAAGGTTATCGGTATTTTACTTTATTTCGTAGTATATTTTAAAGATATCAGATTATTATTTTTACCCTTATTAATAATCAGTAATATATTATTTTAAAGCCTCCAAATAAGTAATGATATATCTCTATATCGGTAACTCATTATTTCATACCGCCCACATATGTAAGTATTGATGTATCATAATATTAGTAACGTATTACTTTTTCTAAATAAAAGCAAGGTAAAGGGGTACCCCCATTGCCAGACAATGCGTGAAAAAGGTCTAACCCATTACCAAGGTTTTGGTGGGTGGTTTTGTGCGTTCCCGGTATTATGAGCATTTTTACCATTTTTTGAGATAATTATTTGTTTATTCTCATTTTACCGGACTTTACCCAAAATTACGTCGAACAAACTTAATATTACGACCGTTTGTATAGTTAACAATACCATTTGTAATAAATCAAAACAAACTCATACAAACTTATTTTTTTTTAAATTTAATTTTTTTGTTTTTAGAGAAAAAAAAAACCTAACGTAGTTCTATTTCGTTAGGGTATTTTAGGGTTAACGGTATTTTTAGTTATATCGTTAGGGTATTTTAAGGTTATCGATATTTTAATTTATTTCGTTAGGGTATTTTAAGGTTAACGGTATTTTAAAAGTCTGTAAAAAATTTAGTTAAAACTACTAAAAATTAGCTAAAAATGATGTTGCAGAAAAAAAACTGCTAAATTAGCAGATTATTTTTGCTATATATTAGTAATATAGGAACAGCAAAAATAAAACTGTTAAACATACAGAATTTTAGTTGTATTTGCGCTAAATTTTTGTAAATGGAGAATAGCTAATTAACCTGCCAAAATCAGCAAAAAATTAAAAATTTTCGAAGTTTTTTTTTTAATTTTTTTTAAATGCAAATAAAAATCGAGCCTTTTGAAAACAGCAGTTTTTTTTAGCAAATATTTCTGCTGATTTTAGCAGAATAGACTGCTATTTGCATTTAACTAAATTTAGTTTAAAAATAGCAAAAATTTTGTAGATATAACAGTTTATTTTTGCTATTTTTAGTCTACAAATATTTAGTCTACAATTTGCTATTTTCAATTAACTAAAAGTTAGCCTAAATATAACTTAAATTCTGTAAATTTAACAGTTTTAATTTTGCTGTTCTCATTTTACTAGTTTTTAGTAAAAAAATCTGCTAATTTTAGCAGTTTTTTCTGCAGCATCATTTTTAACTAATTTTTAGTATTTTTACAGATGTATTTCTTTGAGTGTAAGAGTCTTGATAAATTTTGTCATTAATTTTATGTATTGTAGCTGTAATATTACCGAGAAACTTTGGTAACTTTTACACAAATTTTTATAAATGATACACTTATTTTTCTGAGTGAATGGAATGAGCGTTTGAACTAAAAGAGCTATTAGTTATGAACTAGGTTTTTTGTTCAAATTAGTGAATAGTTCAATTAAACTAGTTGAACCCAGCTGATGATATAACGGCTGACAAGAACAATTTACCCAAATTTATATGAAAAAAGGTCCCACCGGATCATAATGTTGACTACAAGAACACAGCTATTATAACATAATACAGAATTTGGAATATTCCATTCGAATTTAAATATGATTTTCAAATTGGGAAATTTTTTTTTACAAATTTTTACTGGATGGCGTTCGTTAATAAGCGACTTCGATGATGAGCGTTTCTATGTCTTTTTTTGCCAGTAAGAATTTGCAAGCAGAAAAAACATGATTCAAAAACATGTATGCAATTATGTTATTTTAGGCAAATGCAAAGCAGTAAAATAAATTATTGAAAAGATAAGAAAACTAAAAAGTTTCTCCTTTCGATTTAATATCAAAAATTCTCTTTTTGCATACCGAAAAGTTTAATTGATTTGTATATTTGGTGTTACAATCTGGTCCGGGATTCCCTTTCTGTGATAAGCTGTGAAGTAAAACGAACTGTCACTTCTCTGATTAAAGGCTTATGAATGAAATGATTTATCATTTATGAGTTTATCACAAAATGGGAATCCAGCCTCAGCTGTGTCTACAAATTTGCAAATTGTTGAAAATTTTCTGGTACCGTACATTTTTGGGAAAATTTTGTTTTGAGAACCCTTAAAATTCCGAGGTGCCCGATAAGCTGAGACAGGTCGATCTTAGATTTTTTTCTCTGTCATATATCCAAATTTCATCAAAATCGGAGTATTTAGGATGGGGTACTTTCCTTGTGAGTAATTCTTACTGCACTTGAAGGAAAAAAGTAAACGAATGGACCTAATGTTAAATAAAAATACCGTGCATTAATTTTAAAGTAAAATTCCGAAAATACGTATTCTATGCTACTGGCTTTACCGAATTTTTTTAATTCTTATTCTTTGTTTACTTGTATGATCTCAAATCTAACAAAAAACATTCATTTACCAATTAAAAGATCCACACACTAGATACAGTGAAAATATAATTTAATATGCTAATTGTTTACTATCAACATGGATTTATGTTGTATGTTAAAAATAATTAGAATATGCATTTATAATTTAAGAATTAACGGTTCGTTGTAGTTCAATAAATCTGTTATTCAGAGTTGAATAGAACCATCTGCAATACTTTAAGAATTAAAATTCGAAGCAAAAATAGTAATAACAGAGGATAAAAATTTCGTTAATGTTAGTCTAATTGACGACGTTGGAGCCAGACTCATCAGAGCGACATTTTTATCAAAAATGGTATTATTACAAAATGGCATAGAAAACTCATAATTCTTCCATTACACCCTTATGTAATTACTCTTCAGCGCTTTCCTTCTTGAGAAATCGCAACATCTCACTATAGAATTAGTGCGGTCTGCAAAGTAAAGGCATACCATCCCAGCAAAACCTTGGTAATGACTGGTCATTACTACATGCATTACTTAGATCTTATATTTCATTACCCGTTGAATTACTTTTAAACTGAATGTAACGAGTTACCGATAATTATACCCCACACATTACTATTTCACAATAGCTGAAACCAATAATATATGTCCTAAATCATTAAAAACCATAACTATGGCGTAGCCTAGTGGTTATCGTTTTTGCCTGACAGACATGAGGATCGCTGCTCAACTCGTGTTAGCTTCCATTGTTGTTTTTTTTGTAATTTATATTAAACATCTATTTATAGAAATGTTGATGTTCATTAAGCAGTATTTAATAACAAATTTTTTTGAAAAATAGACATGTATAACAGTTGCCACAATAAATGTGTACATAAGTTAAAGCAATAAAAATCATAGTGATGTCGTGGTCTAATGGTTAGAGTGTTTGCCTGACAATCGTGGGGTACGCTGATCAATACGTGTCAGCTCCTATTGGTTTTTAAATTTTTATATTTTTTTAAATCTATATACAACATCTATTTATAGAACAGCTGATAAACTACTTACAGGTAACATCAGTGTAATGACTTTCCTCCAATGACATCACCATGTTAAAATAAGTAGTTTAGTAATTAAAAGGTAACTAGTGAACACTTAAGATTTCAATACCTAAAACTCATTACATGGTAATGAAAGGTTTTGCTGGGATCCTCATCTAATCTTAATTTTCTCAGAAACTTACTTTTGTGCTGTAGATCAGTCTGGCTACAACTTCGTCAATTGAGTTGTGTTTACGGTAGCTTATTTGTTTCGAATTCAATATAAGTAGACCATCATCAATTATTAACCCACAAAGGCATGGATACTGAAGATGGGTCTGCAGCGGGACCCGAAAATGCGTATTTTATCCTGCTGGCCTTATCGAATTTTTGCAATTTTTATTCTCTATAGTTTACTTGTATGGTCTCAAATCTAACAAAAAACATTCATTTTGCAAAATTCCCAATTTTATTTATTTTTATTTTTTAATGATGTATTGCAATTTAATTCGGTATATTTTCTATATTTTATCGTCTTTTCTCATGAAGGCTTCTCAATTTTATATTTTTTTAATAATAATTTCACATAATTTTCAGTTTGTTTCTTTACATGATGCTGGAGTTATAACCATATGGACTTTAGTGGAAACTAATGAAAACTCTTTTAATCTTGCATCGCCAAAAATTTCTGATAAGCTTAAGTATTCTTCTATGTCCAGACAAAAGTTTGAATATAGCTCACCGTGGGCCCGGGTAAAACTTATACAAAGTTCTATAGTCAACATCAAAGATTATTTGGAAACAAAATGTTTACAAAACCAGTCAAGATTTGATAAAACCAAAGCCTTGTTTCAAAAAAATATTTACAGCGATGAAGCCTTAAAGGAATTACATGAATATAGTATGGACGTAGGACAACAAGGGCTTAGATTCACCAGCATCGAGTGCGGTACGGACACTATATACATCTGCAGCAATCGCAACTTTGTAATGGCGTGCTCAAAGATGCTGAAAATTGAGAGATTTAGACGTATTATAATTAATGAGAGTCGTTATTTATTTCCTACCGCTATAAAGATACTAAGTAATGAAAACTTTTTAGCTGTGGGACTCTCCAATGGAGCTGTTATGATTTTAAATTGCGGACCCAACAAATTAATGAAGGAAAATCATGAGTTTGCACAAAAATCGAAAGCACCTGATACTCCCATGCTTAGGGATTCTTCTTTAGATATTGATCCGATAACTGGTAAATCTTGTGCTATACAAAACATTGTATTGAATGCTCAGAAATCATTTGATAATATGGACTTTAAACCACAAGACTTCACGGAACTATATCGTCCTGATACGGCCGCTTGTATAGCATTAATCGATTCAAAACAAAAGCCATTTGAATTAAGAGTCTATGATCAACAAATTATATTAGCGGGATCAGTATTAAGAAAGAATTTGATACAATCTCTCGAATTATCATCAGATGGCTGGCGTTTATTTGCCTTAACGAATGGACACATAAGAATATATGATTTTTATTTGGATCAAGAAATTCTTTGCCAAGAAGAAAATCCAGAGACAGGTTGTGTAAGCGCCATTGCTACAGGCAAATCTAACTGCAATGAAACTAATTTAATGATTTTGAAAGAAAAATCTCAAGTAGAGGTTCATATTTTAAAACAATGATGTTATGTTAAAATATTTAAATAAATAAAATCTCAACTCTAATAAAACTTTAGGTTTGTTCCACGTAATTCTGGGAAAAGTTTGGTAAAATGAGAGTAAACAAATAATAATCTCAAAAAATGGTAAAATTGCTCACAATACTTGGAACGCACATAACCACATTTCAAGCCCAAAAATTAACGTCAAAGTTATTCATACAAACAAAATCTATTTTTAAGAATAAAATATCGAAGGGAATAAAGAAAAAATGTTAGAACGTGGTATTTGTTAACGATATTAATTATTAGCTCTGTTCCACGTACGTTCCCGCGGGTACCCGCGGGAACCCAATCTTACCAAAAAGAGTTTCTATTGTTAAAAATTTGGTAAATGAGAGCGTTGATGAGAATAATTTCAATTGATTATTTCTGAAATACAATTGATAAATCTGAAAAATAATTTATAATTTCCGAAATAAAATGAAAATTTCTGAAATACAATTGGAAATGTTGTAGTGCCAGATCTGTTCATGTCTAAAGTGATCTGGAAAACTGCGTGATTTTGATAACCAGATCTGAGCAGATTTGGCCAGACTTGGTATAAGATCTGGTACCAGATCTTATCCATTTAAGCTGACACCAAAAAGAAAGTATAAACAAATTTTGTTTGAAGAATTACTCGGTAATAACATCAGTTTATAGGTGTAAGTTTTAGTTTATTAGTATTTAGTTTAAATTCAAAATCAAATTAGATCTGATTATTCGTCAGATCTGCCTAGATCTGATCAGGATCTAATTAGATCTCAAATTTGTCCCCCATTTTGGGATCTAATTAGATCTGGCGCAATCAGATCTACTGCGATCTGGTTAGACCTGATCTTTTTTACACCGGAAAAAAGCCGTTTGAATCAAACGTAGAAATAAACTTCCACTACTTCACATTAATTTTTTTATAAAGAGGATTATTTCACCTATGACATAGTTGAAAAATAGTTATCAGCAACTACTTAATTTTGAGGATGTAGAGTAGACCGTACCTCAAAAAAAAGTTCGCCGTAAACCGCAAGGAAGTTTCAAAAAAAAATTTTTTTGCCGAACGCAGGGGTCGCCATTTTACATTTTTCGTTATATCTTTGGCATTTACAGTCGGATCTTAAAGTATGATACATCGATGTTTTTCTCTCGAGGGGACCAATGTTTTGCTCTAAGCACCCTTGACCTCAAGTATCCCGTTCTAGTATTTACCCACCAGATCTCAGTTACTACCACAAAAAATCATTAAACTTTTGCTAAGGAAGTTTTTCGATAAATCCAGTAGAAATTTTTTATTTTTTTGGTTGCCGAACGTAGGGATCGCCTTTTTAAATTTATTTTCATTGGATTTTTCCTTTATAGCAACACACTTGTCTCCTCGAGGCAAAAAAAATCGATATATCACACTTTAAAATCCGACTTTAAATGCCGAAGCTGTAACGAAAAATTAAAAAAGGCTACCCTACGTTCGGTACAAAAATATTTTTTTTTTGGAAGCAAAAATACTTTATATTTGAAGGTGTACCGCATACTTTTTTTTTTTGCCTGTAAGGTGGTACGGTCTAGTGTAGAGTTTACGACTGAAAATGCTACGGCCGTAGTCCCAACTTCCAATGTAGATATTAAGACCGAAACATTTTTGGACATAAGCCCAAAATTGGAAATTGGTATAATGTTTGTTGGGGTTTCGTCATGTCAAAGTTACAAACAACAGCACTCTTTATACCCTAATCGTGTACTCATGTAGGATATAAAAAGTTTTGGTCGAGGACTATTGATGTTGTTTATAATTGAACACGATAATTTCTCATAAATGTTTAACAACTAAAGCCATAAAAATATAATTACCTTCACAATAGAAAAGTAACGTTCACATAAAATTATGCCACTAATGTTTCATAAAAATATTTACCTGCACACATAATTCATTAGTTAGTTTCCACCACTCACTCATATTTAACTTACTTATGACTGAGTGACGACTATCTTTTCTATGATTTAATATAGTTTTTTACAGTTTTTACTGTTGACATTTCGTTTGTTTTTTAAGTAAAAATTAGCAGGAATAAAAAAAAACTTGCTAATAGATTATTCTGCAATGATTATTGCAACAAAAAGCCATAAAAAACACCTGTTCCAAATCTCATGCGTGTTAATATGGTGATGGGCTTTACGTTTAAGGGTTAAAGGTTAAGAGCAGGGGTTGGGAATTTGTATGACACCAAAATATTCCCAGTAGAAAATGGTAGAACTAGTTCTAAAAAGTACTAGTTTTTTGACTAGAAACTACAAAACTAGTTCTCAAAATAACCATTTTGAACCAGTTGTGTACTAGTTAAATACGATCTATGTAGGGACTGTAAAAGAAATTAAAATGCGAGATTTGAAATTCTCATTTCGTTTATATTTGTATTTAGAGTTTGCAAATAAACACCCAAACTTGTTTACTGTAAATTGCTTTTAGGTGCAAATCAACTGGTACAGTACTGCTACCGAAGAGTCACTCCGGAACTAGTTTGGTAAAATTCGCATAAGTACCAGTACAGCTCCCTGTTTTTATTCTTAAAACAATTTTGAACCATTTGTGTACCTCTTAGTTTCATTGAAACAATGCGAGATTGAAACAAAGATCTTTCTTTAATATTTTGTCGCAAGTCCTTTGTTCTTTAAAACAGATTTTATGCGGGAAGGAATGCTTTCCACGAGATTTTTAATAGTTTGAGGTGGAATATTAGCCCATTCCGCTGAAATTTCTGATCAAAGATCATCTAAGTTGGTCGGTGCTCGTTAGCATTGGGAGAGTCTTCTTTTGACAATTGCCCACCAATTCTCGATGGGATTCAAATCGGGGCTCTGACCTGGCCACTACAAAAACTGGAAAAACCACACTTGGATATCACAATTTGAACAAAAGTTATTAATACAGATTTAAAAATATTCAAATATGTATCCACTTTAGTCCACTACTGTACATCTTGTCTATCTGGTTGTCGTCCACGCTATAATAGCGTTTATCAGCACAATTTTTGTAGCAAAATAAATTAGTAAAATATTAGTTCAAAATTAGTTTAGTGCTAAACAAATATAACTTAAACTTTTGCTGAAAACGGAATTTCAGCAAAAAATTGCTGAAAACTAGTAAACTTGGAATACAAGACATTTTACTAATTTTTCTACTAACTTATTTTTTTGAGTGTACCCTAAAAAATCCAAAAAAAAATTTTAATTTTTGACGTTATTTTCGATTTTTTCTTCTTAATGCAAATAAAAATCGAGCCTTTTGAAAACAGTTTACAGTTGTTTAGCAAATATTTTTGCTGATTTTAGCAGAAAAGACTGGTATTTGCATTCAACTAAATTTACCGTAAAAATAGCAAAAATTTTGTAGATATAAGCGTTTATTTTGGAAATTTAAGGTCTACTAATATTTAGCAAAACTTTCTGCAGATTTTACAGTAACTAAAAGTTAGTGGGTCATTTTGTAAAACGCAACGCCTTGCGTTGCGTTGATTTGTATGTAAATTGTTATTGTTACAAAAACAATTTGTATGGAAAACAACGCAACGCAAGGCGTTGCGTTTCACACAATTACCCCCTTAGTGTATTTTCAAGTAACTAAAAGTTAGCTTAAATATAACTAAAATTCTGTCAGTGTTATTCAAAAACTTTTAAAATAGTCTTATTACAGATTTTAAAGCTAATTTGGCAAAAAGAATATTCACAAATGATTATGAAAGAAAAATTTATTAAACGCTTAAAGCAGGGTATAGCCTAAAATATCTGTTTGATAAAGTTGGGAAAAGAAAACCACTGTAAAAAACTAAAAAACGTGAATTTACAATGATTAAATGAATTGTTTAAGAGTCATCCACCCAAGAATAGATGGAATCCAACCAAAACAAAAAAACTGCAAAAATTCCAGGACTAAACTCTTTTTCGAAAATTTCCCCAAATTTGCTTTAGCAAATTCATGTTTTAAAGCTAAATTAAGAAGCTTTTTTGAATAACAGCGTGTAAATTTAACAGTTTTATTAGTTAAGTGTTTGTAACCGTCGCATAGGACAATCGTAATTAATATTAGAATTAATTACTAAAGAATTTCTTCTAGAGCTGATTTATCGGAAGAAGAAGAAAACATTTTTATTAAAAAATTTAACAGACACAAGGGAATCACCAGATTGCCAAAAGCTGTACTTTCGTTCATGCCTATCAACGTTAAGTATTTATAGTAAATCTACGTTAAACTGATTGGAGTATAAATTTTTTTTAAATAGTGAGTATTTATGATAGTTTCGGTATAATTGAACGTATGTCAGCAAAACTTTTTAGATAGTAACGTGAAGAAGATACGCTAGGTGTGAAAATCTGTAAACGTTGAGTTTTCAACGTCGATAATTATCCACGTTGTAAGTTAACGTGCATACGAAAAGTAATATGTTAGTTTTCGTCTAGAAATTGTTTTTATGCACTTTGTGCTTTTTTAAAAGTTAACGGATATAGTTAAGTCGAAAACACAGCTAAAGTTTCGTCTCACCAAAAGACTCGTCAGTGGTTAGTTTATGTGTCAACTTATCAACGTAATTTTTAATTGTTAATTTGTCTCTATATGAAACACTTTTTGTGTATTGCCATGACCGGGGATTGAACCGGCAGCCCTCTGCACAGGCTATGACTCGTAGCATCACCTCTTAACAAGATACACCACGGTCGGCATAGCGCTGAGTGTGGCTAATTGAAGTTTTTTCAATCCCAGCCTATACAATTGTATGTTTTGTAAGCAGAAGAGCCAGAATTAGAATTAACTAATACTTGAGCAATTTATTAACAGTTTTAATTTTGATGTCTTATTTTACTAGTATTTAGGAAAAAAATCTGCTAATTTTAGCAGTTTTTTATGCAACATCATATATAACTAATTGTTAGTAACTTTTTCTGCTATTTTTACAGATTTATTTCTATGAGTGCAATAGCAATAATAGCTGTGTTTGTGAGGCAAGCTATCAACGTTGATGGTTTGTCGTACAAACATAGGTAATAACGAATATAAACTAAACAAGAATTTTCAAAAACTCAACGAAATTCTATATTTTTTAAATAACTTACAAAAATTAGTGTTTATTGTAAAAATACTGCTTTGGTAGTTGTTCATTATAACATTAAAAACAACTGCTTTAATTAACTGTCATAATAGTTCTTTTTTACGATAAAAAAAGTTTGTCAGTTACTATATGACAGTTGTTTGTACAGTAATAAGTAGTTGTTGTTTTTACCTGAAATGTCAAATATATTTGAAAGTGAAAAATATTATAAACTGTAATTCAAATTATAAAATTGTCAATTACTTTACTGAACGGTAATTAAATTCACAGCTCTCATTAATAATTTATTTTTGCAGATCTTAACTCGAAGGTAATTATAATATATTTGTTCCTTTTACTCCTGCAAGGAGCATAGGGCCGCTTATAGTTATACTAGTTAATTGTATTTTATTGTTTTTTTCTAATAAAAACTTCTGTTTTTCTATAGGAAGTAAATAAGTTCACTATTGGTGGATGTTAAATAATAAATCATAAGGCAAAGGAAAGCATTCAATAGGTTCTTTAAAAATTGTGGATTGCATAGGAAGCGAGTAGAAAATTCTTCCCTGTGAAAAAAATGGTACTGATTGGAGTATATATATTTACGGTGGGTCTCATACTGCGGGGCTAACTTTAACTTAACTATTAAACGAAAGAAAACGTCAAAAAATTGTATACAAAAGAACAAAAAATGTTTGGGTTAACCATTAGTTAACTCTTAAACCTTCAATATGAGACCCACCATTATAACATGAATATAAATATTTTAATTTTTAATAATATCAAAAATATGTTTGTGTTCCGAAAATTCAAAAATAAGAAAAATTTTATAAATTTGAACCATCCTTCCGTCATAAAAAGTTTGACAGTTACAAAATGAGAGTTAAGTTTCATCAAGAGTTATTGTGTAGTAATCAGTATTTGTTGCTTTAAATGGCAATTGCAGTTGTTTTTATATGGAAAAATACAAAACAACTGTTATTACAGCTATTTAAGAAATCAACTAATGAAAATTACTGTAAATTCGTAAAATAAATCAGTTATTTTAATATCATAATAAACAACTATCAAAACTGTATTTTTAAAGTAAATTGTTATTTTTGTTTGTTATTAAAAAACGAGTAAAAAGGCTAAAGTCGGGCATGCCGACTATACAATACCCTACACCAGTCTGGTTAAAAGCCAACTAATGTTTGGATTCGAAATTCGAATGGGTTAAAATGGGACTTGTGTCAAAATTTTCTATAAAATAATAAAAGAAGAGAAAATCGTAAATAAAGCCCATATGGGCGATAGGTCCAAATATGGACCGATTCTAACTAGAATCTATTGGCTTTGTTCTCAGGACCATGTAAGTCAGCGAACCAAATTTCATTCAAATATCTTAATATTTGCGACCTGCAGCGTGTAACCAAGCCAATTTTGGGGGGGACCCTTATATTGGCACTAGGCCTAAACATGGACCGATGTTAACTAAAATCAATGGGCTTCGTCCTTGGGCCAACATAGGTCTGTTTACCAAATTTCATCAAAATATTTTATTTAATATTTGCGATCTGCAGCGTATAAACAATATAATTTTGGGGGGACCCTTATATGGGCACTAAGTAGGGTTTGGGTTTGGGATTTCCCGGGAATTCCCGCCCGGGAATTCCCGGGAAAAGTTTGCCGGGAATTCCCGGGAAAATAATATATTTTTCCCGGGAAAACGGGAAATTTTAAAAATATTAAATTTTTTAAATTGTTTTTGTTTCGAATAGGATTTTTTAATTTTAGTCATAAAAATACCAAAACAAAAATGTCATTGTTAAAATCTTTTAAAAGGGAATACATTTATTTGACACACAAATAAATCTTTGCCAAGTAATTAATATAAAGGAGTATTAAAAATTTTAAATTTAAAATACTCCTTTATATTAAGGGTCAATAATTTTATAAGTAACGTTTTCATTAATAAATGTGAAAAGAAAAGACTGGTTAACGGTGGTATCTAAATTTGGTTATCCGACATCTAAATTTGGTTTACAAAAAAAAAAAAAAATTGATGGTCATGCAACTTCTCTTGAAGAAAACAACAACAAGAATAACGTTTCAGCTAAAATTAGCAAAGTACCCGAAGAAAAAAGTGTAAGCTGAATAGGCATTAAAGGTTTTATGGTAGGGCAAACATTTCCTGAAATGTTATCCAAATTAGCCGCAGTCAATCCGCATCATAACTAGATCTTCGTTTATTCGAGACATTTTTTATAATAAAAACCTGGCATTGCAAAAAAATTAAACCGATGTAAAGAACATTATATTAAATTACTACAATCATGTAAAAGATATCATGATAAAAGAAATATCGAGCAATATTTCTAACAATAGGAGATTTACTATAATCTCTAGATGAATGGACAAGAATATCACAAAAGAGATATTTGAACATATGTATAAACGGAAATAATTCATTTTATAAACTGGGGTTGGTTTATATATCAGGAAGATGTAATGCTGATGAAATAAGAAGAATTGTAGAAATAAGACTAGAAGAGTTTTATTTGTCTTTGGAAAATAACATTGTGGCCACCATATCTAATGGGCCAAGTGTAGAGTTTGCTAAAAACCGAAAAAATTGAAAACCGCTGTTTCGGTTATTTTTCGGTTTTCTTGTGATATTAATTGAATTGCTATAAAATAATTTAATATGTATAAAAATTAAATTGTATAAAAATTAAAAATTAACCCCTCAATTCATAAATGCTTTGTAAAGTTATAGCAGGTTTACAAAACGTCATTTTCATACAAAATTTGTTCAATAAACCTCCTATAATTTTACAAAGCGTTTATGAATTTAGTTGTAAATATTTTAATACATATTTATTAAAATTAGATTGAATTTCTCACTCGAATAAAGCCAATAAAGCCATAGCCGGGGGGAAAAATGCGGAAACCGTTATACATTAAAATTTGTATTCTTTTTTCGGCAAATAAAGCTGTATTTAAAGAGTTAAACCGAAATTTAGCAGTTTTTTTTTAAATAATATAATAATAAAATTTTATTCAATAAATTTCGCGGACTACGAAATAAAACTTTTTGAAAAATAAGCGGTGAAAATCTGAACTGAATACGTGAAACTCAATACATGACTTTTTGGTGCAATTTTTTTTCTAAAATTATAACCCTCAGGAGCTAAGCCCTTTTCGAAATTCAAGACTTAATAATATGTAATTTAATTAACTATTTTAATTGTTTTTAGTATTTTTTTAAAAATCGACTTATTTTTGTCGGTTTTCGGTTTCGGCTTTGAGGTTTCAAAAACCGCGGTTTCGGTTTCGATTAAAACCGAACAGCAAACTCTAACCAAGTGATGAAACGGTTTGTTTCCGACAGTCCAGTAGTAGGTGCTTTCTGCTGGAATCATGCAATTCATTTAGCAGTGCTGCGAGTAATTTTTGTGAAATCAAATGTTCAACATTCTGATATTTTTTACTTTGAATTCTCACTACACAGACTGCATTCGTACTGAAACAGTGTTTTTTTTTAACAAAAATTACTTATATAGGTGGTTTTCATTAACAATTTAGTTCAAAAATATTTCCCGGGATTTGATTCCCGGGATTCCCGGGAATCAAATTTTTTCATTCCCGTTTCCCGGGAAATAAAAAAGTCCGGGAAATCCCAAACCCTAGCACTAAGTCTAAACATGGACCGATTTTAACCAAAATCAATAGGCTTCGTCCATGGGCCGATATAGTTCGGTGTACCAAATTTCATCAAAATATTATAGGTATACTGCATTCATTCATTAAACCCCTAATTATGATTGCCTATAAATAGCTACTGCTCTTAACTAGTTATGGGGTTAAGTGTTAAAAAGGATGTAGTACTAGTAATGCATAATTTAACCCTAAAAACAAAAACTACAAACACATTATAAACATATGTTTTAGTTCCATAAAGACAAAAAATACGATGATTTAATGATGTCTTGTTGGTTGGTCATCCCTTTTTTTGGCCACATATAAATTTTCTATAGCATAATCCTGATTACTTGTACGTTTAAGTGCCCTTTGGCTGTGTTTTGCTGGTCAACAACAATTATTTCCTTAATAATACACATAATAATTATGTCTACTATTGAACTATTACCTTTAATTGTTCCACATATGAGTAACTACAATTATCTGCCGAAAATGTTATTTTATCGGTTAATTTTTGATTTTTATGTTTGGTTTGAAAGTGGAGGATTTATTTGTATTAATGGTATTTTATCATTGTCATACGATGTGTTAATGTGTAGTAATTGGGGCGTATAAGTTTTTATATTTATGTATATTTATTTTACTAATGATCTGGGTGGTATTTAAAACGAAATGTATAACCAAAAAAAATTTTAAGAAATAAGGACGGCAAGGGAAGTTGAAAAGAGGCTCCTGGGGCAATATTTATTGTTGGCATCGCATTTGACAGATCTTACGAAACTTATATAATTCATTTGTTTTCTTTTCCAACAAAACCTAAAAATTTAAAACAAAACGAGTAAAAAAGTTAAAGTCGGGCATGCGGGTTATATGATACTCTACGCCAGTCTGGTTAAAAGGTTGTTTTGATCCGAAATTCATATAGGTTGAAATGGACTTGTGTCAAAATTTGTCTATAAATTGATTTTACCTAATGTTAGGTATATTTATAGTATAGGTCCAAATATGGACCGATCCTATCTAGAATCAAGTCTTTGCTCTTGGGCCCATGTGTGTCAGCGCACCAAATTTCATTAAAATATGTTAATATTTGCGACCTGTAGCGTGCGCACAAGAATACATGGACAGACAGACGGACGGACATCGTTAAATCTAAATAAAAAGTCATTCTGAGTCGATCGGTGTACTAAAAGTTTCAATATTTTTTGGTGTTACAAACATCAGCACAAACTTATTATTCCCTGTCCACGTAGTGATGTAGGGGTTAAAAACCGCAATAAAGGTGACAAACTTTTTAGGCTTTGTGGTTAAAGCCATAGGTTAAAGCTTTCAATTAAAAATAAAAACTTGTTATAATTTTCTAAATTCATATACATTTATTTATGTTAAGTGCTAGTTGAAGAACTGCCCGAAGCACAAAAACTACTACAGCTAATTTTTTGCATTTCATTTAAACGTTCCCAAGCAATATTCATTTGACGTGGAGTACGTGCTAAGGCTAATTTAGCAAAAGGACCGAGGGTTCGATATCCTTGAAATACGTAACGTACAAAACCACAAGTAGTTAATTCTTTTAAAGCCATTAAAACTTGAGCATCAATGTCACCACATGCAAAGGCTCTAAAATAAAGTAAAAAAGAAATTTAGCTGTGCAGACGTTTTCAAAAGCATATACAATACAAACTTACTCTTTTCCTAATAAGGCAACAATATCATTTTCTTTAAGACCTTTTTTGTACTTGGGATGATCCTGAAATAAACGTATCACATCTAGAACAAATAATGGCACGTGTAAATGATAAACATTACGCTTCAAATAAGAGGTAGTGGGTTCCGTATCTTGTATATTATTGCTCAGCATTTTAAAAATTTTGAATATAAGAGAGTATCGTTCGCAGTTATATTAATACAAAAATATAAAAAAAATTGTGTAAAGATAATGGGTAAAATATTTTGTATTTCAAAGAAATAAATTGACAAGCAATATTTGCTTTCAAATTCTTAAAAAATAAAAACAATATCAAGCCAGTGTTTCTTCAACAAAATTGGAAATGACATTTCGTCTCCAACACTGGGAAATAAGTTATGTTTAGCGTGTGAATCAAGCTCTAAGTCCCCCGTACATTTGCAGTATTATGTTCAACCTATTTCTGTTTTGCCACACAACGTACAATTTTGTTACAAACCCACAATATTATGTCTCTTTCCGTACTTTACCGCAGTTACCCAAACTAGCCCAAAGGCGTTCCCGTACTCAAAATTGCGTGTAAATTGTTGTTAAGGGCTGTTTTGGGTTCCCGCGGGTACCCGCGGTAACGTACAGGAACCCACATATTATATGTATATTTAATGCCAACATAACCTATAAATGTAGGCAAAACATAGAGAGTGCAAAATAAAATTGGACAGTGTTGCCATTGCATTATATACATACATATATATGTTAAATTGTACAATAAAAACCATAGAGGTTTTGATGTACTCCATAATATTGCTCAACCTTCAATGTAACAGATACACCAGTGTTGCCAAGTTGGGGGTTTTCCCCCTAGATTTAGGGGGTTTTCAACCGCGTAGGGGAATTTTAGGGGGACCAATTTCTTAGGGGGAAATTTGGTGGGTAAGAAAATCATTTTAGGGGTAGTTTTGCATTGAAGAACAATTAAATTTTAGAGTTCGATGATTGGTTTTACCAAATTGTCGATAGTTTTTCACAAAAATTTTTATTTTCTTTTAGCCTACATATTTTTGAAGTTGAAAAATTTTAGACTGTGACTAGGAAAGCAAAAAAAACCAGCTAAAATATAACGAAGTTTTCTTATTTTAACAACAAAAAATCAATTATTTGCAATTATTAAAAATAATTTGAATTAAAAACTTAGAAAATTACTGAATTTTGGGAAAATTTATTTTAGGGGGATGTTTTTTAGTGGTAGAGCAAATTTACGGGTTTTTTTTTGGAAAACTTAGGGGGATTTGTAAAAAAAGACTTGGCAATACTGAGATACACTGTCAATGTGTGGGCCACTTAATTTGACACACGCCTAACTGATTTTGGTCGTACGCTAAATACGAAAGAATTATGTCACCAATTAAATATACATGACTAATGTCATCTAATTAAAGGTGTCATTAACAACTTGTTTTCACTGCCCTCACCACTACTAGCAACCATAACAATGGGTGCGTTCGGCAGATACACTTTAATAGTCAACAGTTCTACAACAGTTGTACAACTGTCTGCTGAACGACCTGATCACTAACCGCTCAGTCTAAGCGCTCAGGTAGCGCTCTCATATTTTGGTAGCGTAAAAAATGTTTGCTACTTTTGATCAATTAGTGATACATTTGTTGTTGTTGATTTTAAAACTATTTTTTTTATAAGAATGACAAATAAAAACATACAAACATAATTCAAAAACAAAAATTTAAAGAAACTGAAGGAAAATATAGAAAAATTGTATTTAAAAACAAAACAAAGAAAACGTCGTTCAGCAGAGTTACTAATCACAAAGCGCTACAAGTCACCGGTATCAGTTTAAGGTTTCTCTGCTGAATGCTAGCAATAATTCTCAAATAGTACGTGCATCCCTCAGAGACACAAAATTATAACGATTATTACGCATATTATTTAATACGAGTAATCGTTTTTTATATTTTCCAAATATACATTTGAAAAAAGAAATTTAGTTACTAATACACGCCTCTAACATTGTCGTATTACTGGGTGCGTTAGGCAGATACAATTTAATAGTCAACAGTTCTACAACAGTTGTACAACTATCTGCTGAACTACCTGATCACTAACCGCTCAGTCTGAGCGCTCAGGTAGCGCTGTCGTATTTTGGTAGTGTAACAAATGTTTGGTACTTTTGATCAATAAGTGATACATTTGCTGTTGTTACAATAAAAATAGTTTTGCAAGAATGACAAATAAAAACGTACAAATATAATTCGAAAACAAAAATTTAAAAAAAAATAAGGAAACTATAGAAAAACGTGTTTAAAAACAAAACAAAGAAAACGTCGTTCAGCAAAGTAAGTAATCACAAAGCGCTACTAGTCATCGGTATCAGTTTAAGGTTTCTCTGCCGAATCAAAGAGTATACATATAGAGAGAGACGATCCTTCCTATGACTCTTATATTTTTAGCGAACTCGGGCGAGCAAATAAAAACCGGGTGAAAACCTTTTGCGCAGACAAAAGATGCTGTGAGTACTGTGAGGGGAAAAATGCGATGACGTAAAATTTCCTTTTTCATTATTCTTCTTTGAAATGAGTGTTGTCAACTTCTAACACAACATCATTAACACAATGAAGTACACAATTTATATAAAACTTAATCAAATCCACGAATTTTAATGAACAAATTTTTAATAAGTATGCTTTCATCATTTTCCCTACAGGAATTTTTTGTGTATGAATTATATACTCTCCACGTAAAATAGTTTTCTCTGCAATTGATTTTGAAGTTATTGATACAAAAAATATTAAACCTAATGTGTGGTGGATACACCAAATTATTTTGAAATTTTATTGCGTATTTTATTTCATTTGTAGACATTACATTACGTTTTTTTCGATTCCTATCGCAGTAAATTAAATTATGACGCATTAGGAAATTATCTCGTTTCGCTTAAAAGTATCTAATTTCCACGCCATTCCCCTGTATTATAGTTGGAATTTCTCCTTATTTTACGCTCTTTGATTTTACACAAGCAAAATGTGTTATTTTGCTTGTGCCCGAGTTCGCGAACAAATAAAAAGAGAGCCGATTGAGCGAGACAAGGGGGGATCGATACCCACTGGCCGAATGCTACCAATAACTCTTATATGGTCCACACTGCGTATGAGTGTTATATTCATATTACTTTAATAAATATTACTCATACGTCATTTATCTTACTTTTGTTTTTTTAATAGAAAACTTATATAGGATCTATCTCGATAATTTATTTAAGAAAAATCTGTTACTTCTAGTTTTAAAGAGTTTAAGGCATTTTATGCAAAGGAATTATATATAACACATACAAAAATATTCGTTAACACCTCTCATAAAAATAAATAAATTACCCCATTTTTATGGAAACAAATCTGCAATTTGTGAAGCTCAGATTTATTTCTATACAGCGTTAAAGTACTTGAAAAACAAAAGTTTTGATGGTTATAGAGTTGCCATTTATTTTAATTGTTTCAAATATAGATGAAAAAAACTCTTCGGGGAACGATAACGAATGCCAAAAAAAGCACCCCTCAAATAAGTTAAATACGCAATATTATATATTAATGTTACCACAAAAACAATTTCCCCTACAGATATGCTATTTAAAAAAGTAAAAATTTAATAACAAAAATTTTTGGCCACCACAGTCCACTAGTCTTGAAGCAGGGTTGATTTTCTGCTATTTTAGATTATGGCTACCACAGTATCAAAAGATACATAGGGAGACGCCGCCGGCCACGAGTTCTTAGACGCCGCTGTTTGACTCGGAGCGCATCGGATTAAAATATGAGCCGACTTAAGCTAAACCGCCGAACTTATTATCCGCGCCGCCGCACTCAAATAATGGTGATTTTTTTTATTAATAATTTTTCATGCCGCCGCCGATAAAAACTTTGGGTGGGCTTGGTACTCTGGCATATATGTCCCAATAAGCATTTGGAAGATATATCATCCAGAAGATATTGCGGCAATATCATTAATTTTTCGTTTTGAATACAATCAAAGTAGTATTTGACACTTATCTTCTTTTTCTCAGTTAGAAGATAAATCTGCGATATAAAAAAAATGTCAAAAAATACATTTACTTTTCTATTAAAAAAAAAAAACAATTTATAAAATAGAAAAAATTAAAAAAGCAGATAAAATTGGCACAGATTTTGTCAATAAAATTGCATAAACTAAGGTAAGCTAAATTGCATGTATTTAATTATATGTACTCGAGTGTATGTTGCAGATTAAACCTAAATTTATTTTTGTTGTCAATGGCTGATTAAGTGTAAGGCGAATAAATGTATATTTTAAATATGAGTTTTTATAATAAATAATTAAAAATGTACATTTTCATAAACATATATTTATCATCTGGGGGATTTTTCCAGCTATATCTTCTTTTTATCATCCAGAAGATAAATCGGCGATATTTGTGTTACTTTTTTATATCTTCTAGATGATAATAAAGCAATATCGCATATTTATCGTGCAGAAATTCCGCTTTCGTATTGCTGAGAAGTATTGCATTCGGGACACGTTTTCTACCAAATGGGGTATCTTCCGCAATAAGAAGACGATTGTTGCCGCAATACAATTTTTCTTCCAGGCAATACGATTGGGGAATCGTTTTCGTATTGTCATGTTTGGTGGGGTATTGACACCCAACAGTGTGCTATCACTAATACATAGAAATGGCAAAGGCAACTCTGTTTCAAGACTAACTGGTGGACTCGAACATATTTTATACACCAAGATGCGTCACCAGACACCCTTCTATTTGATACCCAATTCGTATATACTAGAGGCCAGTATGAATGTTTTCCAAGACATTCACAAAACATTTTCTTATACAACACCAAAATATTTTTTTTTGTTTTCTGTTTTATTTATTTTTTTTTTTTTGTAATGATCTGAGTTTTAACATCTTGTAAATAACTGCAAATAAGTAAAATTGTCAATTTTTGTTATATTTAGTATTAAAAATCGTCCAATCTCTCATCAGCGCATGCAAGAGAATGTCTTGTAAGACATTCATTCAGCCCTCTAGTATATACTTTGTTTGAAATAAAACACAAGAAACAAAAAAAGACAAATGAAATATTTTAGTGCAGTGCTGTTCTAAAGGCACATCTACACGAGAGACAAAACTGCTAGAGATAGAGCAAAAAACACCTCTAATTAGCCCTATTGTGAATGATTTAAGCTATTTTGTTCTATCTCTAGCAATGTTCTCTCTCGTGTAGAAGTGCCTTAACGACATATAACTATACTTAGGTGGGATCGCTTAACCATCTCACCCAAGTAAGGCCTTGAATGCAATGTTACTAATTCTAATTATGAAATAATTTTTTTATCCTACTTTTTAATCACTAAATTTGAGATTGGACCACCGATTTTCTCCTGTTTCTTCTTTCTATTATATTTCCTACTATATAATATATTGGTGAATACATCAACGGTGCTTCATTATTATGCTACTATTTAGTAATGATTTTGTTATGGCGGCATCTCATTTGAAAAGTACAGAAAAAATTTAAGCCACAATTGAATTTTTAACGAGTTTTTAGCCAATTTTTTTACCAAAACTTTTGAAAGAATTCATAGAAAATGAATCACCAAAGCTTAATAAATTTTTTACGCACTGCGGATAATTTATGTAAATGTACTAACATTTATTCCAATAACGACAAGGATTTACTGTTTATTTAAAAAAGTTAATAATTAATATAAATTAATTTATTGAATGCAATTGTGTGACTTAAATGTTTACTTTAAAAGACACAGAATCTGCAGAAATCAAATCAGAATTTCGTTACTAATTAAGTTCTAATATTTAAAATGTTGCTTTACCATTTACGGTGGGTCTCATACTGCAGGTTTAACTTTAACTTAACTATAAACAAAAGAAAATGCCAAAAAATGTACACAAAACAACAAAAAATTTTTGGGTTAACTGTTAACTTTTACTTACTGATGAGCGACTCAATTTTTTAAATACTTCAATATTGGAAACTTATAACAATCATGTTCCAATTAAAAATAGGACAATTAGAAAGAGAGAAAAGCCATGGATTACGGATGCAACTAAACTGTTAATAGAATACCGAGATAGAATGTACCATAGGTGGAGACGTTATAGAACAACGGAATTAGAAAATGAATATCGTATTGCTAGGAAGTCTGTTGTTTCGAAAATTAAACACGATAAATCAGCTTATTATTTTGATAAATTTAATGCAGCAGTTGACAGTAAGAAAACTTGGAAGAAAGTACGTGATATTGGTATTGGTAAGACAGTTGGTCAAGCAATGGTTGATAATGTCGATTTGCTTAATAAGAATTTTATCAATATTTCTATGCCAACGGTTCACCCTGAGTTTTACGACCATCTTTCACCTTGTGACACTACTGAATTTAATTTCCACTGCCTAAATGTAGTTGATGTTGTTGAAGGTTTTATGGCAGTGAAATCAGATGCAATAGGCCTCGATGACATAAACCCCAAATTTGTCAAAATGATCTTACCATGGATAATTCGATTTGTTACATATCTTTTTAATTCAATAATTACGACCAATATTTTTCCAATGCATTGGAAACATGCCAAAATTGTTCCGGTGCCAAAGGCAGGAAATGAATATCGTCCGATTGCAATTCTTCCTTATTTTTCTAAAGTTTTTGAACATATATTGCACAGGCAAATATATAAGTATGTTAATGAAAACAATCTACTAACTGATCGTCAATCAGGATTTAGACCGCAACAGCACTAACCGACGTAATAGAGGATATTCGAAGTAACTTGGATGAGAATAGATTATCGTTTTTGGTATAATTGGACCACTCTAAGGCTTTAGATACAGTGCACCATTCGATCTTGTGCCTGAAACTATCAAAATGTTGAAATTTTTCTTCGTTAGCTGTTAATTTGATGTCCTCGTACCTTTCAAATAGATCTCAATCTGTTATTTGTGGCAAATCTATTTCACGTCCCTTAGAAGTATCAAGAGGTGTTCCGCAGGGTTCCATCCTCGGACCGCTGTTGTACTCTTTATAGTCTAATGATCTTCCACAACAACTTAATTATTCAAATATACAAATGTATGCTGATGACGTTCAACTTTATCTTAGTTGCTCCAAGGAGTTGATAACTTCAAAAACCCAAGAATTAAATCATGATCTGGAAAAAATATTTACATGGGCTTCAGCAAATGGATTGCGTCTCAATCCAAATAAATCAAAATGCTTAATAATAAAGAAAAAACACTTACAAATTGATGGTGAAATAAATATTTTTCTTGGTGGTTCAAAAATTGATATTGTAGACACGGCTAAAAATTTAGGAGTTACATTTAATAACACGGTGAGATCATATTAACCAAGCCAGTGGTAGAACATATAGTATGCTGCGAAATCTATAGGCCACTCAACACTTTACCCCCCTTGAAAGTTAGAATATTGCTTGCAAAAACATATGTTCTACCAACACTCTTATATTCATCCGAAATTTTCACTGGTTGCAACTCCAATGATATGAGAAAACTTACCATAACCTACAATAACATAATCCGTTACATTTATAGTTTAAAAAGATTTGATCATATATCCCAGTATTCCACCCGTTTATTCAATATGTCTTTTTTCGACTATCTTAAGTTCAGAAACGTTAGAAAGGAGCCAAAATATCTTTACGATGGTTTACAATTCTTTATATCTCCAAGAGGCAAGGGCATAACCCAATTTCGTCATCGTGACCATGCTTCCGAATGTCTGATTTGCAAATTTAATGTGTTTATAACTTTTGAGGAAGGTTTATTCTTCTTCTTAACCTCAAACCTACTAAATTAGAATTAATAAAAATACATATTAATGACAATATTAATTGTATTTGGTCTATACGACGCGTTTGAAAAAACAACACTTTACTATAAAAAATAAACAATGCCTTGTTGGCTGTCCGTCTCCAATATGCACAAATTGCCTGCACTTGTACGTACAAACCATACGTCAATTTGGCAATATTTGTGAAAAGGTGACACGGAGGAAATAAGAAGATAAACAGAGAAAATCTGAAGTAGAATGTTTGTATATGTCTGTTTGATCACTTCTGAAATTATTCAATCTGACAATAAAAAAAAACAATGTTAGTTTTTTATATTCACCATACATCTCTGGAACCAACTTCCAAATAATTTGCAGACCACAGTCAACGCAATAAGATTTCGAAAATTACTTGTCGAATATTTTTCATAAATCTTTTTTTATTCCATTTTGTATTATTATTATGTAAATCAATTTTTTTTATTTAATAACTGTTTTTTATTTTATTATTTTTTTTATACATTAACTTAACTAAAAACAAAAGAAAATGTCAAAAAAATGTACACAAAACAACAACAAATTTTTGGGTTAACTTTACGGTGGGTCTGAGACCCACCGTTATTTTTATATTTATTTTTATATTTATATTTTTTTAAATTTTTTTTATTTTTATTTTTTAATTCTTTTAAGCACAATCTAATTTATTATTACTGTATAACTTGTCTGATTCTAATGCTGTCATTTATAAGATATTATATAAATAAATACAAATACAAAGTTTAAACCTGAAGTACCTGAAGTTTAAACCTGAAGTATGAGACCCATTATCTACTGTAATTTTCAGTAGATTTAACCGACAAACTTAATTGAGTGTAGTTTACTGATAAAAGTTTGCTAACGGACTTAATATGAAGAGAAATAGGAAATAATATTGATTTCGCGCGCACACTTGTGCCTTAATCATAGATTACATAAATTTTACTTTTTTAATATTCGCTGTCAGTGGACGTAACTCATGAGTAGGGCAAGGAAAAATATTTAAATGTGTGTGATAAAATGTGCTTGTTGTTAAAAGAAGAAGATTAACCTGCATATTCCTACGAAAAATCTGTGACTCTTAGGCCTGGTATATTATGTGATATTAAACAATGATTAAGAAGAAAATCATTGTTTAGCACTTAATTACAGTAACTCATCAAATTTTAATCTCTGATTTTACTCTAAACATTGCTTAAATTTAATTACAGAAATTTCTGTGATTAAGACCTTAAACATAGATTTTCCACCCTACAATTCATGTTAGTATAAACATTTTTTTCTAATGTTGGTAACTTTTTAAAAAGGTTTACGTAGACCAATTAATTTGTAAATAAACACCGTACAACATCTTTATGTACCATCTAAATAATGAACATCTTTAGTAACTTGCACATATATCTTCTCTAAAAATACCAATTGGAATTATGAAAATATTTGGAGGAAATTTTAATAATATGACATAATATTGGATTCTGTACGAATTGTTTGTTAGAATCGGTCATAATTTTGATCTTTATTTAGCACAAATAAACCATGATTCGTGGAAGGAAAATTTGACCAAAAAATGTGTCTAAGGTGTTTCACAATAATTTTTTTAATTCTGCCGTTTTTAATAACAAATAATTTAAATTTTCGAATTTTCTGGAAAAATATGAGCTATATAAAGATATAAGGCATACTTCACGTGCTCCTGCAATATCTTAAATTGCAGTTAATGAGTATAGTTTTTTATTAAATTTTTTATTTTGCTTATTTATTGAGCCAATTTTTACTATTTATTAAAATTTAACCATAAAACTTAATCTACCACATTCTATTAAAAATTGTTGAAATGTCGGCCAGGCTCAGTTAACAGAGGTTAAGATTTATGCATACTGTTAAGATTCTATGGTAGTTGTTTAGACTAGTTAAATATTTCCTGCAGTACAATTTTTATGTACGCCATATATTTTTTCCTCCGAGGAATATTTTTGGATTCATATCTTTTATTTTCCACAAAATTAGAAAATTCTAATTTTTTTAACTAACACAAAATTTCACAGACTCTTCAGAAGATTTTTGCTTTTTACACAAAATTGTTGGCAGATATTTTAAAAATAAAATCACGAAAATCAAGCGTTTAAGTTTCGCGTTTTGTACAAATTTACTGCTTTGGGAGATGTCACTGTATGTGTATATTAAATTTGATCAAGATATATTTACCTAAACGAATATCAAATAATATTGAGGCATAGTTATTTTACTTTGCCTTTGAACCTAGTTTTCTAATAAATTCTGACTACAAAATTTGTATTGAATGTATCAAAAACATCAAAAATCATCTTGTCCTTCATAAACATTTCTTAATAACACCTTCCTGGACAAAAAACCAATTTATAATTATACACACTTACCCAATGAAAAAAAATAAGATATGCATGTAGCATGCAAAAAGACACTTCCTATTTGAGGCATTTAGCGATTGATGATTTTTAAAACAACAATTTGGACATCTATTTTATAATTTTATGACCTCGTATCATGCGAAAAATTCAATAAAAAACTCTTATTTCGCGAGTTTCCAAACTTTTTTTATTTTCTTTTATTTCTTATTCGTATTGTCAAATGAAAATATCTAAAATTAACAAATCATTGATTAAATTTTTATAAGTTACCGATATTATTTTAAGTAAGTTTAAGGGCTCATCAATGATTTCTAAATCAATGATTAAAGTAAACTAAGTATTGGCGATAAGATACCAGCCCTTAGTTATTACTGTATTCCCCATGCATTTATTGTTGCAAAGTCATAATAAATAATATTTATTGAAATTTTTGTTTGAAAACTTCAAAAAAATTAAGACCTGGTATTAATATATACTTCGATTTTTACATGGGCAAATAAAATTTGAATTTTTTGAATTTTATTGTTGTTTTCTATGAAAAGTTATGAGCAGGGCAAGGACTTTCATGCACTAAAAAATGGAAAGTATGCGCTTAAAATATGCACAAAAAAAATCGATGCCATTTTTTTGCAAATTCTTTGATTCGGAAATTTGATCAAAATCATTTTGGGACTACAAACATGCATTTGCATGTTGTGAGCAAATATTCAATTAAAAATGTTCAAAATCTAACTAATACGGGAAAAATTTTAATTTTATTTTAAGCCGAAAATATAAAACAAAAACCGACGTTTTAAGGTTACAGATTTCCGTTTTGATGATAATTAAAGTTCTGCACGACATTTACCAAAAACTTCTCCCTAAAGTACAAACACATATACATATTTATTGAAAAAGGGTTAAAAGTTTTTTTGTTGCTTTGTCATAAACTAATAAATTTTACGCATTTGTTACGAAATTATACATATGACAAATTATAACTTGGCGGTGTAAATGTCTATCTAAGTTAAAGGATTCACTAGGACATTTTTGTATGCACTAGTGTGTTTATTATGCCTGCTCTAATGTCTGTTACAAATTACATATACAAATTTTTTTATTATATTAGTAACAAAATGTAATTAGTTGACAATAGTTAAGTTTAGCTTTAGTTTAATAACAGGTGCTTCATTCTCACATTTCAAATATGCATGATTTTTTTGGCATAATAAATGGGTTAATGTTGTTCATATATATATTAAAAAAAAAAAATGGAAGATTCGTATCTCTGTATTACTTTGGTATCAAAAGATTCGATTAAATCACGATATATTATAGGTGGATTCATACAGTTTGTGAATCCAAATTCAATATGATTTTGGATAACCCAAATAAAAACGTAATTATGGAGTAATTTTTAAAATCCAATCTTAAAATTTTTAAATATCTCCTCTTAATTTTTTTAAACACAACTTACGCTGGGTTTCTTACTGCAGGGTTAACTTTACTATTAACAAAAACCGTCAGTTTGAAACTCAGCGTTAGAGAATAAGTGAAAAAGGTGTACCGCTTTTTACACTTTTTGAGTTAAAATTAATTTTTAATACTGCATTTCTACTGACCAAAAAATACCTTAGGGCGGGTCGATTTAATAATCGCCCATGGCTCAGTGAAAATCGTATTCTAGGGATCAAAATAAGAAACTTTGCCGAAGGAACCATACCTCTAAAACGATATCTACTACCCCCAACTGTTGACTTTTGTCCCGTAGGGTCAAGTTTTGAAAAATCCCACTTTGACCCATTTAGAGTGCCCCAATCGAGTCCAAATGTATGACCGACCCCCACTAACTTTGGAGGGCCGATCCACCCATGCCAGTGGCACACCCCCTGGAACTTCCCTGGGGGGTTCCCCATACAAACATTTTAAAAAATCACCATTTTTGGCACTTTATTTTATTATTTTTTATTTATTTTATTTATTTTTATTATTTTATTTATTTTTTCTCTTTAGAAATTTATTTAGTCAGAACATATGTAAATGAAAAAATTAATTTAACTTAGTTATAGAAAAGAAAATAAAAAAAATTACTGTTTGAAGTCTTTTTTGCTTTCAAGTCTGGGCATTTTTTCTTTTCTATTACTAAGTTAAATTAATTTTTTCATTTACATATGTTCTGACTAAATAAATTTCTAAGGAGAAAAAATAAATAAAATAATAAAAATAAATAAAATAAATAAAAAATAATAAAATAAAGTGCCAAAAATGGTGATTTTTTAAAATGTTTGTATGGGGAACCCCCCAGGGAAGTTCCAGGGGGTGTGCCACTGGCATGGGTGGATCGGCCCTCCAAAGTTAGTGGGGGTCGGTCATACATTTGGACTCGATTGGGGCACTCTAAATGGGTCAAAGTGGGATTTTTCAAAACTTGACCCTACGGGACAAAAGTCAACAGTTGGGGGTAGTAGATATCGTTTTAGAGGTATGGTTCCTTCGGCAAAGTTTCTTATTTTGATCCCTAGAATACGATTTTCCCTGAGCCATGGGCGATTTTTTTGCCTCCCCACAAATCGACCCAGCCTAAAATACCTAGTTTTTGGCTCTTGGTAGTTTTTAATTATCAAAACGTATATACATATATGAATAAAAAAAAAATAGTTTTGTACGAAAACTACACACAAAAAATTACATAGTTGCTGTTCACTACATTTTCAACTATTTCATAGGTGAAATAACCCTCACTATGGCATAGTTAATGTAAAATAGTGGAAGACAACTAGATTTATTTTAAATCAACAAATCAACTATGGAGGAAGTTGCTTTCAACAATTTCATAGTGTAAATAAACTTCTACATAATAGATTCAACTACGTTAAATTTCGGAATGATTATTTGAACCCACAGTTCTTGTTTTCTTTATTTTAAAACATTTATAAATTATTTAATTTTTGCACATTTTACTTACACAGAATTTACATACAAATATCAAAATATATTTATCACGCACACATTTACGCTGATTTCCGTGATGGCTTTTTTAAATCTTTGAGTATTTACGCTTTTAACTTATATTGAGAAATGACCAATTTTCCATCTTCACGTGTTGTTAGGGTATCATCCTACAAAATGTAAATAAATACAATAAATACAAACAAATCAATAAGATACAAACAAACGCCAAAATCTTACCGAAATTTTTGAAAATTTTATTTCTTATTTTCAGCTTTTATGCATTCTTAAATAGAAATGTTTTGTAATTTTGAAATTTAATTCAAATACGCAATCACAGGGTAATTAAAAATCGTTCATGTTTATGACAAACATAGTTGTTGATAACTAAAATAGTTATTTTAAATTTATTTGAATTTCACACTACGTATTTCCTTTACTATGTAACTATGTTTTTTTTTGGGTGTTTTTAATCAGCCTAAATTTAAAAAAAAAATAAAAATTTTAAAAAATTAATAATAAAAAGGTAGAATAAACTAAACAACATAAAAAAAGTTAGTACAAAAGTCTGTTAAACGCAATCTGATTAATTGAACTAATTTTTGTGTTACTTTCTCTTAAAAAGCCCGCACAAATAGGTGAAAATTCTGCTAAAATAACAGGAAATAGTACATGTATTTGCGCCAGCACAATTTTAACCTATTTGTACGGGCTTTTTTTATGAGTGCAGTTTGGAAATTAAACTTAGAAAATTTTATTGTATCTCCAATGAATAAAAAGGTAATAACTGGAGAACCGTTTGCATTTTTTACTCCAAATTTCAAGTATGTGGAAGTAATTATACATTTTTTTAGAATCGAAAGAAAAACATGTTTTGTTTATTAAATTTGATTTTATTTTTTTATTTTTAATTTTACAGTTTGTTTATTTTTTAGTACACATTTTTGTTACTTTCTGTAGATTGATCTTAAACTGCAGTTTACAACAATTTACTGAAATTTAGGAGCGTGTACTATTTATACTAATTTCATTGCACTAAAATTATTGATATTTAGTAAATTTTTTAACTGATTTTAGCAAATCGTTTTTGAATTGCAGTTTACAACAATTTTGCTAAAATTTAGTAGCGGCTACTAATTATACCCTACACCACTACGTGGTCAGGGTATTATAAGTTTGTGCTGATGTTTGTAACACCAAAAAATATTGGTCCGAGACCCACCTTATAGTATACCGATCGGCTCAGAATTTTTTTTATTTCGATTTAACGATGTCCGTCTGTCGTTCTGTCTGTCCATGCATTCTTGTGCGCACTCTACAGATCGCAAATATTAAGATATTTTGATGAAATTTGGTACACAGACCTATGTTAGCCCAAGGACGAAGCCTATTGATTTTGGTGAACATCGGTCCATGTTTAGACCTAGTGCCCATATAAGGGTCCCTACAAAATTATATTGTTTATACGCTCCAGGTCGCAAATATTAAGACATTTTGATGAAATTTGCTACACCGACCTATATCAGCCCAAGGACGAAGCCTATTGATTTTGGTTAACACCGGTCCATGTTTAGACCTAGTGCCCATATAACGGTCCCCCCAAAATTGGCTTGGTCCATATTTGGACCTATCTCCCATATGGGCTATATTTACGATTTTCTCTTCTTTTATAATTTTATAGAAAATTTTGACACAAGTCCCATTTCAACCCATTCGAATTTCGGATCCAAACATTAGTTGGCTTTTAACCAGACTGGTGTAGGGTATTGTATAGTCGGCATGCCCGACTTTAACCTTTTTACTCGTTTTTCTACTAATTTTGTTGTACTACAGATCAGCAGACATGTGTTGCTAAAATTAGCAAAAACTACCGCTGGGCTCACAACAGTTAAATATTCCGTAATAACAGCAACATTTTCAGTAGCCATTACAGACTTTTTTGGTTGAGTGTGTATTTTTTCCATTTATTATCTAATACTGTTTTTGAGTTAACTATTGGTAAACTCAAATTTGACAAAGCAAATTGTGGAAACATTTTTTTGTTGTTGTTTTTGGTTTTCTTTGATATTTTAAATGTTTAATATCGCTCCTAGACGAGAACAAGAAATTCTCATTGAGTTTGTAATTTAACTTAACAAATATTTCCAGAAATTCTAAAAACGTCGCCCCCTGACGATTTCCTTAGGCAAGAATGAAATCCGGATAGGGACATGCCTGCAACGGATTATTTTTCACAATTTGTTAAATACGTTTGGGATTTCTTTTATTTAGGGTGGGTCTCATACTGCAGGGTTAACTTTATGCAGGGTTAACTTTATGAAAATGTCAAAAAATGTTAATATATAAATTGTTGGTGTTTTGTGTACAATTTTTTGACATTTTCTTTTGTTTAATAGTTACGTTAAAGTTAACCCTACAGTATGAGACTTACCGTTAGCCTTCAGTATGAAACCCAGCGTTAATAGTTAAGTCAAAGTTAACCCTTCAATATGAGACTCACCTTAAGGTGTATTTAATAAAATCAAGAGTACGAGTAGATATTAATAGGGGTTTTCATATAAACTCGTAAATTCCTTGTAAACCTTGTACACTCAGAAAAGTTCTGCAGTTACTACATGCCAGTTGTAGTTATTTAGTTGTAGTTGTTAAAATTTCAGTATTAACTTTTTTTTAAAATCGCTAGAAACAAAGAAAAATTTGGTCATGTTTAAATTGCTGCAATTTAAAGTCTGGCGACTATTTGTAGATAAAAATAATGCAAGACTTAAGGAAATTTTATAGGATTTCCAAAAATATACAGTTTGTACAGAACCGATCAGTACTGCCTAAATTTTGCTATGTAATTTGATAAAAGGTCGATATCGCTAATTTTTCGTTAAAAGGCACGTCCACTCAAAACAAGTGACAAAATGAAAAAACAAATATTCGCCTTTCGGGGCGAATTTAGCCAATATTTTGATCTTCAAAAATAAAGGCAACGAGAATAAAATTAGAAAAAACTTGAATCGTTTCTATTATATTGGTCACCACTGTATTTTATTAAATTATTAAAATAAGGTAAGTTTTATAATATAAAATATAAATTTATTTACGGAAATATTAAAAACTTTTGTATTTTTATTATATATTTATTTTTTTATCCCTCACAGACGGACATCTAGAACAATATCTTAATAGTGAACAATAAAAGTGATATTAAGTGTAAATTTTGATTTTGATTGAATGTGAGGGTTCAAGTTTAAAGAGTATTGAGAATTATATACAGAAATTTAATAATATTCAACTTGTCAATGATGCCGACTACAAGACTGTTATAAAACAATCGATAAAAAAAGGCACTTGAATCGGGGTTTCTCATACAGGAGGGTAAACTGTATAAAAAGGGAGGTCATTGACGTCTCCAAGAAATTCAAATGCATCGGCAGATATACCCGTTCAAATTGTAAGTACAGTAGACTTATAGTTAATTTTCATATTTTATATATTTTAATTAAAAAATCATTTTTAATGTACACACAAAAAAGTAAAAACCGGGTTTAATTACCAAATTGTTCCAGACAATTACTATTTTCTCTGTTTTTGCACCTACCACGCAAATGATACTATCAATTACTAAAAATTTGTGCGACTAATTGAATCGATTAAAGAATTCACAAGATTTAATTACTTCAATTAAATATTTATTTAAAATCAATTTTTATTTTAAACAAATCTTTAATTAGATGATGTTAGCTAATATTTTTTTGTGTTTACATATTACAAAATTTGTGTATTCAATTATTGTATTTTAAAATAGTCTATTAAGGGTAGCCATACACTTAAAATATTCTTGTGCAACCTTTGATGTTGTGCAATAAAATTGACGGCGTATGTACAATATACTACAAAAATTAAAATATGTTTGTTTTTTATGTATATTTTATAATGTAATGACTACTGCCCAGCAAACAAAGATGAAATGAGCTCAGAAATGAGCTCCAAAAACATAAACATTTTCCCACTTTTTCCTATGAAAGTGGTCCGTCCAAAAGAGCCCCCCGTGTACTCAGAAATGACTCAGAAAAAAGAACGCATAAAATCGAAATTTTCCTCATAAATTTAAATAATTTTGGAATATTTTTTGAGTCCGAAAAATGAACCCTCATTTTGAGACAGCTTTTTAGATTGTAGAGACAACTTTTTGGATTGTTTTTTGAGGGTTCATATTTTCTGCCAAAAAAAAAGAGTGTTTTCAAAAAAACAATAATCATTTCTATGAGCTATTTAAGAATCTTATATATGAGCGCTCCGAATTTGCTGGCTGGGTTAGTAATTTTTAAAATAATTTTTGTTTATGTTATTTTAACTACATTTGCAGTTTTTTGTACAGTTTTACAATAATTTGCATGTATGTTGTTTTAATTGAATTTATAGTTGTTTTTACTACATTTGTCAGTTGATTTTTAACAGTTAAAAAGAACTTCATATTGCAGTTGACTTAAATGCAAATGTAGTCTACACCTTTTTAACTACAAATGCAGTTTTTACCGACATAATTCCCTGAGTGTATCAATACAAACCATATTTTTATGTATGGAGTTTGACATTAAACTCATAAACATACCAGGTTTACACCGTTTACGAGTAGAATAGAAGTTTTAATAAAAACCCCAAATAATTTTGAAAATTTTTTTAATAAAATTTTTAAAAATTAAAAAATTGAGTTTTAGAAATTATGCCAAACTTGCGTTAGAGATAGAGCAAACAACATCCCTAAATCATTCACAACAGAAATACAAGAACTTACACACGAGAGATATGCGAGTGCTAGAGATAGAGCAAAAAACATCCCTAAGGTCGGCTAACTTATCTAAAAGTACGCTCAATTTAAGACTATCCAGAGGCATTTTAATGCAAATTTTATTCGTGGTTAAGGTTAAAGACCAACTTCACTACCTTAACCAAGAGTAAAATTCTCCTCAAGACAACTCTAAATAGTGTTAAAATAAGCATTCTTTTAGATAAGTTAGTCGACCTAAATAGCTTAAGTCATTCACAGTAGTGCTATTTATAGGTGTCTTGCTCTATCATACAACTATTTGAGAATTAAATGTTTAACATAAAGTTTAAAAAATTTTAAAAATTAATGAAATGATGATATTTTATGATAAAAAATAAAAAAGTAAATAATATTGAACATGATATGTTTGTGAAATTCAATGAATTTTTTTAATGAAATTATGGGATTTTATTTAAGAAAAGTTATGAAAATTTTCATAATATTAATTAAATATTTTATACATACATAAAATTCAATGAAATTGTATCATTAGTATCATGAAGGATAATTAATTCTTTCAGTGTAAGCGCAAGACAGTTCACTCAGTGCACACTTTTTAACTGTAAATGCAGTTAATTTTACCGACATAGTACTGTGAGTGTACAAAAGGATCTAGGAAATTATTAAACATTAATCAAATAGTGCAATTGCAAGTAAAAATAGCGAATTATTTAGCAAAAAAACCAAACTAATTTATATTTCAGTAATGCTGCATATTTACTACACTCATAGAAGTAAATCTGTAAAATAAGCAGAAAAAGCAACTAAAAATTCATTAAAAATGATGGTGCAGAAAAAACTGTAAAATTAGCACTTTTAGTTAATTGAAAATGACAAATTGTATTGTAAAATCTGCAGAAAGTTTTGCTAAATATTAGTAGACTAAAAATAGCAAAAACAAACTGTTATATCTACAAAAGTTTTGTTATTTTTAAGCAAAATTTAGTTGAATGCAAATAGCAGTCTATCCTGTTAAATTAGCAAAAATATTTGCTAAAAACTTGTAAACTGCTGTTTTCAAATAGATTTTATTTGCATACAAAAAAATCGAAAAAAAAACTTCGAAAATTTAAAATTTTTTTGTGATTTTTTAGGCTACTAATTATTTAACAAAATTTTTTGTGTATTTAAGCAGGATAATTTGTTATTTTCTATTAACAAAAATTTAACTCAAATATAACAAAAATTCTGTATATTTAACAGTATTATTTCCTATCTTACTAATATATAGCAAAAATAATCCGCTAATTTAGCAGTTCTCTGCAGCATCATTTTTAACTAATTTTAAGTAGTTTTACCAAATTTTTTACAGACTTTTTTCTATTAGTGTAAAATCTGAAAAGGGATAAATATGTTTATAAAATTTAACGAATTGAAACGTATTGATATTTAACTTATTTTTATTTATCTTTAATACGGAATTTAGACTGAGCAAAAACCAGATGGTTTTTGTACAAAACTAAATTAATTTAAACTGAATTTTTAGTTTTTCTTTGTCACATCACTTTTTTATTAAGCACTTTTCTTTATGTTTTTATGGTTAAATTAAATTAAAAAAATTATTAACACATTTAAAAATATATAACAACACACAATTTTAAACTAAAACTGAAATATTAAAAAATAAATAAAAAATATATTTTTGACACTTGCTTTAATTCTATATTCGTTGTAACAGGGTGTATTGAAAATTAGTTATAAAAGAAATCGGGTGTACAAAAATGCAAATTTCAGATATTTTTACTTGGTTTTTGGCAAAAACCAGGTATAATCTGGTTTTCAGTTTGTATGAAAATTGTATGGAAAAACTAAATTAATTTTATAGTTTTCGGCTCAAAACCTAAAAATTACCAAAAACTACTAGTTTTTGCTCAGTCTAAATATACTATAAGTTAATTTGTTTTTATTTTTTTCAAATTTTATTGATACACTAGTGGAAAAAAGTCTGTGAAAAAATTATTTAAAACTACTAAAAATTAGTTAGAAATTATACTGCAGAAAAAACTGCTAAACTTGCAGATTATTTTTGCTATATATTAGTAAGACAGAAACAGCAAAAATAAAACTGTTAAATATACAGAATTCTAGTTATATTTGTGTTAAATTTTTATTAAAGAAAATAACAAATTAACCTGTTAATCAGCAAAAATTTTTACTAAATAATTAATAGCCTAAAAAACCACGAAAAAATTTTAAAATTTCGATTTTTATGTAGATTTTTTTTAAATGCAAATAAAAATCGAGACATTTGAAAACAGCAGTTTATAATCTTTTTAGCAAATATTTCTGTTAATTTACCAGGATATACTGCTATTTGCATTCAACTAAATTTAGCTTAAAAATAACAAAAATTTTGTAGATATAACAGTACGTTTTTGCCATTTTTATTCTACTAATATTTAGCAAAATTTTGTCCAGATTTTACAGTACAATTTCCCATTTTCAATTAACTGAAAGTTAACTTAAATATAACTAAAACTCTGTAAATTTAACAGTTTTATTTTTGCTGTTCTTATTTTACTAGTATTTAGCAGAAAAATCTGCTAATTTAACAGTTTTTTTCTGCAGCATCATTTTTAACTGATTTTTAGTTGCTTTTTCTGCTATTTTTACAGATTTATTTCTTTATTTATTTATTTATTTATTTATTTACAGATTTATTTCTATATCTGAATACATGTTTCCAGAATATACATACATAGGTGATTCTAATAGCTTTTTTGTCCTAACTTCTATGTTCAGATTCAAAGTCGATTCACAATGCTGTAGTACTCCACTCTGCAGCCTGAATTTTGTTCCCTTCTAATTCGCGCTTACATATTTTTTGTTTATTGAATCTAATTAGCAGCATAGATTACTCCATCATTGTGAATTAACCTTTAGATCAGAGGTCGGCATCACCTATGCCCATGGGCGCTCTCTCACACCTACATAAGCTCACACATAGAACCAGTGTTACCACATATTTTTTTAGAAAAACTGTAAAAAAACTGTTTCTTTATAGAAAAACTGTTTTTCGAAAATAAAAACTAAAAATCAGAAGAAATTCTGTGATCCCGAAGTATCCTGAGATTAAAATGTTATCCCAGGGTCTCAATTTTCAAAATATCGAGATTTGAATAATTTAATTGCCTTTGGCATTTATATTAATCGACTTTTTGCACAGCCTTCTAATAAAACATTTTTTTAAGAATTTTGGTCTCCTAGGCCCGAATCTGAAGTTAAAAAAAGTTCATCGAATCACCCTTCCGAGATGTGAACCATTTTTATTAAACCCTGACTTAGGATAGAATACTTTACTGGTCAATGTTGTAACTCAAAATATTCTTTATGGATTTGCATTCCACATAAAACTACCTTTCATTTGATTGAGTATTGTGTTATGTCGGGAATTGTTTGTTTGAAAAAATTACTTTTTTTTTTGGAATTTTCCTTGATCATAATTGAAAAAATAATAGTAAATTGTTATCCAGAATTGGCAAATATTTATTAAAAACAAACAGCCTCACTATCAATATTTTTCAAAGGTATATTTTTGTTAAAGTCGACTTTATTTTAAAGCAAAGGTTTTGTTTTTATCGTACCATACAAAATATTTAAAATAGAACTTTTAAAATAATGCCAAACATATACATTCAAAAATTTTGTTTATTTTTATTGAAAATCAAAACAAAATATTCAAAAATAAAAAGGAAATTTGTAAATGAATGTAAACAAAATTTGAAAACAATAAACAAATATAAAATAAGAACAAATGAAAACTTCAAATTTAAAACAGAATTTTAAGGTACATTTTAAATATTTTGTATGGTAAGAAATTTAAAATAATAGTCAACTTTTGTGATTTAAAATCGACTTTTTCTTTTTTATAGTAAATGTGAAAAATTAAAAATAAATTTCGGCCTTTTTTGATGAGACATTGTTTTAAAAATTTTTTCAAAAAAATATAAATTTCTAAATTATCCTTCATTCTGCTAAAAAATGTCCGTCGGATCTATGATGTGTCAGATATGGTTTAGCCAATTTTATTTTAGTGCTAATTTTTGATGAAATTTTTTATAAAAGTGTTCATTTATCCAGTAGGGATATTTTGTAGTATTATATTCGCATTTTTAAATTAATTTATGTTTCCATTTGTACCTAATTTTTTACAATATGAAACTTTTATTGTATTTTTTGGGTCATATGCATAATCACTTTCTAAGTTTATAAATGGCTTATAAAACAAATATTTTATACAAAATTCATATTTATAAACGTGTTATAAAGTTTTCAAGTTCTTATGCATAACCACTTTTATATTTTAATTCTTAAATTTTAGTTAAAAAATAAAAAAAATTGTAAATGAAACAAATGTGCCGATTTAATATGAAAAAACTGTAAAAAAATCCTTGAATTAAAAAAAAACTGTTTTTTACATGAAAAAACTGGAAAACTGTTAAGCATCCCAAAAAACTGTAAAAAAACAGTTAAAACTGGCTATATGGCAACACTGCATAGAACAAAAAAATAATCAGTCGCATACAAGATTTCAATGAAGTAGGTTGTCACATCGCTTGTTTGCCAGATTTTTTACACTCTGCATAATGTTTATTGATACATTTTTTTGGTAATTTATTTTTAAGTTTTTTTGTTTTTATTTTTTTTTTGTGTTGTTGTTTTTTGATATTTGTTTTCGTAGTTGTTGTTTGCTTTTAAATTTTTATTTTATATTCCCATTATAAACATTTAAAATTTTCGAATTATTATACAAACGTTCTTTGTCAGTGCATTGAGAGTGAGAGGCTGCAACTCATTCATACAAGCACAAAATAAGGTTGTATACAGAGACCCAAAATAACTGTTATATTTCTAAAAAAGTCACCACCCAAATTTATTTAATTATAATATTTCAATAATGCACTATATTTTATAAATCATATTGCACAAAAAAATCACAAAGTTTGGCAAAGATTTTAATTTATTCAATTTTTATATTTTACTCTATAAATTTCTGTTGTTTTTTGATTTTTATTTTAAAACTTTTTATAAAAGTTACAGAATGATTTTTTTGAAAAAATTAAGCACTAACTTTTTTATTTGATAATAAAATAAAAATTAAAAATTGACCTAAATTGAATGCCGGAAGTTGCTGGAATATACATATTTACTCACTTTAAATCACTGTTCAATCTTTTATTAACACTAGTTGACATCATCAGGATATTATAATTGGTGAAGTCATTGGTTCCATGGCTTTTGATTTATATTCTTAATTGTTATTTTTTAATAAAGAAAAAAAATCACAAAATAACTTTTATTATTTTTGAAAAAATAAAAATCGTGTTTGGATTGTTTTTGTTTGAATTAAAAATATAAATCAAACAGAGCAAATAAACAGAAAATTAAAAATACTCAAACAGGAAATAATTGTAAAACAATCACTTTTTTGAATAAAAGTTATAACTGTTACGTCCCTGGTTGTATATGTTTGCCAATCCCTGCTTTAGATTCATGTTATATTAATAAAGCTATTTGAAATCTATTTTGTGTAAATTCATCATGACTGTTCAAAAACAAAAACTTGATGTCTTTTTTAATCCAAACTAAAATTGTAATAGTTAAAAAACAACTTTTATAACGTTATATTAAAAACTCAATTCTGATTGGTTATTTATAACATATATAATATATTTATTGTATAAAACCCTCCTTAAAAATTTACAACCGTGATTTTGTAAAATGATAAGTTTTTAAAATTTTTTTAGACTCCATATTGTCGTTCATAATAACGTACATTAGTTACTCCCACATTCAGGCAATAACAACGCAATCTACGGTAATAAACCACCCTAAGATTATGCATGTGTATTATATTGAACATGAACACTCAAAAAATTATTATGTGTCAGTTTTTTTTTTTTTTTACTTAAGACACAAGAGAAAAAATGTTGTCAAATTCCTTCACCAGATATATATTTCTAAAAACGACTTGTTATTTTTGTGTGATAATTTGACATGCTTATTTAAAAAAATCTTTTTGTTTTATTAGAGGCTAATTGAAGAATTGTTGTTCTTGTTTTGCATGTTAATTTGTTTTATTAAACTGTAATAAAATTTAAAACATTTTTGTGAATACAAGCATGTGTTTATAGTTTGTTAAAAAAAAATGAAAACAACTCCATAAAATAAATGTAACTAAAATGCAGTAATTTAAAAAAAAAAACAACTGTCGAAAACATTAACAATTTTCTCTAAAAAATTAAGTAAAACAACTAAATTGTAGTTAAAATATATATTGTCATATGAAATCAAAAAAGCCGTAAGTTACAAAAAATTCAAAATCGACTTTTTGATCGATTATGATGGACCGTATCAAAATACATATTCCTGAAAAAAACACTCCTACGACTAAACACGACGATTTTATTAAATAAAATTCTAAACATTCTTTGCTTCTCCTATAAATTTTTTTAAATGTAAAGCCTCATTCATACTTTACTCAAAACTAGAAGTTTTCGTTTTTCTTTTTTTGAGTTTTCGATTTAAAATTTGTATGGGATTTGACAATCGAAAACAAAATAAATTTGAAAACTACTAGTTTTGGGTTCAGTATGAATGAGGTATTACTTATGGATTTTTGATTTTATATGACGATATATAACTACATTACTACACAAATAACTGTCATTAAGTAACTGTAGAACTTTTCTGAGTGAATATTTTATATACTGGAGAGAAATCAAAATGTAATGAGTGTGGTGGAATGAAATAACCAGGAATATGGTATATTTGGTTTTGATTCTTAAATATTTGAGCTTCCACCTTCAGTACCTACTCGTAACTCATTCAGAACATTGGGATAATAGACAAATGTGTAATAATCTATCCGGTTATGATTATTATCTGGTTTATAATTTTGACAGTTAACACTGTCTATTTTAATGCTCAGGAAGATTATTATTGCTTGGTAATATAGAAGTTTCATAAGGATAAAAACTAAGAGTAAATAAATGTTTTAAGACATCTTACATTTATCTGGAGCAAAAACCATCTACTCTAGATCATGGACTATAATTTCTTGTAAGATAAGCCGGCAAATTGGAGACTTTTGAAATATGTAGTAAGTACTAAAGCAAAACGAAAAATAATGTTTATCATATATACTCGTACAATATAATTACATGTACCATTACTTATTTCAACTACAACTTCTATTTAAAAATTCCTTTACATGTCGTATGTTCCTGTACACATGTCCATTATTACAACAATTTTGTGTCCTCAATATGATAGGGGGTGTGCATAAATGATAATTTTTTGTTGTAACCAGTTATATGAAGTCCTTATAATCGTATATGCCATCAAATATCCAAACTTACATATAAAAACTAATGTCATATTCCATACAATATGTAAAGTGTCATGCAATTTACGTGGTAATTACCAGTCAACATTGCGTGATTGGTTGAATCAGAGTCAATAGTAGGTGGGGGTAACATAGTGGAAATATTATTAGAAATAAAAATCTAACACTACGCAATAGTTTGAGGTAAATAAGGGAGGTATTTTTTTAACCAAAAATATGTATAGAAATCATTTACTTTTACGGACATTTTTTTTTTTAAACAGCATTAGTTATTTTTTAGACGTGATTTGTATTGGTAATATTTTACGGGAATTAAAATAATAAAAGAATCGGAATTTTCTTGATACAATATTGAGCGATTTTAAAAATGTGTAATACATCTTTACATCAACGAAATTTTAATAATCTTGTAGAACCATTTTCATTTTCAACATTTCACTTTTTACGAACTCGAAATCGTTTAATGTTACCAAATGCTCAAGGTAAATGATTCGACATGCTTGTTTAGAGTTATGGCAATTTAAAAATTCATTAAAAGGGATATGGTTCTGAAAATTTACAGTTAAAATTACCGCCAGCGGATACATCCTTTAATGAAATTTTAAATATGATTTTAGAGTATATTGAAAGTTTTCTTTAACAAAATATTGCAGTTTTTCTATACTCAAAAAACTTTAACAGTTACTACATGACAGTAGTTTGGGTAGTAATATGTAGTTGTTGTTTTTAACTGTAATTATTATATATAATTCAAAACAACTATTATGACAGTAAAAACTAATAAAAAGTGTTATATTTGTTAAAGGCAGTTATTATTAATATTATAATAAACAACTCCACTCATAGAAAAAAGTTTGTAGAAAAGTTAGTAAAACTGTTAGTACTTCAACCTAACAAATTTTTAACTAATTTTTAGTTAAAATTTAATTTTTAGTTAATTTTTTTGCTACCTCCACATTACTAACTTACAAATTTTTTTGCTATTTTATTTTGCTGAATTTAGTTACTAATTTTTAACAATAAATTTGCTAAATTTACAGTATTTAGCTGAATTTTAGTTACTAATTTTTAACAGAAGATTTGCAAATTTTAGAAATTTTGTGTAAACTAAACGACCAATTTTGGAGCGCTAATAAACAGAATGTTAAATGACTAATAAAAATTACTGCATATTTTTAACTCGCCAAAAATAATGCAAAAAGTTTTTAAATAAAGCTAAATTGATATGGTTGAGAATTTGTCCTACTCATAAAATATCTAAATTATTAAAATTTATGAGAAAAGTTTCTATTTACCGTAATATCATTTTCAAAGATCAAGGTTGATTGTGGACGAACCATTTTAATACGAAAATTGTGATTAAAAGTATCTCTGGGGAGCAAGTGGAGTTTACGGGGATGACCCTAATTTTTTTCCCCCAATATTGTACTTTTTAAGCTTATTTAAAGAACACGATATTTTTAATCGGCCACACCTTCTTTCCTGTGGGTGGAGCTTTGGAAGTGAAAATGGAAACTCATATAAATTCGGAAGTACATATCCGATCAGTAAACAATGAAAATCAAAAGAAGGGTCTCTGAAATACATTTTCCCAATCAGAAAAATACAAACGGGAAAGCGGTGGTAAAGCACTTTAACAGGTGGTACAAGTACTGGAAAAAAGTGCTTTCCCATTCCCAAAATGATAACATCATTAGACAAAAGGACCGACTGTTTAAAAAGCGCCGGAAAAGCACTGGAGGAACAAAATTTTTGAACGTTGGCAAAACACTGGCAAAACTAATAAATAGCTGGTCTGGAAATATATTTTCCAAAATAAAATTTTAAAAAAGTACATATGTATTTTTTTGGTACTGCCGTGATTTGAACCCAGGGCGTCAGATTGGCAGACGATTGCTCTACTCACTGAGCTAACGAGACATATAATATTTGATAGCTAAACACATAAATAAGTGATAATCGCTGAACAACTACTGGCTGTGCGAAAAAGCTAGCACTGGCAAACAGTTTTTTGGAACTAATATGCCAGCGTTGGGTGAGCAAAAAAAATTTGGTCTTAAAGGAGCTTTTTCACAAACATAGAAATTGATTTTATAGAACAAAAAAAAATTTAAACTAAAAAAAATCCAAAAAAAATTTTTGCTTGCAACCGGTTTTGAACTCGGAACCAGGGAAACAAGCCGATCAAAATAATCGGCGGCGGCGATTAAGGTTGAGCCGGATAAAAATCGGCGGCGGCGGCGCAACCAAATAATCGGCGGCGGCTTGATCGGCTTGATAGAACATTATACACGTAATTTAAAGATGTTTAAGGTTTTTTCCAAAATATAGCAGTAGAAAATTGTGCAAAAAATTTGGAATTATCAAATAAAAAATAATTTTAAGGTAAATTCATCGATAAAAATTACAAATTTAGGATTTTTAATTTTCGAACGGAGCTAGAAGGAGAGATAGTTGGGCTTACCAAATATATACATATGTTTATATATTCAACAAAATTGTGTGGAAATATTTTCAAATAAAACTGATTTTCTTAATTTTTTCTTATTTTGTCTTTTAATTGCAATATTTTGTTTAAAAAAACTAATTTTTATCTAATTTATTCTTTATTGAGGGTAAAATGAAGTTCTACTTTAATCGCTTTAAAATTGTCAAAGTTATACATTTTTTTATAAACATGGAATCTCTGCATTTATAAGAAAATTGAAAATATTAACCTTAATAATGGTGCAAACAAGAACATCGAGTTGCTGAAATTAAATGTTTAGAAAAATTACGATAACTTTTTCAATTTTCAATTAATTTCAACAAAAGAATCTGATTTTACTAAGAACTAAACCCACTTTCAGAATAAATTACAATAGTAAAGAATTGTTTAATACTGTAAAAAAGCCGTCAAAGTATACAAATTAAAAAAAAAATTAATTTTAATATTAAAAAAAAAACTGTCAACATATTTCAGTTACAAATAAATAATTCTATATATATTTGGAAAGCTAAAATTTTTGTCTTTCCAAAAACTTTACAATATTCAAAATCGGTTGAAAAATTGCTGAATTTCAAATTGTTAAGTGCTTGAAGTCGCTCGAAAACAGAGTTTTGACACTATCACCCCTGTTCTGAATTTCGAAACTTTTTAATTAGAGTGGTTTTGTAAAATCACACAAAATACAAAATATCGGAAATTGACTGTTTCAACAAAATTTAGCATACTGACAAATTTTAAAATAAATTTTAACATATTAATTTTTGCAACAAAATATTCGTTTTACTTTCACCAAGCTTTTCCAACACGAAATAAAACGAAGAAAATAATTCGGATGTGGATCACAGAACAGCAAAAAAATTCGGAATGTTTCACTTTAGAATTTTTTATGTGGATTCGGAACTTAGAAATAAACACTCAAAATGAAATGTGTTTTTAGAATAAACTAGAAAAAAATATGGTTATGCTCGAAAAGATGTCAAAGTTGAAAAACTTAGAAGAAAAAATAAAAAATTCAGATATTCACCCTGTTCTTAGTTCCGAAACTTTTTAATTAGAGTTGATTTGTAAAATCACACGGAATTAAAAATTTCGAAAATTAGTTGTTTCTACCAAATTTTAATATTCATAGACTAATTTTAAAATAAATAAATATATAATAATTTTTGTTAAAAAATATATATTCGTTTCACTTTTTCTACACGAAATAAAACGAAAAAAAATAACTCGGATGTGGATCACAAAAAAATTCGGAATGTTTCACTTTAGAATTTTTTTGTGGATTCGGTACTCAGAACAGCGTCGATTATGTAAATATCTCCCCAATTTTATAAGTCGACCGAGAAATAACTTAACATTTTTTTCGTCCGCAATGTCTTAAAAATGCGTCTTTTGATAATAATTCCAGGCGTACTGAAATTTCTGAAAAATGTGATGTGATCTACTTAACCAAACCTACGACCATAGATTCGAATGAATTAATTCTTTAATTGACTTTTCGATTTTTAATTAAAATTTACTAATATATCATTCGTTTATACCATTCCTTGTGAATTCATTCACTGGCTTCATTCTTTTAATTTTCATGCATAGTGAATGAATTCTTTCATGAATTCATTCTTTTTATAATGATTTTTCACGTTTTATTCGGTTTGTAAAAGATTAAAACAAATGTTGCGTTTTTAATTATTTTTATGGGTTTTGTATATGATATCAATATTAAATCCCTCAAATAAGCCACATTTATATTTAATTTGTAATTATAAACTAAAGTGTTGTCAGAATCATTAGTATATTCATATCTTAGATCTTTTACTGAATGAATAAAATGACAATTTTGATAAGCCATTTTGTAAAAGATTAGAATTAATGAAAAAATTAATTATTTAAATTGATTGTAATTCCATAAGGAATGTATTCAACATAAGAATACATTCTATTTAATATCAAACTTTGGGAATGAAACCTATGAATTAATTATAAAGGAATGGTTTGATGGAATGATATACATATATTCAATTTCTAAAGCTGAATTCGGTTTTGTGCGAATTAAGCTAAAATTTAATTAATTCTTTCGAAGCTCTGCCTACAATCTACACTTGGTCATTTGAAAAGTATATATGCATATTTTTTATTTTGTAACACTGTGTAATTTGTATCCAAAACTATGGGTGCTAAAGACGTGTTCATTTGGATTCTCTCCTCTATTGCATATCCAAATTTCAGCGAAATCTGTCAGAAGTTTTCAAGCAAAACTTCCAACTTAAGAAATATTTATGACAAAAATCCTTCTTAGCTCTGACTATAAAATTGGTTCTTTTATTTTTTTTGAACTAAAAAAAAATACTCTTGATGGTTCAGGAAATGATGAAGTAGAAAATTTGTTTTAAAAATGACATTTGCTTTTAATTTTTTTATTTGGAAAATTGATACTTCCAGCCGAAATGAGCCGAAAAAAATCGGCGGCGGCGGCTTAAACGGCTTACGGCGGCTGGCTTGTTTCTCTGCTCGGAACCTCCTGACTACAAACCTTTTTTAACGAAGCGTCAGCATTTTTATAAAATCATTGCTCTACCAATGAATTGATTTTGGTACGCCTGGTAGCATTGGCTAAGTAGCACTGGATAACCACTGGTTGCAAACCTTGGCATTTCACTCTAAGCCAATTCTTTGCCAGTGGTTTTTTTATAAACCACCGAAATTTTTGTAAAACAAATACTGGTAAAAAGCTTTTTGCAAACGCTGACAAAGCGTCCCAAATGAGTGTTCTGCCAGTCATTTATTTTTAACACCGTGGTTACCCAGTGGTATGCCAGTGCTTGATTTTTTGTACCACTGGCGAATATAGAATATGTGTAAAGTTGTTTTTCTTTTTTTGTCATTTCCGTTTCCAGACAAGCTGCGACATCTACATCTTGTCTATCTGGTTGTCGTCCACGCTATTAATGCGGTTATCAGCACAATTTTTGTAGCAAAATAAATTAGTAAAACATTAGTTCAAAATTAGTTTAGTTCTAAAAAAAATATAACTAAAACTTTATCTGAAAACGGAATTTCAGCAAAAAAATTGCTGAAAACTAGTAAACTTGATATACAAGACGTTTTGCTAATTTTGCTACTAACTTATTTTTTGAGTGTATAATTTTTAAAAATCGATAAATTTAAAGTGCATTTTTTGGTTTGAAGCGTTTTTTTTTTTTGGATTATTAGTGTATATTTTTGGGTTTTTAGCGCATATTTCTATTTAAGTGCATATTTAAGTACATATTTTGCATTTTTGCTGCATATTTTAAGCGCATATTTTCGATTTTTAAGTGCATGAAAGTCACTGCCCTGGTTATAACTCTCATTTTCAGTACATTCTACCGACGAATTTTTTTTAATTCGAACCGGATTTTTTTTATTGTGTTAATAAATACAAATATTTTTCATATTTTAGATACACCGCCCTATTACAATCTGATAAAAGATACCCAAAATCAAACACAATTGGATACAATTTTAACACAAAACTATGAAACATCAAGATCTCCCCCAACGTCACCGATTTTAGATGTTATAGATAGCTCAACTTTAGAACAAATACCAACAGAATTGGAAAACCCCACTAATTCCATTATAAATAATGAAACTAGTTCCGATAAATCACAAAATATATTAAAACCCATTGAAGTAGATACTACAACAAATGTAATATCCGCCGATGGTGGTGGAATTGCCTTACCAAATATTAATATTTTGCCTTTATCTGGATCATCAGCGGGAAGCCACTTAAACAATCCAACAACATTGCCAGCATTTGAATATTTAACACCAACAGCTCGTAACATAAGTCCAGACGACTTTCCATTAATGGAATTAAATCGTGTAGGTGGCATGTTTCCCTCTTTTCTACACCGTAGACCCAGAGGTGAAAAAAGGCCGATACCAGAAGAACAAAAAGATGACAAATACTATGAAAGAAGAAAACGTAATAATGAGGCAGCCAAGAAATCACGAGATGCACGTAAAATAAGAGAAGACCGTATAGCCTTTCGGGCGGCATTTTTGGAACAAGAAAACTCCTTGTTAAGAGCACAAGTTATGGCCTTAAGGGATGAATTACAAACCATGCGACAAATAATAGGAAGAAGTAGTTTAAATCAGGGTTCAATACAAACTACGAGAAATGGCGGTTTAATTTAAGAAAAGCACAAATAGGAAAAATGTATTCAGTGTTAAAATTTAGTTATGTATTAAAAAATTTAAAAAAATATTAAAATTCATCCAAACGAAGTCAAAAAAAGTTTATAATAGGTTTGTTCCACGTAATTCTGTGTAAAGTCTGGTAAAATGAGAATAAACAAATAACACTGTGAGACAAATGGTAGGGGTCAGTGATCGGGAAGGGTTCAAACTACCGGGGAAAGTTATATCGGTAAAAAAGAAGTTATACGTGTCCCGGCGTTTCGCTGGGTCTCCCCTAGGAATCGAGATATATCGATTTGACCTTTGGTGGTCTTTTTTTTGACATAACTCGAGAACCACTTCATCGATTTTGCTCAAACAATTTTAAATTACAATTCCTTTAATCTGTTCATATAACGTTTTTCTATATACTCAACAGTTTTGCCGGTAAAAATAAATGTATGAAGAAAAAAATATTTTTTGCCTAAAATATTAAAAAAAAACAAAAGGTTATTGATTTTTATGGTAGCGGTAACAAACATTTATTTTTACCGGCAAAACTGTTGAGTATATAGAAAAACGTTATATGAACAGATTAAAGGAATTGTAATTTTTAATTTTTTTAAAATTGTTTGAGCAAAATCGGACTAGTGGTTCTCGAGTTATGTCAAAAAAAGATATATCTCGATTCCTAGGGGTGACCCAGCGAAACGCCGGGACACGTATAACTTGTTTTTGACCGATATAACATTTCCCGTTGGTTTCATCCCATCCCGATTTTTTTTTTTTTTTTTTTTTTTTTTTTGGATCGTTTATTTGTCTTAAATTCATATTATTAAACTATAAATAAACAAATAGTAGTTAGTATAACTTATAATACACAGTCCCTTATACGGGCTCTCAAGTATAATATCTATTAGCATTATATAATTTTTTGTATCTTATTTATTATTATTATTTTACAAAGTAAAAATGTAATTTATTATAATTAATTGTAAAGAAAAATTTGAAAAAAAACCTTACTTTTATATTACAAAAAATAAAAGATTAAGGTCAAGGAATAAAAAAAAAAAAAAGAGGTAGAACTATTTAGTGAGCCACCAATACTTCTTAATGTTTAAGTTTGGAAACATATTTTTATCTGCCGAGTATATACTAGTGTCGAACCTTTGATTTTCAATAGTGAGCACATTGCTGCTAACAGCTTTTACATTGGCCCGTCTATAAATGTGGTAAAATATAGGAATGCCGATTTCATTCTGAATAAATCCCTTTCTATCGAGGTATAAAAAGGCCTCGGGTGGGATCCCGATTTTGACTGTCGCATAGTGTAATTATTTCAAAAAATGGTAAAATTGCTCACAATACCGGGAACGCACAAAACCACATTTCAAGCCCAAAAATTAACGTCAAAGTTATTCATATAAACAAAAACTATTTTTAAGAATAAAATATCGAAGGGAATAAAGAAAAAGTGTTAGAACGTGGTATTTGTTAACGATATTAATTATTGTTTACAAGTTTTCTTAATATTTTAATTATTTTCACAAATTTAAAACAGCTGATTTATAAACAACTAGTGATTTGACAGTTTTACCATTTTAACTGAAAAAAGTACGGGTAACTTCTGGTAAAAAGAGAAACAAATTATTCTCTCATTAACGCTCCCATTTACCCAATTTTTAACAATAGTTTCATTCGTTTAATTTTCTCAGTCATGTCCAGTAAGAATCAGGGATGATAAATGGGATTTATAAAATAGTACTAACTAGCTTAAAAATAGTATTTTTCGACCTCTATAGTACTAAAATTTTTTTTCATTTAATTTTTTTTATCATTATAAATTAACAAATAAAAACTTATAAAAAATAAAGAGTTCTGTTATATCTAACTCACACATAAATAGAAAAACGTAAAAGTTTAGTTAAAAATTACGATGCATAAAAAAATTCTATCAGATTACTTTTGTAAAATATTAGTAAGATAAGAACAGTCTTATGAAATCAGCAGTTTACTATTTTTAGCAACCATTTCCGTTGATTTTAGCGGTATAGACTGCTATTTTCATTCAACTAAATTTAACTTAAAAGTAACAAAAATTTTGTAGATATAACAGTTTATTTTTGCTATTTTTACTTTACTAATATTAATATTTTCTGCAGATTTTACAGTATAATTTGTTATTTTCAATGTTATTTAAATATAAAAAATATATTTAAAAAATCTGCTAATCTCAGCAGTTCCTTTTGTACACACAGGAAAAAAAGTTGCCAACCGAATTGCTAAGCCTATTTTGGTAGCTACAACCAATAAATTCGGTTGGTGAAACCATATTGGAATGTGATTCCCAAAAATTTTGGGTATTGCAACTAAAATTCAGTTGTATAGAACGAATTTCGTTGTGATAACCGTTATTCAGTTGTACCAACCTATTTTAGTAGACGTAACCGAATTCGAGTTGGAAAATGGAAAATTTTTTCTCTGTCTATAAGGCCATTTTTGCTTAATTTTTAGTAGCTTTTTCTGCTATTTTTACAGGTTTATTTCTGTGAGTATGGTTCACAATTTTGAATATCGTATCAGTGGGTATCGATCCCCCCTTGTCTCGCTCAATCGGCTCTCTTTTTATTTGTTCGCGAACTCGGGCACAAGCAAAATAACACATTTTGCTTGTGTAAAATCAAAGAGCTTAAAATAAGGAGAAATTCCAACTATAATACAGGGGAATTGCGGGGAAATTAGATACTTTTAAGCGAAACGAGATAATTTCCTAATGCGTCATAATTTAAATTACTGCGATAGGAATCGAAAAAAACGTAATGTAGTGTCTACAAATGAAATAAAATACGCAATAAAATTTCAAAATAATTTGGTGTATCCAACACACATTAGGTTTAATATTTTTTGTATCAATAACTTCAAAATCAATCGCAGAGAAAACTATTTTACGTGGAGAGTATATAATTCATACACAAAAAATTATGAAAGCATACTTATTAAAAATTTGTTCATTAAAATTCGTGGATTTGATCAAGTTTTATATAAATTGTGTACTTCATTGTGTTAATGATGTTGTGTTAGAAGTTGACAACACTCATTCACGTCATCGCATTTTTCCCCTCACAGTACTCACAGCATCTTTTGTCTGCGCAAACGGTTTTCACCCGGTTTTTATTTGCTCGCCCGAGTTCGCTAAAAATATAAGAGAGTCATAGGAAAGATCGTCTCTCTCTATATGTATACTCTTTGATTTGATCAAGTTTTATATAAATTATGTACTTCATTGTGTTAATGATGTTGTGTTAGAAGTTGACAACACTCATTTCAAAGAAGAATATTGAAAAAGGAAATTTTACGTCATCGCATTTTTCTCCTCACAGTACTCACAGCATCTTTTGTCTGCGCAAACGGTTTTCACCCGGTTTTTATTTGCCCGCCCGAGTTCGCTAAAAATATAAGAGAGTCATAGGAAGGATCGTCTCTCTCTATATGTATACTCTTTGATCGTATTCAACTTCGTTTTAAAGCGAATATGATTTTAAAGTTATTTACAGGTCTATTCCACCTTGTAATGTCGTAAGAGTATTTTCGAATGAACAAATTGATTGACAATCGAATCAAATGGATTTAATGATTGCAATAGGTGCATTAAGAATTCATTCGATTCTTCGAAAAAGGTCTTAGGTATTTAACCATTCAGAAATGAAAATCGAATGAGTGAAATCTTTAGGAGCTCTGATGAGGAAAGACATTTTGCTCGTTTCAAAATATACAAAAATTTCTAGATTTCTTAATTTTCCTAATTTTTAATATATTTTTTTTATACATACGTATTTTAATAAAAAAAAAGCGAAAGAACATTTTTATGTATGTAACTTGAGTTTTCAATAGTAACATCTAATATTTTAAATATTTTCAACATATGTAACATATGTATTTTTTATTTAAAACTCCGATAATATCTCTAAAAATTAAAAAAGCACAAAAAATTTAAAAATCGAAAAATGTGTAAATAGTACTAAATGAGTCAGAGGAGTACCATAGTACTTTTGAGGTTCCAATAGTACCACAAAAAGTACTATAGTACTGACTTTATCATCCCTGGTAAGAATTACTCAGTACAAACTTACAGAGAGTAAGACAAGATTTATTCCACAGATTAATACCAGATGTGAAACTAATGACAGGTGTCAAAAATGTATTCTCGAACCGTATGATTTTGTTTACATGGAAGTCAAGTCAAGAGGGAGATAACAATATAAAATCTCCATACATTTTGTATTGCGCATTTTTTGTATTAATCTGTCTCTTTTTAGATTATTGTGCTTTATCTTTTGTGTTTTTCTTAAATTTTTGCGATTTGTTTTGCTTATTTTCTGTCGGCCATATTGCCCAAATCAGCTGATTCATATCTGGTATAATTTATGATTTACTCTAAAAATAAAATTTTCCCAAACATGTACGCGAACAGAAAATTTGCAACAATTTGCAATTTTGTAGGCACAGCTGATTACAACACCAAATCAGTGGGTATCGATCCCCCCTTGTCTCGCTCAATCGGCTCTTTTTATTTGTTCGCGAACTCGGGCACAAGCAAAATAACACATTTTGCTTGTGTAAAATCAAAGAGCGTAAAATAAGGAGCAATTCCAACTATAATACAGGGGAATTGCGTGGAAATTAGATACTTTTAAGCGAAACGAGATAATTTCCTAATGCGTCATAATTTAATTTACTGCGATAGGAATCGAAAAAAACGTAATGTAGTGTCTACAAATGAAATAAAATACGCAATAAAATTTCAAAATAATTTGGTGTATCCACCACACATTAGGTTTAATATTTTTTGTATCAATAACTTCAAAATCAATCGCAGAGAAAACTATTTTACGTGGAGAGTATATAATTCATACACAAAAAATTCCTGTAGGGAAAATGATGAAAGCATACTTATTAAAAATTTGTTCATTAAAATTCGTGGATTTGATCAAGTTTTATATAAATTGTGTACTTCATTGTGTTAATGATGTTGTGTTAGAAGTTGACAACACTCATTTCAAAGAAGAATAATGAAAAAGGAAATTTTACGTCATCGCATTTTTCCCCTCACAGTACTCACAGCATCTTTTGTCTGCGCAAACGGTTTTCACCCGGTTTTTATTTGCTCGCCCGAGTTCGCTAAAAATATAAGAGAGTCATAGGAAGGGTCGTCTCTCTCTATATGTATACTCTTTGACCAAATATACAAATAAATTTTAGCTGGTCGCTATGGAAGAGGATATTTTTTGATGTTAAATCTTAAGCAGAAACTTTTTAGAAGGTTTTCTTATATTTTCCATAATTTATTTTGAAAGTTTCATTGCTTTCAATTTCCATAAAATAGCATAAGCCGTGCTTTCGACTTAACTATATCATATACACAGGGAAAAAAAGCGCCAACCGAATTGCTAAGCCTATTTTGGTTGCTTCAACCAATAAATTTGGTTGGTAAAACCATATTGGAATGTGATTCTTAAATATTTTGGGTACTGCAACTAAAATTCAGTTGTATAAACCGAATTTTGTTGTGATAACCAATATTCAGTTGCACCAACCTATGTTAGTAGATGCAACCGAATTTCAGTTGGAAAATGGCATATTTTTTCTCTGTGTGTAAAAAACTTAAAGTGCATAAAAACGAGTTTAAGATGAAAACTAACACATTACTTTTCGTCTGCTCGGTAACTTTCAACACGGATAATTATCAACGTTGAAAACTCAACGTTCATACACTTTCACATCTAATGTAAATTATTCGCGTTACTTCCTAAAAACTTTTGCTGACGTGCGTTGGATTACAAGGGAACAATTATAAACATAACCTGTTTAAAATTTTTTTATACTACAACCGGTTTAACATATATTTGCTTTAAATACTTAACGTTGATAGGCATGAGACAAAATACAGCTATAATTGGCTGTGTTCGGGTACTGAACATTGGGATCCCGCGGGATCCCAATTTTACCAAAAAGCGTTTTCTTACTACACAATTGGGTAAATGAGAGCTGTCATGAGAGAGTAATATTCTTGTTCTTCTTGCACGAGAAAGCCCAGACTTTTTTTTGGGTAAATTGTTTTAATCAGCTGTTATATCATCCCAATAAGCACATACGTTTTAAAAATTCAAGTGCTTTAAATTTTCCTTGAATTAAAGTAGATTTCAAATTCTAGCACTTGTTTATTTAACAAAAATATATCAAACTTGAATTTTTGTTTCCCTTTTGCTGGAGTATGCTATTGAAATAAAATGTAATGAAAGTTGTATTCAAGCCTTGAAACTGGAAAACAGGGCTGGAATTGAACTTTATTTCAACTTGAATTCCAGTGAAATTGTTTATAGGGATCAGTTGGGTGCAACTAGTTCAATTGAACTCTTCACTGATTTGAACCAAAGAACTAGTTCACAACTAATAGCTCTTTTAGTTCAATCGATCATTTCATTCATTCAGAAAATATGTTTATCATTTACAAAAATTAGTATAATAGTTGCAAAAGCCTATCGGTGATTTTACAACTCCATAAAATTACCGACAATTTTGTGAAGACGCTTGTTTAAATGCGTTAAAGAGTTAAATATGTAAATAAATCGAAGTTTTTGTTTAATATTAAAATCTTTTCCAAATTTAATAAACTATGTATTCCTTTTTGTAAATAGAAATGCCTAAAAAGGAAATTTTTATTAATTTTTTGATTTAAAAGGGGATTTAACTAGAAAAGCTATCTAGATTTTTACAACAAATTGAACAAGAACTAGAAAGAGCGCTCACCAAAACGAACTATAATGCACAAATCTATTGACATTTGTTTTTCGGGCTTCAAATGTGGTTTTTCGCGTTCGTTTACTTTTGTGCATTTTTGTTATTTCAGGAGAGTATTTCTTGTTAACTCTCATTTTACCGAACTTTACCCAAAAAGTAAAGAAACAGAGCTATTGTAAAATATTATTTTTGTTTTTTTTAGGGGGGGGTGTTAAAATGTCCCTCCTTTTTCAAATGTTTATTGTGAATCGGCATAGGAAACCATGTCAATCTTCCATTTTAGGTATGGGATGTGTTCAGCGAACTTATTAAAAACACTACGAGAAATATGTTTGTGTAATATTTTAACCCTCACTCACACATCTAACTGTTTCTATTGTGAATAGTTGAAGCTATTTAGGGTTGCTATTTGCTCTATCTCTACACGCAGAAAAAAGAGATTGTTGGATATATTTACAGGCAATTATATATATGTTTATAAACTACTATACTTATGTTTGAGGTGTGTTTCCAATTATTTTATTTTCATCGTTATAATACGTATGTCTCCAGGCAAACACTGTAATGTTTGAATGATAGTCATATTTTCCCACTTAAACAAAAATATATTTGCATTTTTATTTTATCATTATTATATTTGTGGAGTGCAAATATAATAATGATAAATATATATATGTTTGCCTGCAAATATTTATATATTTGCGAGTAGATGTATTTCATATGATTCAAACATACATATTATTACAGGCAAATATATTATATTTGCTGGCAAACATATTATATTAAAAACACGGCAAATATATTTTGACAGTTCTTCCAAACATATATATATCACCAGCAAAAATGTTTCCTGCAGGGCGATTTTTTTCAGCGTGTAACTGTTTTCTCTCGCTTGTACATGTGCCTTACATATATACAGTGGTGGCCAATAAATTAGAAACGATTCAAGTTTTTACTAATTTTATTCTCGTTGCCTTTATTTTTAAAGATCAAAATAGTGGCTAAATTCGCCCCGAAATTCAAGGAGATTGTTTAGAATATTGTACAGAATTTTAACGTAATATTTGTTTTTTCATTTTGTCACTTGTTTTAAGTGGGCGTGGCTTTTAACGAAAAAGCGATATTGACCTCTTATCAAATACATAGTAAAATTTAGGCAGTACTGATCGGTTCTGTACAAACTGTATATTTTTGGAAATCCTATAAAATTTCCTTAAGTCTTGCATTATTTTTATCTACAAATAGTCGCCAGACTTAAAATTGCAGCACTTTAAACATGACCAAATTTTTCTTTGTGCAAAAGAAAAGCTGTTGTCGTCAAAACCATACACGCAAAAAATAAAAAGGGGGAAATTACATAAAATAAGGGTATAAGTTACCTAGTTTTAGTATGTATTATAGTTCTACCCAAGTTTTGGGTATAACTTATATAATATGCTTGGTATAAAATAAGAAAACAAAAACTAACAATTACTATACAAAAAAACTTGGTAAATATTTCTTTTTCTGGGGGGTTATTATATAATTCGATTCGAAAAGAAATCGCTTTCGAACAGAATTTTCACATTAAAAATTCAGTAACAGAAAATTGTTTTTAGTGAAGGAAAATGTTGAAAACGTGTAGTTGGACTTTCAAGAACGGATATCTTTTTACAAGAGTTTTAAAATTTCCGAATTCGACCAATATTTTTCGAATCCGCTTACGTAATAAACCCCCTGTTTTTGGAATTATTAGCACTAATTTATTAAACTTAAGCATATATTACTTATTAATTTACGTTAAATTATTTAGCTCTTTCCTTCTCCCTTATTAAAACATATTAATTTATTTAATTATTTATTTTATAATTATTACTGGTATTAATAGTTGGATGCAAATTAAAGCATTATAATCTTCATTTTTGCTTTAAAATATTAAATTTGGAAAACTACTTAATCACAACATTAAAACTAATTTTTTAATTTGTTACCATTAAAAATAAAGCATTGACAGCCTGTCCTATTGTAATACAATTCCTTTTCCAGTCTCAATCGTTGGGCCATATAAATAACAGCCCACAAGCCTAAAACATGTTGATCACCCTTAGCTTGTGACTGCAACCATGAAAAATGACAATCAGCACATTCTGGATAATCAGCCAACCATTTGTAGTTGGCATTAACTTATTAAAACTTTAAACTGCAATGCAAATAATAATAAAAATTATTAACTATTTTAATTTGATTATATAATAGTTTTACTAACCGAAAAGTTTTAGGTGAACCCATTGTTGAAAATGTGGACGATAAATTTGTAAACGCACCATAGTTGTATCTTATGAGAATATAAAGCCATATCCGTTTGAGATTGTTCATTAGCCTTACCCACCGACAATTCCATATGACATTTAGCATAAAATTTTATATTATTTTACATTTTTCTAACTTTTTTCACTTTTGGCATCTACTTGTCGCCATATTGTTTTATCTTCTTTATTTTTTTTAACAATTTTCAACTTTGGCAATTTTAATGCTATTTTTATGAATTATACACATTTTGCCAACATCTGGCAACAAATAAATGAATTGTAAAACTTCCTAAGTTTATTTTGGGTCATATACATAAAATTTTTATCATTTTCCCATAATCTAACTAAATATTGACAATTTTTTAAATAGATAAGAAAAGAAAGTGATTCAACATAATGTACAAAAGAATTTATAATGTACCAATAAAAAATTATGTTTTTAGGTAATTTATATAAAAATTCAAGGGTTCGATTTAAACTAAGCTAATGAAAACTATTTTTTTCTGTACACGCAAAAAATAAAAAGGGGGAAATCATATAAAATAAGGGTATAATTTACCTAGTTTTAGTGTGTATTATAGCTCTACTCAAGTTTTGGGTATAACTTATATAATATGCTTGGCATAAAATAAGAAAACAAAAACTAACAATAGGTTCGTTCCTTTACGTTACCGCGGGAACCCGCGGGATCCCAATCTTACCCAAAAAGGGTTCCCGTTTTGACTTTTCGGTCAATGTATTTAAAGCCAAACTAAAAGAATATGCCTATTGTAACAATCTTTAAATTAATTTAATAATTATATAACGTTTAATTGTTGCATTTGTTAATTTATATCTTATATATTTGAACGCAGTATTATACAGGGAATCATATTAGGGAGAAGTAAATATAAAGTGAAAGAATTCTATACACATTTCTATTTTCTTTTTATTTTTAAATATATAAATATGTTTTTTATTTTTATTTTTTGTAAATTAATTATTGTTACTTTGTTGTTAATTATATATACTTTATTTAGTAGTATTTATTAGTGAGTTGTATTGTGAACCATATTTGGCCCTTTGGGCTTGGTTTGAAATTGTAAATAAAATTAAATTAAATTAAAATTGGGTAAATGAGAGCATTCAAGAGAGTGCATTTGTGTTTCTCTTTTCACCAAAGTTACCCAAACTTTTTCTTCGAGTAACTTTGGTAAATTGTAAAACTAACAGCTGATGCAATGATAACCAAAAACAACAATTGAAAAATAAATTAAAAAATTAAATTAAGCAAACCAACACGCAAAAGAAATGTGTTATTTATAATAATTAATTCAACAAAATCAATAAGAACTTTTAAATTCAAATAAATATGTGCGTTTGTTCTATTTTTCAAACTAAAATTATACGCATTTTCACATTTTTCTTTGAAATGCATTTTTGGGCTCGAAAAGTGGTTTTGTGCGTTCCTTTACTTTTGGATAATTTTGTAATTTTTTGCTTACTCTCATTTTACCGAACTTTACCCAAAAAGTAAAAGAACGCACTTAATAACTATACAAAAAAAACTTGGTAAATATTTCTTATTCTGTTTTTCGAATTGTTAGCACTAATTAATTAAACTTAAGCTATATATTATTATTAAAACAATTTGATTAATTTAATTAGTTATTCCTTTATTTAATATTACAATTATTACTATTAGGTATATTACATTGCACACTTATTACTAGTGTTTCCAATTCGGTTAATCGATTAACCGATTCCTCGATTAATCGCCTCTATTTCGGTTATGTCGAAACAAATTATTTAAAACTCAAATAATTATTCGACTCGAATAATCGGTTAAAAGTGGTCGATTAACCGGTTAAATTTTTAGTATGTAATATTTTGCTTTATTTTTTCCCAAAACTTCATAATTTTCTTAACTTTGGCTAAAAAATTGCAAGAAACGCTTTAAAACAAATACTAACTAAAATACGATCAAATTGTTTTAAAATCGATTGAAAGAGAAACATTTAGACACCATTTTTTGAGCAACTCCAAGCAAGCAGCGAGACACGTTATGGGTTTTAAGAGACTCTTAAAACAGATTTGTTTTACATTGTCGCAATTAATTTTTAATAAATTTCTTTTTGATTTTTTTAACAAAATAACAAAGTTTCTATGTGTTGGCTGGAGCAGGCTTTAGGAAATACAATAGACAATTTTTTATTTAATTTTCAAAAGTGAGAGCAGTTTTTCAGCCTCTAGTCGATGATTTTATTTATATTTATTTTAACAAAAACAGTGCGTATTAATTTTTAAAATTTTATTATTGCAAACATAGAATTTTGAAATGCTGAAAAACTGCTCCCACTTTCGAAAATCTGTTATAAAGTTCGAACAAACTGTTTGAAATATTGACATCTGTTACTGCACATGCTTTTTATGAATTTTTATATTGATTCAATGAAATTTCGATGGAATTCGTCCATTGTTTCCATTGCGATCAGAAAATCAGTCGATACAACAGTTATTTGACTGTGGTAAAAAAATTTTAATTTTCCGGTTGTCAGAGAGGTTGTCAGAATGATTCTGTTTTCTGAGTGTAGGAAAAGTCATCAAAAGCTAAAGATTTTTCAGTACAAAAATCCTTAAAATCTGAAGAAATATATGTGGGTATTTCCATCGAAAAATTTTCGGATCTGTGGGATTTTCAATAGAAAAAAGTACATAAAACCTTATGATTTTCATTTTTAAAAACGTTATGTATTTTTTTTTTAACGTATCCAAAATGTGAAGTTTTTCTATTTCAGAAATCATGCAGAAATTAGCAGAAAAAAAATTTGTTCTGACAGCTAAATTTGTAGCCAATCGATTGGTTAGTTTGTATCTACAGAAAATTAGTTTAGACAATGCAATTTGCTCATGACAACAGAAATTCAGAATTAACGTTCATACTATCTTGGGGTCATATTTGGCTCCATTCACAGCATGGCTATATTTTATCAATCTGTTACAAAAAAAATTAGAAAGAAATGGTAATAGATCATTGAAATTTCTAAATAATGGGTCCGTTTCCTGTACTTAAAGAACTGGATTTTTCATGCATAGGGAGAAATGTGTAAGGTTTTTTAGGATGGTATGATGGTTAACCGAAAAATTTTGTTGCCTCAACCAAACCATTCAGTTCACAAAAAAATAAGGTTGGCCGCATAGTCATTTTTTTGGATGACAATATTTTTTAAAATTTGTACTGATTTGAATTCAGAAAAAAATGGTCACCTTATTTATGGTACAAAAAATTAATTTTGAAACTTAATCAACGATTAATATTCTGCAAGCAAATATATTGATGCAAAGCTATTCCTTTTTGCAAAAATTTTTTCGCGATCTTTTTTTTTTTGCAATCTAACCAGCTAATTTTGGCATATGATATATAACGCGAAAAAAGCTTTATGGTACAAAAAATAAATTAAAAAACTCAGCGATTTACATTCTGCAAACAAATATGTTGATGCAAAAATTTTCCTTTTTGGGAACATTTTTTTTGCGATTTTTTTTGCATACCAACCGCCAAAATTGCAAAGTAGGAGATAAAGTATTTCGGATGTCGTTCAGATTTACTTACAAATAACTCACCGTTTTCATTAATAAAAAATAAAAGTTGCCTGTTAATTTGCAAAAACTATTCTTTATTTTTCTTAAAAAAAAAAAAAACAAAATATAAACTAAACTTCAAAACGTTCATCTATAGCCTGCATAATTTTCCCTTTCATTTCTGCCAAGGTTTTTAATTTCTTCACTAACTCGTCTATGGAGATTTTAGTATTTTCTGGTTGTTCACCACAATTTTCAAAACGCTTTTTTGCTTCTTTTAAACGTTTTCGTAGCTCTGGTATTGGCAATAACTCGCAATTTAACAAATCCGCATTTCGACTTAAAGTCACCGAAAGAAACGCCGCATTTTCTTCATTTAATTGAAATTTAGAATGACCATCTTGTTCAGTAGGAGAAACAATTATTTGATTATTCAAAGAATCTATATTATTTTCATTTGTAGAGTAATTAGCGACAATTCTTTGAATTATGGCTTCGTTTTGCGGTAAAGTTATCCTTTCCGGTGGTTCTAAAAGCATAAAACCTTGTTCAGTTCTACTGAAATTGGGATGAAGTTCTAATAGCGATATTAAGTGTTCTTCACTCTCTGTTAATTCATATTCATAAATTATTGGTAAAACATGTTCTATAAATCTTTTATTTAGTTGTTGGGGAGTGTAATCTAAAAATTTGTGAACATTTTCTGTATTTGCGCTGTAAAATCCCGCCCAATTTTTGGGGTTTGTGATGAAGACCAAACGATTGACATTAAGGGCATATGTAATTAAAGCAAAGTCCAACTCCACGTAATCTTCCATTATTATGTCATCATAATCCTGCTTTCTTTTATTCGATGTGGTCACTTTCATGGATGTAGTGTCATCGTCCACTTCCATTTTAAAAACTAAAATATTACCAACTGCTTTTTTTTACTTAACTTTGTCATATATAGACTAGAGTTGTAAAAGTATTGAGTATTCCGTAAGTGAGTACTCGATACCGATAATTTTCAAAAGTACTATTGGCAGAGTATATATTATAGAGAGAAATTATGCTACTCTCAACTCTCTCGAAAAAAAGCGAACTCGGTCCAACTCAATAAACAATATTTTTCTCTTAAAATTGAGTTGAGTTGCAACATTTTGAGTTACAACATGTGTGATGATAATTGATAAACAACATGTGTGATAATAAGTGATAAATTTGCCGTTTTTGGTGAAATTATGCCCAGTTTACGCTCACTTTTTATATAAATTTGTGTAATTTATATATAACGCCACCAGAACTTTGAAGAATTAATTCCTTAATTCAATTTTTCAATTCTATATTAAAAATTCGATGAATTAATTCACCAAACACCATATATTGAATGGAATTAATTCATATTTGTTTTCGTTCGATTTATTTTGTTACGAATTAATTCAATTGCTATAGTTCTTTTTATTAAATCAAATGAATTAATTCACTGGTGAACGCGTTCAATATTATAAATCGAACGGCAAAAAAGTGAATTAATTCCTTGCTTGTCACAAACGAAACTATTTATTTTAATATTTTTAATGTGTTTTTCACTAATGTTTTTCCAATAATAAAAAGTAAATTGCATTAAATTCAATAATAATACAAATTATTTACTTTTTGTTAACATTTTATTCATTTTCTTTTAATTTCTTTATTTTTATAGTAATGCCACTAAGTAAAAATTAGATCTGGCATCGTGGTTGTTGTTGCACATAGTTGTGAGAACAATTGTGCTGACAACGTTGTCTGAACAAGAACAAAACATGAACACGAGACAAATTCATGGGCGAACAAGAAATTGTTCGTTGGTTGAACAAATCGATGTCTCGTGTAGACTACAAGTAACAAGACGAGCCATTGGTTCACCATATTAGGAGAAACATTAAATATAGAAAACTTGACGTTCTAGTATGTTCCGCGCTCAAAATATTTGTTGAATTGTTGCTATATTTTTACCTGAATCAGGATTTCGTATCAGAACAGTAGTATTCGAGTTCATAAATTCGTACTTTGTTTACAAAAAAATTTATTTTTTCACAGAAGAAAAATAATTGATTGTATTAACCCAATAAACCAAACAATATCGAAACGATATCACCTAGGTGATATTTATTATCATATATGTATGATAATCACTTGTGATACGAAAACGATAGAGTTTTTGTTCTAAAATGTATCTTTCGTAACGATATCATATTTCCAAGGAATTGTGATATCGTTTTCGCTATCAAAATTCCCTGGAATAATGATAGTAAAATCGCCAAAACCTGGTGGTCCAGCATCGAAACACTATCGTTATTCCAGGCGATTTCGATATCGAAAATGATATCATATATGATAGCAAAACCGGGATTCTTTCCAAATGAGCTGAAATAAGTCATAATGAAAAACTGACAATGAAATTGTAATATTCAGAAGAAAAGTCGAACTCACATAGATTTTGCAACTATAATTGTCCAATAAAAAGGAGTATAAATAGCCAAACGAAATAAAAATTGCAAGTTTTTACAAATTTTATTTGTTTCTGAAAACTGTTTGAAGTTTTGTAAATAATGAATATTTTAAAGTATACTTTATCATTAAACCTTATAGAAAACGATATTATAATCTTATTGGAATATGATATCGTTTTCGGATATTTAAGGTGATAGCGATTTGAAATAAAATTAGAAAATAAATGTCAAAACATTATTTTCTTTTGTTGGTTAATTTTATATAAAAAAATATTACAAAATAAATTTAATTTAATCGGTTACAAATTTCTACTAAAAGTAACAAAACAAGCAATAAAATTTGTTTAAAATAAAAAATGAAGGTATAAAATAAAATATTAGATGTATAATTAAATAATGTAAAAATAAAATTATTAAATGCAAAAAATTAAAAATAAAAGTTATAAAAAATTAGCGATAATAGTTTCTAAATTCACTGAATTCTATAAAAAAAAGTATATGTAAGATTTAATTAAAAAAACAATGCCTGAAAAATTAAGCATTAAGTGAAAATTCTTCAAAAAGTTTCTTCCTGAACGTATCAATAGACAAATTAAAAGTCTTTAAGTTATGTGGCAATTTGTTGCATTTTCGAGCAACCCGTACAAAAAAAATCGGCCTTACAACGGTGTAAGCTTTGGAATAACTAATTGTCTATTCCTATTAAATGAAAAAGGAGCTTTGCATTAATGGTTTAAAAGGTGAAAGAGAGGTATGTAGGAATTTTTAACAATCTCGTTTAGATATAAACATCTTGCCAATATACTGAATTAGTTTTAAATTATTTATTGCAGCTGATATCTGTTAAATTTAGTGGTACCCTTTACTAAGCTGAAGAATATAAACCACAATTTTACGTAAATTACCCTATACATTCCATGTATGAATTATTTATTTCTGTGTAGTGTTTTATGCTATTAAAAACAGTAAAAGTAGTACTATTTTTCGTCAGTTTATTATTGGTTTCACCTGTAATCTATGGTTTCACCTTTATGATAAAAAAAAGTCGCTATATACTGAGAAAAACGATGTAGACATACCCGTACTTTACCGCAGTTACCCAAACTAGCCCAAAGGCGTTCCCGTACTCAAAATTGCGTGTAAATTGTTGTTATTTTGGCTGTTTTGGGTTCCCGAGGTAACGTACGGGAACGCACATATTATATATTAATATTTTCTAAAATATGTATGACAAATATTTTTTATTTTCATTATTGCTGCACTATTGAAGCAGCAAAATAATGGGATTATGAACGAAAGTGTTTCCGACATAACCCCCATATTGGAAGTTGGTACTATGACTGAAACAGTTTCGGTTGTAATCCCCAAAAGAACACGGATAAAGAGCCCAGAATAATGGTCATAATCCCCATAGTATGTTTGAATTCTGTATTATGTTTACCGACATCTTTGTTAAATAAAGCGTATGGGGCCAGTCAGCCTGGGTTGGTCTTAATAAATTTATTTTATTTATAAATACAAATTTTCAAATATTATTTTGGCCATAATGCCAAGAGAAACGGTCATAACCCCATTTCCACCAAAAGTTTTTCGGACATAATCCCAAAACCGGAAATTGGGATAATGTCCGGTCACCATCAAAAAAGAGGATTCGCAAACAGAAAGCATATTTGTATATAATCCATTCCCAACTCAATTTTTTAAAAATGGTCAGTGGGCCAAACAAATGGTAAGCTGACGTATTATGTAATCATTACTTACGTTATCACTTAATTTATACAATTTATGGCTGGCCCCTTTGTCCAGCAACTCTTATAGACATCGCCTTTTCCGAAACCGTGAACACATTTCAAATGATTCAACAAATCCTTAATACCAAATTTAGACTGAGCAAAAACCAGCTGGTTTTTGTACAAAACTAAAGTCATTTAAATGGATTATTTAGCTTTTCTTTGTCACATCACTTTTTTATTACACACTTTTTTCAGATTTTATTCTTAAATTAAAGTAAAAAAATATTAACCCACTTTAAAATGAATAGCGACACAATTTTAAACAGAAATATTTTGAAAAACTAAATAAAAATTTTTTGACACTTGCTCTACTTCTATTTTCGTTGTAACAGGGCGTATCGAAAATGAATTAATTATAAATGGAACCGGGTGTATCAAAAGTGCACATTTAAGTTATTTTTAATCCACAGGTGTGTATTAAGCGATACATACATTAAGGAACATTCGTGAAAAAAATGCCCATTTTTTTGTGAATGGGTGTGTGTGTGCGTGTTGACATCGTGCAATTCATATTTACAAAATTTTTTGATCTTTTTTGTTCCCTACTCAATGTTCCTTAATGTATGTGCAGCATTAAATACAATAAGAAATTTTCGGCGACGGCGGCTGAAAGTCGACTGCAGCCGACATTTTTTTAAAAAATTTTAAATAAGGTTTTTAATTTATATTTATTAAAAGGAGTAAAACAAAGACAAATTCAGGATTGTATTGCTTATAAATAGATTCCCTGTAAGCATTTGGAAGATATCTTCTATTTTTCATTTGAATGAAAATAATCAAGTAGTATTTTGAAATTGAAATTAATGTGTTGGTCAGTGGATTATGTATGCAGATATTTTTTTCAGACTTAAATTTAACAATGAAAAAAAAAATAAATCGTTTATTTTGTGCCGGGGAGTTTATTGGGCGATATCACCTTTTTATCTTCCAGGTGATAAATTAGCTATATCGCCAATTTATCTTCCTGGGGTATTGCTTTCGTATTGCCTGGAATTATTGTTTTCGGGTAACAGTTGTTCCCGACGGAAGAAACTTCCGCAATACAAAATTGATATTGCCGTCAACATTTTCTTCTTGGCAATATGATCGCGGAATTTTCTTCGTATTGCCATGCTTGCTGGGATTATAATAGAAATATGTATATAACAATATATCATTGCGATGAATTAGTTTGAATGAATTCTACAATGAATTAGTTTAGGTCGGTTTTACTATGTTCCTGTTGTCGTGCACAATTATTTGTTTATATAAAGTTATAGGATTCAGTCTACTTCTTTTCTCATTCAAACGGTTCCCTGCTGCAGAAAAACTTGCTCCTAAGAAGCGCTGTTTGCTGGTATTCCAAAACAAACATTGGCCAGTTGAGCTACATTTGTATTCTTTTTAATACTTTTTTATGCTCTTGCCACCAATCAATGGATTCAGTTTCGTTGACTTGAGTAGCAAAATATTTTTTTAATTTCTAAATCCAATTTTTTGTAAATAAAATCTTAAAAAAATATAAATGTGTTAAAATAATCGGCTTAGCCGACTCTATCCACTTAACATTTGTAGCCGAAATCAGCCGATTGCTTCGGCGGCGGCTGAAACACCAAAAAAATCGGCGGCGGCTTTGCCGCTGCTCTGAGTCGATCTACTTTGTTCTCTGTCCGTGTTTACTGATTGTCTATTTAGGTTAAATGCAGGGTTGCCAATTTAGCCATTTTCCGGCTAGATCTAGCCATTTTAATTTCATCTAGCCATAAAAAAATGGCTAGATTTGATCTAGCCGGAAGATTTGATCTAGCCGGAAGATTTGATCTAGCCGGAAGATTTAGCCATTTTATTTTGCCCTAGCCATTTTTTCTTTTAATTTTTACAGTTCATTTCATATAAAAGTGCTTGAATTTTTATGATTTTCAAAATTTTAATACAAAATTTTCAATTTTTAAAATTTTTATTTGGTTTTTTGTAAAATTTAAATGAAAATATGTTAGAAATTCGGAAAATATTAAAATTTAAAGGCTACTTTCATGAAATTGTGTTAGAACTCTTCATTATCACTGATTTATATTGAAATTATTGGGTTTTAGCATTATTTTCTAATCTAGCCATTTTTTCAGTTCAAGTGTTGGCAACCTTGGTTAAATGTTGTTAAATTTATGTTGTGCGTGTGTAATAACATTCAATATTTTTTGATTTATTACTATTTTAATTTAATAAATTAAAAATAATGAACAGGGTAATAAAATTCGCACATAGTACAATTAATTTATCATATTTTAGGAATAATACACATCTTTGGAATCGAGGTATAAGTAATTTAAGAAATCAATCAATATCAAAGGTAATGTCTAGAAATGTGGATGTAAAATTATGAAATTCAAAATTTTTTCTTTTCAACTTGTAGCGGCTACTTGAACCCTTCCACTTGCGAAAGTCACCCTTACGTATATATCATCATCAACAACAAATTAAACTAAATGAAAAACTGGTGGGGAAATGGTTAATAGGATGCGGTGGTATGGTTTATTTGGCTGTTGTGCTAGGAGGTGTGACGAGGCTTACAGAATCTGGCCTTTCGATGGTTACCTGGAAGTTTTTAGGGGAAAAAGTACCACGAAGTCAGGCCGATTGGCAAGAAGAATTTGCTAATTATCAACAATATCCGGAATTTAAAATGTATGTGTTATTTTGTATACTCACCTACGGAAGACTTATGTAATCAAATTCATATTCCCCTTTAACGGCAGGAAGAATCAAAATATGACATTGGAAGAATTTAAAACAATCTTCTGGATGGAATATATACATCGCATGTGGGGACGAGCCATTGGTGCTGTGTTTTTATTACCGGCTGCCTATTTCTGGAAGAAGGGATACTTTAATAGTGCTACCAAGAAGTTTGTTTTTGCTATGGGTGCCTTAATTGGTTGCCAGGGATTGATGGGTTGGTATATGGTCAAATCAGGCCTAGAAGAGAAACGTTTCAAAGATGTTAACGATGTTCCCAGAGTATCACAACATCGTTTGGCTATGCATTTAGGTGCAGCATTTGTACTATATACATTATTTTTATCACAAGGTCTTAAGAAATTAATTCCAGCCGAGTCTTTAAGTTCAGTTTCTTTGAGAGCGATACGTTTTAAAAGATTTGCTTATGCTGCTAAAGGGTTAATATTTCTAACCGCATTTTCTGGTGCATTCGTGGCTGGACTCGATGCCGGTTTAGTATACAACTCATTTCCCAAAATGGGAGACAAATGGATACCAGATGATATTTTAGCTTTTGCGCCGATAAATAAGAATATTACCGAAAATCCAACGACGGTACAATTTAATCATCGCATTTTAGGTATTTCTACTTTGACATTAGTTACGGCTTTGTGGCTACTCTCAAAGAAAACTAAACTACCCCGAAGAGCATATTACGCTATAAATGCTGCTGCTATTGTCGGCTGGTTACAGGTTACACTGGGCATTACAACATTACTAAATCATGTACCAGTGCCTTTAGCTGCAGCCCATCAGTCTGGTTCTTTACTTTTGCTTTCATTTGCTGTTTGGTTAAGTCACGAGTTAAGATTATTAAAATATGTACCCAAATAAAAGGTAACAGAAGTAGTTTTGTGATTTATTCTAATTTTTTTTATTTAAAAACACTTTAAATTAGCGTTTAACTTCGAATAAAATTAATAAGTTAAATATATAAAAATTTAAGTTTTTTGGAAGTTAAAACACTGCAGGGAACACTGAAGTACGCAAACGATCATAGTATCTCAAAAGTCTGGTACATTTTATTTTAGCAATTTTTTTTTTAATTTTAGCGATCTGCTTTGTAATGTTAGTGATTTTTTTTTAATTTTAACCTTTTAACGTTTGGCGATATTTTTCATATAATATCTTCCAATTTCTTCCGATTCTGAAGTTTTCATAGATTCTGAGATTATGATTTAAAATGATCAGGTTTAAAGAAATCTAAACCTTCCAATTCTGAGGTTGTTTTTCTGAAGAAAAATCCTAAAGGCTAATTTTATGTCTGTTCCCGTACTTTACCGAAGTTACACAAACTAGCCCAAAGGCGTTCCCGTACTCAAAATTGCATGTAAATTGTTGTTGTTTGGGCTGTTTTGGGTTCCCGCGGGTACCCGCGGTAACGTACGGGAACGCACATTTTGAGTTGTTTCTTATTTTAACAAAAGTAATTTATTTTTCAAATAATTTGATTTTCGAAAATGATTTCAAATTTTCTTATTTAATGAGTATATCTTTTTTCATTCAAAGCGGAATATCTGGCAAGTTTAGTTATATCACAAATGATTGAGGGTATTCACGATGGTATTTTGCACACAATGCAAAAATCGTCATAACTACTCAAGGCTGAGAAAATGCAAATAACAGTTTGAGCTTTTTGGCATCGTGTGCCAATCGCGATCGTGAATATCCTCATTGTGTTTTTGGTGGCTTTAATTTCCAACAAAAATTTACGATACTGGTGATTTCAATTCAAAATAAGCCATTAAATGTTTAACATCTGAATTGTGTAAAATAAGGTTTATAGATAGTTAAGCGTTAATTCATGAACATTTTAAAAAATTATAGGAGGTCTACAAAACAAATTTTTCATGCGAAATTTGCTTCATAAACCTCCTATAACTTTATTTCCCAACAAAAAAATTTAGGTGTACAGTATAATTTTCAAATACTTTGGCGGGTTAGTCTAAGATTTGATTGATTTTGTTAAGTAAAAAAATTCAACATGTTTTATTAAAAAAGTATTTTACGGAAGTATTTATTAAACTGTACATATTTAAGATTTTGTATTTTGAAATAAATTAAAGATTTTTTTTAAATTTATACATAGTAGAGAAAAATGATTTCAATTAATGAGTATTTTGTGAATATTGAGTATTTTAGGGATGTAATACGAAATAACTTACAATTACTGATGTCGAAATAAGTAGTACATGGATTAAGATTAAATGTTGAAAAGACAATGAATGAACTGAATTTGATTTGTATATACATTTTTTACATACATATATGTATCGTTAGCTTATTATTGGTTTGATCCACTGAACTTTTTAAGGAATTCGTTAGAAATGGATTATATATATTTTTCTAAATATTTTCGATGTCTGAGATATTAGAACTGAGATTGCAATTTTAGCATTTAATGTACATTGTTTGTATACAAAAATTAAAAAATAACGTTTCATTATTTTTTTCTGCAGTAACATATCAACAAACGCAGGTCAATATGCAGCAAAGAAAGGCAAATTGAAAAATTTATACGCAGTACAAACCAAATTTTTGTTTCCAATCGGTACCCTATAAACAATTTCACTGGAATTCAAGTTGAAAACAAGTTCAATTCCAGCCCTGTTTTCCAATTTCAAGGCTTGAATACAACTTTAATTACATTTTCTTTCAATAGCATAATCCAGCAAAAGGGAAACAAAAATTCAAGTTTCAAATATTTTTGTTAAATATACATACAAATGCTAGAATTTGAAATATACTTTACTTCAAGCAAAATTTAAAGCACTTGAATTTTTAAAACCTATGTGCTTATTGGGTATGATCATTTTTATTTTTCTTCAAAATATGGTTTGTATGCCGAAAAATGGTCTAAATAAAAAAATATTTATCTGAAGATATAAAAATTAATGTAAACCTTCTTTATCGTTATTCTCGATACCGACTTTTTGGCATATGGACCAAACAAATAATATACTGACGATATGTGTACAAGTAGATGGAATATGTAGTTTAAGTACCACATCCCAGCAAAAGACGGAGTACTTCAAAATGCATGACTATTTTATCTACACCCAAGAGAATATGCAACTACAACAATACATAGAAACTTGACGCACACGCATAGTTTTTTTGCGAAAATATATTAAATTTACCACGGTGTCGGATCTTTTCAATGACACGCACATGTTAAATTCGTTGATGAAAACGCCAACGCCAAACGTTTTGAGTTGTGTTTTTTTGCGTAGTAAAAATTTGGCGATTTTATCAATGAATTTAATATGTGCCTGTCATCTAAAAGATCCGATACCGTTGTAAATTTAACAGCTTTTCAACAGAAAACTATGCGTGTGCGTCAGGTTTCTATGTGTTGTATTTGTATATATTATTTTATTTCGCTTATGTTCTTGTTGGATGTAGAAAATAAAGTGATGCACAAAAAAGCAGATTTTCTTTTCTTGAAGGGATATGTATGAGGGAAGAAGTGGCTGAGGCGGTGGTGAATAAATAGCCAAACTAAAATTACCCTAAATAGGCAAATGGATTATAAGGTTGTGGAAAGAAACCTTGGAATGGATTTGCCGTGGGTTGTACCGGTATTGAAGTAGTTACATACATGGTCTGTAGAGTGGGTACAACCTGGGTGGAATATAAGGTGGTATAAGCCGTTTTGGCACCAAAGGTCAATTTGAGAACTTTACTTTCGGTTTGTGTTACTATCGTTTGTTGTACAACTGGTGAAGTTATAGTTTGGAATTGTTGGAATTGTTGTTGGGGTAGTAGGAATGGATTTATAGTTGAGGGTGGCAATATTGGAGGTGGTACCGATAGGGTTGTAGTATCCACTACATAATCAGTTTTTTCGACTACTCCCTTGGCTTTCGATAGTGTTCGATATGTCGTCGATTGGCCATTTGTTATGGGCACTACATATGACTCCCATAATGTTTCCAATTTAACGACTGGTCGAGAGTTCGTAATAATATTGGGTATTGGCAAATTCAACAAATCTGCACTTGCTGTTGGCAGCACTTGCTGTAGCGTTTTATTCACGCGATTACCCGACAATCCATCAAAATCATGTTTATTAGATTCACCACTAGTATTATCTTGATTACCTTCATCACCAAATTCCAAGTCCAAATTTATTTCCGAACCGGCTTCATCTAAATTGCCTACAAAATCTTTAAAACCATTAAATTCCTTAGTTTCCAATTGCGGGGATATTGTCCTTGTGACAGTTAACAAACTGGTCAAATCGATTGTTTGTATAAGAGTGTGATAAATTGTCTCGTTTTCATTTTCATTGATGACCGGTAGAATTTGTGTCTTTAATTTTTTGTTAACAATACTAAATGATTCGGTAACAGTTTCCAAAATCGGTGTATCTGTTTCACCATCAATATAAATCGGTGGTAAAGTTGTTATGCTGCCCTGTAATGAACTATCATCCGATTTTGTGGAAGAGGCCAATATGTTTTCCGTTAAAGGCTCATCATCATTTCTTGGTTCCATTGAAGGTTCTGCGGTTAAATATTTTTCAATGGTGGAAGTAACTGTAATATAGCGCGTCTTTTTTAAAACACCAGCCTTTAAATGAAAGGAATAGAAAAAACACAGCGTCAGTGGAAATTAAAATACAACCAATAAAAATGCAAAGAAATAAAAAAATAAAAAAAATTGAGAAATTATGAAAATTTTAATAGAAAAGAAAAGAGCACATAAAATTTAATTTAAATAACTCCAATTGCCCTTTTTCTAGGGGAGTTTTAAGACTTTTGGAATTTTTTTTTGTCATCAGTTTTGAATATTTGGTTCCCATGATCATTTAAAATTTAATCTAGACATTCAGTAACCTGGCCTTTTATATTTAATTTATTTATTTTATTTATTCAGTTGTGTAATATAAAGCCAATAAATCCAAAAACTATATTACACAGCAATAATAACACCTGAGTTATGTAATTCAAAAATAGCTTAATAATACAAAAAGTTCACTCATAAATACAAATCTCATTGACTCCCCAGGCATAATGTTTTAATAAAGCAATGGTTAAAATAATATAAAAAGAGTAACTTGTAACTTTGTTCTCAATTTGAAATATTCGCGCCTATTTTGAGTTCATGAAACTTTTAAATAAGATTAAATTTGTGAAATCGTTCGGAATTTAGAATTTCGGAAAATAGATGCTTCCGCAACAAAAACTGAAGTTTATAGACCATGAGTGTTATTTTTGTTCGGTTTTCAGACCAAATACGATAAATTCCAAATAGAATTCACAAGTTATTTTACAACAAATAGCGAAAAACTTAGGAAAAAAGCTATCCTAAAACCAATGGTTGACAATTAATGCATTTTCAAGTGCCAACAAGCACTATCATCAGAATGTCTTCTTGGGGTTCTCTCTAGATTATAATGTAGATTTTACTTTTTGTATTTACCATAACTCCAAAGTGAAAAACGTTACGAGAGTTAATCTCAAACATTTTTAACTTACAATAAATCTGTAAAAATAGCAAGAAAAGTTACTAAAAATTAAAAAAAAAAAAATTATGCTGCAAGAAAAAACTGCTGAAATTAGCAGATTTTTTTGCTAAATACTAGTAAAATAAGAACAGAAAAATTTAAACAGTTAAATTTACAGAATTTTAGCATTAAAGGAATTAATTATGCTAAAATCCCAAATTTTAGTTATATTTAAGTTAACTTTTAGTTAATTGAAAATAACAAATTGGACTTTAAAATCTGCAGAAAATTTTGCTAAATATTAGTAGACTAAAAAAAGCAACAATAAACTGTTATATCTACAAAATTTTTGCTATATTTAAGATAAATTTAGTTGAATGCAAATAGCAGTCTATTCTGCTAAAATCAGCAGAAATATTTGCTAAAACAATTTTAAACTGCTGTTTTCCAAGTGCTCGATTTTTATTAGCATTTAAAAAAAAAATCAAAAAAAAAACTTCAAAAATTTTAAATTTTTTTTGTGATTTTTTACACTCCTAATTATTTAGCAAAATTTTTGCTGATTTTATCAGGTTAATTTGCTATTTTCCTTTAACAAACCTTGAACTCAAATATAACCAAAATTCCGTATATTTAACAGTTTTGTATTTGCTGTTCCTATATTACTAATATATAGCAAAAATAATCTGCTAATTTTAGCAGTTTTTTCTGCAGCATCATTTTTAACTAATTTTTAGTAACTTTTTCTGCTATTTTCACAGATTTATTTCTATGAGTGTAGTTATTTTTTATGTATTACGACGAAAATCACATGTTTTTTTTTGCAAAGCCATTATTTTTCTCATGTTATAGTTGTTGCCATAACTAAAGTTCCTTTAGTAGTAAAGCAAGTGCCCAGCAAACAAAAAAAGTCATTACAAAAAAGTTATTTTAAAAGCACTCCGAATAGCATCAACTGATTGTGAAGTAGTTACAATTTAGCTCTAACACTGATTTATTTTACACGTGATGTCCCATGTTGTCAGTAGTACAATTTAAGCATTTTGTGAGTAATTTAAAAGTGACTACATGATGTTAATAAAGTATGGTTTTTAGGTATACATTTTCATCACATCAATACGAGTAGGTACATTTTGTTTGCATTTTTAGAGTGATTTAGAAGTAGGTACTCTTTATAATATATAATATAATACATTTTTAAAAGTGATTTAAATGTGCCTTTGATATATAATGTCTGAAATAGCATATTTTAGAGGCAATTTTAATGTTTAGCCTTTACAGAGCCCATTTATGAACCTATTGTGTAACAAAAGCTTCAATTTATTATTATTTGCATCTGAATCAATTCAATTAAGTCGAAATCAGACAAAACCAAATTTTTTAAAATTTTTGTTCAACAGTTTTTTTTAAATAAGTTTGTAATATGTTTACTTCAGTCTTTAAATTTTTTAGAGCCGTATTTTTTTATGTATGTCTGCGTCACTTTTTTTAGAGCTGTATTTTGGGAGTTGTAAAGTTCTATTTGGTGTAGTGTACTTGCCACCGCCTGCTGATTTTGGGAGGTTTGAGGACCTTCATTATGAGCTTTTTCTGAATTATTCGAACGTAATTGTGGTTGGTGATTTTAATTGCAACCTTGTTGATGTAGCTAAGTCTAATTTAGTACATTCTTTTTGTACTAGGGCTAACTTGTCCATTTGCCACAATTCTAGGCCTTCTCACTTTGATGTGCAATATCAATCTACCTCGTTGATTGATTTTATGTTAGTGAGTGATCGCTCTTTGGTTAATATTTCTGGACAAGTGCAGGTTCCCTTTATTTCCCATCATGCTCTTATTTTTTCATCTTTCAAAATGCATTTAGAACATGTAGATTCATCTGTTGAGTTCCGTGACTTTAAAAACATTGATTGGAATGGCTTATTAGCATTTTTGGTAAATTTTGATTTTTCACAAATTTTTGAAGCGGTTGATGTGAATAATAAATGCTTTTTATTTGGTTCTCTTATTGAGAAACTTTATTCTTTTGTGCCTGTTAGGCGGTTTTTTCGTTCGACCGGTGATGATGTTTGGATGAAGGCTAGAACTATTGTGTTGGCAAGATCTCTTCGAGATTTGGCTTTTTCTGCATATCAAGCTAATCCTACAAGTCATAAATGGAGTGTATTTTGTAAATTTAGAAACAAGGTAAAATCTACTATTAGAAGGGAAAAAAGAAAGCATTGCGCTAAACTGTTTGGGGGGTTGGATACTGCTGGTATGTGGAAGGTATTAAAGAGAGCTGGATGCGTTAATTCTAGTGATATCGTTTGTGATGGTAATGTTTGTTCGTGGTATAGGTTCTGCTCGGGACTTTGGAGTTGATTTTGATAATTTTGTCGATTTGGATGGTGCATTTTCTTTTCATTGTGTTACTGAATATGAAGTTTTTGAAGCCTTAAATAAGGTAAAGTCCAAGTCTATTGGTGTTGATAATGTTTCCATTCAGTTTTTGAAACTTATTTATCCTCACATTTCTGGTCTTATTTTGCATTTAATTAATACTATTTTGACCACATCCGTGTTTCCTGAGGCTTGGAAGATTGCACGGGTTGTTCCTATTCCGAAATCTGGTACTGTTCGGGGTCCTGATGATTTGAGACCAATCTCTATTCTCCCCGCGCTGTCTAAGGTGGTGGAGCATATTATTAAGGATCAAATGCTCATCTCTACTAGGAACAAAATTTTTGATTCTCAGTATGCTTTTCGCCGAAGATTTAATACTACGACGCTTTTGCTAAATCTAACTGATGCTGTTAGGGGTTGTGAAAATGAAAAGTAATTAAGTGTTTTAGTTTCTCTGGACTTAACCAAAGCTTTTAATTCCATATGTTACTCTACTATGATTATTAAGCTTAAGGAGTTCTTTAAATTTTCAAAGTCGGCTTGTAAACTTATTTTGTCTTATTTATGTGATAGATCACAGTTTGTGGATTTAGATGGCAGGCTTTCTAGTATTCTTTCACTTACATCTGGTGTTCCTCAGGGGTCGGTTTTGGGCCCCCTCTTGTTTATACTTTATGTCAATGATTTGCCTGAAGTTATAAATTCTAGCATGTGTAAGCCGTTTTTATTTGCGGATGACATTTTTCTTTTGTTTATTACTGGTCGAGATTTTGCCGATGTATTAGAGTCTAATATTCACTACTACCTTAATAGGATCTACATTTGGTCTTCCAGTAATTTGCTGGCTGTTAACCCGTCTAAATATAAGGCTATTTTGTATGGCTTGTCAGAAAACTTTGTGGCTGATTTTGAGATTTTTATTCGGGATTCCAAAATCGATTTTGTAAGCCAACATAGGCGTTTAGGTATAATCATTGATAATAGGCTTAGTTATGAGTCTCATTTTGAATCTGTGCATCGTAAGATTTCTTGTGCTTTACGTAGAATATATTCCACGAATATTTTCCTGCCTTTTCAGGTTAAATTGTAGGCTAGCTCATGCACTTCTTATGCCACAGATCTTACACGGACTTGAGTTGGTATCAGGGACTATTGCCACGAACCTAAAGATTTTGAATCGGGTTGTTAATACTGTGGCTCGTTATGTGTTTAATGTCCGTAGACGTGAACATATTTCTGAATTTGTAAAGAAATTTCTAGGGGGCCACTTTGATAAATTCGTTAAGTACCGTAATATTCTTCTATTTCATCGCATTATTAAAAGTGGAATACCTGTCCAGCTATGTAAGGAATTTGCTTTTTCGCGGTCTAATTAGAATAAGCAAATCATTATACCTGGAATTAGGTGTTCTTTGTTTGAGAGGTCTTTCATTGTAAGGGTTACTCGCTGCTGGAATGGTTTGCCGCTTGAATTGCGTATCTTTTAACAATCCAATAATGTGTTTCGCCTTAAGCTTATGAAGCATTTCTCTAGTTTCTTGTGATAATTTCTCTATATAGTTGCTTTTAGATTGTGTGGATACATTGCTTCTATTCTTAATGCTTGATATGAGTTGTGAAAATTACCGGATTATAACTACTGAACTGAATCTCTTTTTATATTACTTTTTAAAAATTGTTACGGCTTGGGAGCCAATAAGTTAAATTGATGGGTGAGGTTATTTATGCATCATTTATATTTATATAAGCTATTGTATAGATTAGGTTAAGTACTATACTCAGGATTGTATTGCTATGTAATACGTTTTTTGGCCTTAATGGCTTTGTATTACAATATGGATTAATAAATAAATAAATTCAAAAAAGATACGATATTGAATTAATTAAGATTAAGGCCAAGTTTTTGGGATGTTTTAGTTAAACCGAAAACGAATTATATTAGCCATTTCAATTTTATTAACAAAAATTTGCCTGAACAACTTTTTCTCGTTTAGAATTTCGGTCTTCATTGAAAGAAAATAAAATAGATCAAATTTTAGAAGCAGTATTCCAGTTATATACTAAGTTTAAAGATAATCTACATCCTAAAAACTGGGCCTAAAAGTTATATGATTAAATTTTTTAAAAACATTACTGAAAGAATTTTCAGAATATTAAAGCGTACTAGGAAAATATTTTTTTCATATATATTTTTTTTCATTTTAACAAATAAAGGAAAGAAAAGCATCGACATTTTACAACTCTACAGTAATAAGGCCATTATTATAAATTTGCTCAAGCCGCAGATCTATGATTGAAATTGTAGCTTTAAATTCATTAAAGAATCCGAGAACCGTTGGAGCATAGTTTTTCCCCAGACATATTTCGAAGGCGAATGCCATGTCGTCATTTGAATTTTGCAAGGCAACCATCGTTAGCTGAAAATCAACGTTTTTATTAAACGATGCATTAAGTTTCAATGCTATAACTTGCAATACTTAATTAGTTAAATTCTTATGTTGAAGAAGTTCATTTACAAAATTTTAACTTTAATCAAAATTTGGAAATTTAATTGGAAAAATCCTCTTTACATTTTAAAGTTGACGGCAGTTATTTTTTTAAAGATATATTTTTGAGTTAAATAAATAATATATTTTTTGTCACTATAGAATTATTTATTTAGTTTGATTTTACGACTTTCAATGCGTAGTGTACATTGCAACGAATTTTATTAACATATTTCTTTGGTGTACGCGAGCGACTTACATAGAGCCTTAACAATACATTTTAATTGTTAAGTTTTATATATGTATTTGCATTTAGTGAAAAGAAGAATTCATATTTGGGTCATAGTCCAGGAGATTCAATGGGATCCAATTCTTTATTTCCTTCCCTTTTTCAATGGGAACTGTAATTGAAATATTTTTTAAAATATGTACGAATAATTAAAAAATATGTAAATAATCGTAAATTAATAAAGTACGTGAATAAAATTAATTTGCTTTTTTAGAGATAAAAAATGGAATCTCAAATAAATTCGTAATTTACAAACAACCCAGCAAAACCTTGGTAATATGTTGGTATTACAGAACACATTACCTGGTAATACCATACCCCTTACCATTGCATTATTTCATAACTAAAATGTAATGTCTTACGTATAATGTGCTGCATAACTACTGGGTAGTAATAGCAACTTATTACCAATGATATATTTAAACACCTCAAAGAAAAGTGTTACTTGTAATACACAACATGAGTTCTAAATAATAGCAGCGACTTATTACAGATGGGATACTTTAAAACCGTAAAATAAGGAGTTACTTTTAATGTGATACGTGATCACTTAATAGAAATGGCAACTTATTAACGATGGTGTATTCAAATACCTCAAAATAAGGAGTTATTAGTAATGCGATACATGAGTGTTATTTTCTATTTAAAATATTCGATACAAATAATTTATATGTTTTATACATATTGACTGAAATATCTTTTATGTTTTTTGTTAACTTTATATTAATCTGAGTAAATATTAATTAAATATGAATATGCTTCGTTTTAGCATTTATAAAAAAGCAACACGATAACGTCTTATTTTAATTTTTTTTTGTAAAAAGTAAGTATATATTTTTATACAGTAAGTGAGCGCATAATTTTAATGTGTTATTTCAGACCTGTTTGTAACACATTTTTTTGGCCTTACTTTAAGCTGTTATGTAAGTAGTATTGTGCTCAGTATCGGTTATGTAAGTGGTTACGTAACTCCTAACATGTAACATAAAGTAACATGTTCTTATGTTGTTACCTAGCCCTCTTTTGGAAAGTACATACCTCCAATGATATGCCCTTGTTAAAATAATAGCTGTTGGAATAGCAAAGTAAGAGGTTACATACCTTTATTTCTTCTTCCAAACCTTATTACCAGGTAATAGAAAGTTTTGCTGGGAATGTATTTACAAAGAAAAACAACATTTTATATACATTTTTGAAAGTTGTTTTAAAGCACATACATTCGAAACAGAAAAAGAGCACTTATCGCTCCATTGTAACCAATTTAAAAGTTGTTTGTTTTGAATGACTTACATATATTTTTGTTGGGTGTTTATAGACAATTTTTAAAATAAATTTGTATATATTAGGTATTTTCGACGTCGTTGCCGCGGGTGCCCGCGGGAACCTAATTTACCCGAAACAACAACAATTTACCGCGATAACATAATACAATCCGAATCAGCCTCAACGCAAATTCACACACGATTTATATCCGTTCCCGTACTTTACCGCGGTAACACAAAACAACCTGAATTTTAAGTACGGGAACAACTGATACGCAGCTCGTTAGTAAAAGCATATGCTTGTATCACTTGTAAAAGCATATGCTTGTATCACTAAAGCATGATGCGCAAGCAAATGTCAAACATGGATCCCAAAAATGACTAATGCAATAAAAGCATTAACGAAAACAATATTTCGACTTTAGAATTTTTTATGTAGATTCCGAAATTTTATGTAGATTCCGCTTGATTAAATTTGGAATATAGTCAATTCTGAATGGAAAGCTTTAGAATGAAATCATGTAGACTTTACATTACCTGAAATATAAATGGTTTCTTAATTGTTGCTATTTCGTAGTAAGTATCCTTGAAATCTACTGGTGTTGATATTTCCACATTAATTGTTTCCGTAAACAATTTTTGCTTACCCTCTTGATCGATATTATTTAAAACGGCACCGTTTTGCGAACCTGATAACTCTAAATCGCTTTGATTGTATATAACATTTTGATTTAAGAAATTACTATTTATATTTTCACTTAAAGCTGGATCGGCGGCAAAGTCGTTAGAGTTACTGACGATGGATGATGAAGTGACATTGGTTAAACCTAAGGGTCCATTTACTTCAATAGTTGGTTTACGTATAGCCACTCTTGGTTTGGGTGAGGTTTTATATTGCCATCTTCCTGGTGCCCGATTTAATTTAGTTATGTGTAAATTGTTGTTGCCATCTAAATCAGAGCTTGAAACTTGAACTTTAGGTCTAAAGGCTCGTCTAACAGTCTGCTCTGTAGTGGCAGCACTTGTTGTGGTACTGTATCTCGGTTTTGAAGTGGTTGAATTCTTGTTTTTGTGTTTTCTGCAATGAGATTAAAAATATATAGTTTGAATTTAATTTATGAAAGAAGATTTCGGGTTTTATTACATATTCCTAAGAACAGAGAGCTGGTATTTAACTGTTAGGGAATTAGTTTTTAGTGCTAGTTACTCTTAAAAATACAGTTGAGAGAATGTATTTCGAGAGAAAAAATTGTTTTTGTATTTGATATTAAGTGCGTTCCCATACGTTCCCAATGTTATCGAAATTTACCCAAAGTTACCGAAATTTACCCAAAAGCGTTCCCGTACTCGAAAATTGGGTAAATGAGAGCGCTAATGAGAGTGTATTAATGTGTCTCTTTTTACCAAAATTTACCCAGACTTTTTCTTCGGGTAAACTTTGGTAAAACAGCTGATGTAAATATAAACAAAAAACAATCATGAAAATAGATTTAAAATTTTAATTAAATAAAGAAATAAGCAAAAGAAACTTGTTTTTTTTATAAAAATTAATTGAATAACATCAAAAACAACTTTCAAATGCGAATAAATATGTGTATTTGTGCCAATTTGCAAACTGAATTTATACGCATTATCACATTAGTGATGGGATTTGTGGCACAATCTAAGATTGATTGGTACAATGGCACATTTTGGTTATCTACAAAATTTAATAGAAAATGGATATAAAAAAGAACAATTCTATAAAAATTCCTTAATTTTTAATTTCTAAGCATTTATTGGTATTAAAATACCTTTTCGAACAAAGCAAAACTAAAAAATGTCATCGAAGATATTACCGAATAACCCATAGAATTTTAAAAATTCAAATGATTTAAATTTAGAATTTAAGTTTAATTCATGAAAAATTTACTTCAGTTTTAGAAAATGTTTCTATGTACACTATTACGTGTAGCCATTCCTAAAGAATTCATTCATTGGCTGCATTCTTAAATCTTTAATAAGAATCGAATTAATTTCATTTATCATTCACCTTTTAATTGAATGAATTCAAGAAAATTTTAATTCATTCGGTTAGAATTCATTCAAAATAGAATTTCATAAGAATGCTATTACGAAATGAAATTAAAGTTGAATTACACGAAATGAAATTAAAGTTGAGTGAAATTTGAGTGAAAATTGAGTTTTGGCACAATGAAGGCCCATTTGGCACATATTAGTCACACGCTTGGCACAAAACGAAAATTTTCAAGTCCCATCACTGTTTCACATTATTCTTTGAAATAAGATTTTGGGCTAGAAAAGTGGTTTTTTGTGTTCCCGTACTATTGGGTAATTTTGTCATTTTGCGAGAGGATTTTGTGCTTACTCTCATTTTACCGAACTTTACCCAAAAAGTAAAGAAACACAGCTATTATACCATTCATTTAAACCAAAGTAGGAAAATAAACTGTGCCCAACATGTACGGTACGCCCAAGGAACACATAGCCTATCTATCGTTTTAGCGGTTGTGTATTTGTACACAAACCGAATGCGGTACCGTAGTAGCTGTGGATTTTCTTTCTTGCACAACCCGACTACGCTTCGTTTCTTGTAGTTTTGCATCTTTGGTTTTTGTTTTTTTTTTTTGTTGCTATCTCACATGATCGTTGAGTTTCGGTTCGTCATCTCACTATTGTAGCGTACCGAGTTGTGTGTTTGTAATTACAAACATTAATTGGAGATATAGCGTATGTGTTTTTTCTCTAAGGAATATGTTTGTGTACTGTGTTCGATGATGTGCGGTATGAAATGCTAAGGTATGGTTTGTTAAGAGTTTATTTTCCTACTATGATTTACATTATCAGTAGATTTGTTAGAGCTACCGAATTTTTTTTGTCCGAATCATTCAGTTGCAATAACCGAGATATTTGTTTTTCACAATCAATTTATTTGTGTCTACCGCATTACTGCTACATTAATCGAATTTCTATTGTAACGCCTAAATGTTTCGATTGCTGCAACCAACGACTATATAGACTAAAGACAAACCACCAGCCTCAACTGCTGTTAAAAAGTCTCTTTAATTTTATATGCAAACTGGTTTTAAGAGAAACAGTTTTTAGTGTTTTTTTTAACGCTTATTTTTTAATATTAATAAGCAAAATTTTGTGCTAATTATGCAAAACTAATGCAGAGAACATATCAAACAACACAAGTGCACTTTACAATTTAATTAAAATTGTTTAAAAACAATAAAAATAATTAATTAAAAATAACACTTTTTCACGTTTTTTGTTATTTTACATTGAAACTCTCTTAAAACCAGTTCAGGTTTTCAGATGAGAGCCGTGGATAGTGCCTGCTGCAACTGAACGATTTAGTTGGAAATGAATTGAGCTGCTACAATAAGTCTGTTCACTAGTTCTGGAACATTTAAAGCCTTTTAATACCAACAAATGGGTTACGGAACTTGTTCTTTCTTGCAGATATATATATATTCTATTTCAAAACATAAATATTTTTTTCCACCTTTTGGGCTTGTTTCTTGAAGTGGTCGATTTTACAATAAACACATCTTCCTCCGGTTGAGGAGTAGTAGATGTGGTTCCTCGATGGCTTGATCCTTTTTTGCTGCTTTTTCTGGATGATGTCAATGAAGGTGATGAATTACGTTGCGAAACTTTATTATTAAAACCACTACTAATGGTCTTATGTTGAGTGGCTAGAGGCGCGGCTGTTTTTAAAACTTGAAGAGTACTAGATGGGCGAACTTTGTTTTTCTTATTCTTATGTGATCTGGAGGATGCTTTTGTACTTAATGCACTACTTGTTACTACATTTTTCTCCGGTGTCACAACTACAGCCGTTCGCGAACTTTTACTGTTCGATTTTAAATTAATCACCCGATAATTTTCCTCTATATACTGTGGCGGTTGTCGAGACAGTAAATCATATTCAGGATCTTGCAAATCATTTTCTATGGGTAATGACGTTTTAACAACCTCATTGACAATGGGCTTGTTTTGTGCAGAAGGTGCATTAGGTAACTTGGCCTTAATGTCATTGGTTTTTGCTAATACATGAGCCTTAGATTTGCTAGTGGGTTTTAGTTTAGTAGGGTTTATAGCAGAATCTGCTTCGTTGGTGACCACATTTTCTAATGGCTTAGTTTTAATTACTGCCTCAGGAACTACAACCTCTGGTGGTAAAACTGTAATGAAAAATACAGAGATTAGAGAAATATGTGTTGTATGGAATTTTAATAACTTTACCTAAAGATGGAGCGCTTTGTGGAGAAAACACCATAACGGTATTGCCAATGGTAGTGGTAAAATCCAAAAATCCATAAATAGTTTGGGTTAATAAAGGACCATCCTCGCTGGATAAACCAACGTGAGCTAAGAAAGAAAATGTATATGAATAAAGTATGTATATTGATAAAGTCTTTAAGTATCGTAAGTACCTAACATACTACATATCACAAAATATATAGTATGGACAAATTATCTTACATTGAACTTTATCTTGCTTATTAAGTATCTGGATGTCTGATATTTGTTATGTCATTTTCGAAAAGATTTTAATGTTAAAAGAAAAGATTTTAATGTTTTTGAAATTGAAATTTTCCATTTTATACTGAATTTAGACTGAGCAAAAACTACCTAGTTTTTGTTTGCTTTTTATGTATGCGTTTTGACAAGTAAAAACTAGCAACGGCCAAAAACTAGTTAGTTTTTGCTCTGTCTAAATGCAGTATTAAATTCATGAAATATTGTTTGAAATTAAGAAAATATCAATTAAAATTCAGAAAAAACATCAATTGTAATTCAGAAATTATCAATTGTTATTCAGAAGCACATCAATTGTAATTACAAAAATGTAAATAAAAATTTAGAGACAAAAATAACACTTGAAGTATTAATTGCAATTGGAAATACAAGAAAACTCAGAATATACCAACTGCAGGTCAGAAAACATAAACTAAAATTCAGGATATATCAATTGAATTTCAGAAAACCTCCATTTAGATTAAGAAAACTTCAATTAAAAATCAGATATTTTCCGAATTTCAATTGGTATTTTTTATTATCAATTGACCTTTTCTGAATTATAATTGATATATTCTGAATTTCAAACAATGTTTTCCGAATTTCAATTCATATTTAACGCGTTAACATTTTTGCTCTATGTTTTCTGAATTCAAATAGATATTTTCTAAATAACATTTGCATTCGTAAATAACAAGAATTTGTAGTTATCTGCATTTGCAGTTAAAAAAGTGTACACTGCAATTGCATTTGAATTAACTAGAAATGCAATTGTTTTTAATTGCAATTGTAGTTAAAATAACTGCAATATCAGTTAATTTTAAATGCATTTGCAGTCTAAAAAGTATACACTGCAATTGCAATTAATTTTACCGACATACTTCTCTTAGTGTACAAATAAAACCTAATATAACTTTTTAAGTTCTGTTTTCACTGACCATACTAAATATTTGTGTCAAAATAAACTACTATAATTTAAATTATGTATAAACTTTCGTTTTAACTTACCATTTATGCATAAAAATAAGATTATACTCCAGAAATTCATTGTTATGTACATTTGAAGATAAATCGATTGTTAGTTTTGAATAAGCTGATGATGTTTAAATATAATTTAATTCATTGGTAACAACAAAATCATATAATTAACTGAAACAAAAAAGCCAGAAATCATAAAAAATAAATAAATTAAGAAAACTTAAAATTATAGCAAAACGTTATAGATCGAATTAACTGTCAGTGCCCAGAGGGCACATCCATAATACGGTGATTAATTAAGATATTAAAATACGTACGTGTTTTGTTAACCTCGTAGGATACAAAAATTATAAAACTATTTTGAAAATTTGAAAAAAAAATCTAAAAATATTGTGTGTGTTGTAATCCACTGATTTGAATTGATCAAATATTTGCTTTTTTGCTGTTTTTTCCTTGTACCACCAGTATTATTACTATTAGTATTGTTTAAAATTTTTTACTTAACTTTTAACTCAAGGTTATGTACTTTCAAACATATCTAAGACTTTTGTTTCTTTTTTTTTTGTTTATATTTTTAATTGAATATTAACGTCAACTACCAGCAAACACAACAACACCAATGACTTTATCTACGAATATTAATAACGTATATCAAAAGAGTAGAAGAATTGGGGTAACAAACATAAAGAAATAAACGAAATGCTATATAGTTTTAAACTATTTATGTTCTCTTAAGAAAAAAAACTATATGATTGTATACAAAAATATACAATAGATACATGTTATGTAGGTAATTGACTTTAAACAAACATGTACTATAATAATTTAAAGATTGCCCATAGTGTAGTTTTCTTTAAACATGGGAGTTATAAGAAAAACAACATGAATTAAAATTCATATCACAAGTTAAGAACAATACTCGTAACTGTTTTTATAAAGTGAGCGTATGAATCATTTGTAAAATTCCTCAATTATTTTGCACATTTTTCTTGCAAATTATTTTTGTTAACAAACGAAATGTATTATACACTCAACAAAGTTTGTCGGATAGAATCTCCCGAAAGTGACAGTTTAAACAAGGGTACTTTATTTATATTTTTTTTAATATATGAAAAACACAATATTTTCTTTCGATTACAAAAAAAATGTGTGATTACTTCATCCTACATAAAATTAAGTCCAAATTTCCGATGGTACTTCAGTTATTACTTTTTTATGCATTGGAGATACAAAAAAAAAAATCCAAAAAATTATTTGCAAACTTATAAATGTATAAATATAAACCATATTTTTTGTGTATGGAGTTTGACATTAAACTTATAATATGAAGACCCCAAATATATCAACACGCAAAGAAAAAAGTGTAAAATCAACAAAAAAAATAACGTACCTTATAACATGTTTATAAAATTAATGTTGTATGAAAAAGAAGTTTTATAAGGATTTTTTTTTGCAATATGTGCAATTTTTAAGCATACGGAAATTTTGTTTTGGAAATAGTTGAACATTAATATCCAGTTAATAATTTTTTTAAAGAAAAATTTTTACAAACTTTAAACAAAAAAATAAATAAATATATTAACTTCAGGTGGCACTCGAAAAAAAATTTAAAAAAAATGTGGGTTTTTGGCACGCGACGAAAAAAAGTCTTGCCACCCCTACCATTGGCCTTTCACATGACACTGTGGTTTCAATTTTTAATGATCAGTTTGGTTTTATAAAGCCCCATTTGTCCAAGAATAAAGCTAATTTTCATCAAGACATTGCACGGGTGCTCGCCGGATTCAGTGCCTATTTTCTATATCCAAAACTAAAGAAATGGCTCAGTGGAAGGAGAATTAGCTCCAACGATGAAATTATTGCTCAAACAAAAGCTTATTTTAAGGATCTCAAGAAATCCAATTTTTCGAAGGAATAATACAATAGCAGAAAAAGTTACTAAAAATTAGTTAAAAATGATGCTACAGAAAAAATGCTAAAATTAGCAGATATTTTTTGCTAAATACTAATAAAATAAGAACAGAAAATTAAAGCTGTTAAATTTACAGAATTTTAGTTACATTTGAGCTAACTTTTAGTTAGTTGAAATAACAAATTGTACTGTAAAATCTGCAGAAAATTTTGCTAAATATTAGAAGACTAAAAATAGCAAACATAAACTGTTATATCTACAAAATTTTTGCTATTTTTAGGCCAAATTTAGTTGAATGCAAGTAGCAGTCTAAACTGTTAAAAACAGCAGAAATATTTGCTTAAAAATTGTAAACTGCTGTTTTCAAAGGATCGATTTTTATTTGCATTTAAAAAAAATTTATTACGTTTGACTACCAATTTTAAGTAGAATGAAATAATTACACATTTTTATGATACCGAAAATATTAACTGTATAAAAACAGTAGCTTTTTCTAATTTTGTAAGTTTTTTCAAGACTTTTGTATTAAAAACTGCTCCGTTATTTTTGCTACATTAAAAGTTGTTTACACTTCATTGTTAGTTATTTATATTGCATTTGTTAGTTGTTTTTAAACAGTTAAAAATAGTTAAATTTTTAGGTATATTAAAGGTCGCCTTTGCTGAAATGTCATTTTCAGTATATTTTACCGGTAAACTTTTTTTAATTTTAATACTATATGGCTTGCTTTTTTCAGACAGCTCGTACTTCTTTCGCTATCCAAATTGTAAATTTTGTAAGCATTCCCGTTCTTTTATGCTTTCATGAAGCGTTCTTAAGAATCAGTATAAATGGCAGAAAAGAAGCAGTAATTATTTTTACTGCTTCCGAATTTCTGCTCGAATATATTTTTGTAAAAACAATTTTCAGGGCAGTCTTCAAATGGAAATAAAAGTATTTGTTGTATAATTAACTATTATAATTTTTATAATTAGAAATACCACCTTTGGGACATTCTGCACTTACATACAATCACATTTACATACATGTAATTGCCGTTGATTTTAAATACCGTTACAATTTGTAATTGTTAATTTTGCTGTTGCTATTGTTTATAACACTACTGTATTTTGTAAGAAACAAACGTGGGATCGATCCATAAACACCACAAAGTGGAATAGTTCAAAATAACAATAGCAAAACCAACAACATAGTGGTGGCAATTAAAATCAGCAGTAGTAACAACAATCGCTGCTAAACAAGTTACAACATAAACAAATAGCAGTCAATATTGTATAAGTAACGAGTGAATGGTTGGTTGTACGACGGACAATGGCATTATTGCTAAAAAATGAGTATGTATTAGTAGGCAAATCTACACACACACATACGTATAAACATAATCTGAATTTTGAATGATGATTGTATCTTAATATTATTATTATTATTATTATATTTATTGCACTAGTATTGTATATTCGGAGTATATTTTAACTTATTTCAATTTAATTTCAAACACATACATACATATTGTACATTTATTATTAAATATTGTAAAACAAACACAAAACAAATAAAATAAAAATTAAACAAACAAAAAAAAAAAACTTGTTTTAGCAACAGATACATAGATTGTTTTACCATTTTTTATAAATTTAAAAAATATGTAATTGATAATTTCATTTCAATTCGTTTTTTTTACTCACATTGCACTTATTTTTATTTATTATTAAATTAAATTCGCTTTATTTATATTTTTAAAATATTTATTTATAAAAAATTTATATTTTTCTTTAAAATATTTATATATCTATTTATTTAAAAATTTATTTTGAAGACAGCTACTTTAAAATAGTTACACTATATACACCACAATAATAAAATAATACAACTTAACTGCAGCCAGGCGAAGAAAACAATAAACTGGTTATGTTAAATACGTTTTTAAAGCTGGCGATTTAATTTATGAAGTTGTGGCTGACAATGTAAAGAAATACTGAAAATAAAACTATTTTACATAACTTTTGTTGTACTTCGATCCACACATGAATAAATGGAATGGAATAAAGAAAACTATAACAAAATACACGTTACAAATATCTTTACACATGTCTCCATATCTACAGATAAATATGTATATAATTGGAAAATTAATATTTTTAACTTTTAAACCTTTCAATTTTAAATTATGGGTGTTATTAAAAATATTGCAGTAATCGGTCCCTCCTCATTAGATGTACAGGCAATTTCAATACGCTTATGATTAAGCTTTAAGAGTAGGTAAACAAGATGGGCGCGTGAATGATTTTTTACTTACGCTCAATCACGCTCACGAAAAAAACTAATCACGCTCACCTGAGTATAGTAAAAAATTACTAACGAACACAAAATTATCACAAAAAAACAGTTAAAATTTCTAGGCGACCAAAAGAATTATATCTAGGATATGCAGTCATTTCTCATATAGATCGACATTTAGTCTTATCGTCGTCTTGCCTGCAAGTAGTGCTATGTGTTTTTTAACAGGTTTTTAGGAGAGCGAAAAAAATGATTTATTGAAATAATATGCCTTAATGATGATTTTAGTAAATAAGGTCGTGTATCATTAAGGCACATGATGTCAATAAAATATCTTAAAAGGATAATATAAATCAGTTTCTTCGCTCTCCTAAAAACCTGTTTAAAAAAACATACACTGATAGAATTTTGTGCATTGTATTAATAGAATTTGTTCATTTCAATAAAATATGACGATAGTATACCGGAACCATTATATCGGAACCGAGAAAACCCATATTTTACATCAAGATTTTTTATCTGCAATTTTAAAATAAAACTATTATACACTCATAGAAACATATCTGTAAAAATGCAGAAAAAGTTACTAAAAATTAGTTAAAACTGATGCTGCAGAAAAAAACTGCTGAAATTAGCAAATTAAAATTAAAACTGTTAAATTTACAGAATTTTAGTTATATTTAGGCTAACTTTTAGTTAATTGAAAATAGCAAATTCTACTGTAAAATCAGCAGAAAATTTCGATAAATATTTGTAGACTAAAAATAGCAAAAATAAATTGTTATATTTACAAAAGTTTTGCTATTTTTAAGCTAAATTTAGTTGAATGCAAATAGCAGTCTATTCTGCTAAAATCAGCAGAAACATTTGCTAAAAATATTGTAAACTGCTGTTTTCAAAAGGCTCGATTTTTATTTGCATTAAAAAAAAAAACTTCGAAAATTTAAAATTTTTTGTGATTTTTTAGGCTACTGATTATTTAGCAAAATTTTTTCCTGATTTTAGCAGGTTAATTTGCTATTTTCCATTAACAAAAATTTAGCTCAAATATAACTAAAATTCTGTATATTTAGCAATTTTATTTTTGCTGTTCCTATATTACTAATATATAGCAAATATAATCTGCTAATTTAGCAGTTTTTTTTTGTAGCATAATTTTTAATTAATTTTTTACGGACTTTTTTCTATTAGTGTAGTAAGCGGGCTATAACTTTGAGCAGTGCTTTATTTTTGTCACCAAAACGAGGTTGCTTTACCTTTTTCATGGTAAAATAACTGTAATTGGAGTTGAATACAACTATTACTGTTTACTTCACAAATAATTATAACTGCCAACATCTCTGATTGTACACACATACTACCATAACCACTAATTAATTCGTAACGCTCACATTATTTCATAAGTTTAATTTTTAATTAAATACTTAATTATAAGATAAATAAATTTGCCAAAGTGTTTTCGCTACAAAAGAAAGTTATTTATTTGGAATTCTAAAATAATTACCTGGTTATAAAAATGTGCCGCTGTTAACTCATACAACCTTTCTCTTATTAACCAAAAATATAATTGAAACAACTTGGCCAGTAATAATTCGTACAGCGAAAAGTCTAATTCCCTCTACATGATACAAAATAACCGCTGGAATAATCACTCCTTAAAAAGTCGTATCATGATTCGCGAAAATCACAATCAAAAGAGAAGAGCTGTAATGAAACAATTACATTAAATTAAAATTAACCTCGAAGTATGGAAAGAAACTAATACAATATATCGGCCAATACGTTAGAAAAAATCTATTAAATATTATGAAAACGTATGCCAATATGTTCATTTACACGTATACATAATATGGAATAAAATATAAATCATACGCACCTTAATAAGATTATACACAAACAGTGTTGTCAATTCAGCAATTTTGTGGCTAGCCGATTTTGAATGTTTACCAAATTTTTCACAAATTTGAATAACATCAATTTGGTTGACAAAAAATTCGGTGGCCACAACAGAATCGTTTTGAGAGTGCAAGCTTTTCTTGGCTCAAAGTTTGCAATTGATTTGAATACTCAGACCCACCATCCATAGAAAGCCCCAATTTGAATTGGGTTTAAATAGTATTTAAACCATGCCTCCAAATTTAAAGAAAATCAAATCACATTTGGACCTAGTCGCCTTATGAACCCACCTTGCTGGTATTTGCTTAAACGCACTTTTCGGACATTTCACTCATATTTTTCACTATAAATATTATTATTATTAGGGTATCTTGTGGTCGGGTTGACCGACTACTGTTTCAATTTCTTTTTAAATATCTTTGGATATACTAATAGCTAGTAAAGTCACTATTTTGTTTATTCAATTCTCGATCTTTTTTTTTTAATTTTTGTCTTACCCAGGGGTATGGCATCACCAAAAAAAATAAGTTATAACAACATCGTTATCACTAGGTGGCACTGGGTACGTTCCGCAGATACAATTTGACAGTCAACAGTTCTACAATAATTGTGCAACTATCTGATGAACGACCTGATCACTAACTAATATTTTGGTAGCGTAAAAAATGTTTGCTACTTTTGATCAAATAGCGTGTTCGTTTACTTACTACAAGTTTAGTAACTTAACTTACTACAGCTGAAAAAAATCAATACAAAAAGAAAACAAGACTTTCCAATTGTAGTAAAAGTAGTAAGAATTTCGAGTAAACGAACACACTGAAAGTGATACATTTGTTTTTGTTGGTTTAAAAATTTTTTTGTTTTGTATGAATGACAAATAAAAACATACAAGTATAATTCAAAAACAAAAAATTTAAAAAATCAAAGTAAAATATAGAAAAAATGTATTTATAAACAAAACAAAGAAAACATCGTTCAGCAGAGTAAGAAATCACAAAGCGCTACAAGTCACCGGTATCAGTTTAAGGTTTCTCTGCCGAATGCTACCACTTTGTTAAAAACATTGACAATTTTCTTTTTTTATTTAACTCTTTCACACCCTTGTACACTACAGTGTACACATCTTTAAAAGAATATATAAAATTTAATAGTGCAAAAAAAACTTTAAACTTTTTACAAATAAGTTTATTAGGATCTTGGACTTAATATAAAAATCATTATATGTATAAGCAGTTCAACATGGTAATATGGTCGCGATATTTGTTAAAGAAGTCTAATTTTTTGAATATAACATAATCTCCGTGAAAAGGGGGTTTTGGAGTTTCTCCTAAACTAATGAAGATATATAATTGAAATTTGGCATATAGCTTCGTTTTATGACGAGAAGAAAACCAATTAAAGGATTTTTGGCTACTCGAATGTTTAAGGGGTAAAACGGGGCTCAAAAGTTTGAAAAAATCGATTTTCAAACGTCATTTTTGGAGGGTAGGAGGGGGATGGGGCAAAATATGTTACATATTTTTTTCTAATTTGAGGACTCTTAACAAGAATCTGAAGTGAAAATAACGATACATCCGCAAACAAAAAGTCGGTAGTGAAAGGGTTAAATTTTAATAATAACAAACAACAAAGCAAAGAAACAAATTGATATCTAAAATTTTATTATTTGAATATATTCCGCGCTTGTTTTTTTCTTGTTTTGAGCTGTTTTCAACAGTTTTTGAGTTTTTAAATATAGGCTCACCTGTTACTAAACTCATACTAAATAGTTGCTCAGGTAATACTAAATTTCAGCGCCCTCTACCGGTGAGTAGTGTAAGTTTTGATTTCCTATCTCTATAATTAAGTCTCTGGTCTTACCAAATATTATAACAAAGATGGCTTTTTTTGTTTTAATCTTTACTTTTGCCAGCCAAGAAACCACGCATAAAAAATCAAAAAAGTTTTTTTATAAACAAATAATTATAAAAATATATGTATGCTTCAACATCAAAGTTGATTCCTTAATTAAGGTAAATAATTAATTGTTTTTTGTACTGAAAACATTTTAGCATGGATGTGAAGGTGTTTTTGACTAAATGTATATTTTAGGTAGTAATGGTAAATTTATAAGCAAAACTGGCCAGTCAAATCACTTAAAACTTTAAATAGAAAATTTAATCAAATAAGAGATTAATCACAATTGGCATTTTTATATATTTTGTATGAGAAGCAAGATGACGACATGTCGTTCCGCGATTTGTCGTCATAATAACAATGACCACATAGACTAAAGACAATCAAATCCTCTCACACACCGAAAAACAAGCTCATAATATCAACTGGTTTTAAAAGAAACATTTTTTAGTGGTCTTTTTAATGCGTAGTTTTTATATAAATAAAGTTTTGCGCTTATTATACACAACTAATGCAGAGAATAAATGAAAGAAAACAAGTGCACTTTACAATTTAGTTAAAATTGCTTAAAAAATAATAATAACTAAAAGTATCTCCTTTTTCACGTGTTTTCTTATTTTTCACAGAAACTTTCTTAAAACCAGTTCAACTTTTTAGAAGAGTGCCGTGGATATTAGTTGATAACAACAAAAATTAAATTATTTGTAAAATTGTTAAATTTTTTTATTAATTTAAATTAGGGTTGCTTTTCAGTACAGAGCTGCAAAAAATCGTACTTTGCTTACAAAAAATATGTTATTGGCAAAAGAAAAATAAAATAAAACATTTGAAAAGTACCGCCAAAAAGAAAAATTTTGCAAGCAAATTAAAGATTTTATGTAATTAAATTGGTGGAAAAATATAAAACTAATTACAATTTCTTGTTTTGCTTCCCTATTTTCTGAACGATTGTTACGGTATTCTAACTTTTAGTTAACTGAAAATAACAAATTGTACTGTAGAATCTGCAGAAAATTTTGCTAAATATTAGTAGACTAAAAATAGCAAAAATAAACTGTTATATCTAAAAAAATTTTGCTATTTTTAAGCTAAATAGCAGTCTATCCTGCTAAAATCAGCAGAAATATTTGCTAAAAAAATTGTAAACTGGGGGGTTATTATGTAATTCGATTCGAAAAGAAAACGCTTTCGAACAGAATTTTCGCACTAAAAATTCAGTAACAGAAAATAGTTTTTAGTGAAGGAAAATGTTGAAAACGTATAGACAATATCTAGTAAAAGAGAAAAATAAAAAAATTAGACTATCAAGAAAGGATATATTTTTACAAGAGTTTTAAAATTTCCGAATTCGAACAATATTTTTCGAATCCGCTTACGTAATAACCCCCCTGCTGATTTCAAAAGGCTCCAATTTTATTTGCATTTAAAAAAAATCGAAAAAACATCGAAAATTAAATATTTTTGTAATTTTTTTAGGCTACAAATTATTTAGCAAAATTTTTTGCTGATTTTAGCAGGTTAATTAGCTATTTTCCACGACCAAAAATTTAACTCAAATATAACTAAAATTCTGTGTATTTAACAGTTTTAATTTTGCTGTTCTTCTACTAGATTTAAAATAACTCATTGCTTATTTGTTGTGCCGAACACAAGGTATAAATTTCTTTGAACAAACCCGGTTAGAGGGTTAAGTTAGGAAAAGTTTGTCTTTCAATAGAAAAATATATTTATTGCTAAATCGTTCTGTTTAAAGTTGCAAAAAAAAAACCATAAATGATTATTTTATCCTGACGAACTCGTGATCATCTATTATTCGGAAAACATCTTCACGAAAATGTAATAAGTCGTCTAAAAATCGTTTACTACTTTCATTGTGTAATGCGGTCATAACAGGTTTAATATTTTCAATGCCAGCCGTTTCCGCCAAATCATTGTAATAGAAAATCTAAATGAAATGCAATTTAAATTATTATTCAAGTATTGATTTATAAACGTAGAAATCTAAATTTACCTGTTCTTCCCCCATCATATGAGCTTGGCGTTTCTTAAAACCTTTGGCAAAACGTTGATCCATTTCTGTACGTGTTTCATCAAGCATTTTCTCTTCGGAGGGTAAATTCTTTTGGTTGGTCCAAAATTTTAATACAAATCGACTTTGTAAATCAAACATTTGAGCAGCACACACATAATACGGTATACCAATGAATGCCATGGAAGGATTTTGTATGTTAATGCAGTGTTTGTACAGTGATTTTACATAATTGTCATCGACATAAATACCACAATCCATCGAAAGAAATGGAAAGGCATATTTGTAGCCAGTGCAGTAGAAAAGTATGGAATATTTGTCATTAGTATTATCTTTGAAATAAATATTAGAACCATCTATGTATGATATATCCGGTTTTTGATTAACATTCGAATTAAAAGCGGTTTTGGGAGTTTCGATCATATGATGGCTGAGTGTTACTTTTTTGGCTACTTTTGAAATTTCGTGACACAAATCCATACCGCTTGGTCCGGCTCCAATGATTAAAATTGTTTCATCTAAAATTATATGTAAGAGATATTTAAAATATATTGGTGTAAATAGTATAATTTCTTTGTAACAGTACCTTTGAATTTGTCTGAATTTTTATAATCATGACTATGTATTTGTAGACCTTTAAAAGTTTCCGATCCTTTAATGGTGGGATATAGAGGTGTATGATAGTGACCATTACATATTAAGACATATTCGTATGTTAAAAATTCTACATTTTCATTCTCTAAATTTTTAACAATTACCTGTAAATGTAAAGTTGACATTTATTTGTTATATGATGGGCTAAATGTTGTGTGTGTTGCATTGTCCTAACAAAAACTGAGTGGTTAAAATTTTATTGTAAAATATACAACACTATTGATAGGACGATACTACATTTATACCTAGGTTTAGTGTGCTATGTTTTAGTGTGCTAACAATGGCGACAAATCGCTAACTATCACGAACTTTTCGGATTCTGCTAAAAAATATTCCAAAAATAGTTATATTTTTTCGAACTTTTTAAAATTATCTAAATCGCCAAATTCTTCAAACTTTTCAAGTTTTCCATAAAAATTTAGCAATAAATCGTTGAACAATAATGACTCAAAAATTTTGACAAGGAACTAACTAAATGTACTAAGTACTAAGAAAGCGTCAAGAATGACTTAAAAAATCGCAAATTTTTCCGCTAATTATGTTTTGTCCCGCTAAATGCGTCAGTGAAAATCATCGTCAAAGTAATGATGAAATTCTAACAATTCTGTGTTTTAGTACACATTGTGAACAACCTTAACATTTTTTAAGAAAGCTCTTTTAGTATTATACAATCAGTGTGTTCGTTTACTAGAAATTCTTACTAATTTTACTACAATTGGAAAGTTTTCTTTATTTTTAGGCGTGTTCGTTTACTTACTACAAGTTACTACTTTTACTATAACTGGAAAAATTCAATACAAAAAGTAAACAAAACTTTCCTATTGTAGTAAAATTAGTAAGAAATTCGAGTAAACGAACACACTGATTGTATTGAAATTTTCCAGATGTAGTAAAAGAAGTAACTTGTAGTAAGTAAACGAACACACTGAATATATTACTCAAAAAAGGTTTAAAATTTTTTATATTTTGTAATTTTTCTCTTTCAGAAAATGTTAAAAAAATTTTTTCACCGAAAAAAAAATCAACTCACGGAATGAAAAAATTTTTAATTTCTCTGTAATTTACTTCTGGAAATTTTATCATCTTTCTTTAATTTGAAAATAATTTAAAAGAAAATGTGATAATATGTGATCTCAAATTGAACGAAAAATATTCATTTAATAATTTTCAAATTAGAAAGATGTGCCATTTAATTAGACAAAAAATTAATTAAAATTTTTCATATTTCGAGGGGTCAAGGCCCCAGACAGGCCAATTACACTGTGCACGAATCGGAGACTTTTCCACACTGAATCTAGTGGTGCTAGCCGTTTTTCTAGGTTAGCTCTTAAAAAAAGATATTTGAATTTTAAAAACACTCGATTTTTTAATTTGTTTACCGTTAGTACTCGAATTAGGTTTGCCCCGCTTGTTGGATTTTTCAATTAGCACAGTGTTAATAATTCGAGCCAAAATAATCTCTTGAAAAAACATTCAACCAATCGATTTAAGATCTTTTGTCAAATGGCCAAAATTATTGAATTTATACCTGCCACTTGTTATTGCTTCTAGGAGTTATTCTTATTACATAATGCAAAAATTTAACATAATCTTGTAGATTATATTTCTTGCAATATTCCTTTAAAAAATTCTCTATAACATCAGAAGGCACATACGACTCTTCTTGATCTTTTATGGGAAAATCGGGATAACCCATTACTTCTTTGGGTAGATTGGTCCTTAAGCCCTGGTACATGCTGCTGTGGACATCAATTCCATATTCGTCGATTCCTGTTTTATCAGTATATACCCAGGTACCGCCAATTTGTCGAGTCTGTTCGTAAACTGTTACGGCAAAATTATTTTCCAACGCTCTGCGAGCAGCACAAAGTCCAGCCTTTCCTGCTCCAACTATGCACACCCGTTTCATTTTTACAACTGAACACAAAATTAGCTGAGCTCAGCTGAGTTGATACTATGCAATTACGTTACTTAATCATTCAAACTGATAACAAGAGCAAAACAATAATCATAAACAATTATAAATAAATAAAGGAATATGAAAGTACTTAATTGATAATGTGAATTATCAATAAGACAAAAATTAACATATGTACATTCATTCAGTAGTATCATCTGAGCTAGACGAGGACGTATATACACTCAAAAAAGTTTGTAGGCAGACTCTATTGAAAATGAGATTTACCTTTAAAGTAAAAAATTTAGTTATTTGAAAAATAACTAAAAAATGGATTAAATATAACTATGTCGTAAAAATAACTGATAAATTTTAACTATTTATCCATCTTTTTTCTTCTTAACTGGTTACCGCAGTCAATCAATTTTATGATCGAAGGTGGGATACAACTCCCATATATGGGCTGGAGCTTCAAAGTCTATTGTGGAGCTTTTGGACCGTGTTCAAAGGAGAGCGTCGGCGCTCATCAATGCCAGTAGGGTATCCAGCTCTATTGACTCATAGTGTCATCGTTGGAATGTGAGTTGTGCATCAGTGATCTATCGAAATTACCATGGGAAGTGTTCTGCCATGATTAGTGAACTGATTCCTAGGCCCAGGGTTTTTGTTCGGAATACTCGCTTTTCTATAGAATCAAAATTTTACTATAGAACAATTCTGTTTGTAGTCGATTGTCCCGTGGATCGCACAACGCATTGCAGGGAGAATACATTTATCAGTCGCACAAGCCGTATGTGGAACAAACCTCCCGCGGAAGTCTTCACAGTCACTTAAAAATAGAGAAATTCAACTCAAACGTCCTCAAAACACTACTCCCTCTTTCCTGCCTCCCATAACCTATTTTCCTAATTCTACCGCAATGCACTTGCATCAATAGGGGCATCCCCTGAGTGTTAGTCTATCGTAAAAAAACGAAGTTACTCCGATGGACATGCCCTTATTAAAATAATAGGTTTTGTAATAGAAAAGAAACCTATCCTGTTAAAAATCGATTATACATAAGCACATATGATTCATGGATGCCCATATGCATCAATATATGACTCATATGTGTGTATAAATGATTCATATATTCTAATATTAATGTCCATATATGTATGTTCATGTGTGCATTAGCGAAATGTGAGGTAATATTTACATACATGATCAAATATTTTCATATATTTCTATACATGCTCGTGAAAATTTAGGTAATATGTTCATGTTATTACACATGTAAGAATCCTATATGGAAGTATATGGTCATGTATGAATTTGTATGACTTCATATACCAGCATGTGCGAGTTCACACATGTTCATGAATGAACACATTTATTTATTTTTACCGGGTGCCACTATTTTTTCTTACAAAGCTCATTACCAGCTAATAGAAGGTTTCGCTAAGAAATATTGGTTTTGCAGATTTCCATAGAAAAACAACTCACATATGTAACTGTCAAACTTTTTTGAGTGTAGAGACACAAATGTTAACCTCCGATTTATGATCAAAACAAGTGTGCGCTGTGTTGTGTTGCTTGTCTAAATGAATAAATGAACCGATTACTCTAGTATTTTTAACCCTTTCACTACTTTAAAAAAATATACAGCTTTGTTTTGATGCTCACACTTAACATGAAGACAAAAAAAATGACATTTTTTGTATACAATCTGACAGTTGCCCGTACAATATCGACGTTGAAAAAATAGAAAGTGTTAACACTTAACATGCCCAATGTTAAAATTTGTATGGGATACAAAATGAGCCGTTAATGCCTTGTAAACCTTGTACAAATACAAGCCATATTTTTTATATATGGAGTTTGACATTAAACTCATAAACATACCAGATTTACACAGTTTACCCGTAGAATGCGAGTTTATATGAGAAGGCTTAATGTAAAAACCTCAAATATGTCTAAATATGTTATGATCTTGACCATAAAATAATCCGCATATGGTTAATCTCCCAAATCAATGGGGCTAGAACATAAAATTTGAAACGTAGCTTCATTTCATAACCAGACCACAAGCACACTCAAAAAAAAGTCAGTAAAGTCAGCAAAAAATGTTGCTGTGTCAGCAAATTTTTAGTCAGGAGCGTGCTTGCAAAAAAATTGATTTTCAGCAAAATTTTTGCTAACACTTAGTCGATTGGAAGTGAAAAAAATCCTTGCTAAAATCACTAAACTTTTTGCTGAATATTAGTAGACTAAAAAAAAACTCAAAAAACTTGTAGCGAAATTTTACTTTAGTTAATTTCTTTGCTGAAAATTTAAATATAGAATATGTGTAGTTGTTTTTCTTTTTTTGACATTTCCGTTTCCAGACAAGCTACGACATCTACATCTTGTCTATCTGGTTGTCGTTCACACTATGAATGCGGTTATCAGCGCAATTTTTGTAGCAAAATAAATTAGTAAAACATTAGTTCAAAATTAGTTTAGTGCTAAAAAAAAATATAACAAAAATTTTTGCTGAAAACGGAATTTCAGCAAAAAAATTGCTGAAAACTAGTACACTTGATATACAAGACGTTTTACTAATTTTTCTACTAACTTATTTTTTTTAGTGCAGTCAAAGGATTTTTGTCTATTCGAATGTTTTGGGAGCTAAAGGGGAGAAGTTTAAAAAATTGATTTTCGAATGCATTTTCTGCGAGTAGGAGGGGAAATGGCAAACATGTTATTATACACAGAAAGAATTTACAAAATTCTAATTAAATTTTTAAACACCTTTCTCATACCAAATTTATAAATACAAAAAAAAAAACTTTTTAAAAAGGCACCACCAAAGACATTTGTAAATCCATAAAAACAAAAAATTTTTTTTTTTTTGTAACTTTGAATTTTTATTTTTAAATAATTTTTATATGAAAGATAACGAGTTACAAATATTTCAAACAAAAAATTGTTGGGAAGAAAATTTCAATTTAAAAGAAAATGTGATTGCTTTTACAAATTCCCATTGTTGGTGCCTACTACAAAACAAAGATAGTACATGGCGGTTGTTTGTGTAGTGATTAGTAGTTGTCTTTAAATGTTATTTCTTTTTCCATTTTCTATTTTGTTTCTTTGGCAAAATACAAAACAACGACTATCACAGTTATTAAAAAAAAATAACGTAATATTTGTTTGAAACAGTTATTTCCATTCCAAGATAACCAAGGTTAAACGTTAACCACAGATAACTTCATATATGTATATTTGACATTCATAACTATAGTCTAACCCCTCAATTCATAAATGCTTTGTAAAGTTATAGCAGGTTTACAAAACGTCATTTTCATACAAAATTTTATCAATAAACCTCCTATAATTTTACAAAGCGTTTATGAATTTAGGGGTAAATGTTTTCTTTGTTTCAAAAACATCATACATTAAATATTGACTTAGCTTTAATATGACAATTATACTCATAAAAAAGTTAGTTCAAAGGTCTGTTAAACGCGTTCTGATTCAAATGAACTATTTTTTTTTTGTTATTTTGCATAACAATTAATTTCATCCGTATTTAAACTAGTTTTGTTTTCCACATACATTTTTTTTAAAGAATTCGGTTGATTCTTCTTCAATCACTTCATTTACCTTTCAAAGTTATGAAAAATTATAAAAACTTTCGGTAATATTAATTAAAAGAAAATTTGTGTTGGTTATTTGCAGAATATTCGGTATCAGTTTCTACGCAAATACTTTTAACTGATAATTCTGATTAAACTAAATTAATTAAGATTGTTATACATAACACATCGGCCGAAAAGTCCGTAGGTGGCATATAGGTGGCGTCACTAATCAAAAATCCATATAATTTTTTGGAACTACCAACCTTCAGATGATTCGTTCATCAGTGAACAAGTTACAGCTGTTTTAGTGACGCTACTTTTGCGATTTTTAAAACAATGGATTCAAAGCAATGTTAATTTATCATTTTATTTTAATGGGGGAAAAACACCGTTCAACCCAAAGCTTGGCTTGATAAGTGTTATTCGGACTCTGCTTCATAGAGACAAATAGTAGAAAAGTGGTTTGCTGACATTAAACGTGGTCGTACAAACACCGATGACGCCGAACGCTCTGGTCGCCCAAAAGAGGTGGTGGTACCGGAAAACATCATAAAAGTTCACAAAATCGTTCTGACAGACCGTAAAGTGAAGTTGCAGGAGATAGCTGATACCTTAAAGATATCGAAGGAACGTGTCGGATTTATTTTGCATGAACATTTATCCATGAGAAAGCTGTTTTCTCACAGTGCACCAAAAACAACAAAGTGTCGGTGATTCGAAGAGCTGTTTCGGCGAGATAAAAAGGACTTTTTGTGTCGGTAGAACCGATGCACGAAACTTGGATCTGCCACTTCACTCCAGAATCGAATCGGCAGTCAGCTGAGTTGGCAGCAACTGGCCAACCTCGCTCGAAGAAGCCAAAGACTCAACAGTCAGCTGGTAAAGTTATGGCATCAGTATTTTGGGATGCGGCTGGAATTTTGTACATTGATTGCCTTGAAAAAGGCCAGACCATCCATAGCAATCGCTACATGGCCCAACTGGTGCGTTTGAAGGAGCAAATCGCAAAAAAAACGAGCCCATATGAAGAAGAAAAAAGTGCTCTTTCACCAAGACAATGCGCCGTGTCACAAGTCGTTGGCTACCATGGCCAAATTGCACGAATTACACTTTTAATTGCTTCCGCACCCACAGCTTTGGCTGCCAGCGATTTTTACCTGCTTTCAGACTTCAAAAAAATGATCGCTGGAAAGAGATTTGGTACGAATGAAGAGGTGATTGAGGCCAAAGATAAATCATTCTATAAAAAAGGTATCGAAATGTTAGAAAGGCATTTGAGTGATTGTATCGCTCTTGAAGGAGACTATGTTGATCAGTAGAATTTTGCCAAAAAAATATTGTTGTTTTATTGGTTATCCTACAGACTTTTCAGCCGATGTGTTATATGTTTTTTTTTTTTTTTTTTTTTTTTTGATAAAACTTTATTAATTTCCTTTTAGGGACATCAAATGAATATAGTTACAATAATCTTATAATTAATAAATCATAGAAATGTACTGTAGTGACAGTAGTTAACTAATTAATAATTTTCTTTAGATTCTTCACTTCTCAACTGTGTTTTAAATCCACGACTTAAGTCCAATCTGTCCAAAGTATGTTGACATCATAAATTCTATGATTTTTTTTAATTTTCTTTTCTACTAATTAAGCGAAAAAAAGTAAAAAATTAATTAGAAAAAAGTAAAGCAACACGGAATGTGGATTAATATGGGATATAGAAAATTACTGAAAAGTTTAAAAATGTTAAAAAATCATAATTAAAAGTTATTTTAAAACAGTATAAAATAATTGATGTATGTTAAGTGTGTTAAAAGGGCATTTTCGTGTATGTACATTTCCATGATTGTATGCACTGCTTGGGTGTCGCTTTATAAACAAAAAGAGACAAACGATGCATTTTTAATTTTAAAGTTAAAATATTCAATATTTCAACTTTTTCTTCTTTTTTACTTATCTTCTCATGGGGGCATTTAGTGATATATATGGGGAGTATGTCGAATACATTGAGTTCTGCTGGGCAGCCCTTTGTATGGCGCATGCATCTGGATATTGAGATTGCATATTCATAACACCCATTTGCATGGGTATTTGTGAATTTGGATATTCGCCACCTGTGGAATAACTCGATGATGGTGGTGCTTGTTGTGTTGACATTCTGTAGCTGTTGATGGCGCCATAGGGCCCCATTAAATTCGGAGTAATGTGGACATTAGCGGGCCGGCTGCTGTTCGGTGAAGATGTTGAGGGAGAAGAAGACAGATGCTGAATGGGTGCCGATGCTGTATTTCTAACAGATCGACTGATACTTTGAGAGGTGGTTGTAATGGGGGCAATATTCATATTACCCGGATAGTACTTATACTGCAAAGATGCCATCTGAGATTGTAGCATGTTGGGCGATGTGTTTGGATTTCGATTTTGATGAGGCACAATTAGATGTGGCGGTGGTGTCATCGAATTCTGAGTTAAACCATGTTGGGGTGGTGGTGTCATATCGACCTGACCTATGGGCGAAGTATTACATGGCGGTATATCCAAGCCATTGGTTAGTTGTTGCAATCGCGATAAACTGCTAAGATTACCAACAACAGCTGGCGAACCACCGGCCTGGGCACTAGGCAAGGACTCTGAACGAGTCTGTTGTTGTTGCTGCTGCTGTTGTTGGTTTAGATGTTCATTTGCCGATGACGATGTCGAAGAACCACCACCCGATGACAATGATATAGGCACTCTGGCTGTGTTGTTTATTGACTCATTTGAAGTCAGATTGTTTTGCAAATAGAAATTATTGACAGCACAGGATGGCGATGATTGTTCCACACGCACCGAGCCTGTATGTGGATTTATAGCGCTATTTAGTGATGACATACGTTGTTGTATAACAGCCGGCATATTGGCAATTTCATTGTAATTGGTGGTATTGCCCGCATATTGCTGGCTCAAATGCGAAATGTATATGTTGTCTGAGGAGCCCTGCATATTTTGATGATGGGCATGTGGATTTAATTGTGCAAATTGTATATGTTGTTGTAATTGTTCTTGCTGCTGCTGTTGTTGTTGTTGTTGCTGCTGCTGAGCTTGTTCTGAACTATTTTGATTGCTATGATTAGCTAAAGCCTGTTGCTGTTGTTGTGTTAGACTATTATTCAAAGCTTGTTGTTGTTGCTGTTGTTGCTTGGACTGTCTATGGGCATTAGAAGTAGATGAATTGGTATTTCTCATTAACTTAGGAGTCGTAGATCTTTGTACAGCACTGGATGTAGATGTGGAACTGTCATTCTATAAAGAGGATCAAAGAAAGAAGAAGAGCATTTATATATTGACAAAATATATTCACGTAGTTGAATAAAAACCTTAAGATAAATAAACATTAGATTAGATACGAAGGCACTTCGCACCGCGACCAATATAGATCTTTTGTTCTGCCTAGAGTTCCCCAGAAATTCAGGCTACCAATAAAGCCAATAATCCCGTAAGGAGAATTTCCCCAAATGTCCGAAGATGACACGAAACGGTCACCCAGAAATCTGAGTCTCCTGTCACACAGTCTCGGACATTCGCAGAGAATATGCTCCGATGTCTCACTTTCCAGCTCAAAAAACCTGCAAACATCTGTGTCTGAAGCTGGTACCTGATTCCACAGTGCCCAGTTAAGTATCCCGTCAGGGTCCTAAGGTTACCCCTATCGAGTGATACTAGTCGCCTATATAAATTATACTCCGCTGGACAAGGAAATAAATCTTTTGGCCTGTATTTGGTCAGTAGAAGTTTCCCAATGCTTAGCAAACACAGTCTCTCTCCATTGCCTCAGTTTTTCCCTAGAGTACCCCCTAGGAATCCCAAAGAATGGTTCCGGGCCGATGAAGGGTTGACGGGCTCCACAATTGGCTAGACAGTCAACCCTTTCGTTACCCTCGTGCCCTTCATGACCAGAAATCCATCCCAGTGTAAGGGAGTTGCTCCTACCGAGTTCGTTGAGAATTCCCATACACTCCATGACCAGACCAGATGATACCACCTAAGCTCCTAGAGCCTTTAGCGCAGCCTGGCTGTCAGAAAGAATGTAGATGCGGGATCTAACCTTGCCCTCCACAGGTACTCTCTCACACATACGCAGATGGCGAAAATCTCCGTCTGAAAGAAGGAGGAGTACTTGCCCATTGGTAGAGTACGTTGGAGTCTGGGTCCAAAGACACCTGCCCCCGTGTCACCATTAACCTGTTTCGAGCCATCAGTGAACCATATCTGAGCCCTCTCTTCGGGCTTCCAAGATTGGCTGGTCCACATATTCCTGTCAAACGACATAATGTGAAAATGCCTGACAAAAATAAATATACTCGTAAAACTTCGTTTTCGAGATGAACAATTTAAAATGTTGCTGGTAAATACAAAAAAAAAAAAACAATGAAACATAAAACCAAGGTTGGTTACCGAAACGAATAACGGTAAGGTTAACGGTAACGGTATCAAGTAAATGTAACGGTATTTAAAACTGTTTCGGTAACGGTATACCGTTATCGAAACAGCAATACCGGTACGTACCGGTATTAAAAATTACGTTAAAAACTTATAAAAATAAGTAAAAACATAGCATATTCTTAATTTTAAGTCTTAAAAATACAGATTATAACCTATAAATTTAAGGCTGGTAGTTTTCATATTAATTTTACTTATCCATACATTTTTTTGTAAAAATAGCCCAAGATTAAAAAATAAAAAAGTTAAAAAATTGGCATTTTTATATAAATTAATCAATAGCGGTAAAATACCGGTAACTAGCCATAAAACTAACGGTATCGGTAACGATAACGGTATTGGGAAATTTTTTTAGAGGTATTGGTAACGTTATTCAATTTGAAACGGTATTTTAGCGATAACGGTATTATAACGATAACGGTAACCAACCTTGCATAAAACCCTTCCCTCTTTACAAAGAAAACATATCTTGTACATATTAAGTCTAAAGTGTTGTGTCCAATTATGGTGCAATTTATATGACCTCAAATTTCGTTTATTTTTGAAAATAAAGATATACTCCCAGATTTATAGGAAAATGAAGTTTCAAGTAATTTTTTCATTCTATTGATTTTTAACTTATATTTTTTATTTTTCAGATCCAAATCAACCCAAAATGGAGTTAATAGACTTGGCGGATATATTCACTATATTTGTATACATTCGCTCTTTGGTGAAAAGTTGTTTAGTGCTACACAAATAAAAGCAAAAATTTCAAATTTTAAAATTTTCGCAGATCTTTTTCTGTAATTTTTCAATGTCAGGTTACCAGGAATGGTGTACTATTAACAATAACTTTTATAGAGTTAGCGTAAATTTTATGAAAATGTGTGTTTTTGCGCAACTTTTAGAGGCTACAGCGACACTTCAGAACTTATTTCGCTATCGTTGTTCTTAATGCACATTACTTAGCGCCAATCCGGGAGAGGCGGGGAAAGGTATATTACGGTTTCATTAGGATCTTCCTCAGCATCTACCGGGATGAGATATGGTCGGGTGGGGAATCCGTACGTTAATAGGAGGACAAACTGGGACAGGCACCGCGGTACCGTCTCCAGGATCCTTCCACATGATCCACCGCTCATAAAGAGTGCGGTTGATATAGAGGACGCAGTGTGCAGGCTGAGGCGCTGAACAAAGCCATGTCAAGGGCATGCAAGCCCGTTATTCGCAGGGGTAAGGGCAAGCCACCATGGTGGAACTCTGATATTGCCAATACACGGGCTGAGCGCAGAAGACTGTTCAATGAGGCTAAAGTATCGGGTGACTGGCCTGCCTGCAAGGCCTCGGTGAACAGATACAAGAACCTGATTATGAAAGCGAAGCGAAAGTCTTGGAGAGATCTCCGTTGCGGCGTGGATAGCTCTTCTGAGATCCTGTCTAGAACCACCACCGCGCCGAGCTTTATCCAGAGGCAATGCGGCAATTGGACTACGTGCAGCCGAGAGTCACTTGATGTTCCCATGGATGCACATTTTCCGTTTTGTCTTCCTGTGACTGACACAGAAGACTTTCCGAATGCTGACGAACCCAGAGCAGTAACCCTTCCTATAGAGAAGAGGAGCCTACGCTGGGCTGTTGGTAGTTTTGACCCGTATGTCACCGGGTCCTGACTATGTCAATTGGCTTTTTGATGCAGTCATCAGAGCCATACTGATGTATGGAGTGTATTTGGTGGAGTGTGCTTGATAAGGGTTCGAGAGGATTTTGCGAACGTGGCTATGAGGCTGGCGGCTATTAGGGCATGGACATATAGGTTGTTTGGACATGCCAGGATACTAGGCCTTCAGGGGGGCGCCTCGGTGCATGTTGATTATCGCACCCTCGTTCGATTTTGAGCTCAAGACTCGGATACCGAACAGATCGGAATGGTGAGAGTGGCTCCACCTACCTATAGGGGCACTCGAGATTTATACGGATGGCTCCATGCGGGATGGAAGAGTAGGGGGTGGCGTATATGTGAGTCGCTATGATTATCGGCTCTCCTTTAGGTTACCAGATCAGTGCAGCATTAAACAGGCTGAGGTAGCGGCCATACAGCAGACTATGTATTGGATAGGTGTCAAGGGATATCGTTGTTTTCACTGATAGCCAAGCGGCCACAAAGTCTCTAGCAGGTGTGTACCACATCGAGGATTGTCCATGAATGTCGGGTGTCTCTGGACGAGATGGCGAGACATTCATCTGGGTGCCAAGCCATGGGGACAGTAAGGGCAACAATGTTATAGATGAGCTGACACGCTTTTGGCATGCATGCGCGCAGGATGGAACTTCCCTATAATGACTTCTGCAGGAGCTGTCACGATGAGGAAGAGGAGGAGACTCCGTTCCATCTGATGTGCCAGTGTCCGGCGTTCGCGAACAGGAGGACTGTTCTATTCTATCTGATGCTATTCATCAGGGGGTCTAACTGGTTTGGTTCAGACCCTGATGTGGTCGTCTAACGGCTCTAACGGCCGCCTCTGGAACCTAACCTAAGCTATTATATTTCAGAAATTTAAATTATTACTTACTTGATTAATTTTACGGCTTTGTTGTGTGTTATGTTGTTGTTGTTGTTGATTATTCCCCAAATTGTTTATATTTTGATTATTAATATTCATATTCTGTTGTTGTTGCTGCTGCTGTTGTTGTTGTTGCTGCTGCTGTTGTTGTTGCTGCTGTTGCTGTATGTGTTGTGGCGTATGTATAGACATATGCATTGGTGTATTGGTACCTTGATTTTGCATTGAACAATTTGAAAATTGTTGGTTCTGTTGCATGCCATGCACTCCACTTGAGACATCCGGTGAATTTTGTGTTATATCACTGGCAATACTGGCTGGAGAATCCATACCCATTGGTACATTAAGACCACATTCATATGCATGATGCATTGCATTGGCATTTGTATTGTTGCCCGTGTTTGAGTTGGTATTTGTATTGTTGGCTCCCCCTGCGCCGGCACTATTGTTAGTTGCACCTGAGCTTTCATTAGTGTTGTTGTTGTTATATACCAAGGGAGAGGACATTTCGGGTGATACAGTAGTTGGATTATTAGGCGTTTGCTGTTGCTGGTTAGAATTTTGTGTATTGTTACTTAAAACCGTTGGGGCTGCAGCTGATTTTATTTTATTGTTGCTGTCCTCATTTGAGGATGATGCTGATGATGATGAGGACGACGAAGTGGACGTTGTGGAATTATTTACTTGAGTTTGATTAATATTCTGTTCAGCTTTGGCTTTTTGACAAGCAGCTTGTTGCTGCTGCTGTTGTTGTTGCTGTAATTGTTGCTGAGCTGTTAAGAGACTGGCTTGTTGTTGCTGTTGCTGCTGTTGTTGGGAATTGTGATATTTATTTGCTGCACTTTGATGGTTATTCATAGAACGTATATGATGATGATCAACTTGAGACTGTGACGAACGATTCTTTTGAGCAGCGGCATTTGCATAAAGTGCCTGTGTTTGATTATAACTACAAGCTGAATTATCTTCACGCATCATTTCGTTAGCAGTAGATGAGTGCGAAGCGGCGGCACTTTTCAGGGTTTCCTCTTTTTTCAGTGGACTCGTTTTACGTTCTGCCTTTAATTTATCCTTAGGGTGATGTTGTTGCTGCTGTTGCATATGTTGCTGATGAGCATGATGTTGCATGGCTAAATTAGCCGACTGATATAGATTTTGTGTAAAGTTATTGTACGCCATTGATGTGGCTAAATCTTTGTGAAATTTATTCTGATTCTTTTGTGCAGTGGCATCCAAATGTGAGGAGAGATTATACCCATAATAATCCCATTGCCAGTACTGCGATGTATGATAATTGGACAATTGATTTAGGGGAAATTGTGGCGCGATTTTATTTAAATCAATTGTATTCAAGTTATGTTCTGCCGAAGCTTTAAAGTGCAACTTGTCATGAACTGCCGCATTCGATGAACTAGACATGGTGGATTGTAACAATCTATCCTCTTCCTTTATCTGTATGGGTCCATGTAAAGTTTTAACACCTTGAGCTTGAGATGATACCAATTTATTTTGTTGCTGTTCTTGCTTATCCCGTACACCATGTAAGGAAGATTTATTTTTAGACTCAGAGTTGAGTTTTGATTCCAATTTTTCCTTGGATTTAGTTGACTTGGCGTGCTTTTCGTGAGGCACAGGTTTTTCATTGTTTAGACTACTGCCGTTGCTGCTGCTATGTTCGAAAGATTTTTCCGTTTTACATTTATACTTCTCGTTAGACATTTTCAAATTGCTACTTGATGATAACGACGACGAAGAGGAGTGAACCGTTGGAGCATGCGATTGTGCATGGGCCTGCTGTAATTGGAACTGATGGGATAGTTGCTGTACAATATGTTGTTCTGCTGTGGGCAGTACTGTTTGGGGTGGCAAAGCCACTGCCGCCTCTGGCACTACTACCACAGGCTTTGTGTCGGGTAATTTTGAAGCAACTGCCTTCATAGGACTTTTTATTAACTGTTGTTCCTTTTTAAGTGCAGGTAATTGTTCTGCTACAAGTGCCTGTATTATTTCGGGTTTAATAATCGATGCAATGTTAATACTATTGTTGTTAGTATTGCGCTCTTGTGATTTTGACTCTCTTTGTTGTTCTACGATAGGAGCTTTTGTTACATTTGCAACTTCGTTATCTGCATTAACAATTTTAGTTGTTTTTACTAGTTCAATCAAAGGTTTCACTGTTTCTACGGTATCAACTGAATTTATCTCATTATGAACAGAACTTTTAGATGCAGGTGGAAATTTTTCTGTTTTCAGTACATCGCTTTCCTTTTTTGTTTCTGGTTTTTCCTTTTCTGGAGTCCGTTCGGGTAGGCGTTTCTCCTCCCCTAGGGGCATTATAATAGGTTCACTTGTTGTCATTGTTTTTGACATCTCGCGTTGTTCAATAACACTTTTATTCTCTTCAATAACTGATACATTATTTTGTGTTTCCGTGTTAGGGGCTTCTCTGGTCTCCATTTGTTTTGTTTCCTCAGTCACTTGTTGTTGTTTAGTGGGTGACGTTTCTTTAGCCGGTTTTGCCGTCTGTTGGCAATCTTTATCTTTGTCTTCTGGCATAGATTTTTCTGGTTGCGTTAGTATTTTATCGTCTTTGGTTGGCGTGGGGGCATTGGCATTTGCTATAGTCTCTATTTCTGGTTTTACAATATTTTCATTTTCATTAAATAAAGACTTTTTTGTCTTTTTTGCTACAGCCTCCAGAACCTTTTCGTCATTTTCAGTCTTTTTTATAACCGAATTTTGGGGAGATGTAAACAAGGTTTCCGCAGGAGTTGAAGTGTTAAATTCAACTTTTATGGGTGGTTTATTTAAGTTTTTCATCTCAATTTTTACCTCTTCTACGTCTGCTGACGATGATGATGGCATACTTTCAACTGGACATTCTTTCGCCGGTTCTTTTTGTAATTCAACTCCTGGTTCATTAATGATGTCTTCATTTATTTTGCCACAATTTTTAGCTCTTAATTTAGGAAACAAATTGGGAATACGCTTATCATTTTTTGGTTCTGGTTTATTTTCAACCGCAGTTTTTTCCTCCTCACAAGAATTTACCAAAGTGTCAGGATTAATTTTAGCTGCATCTTCTTTCTGTTGAGAAGTAGCATTTTCATCATCTTTCGGATTTTCTGTTATATTAACCTTAGGTTCTTCTATGGCCTTTGTTGGTTCGATGGAATTTTCCATGGATACATCATTTTCGGACTCAGACAACTCTTCATGTTTTCTTTTTAAGGGAGGTAAAGGAGGCGTAACCTGTTTACGATTAGCTAACCGTTGAGAACGTACTGAATTGGTCTTAATTGTATCGGGTATTTCAATCTTCACCGTCAACTCATCGGTTACTTGATTAACTGGTTCTTCTGGTTTAAATTCCTCAATTGGTGGACATACATCCATACTTTCAACATTATAATTTTCTGTTATGGGAGTCGTTGCTTTTACTTCCTCTTCGTCATCGTTTTCTTCTTGTGTTGCCTCTTCTATTATTAATTCGGTTTCCATCTGACAAGGACTATCAGTTCTCTTACGTTTGCTTATTGATTTGTCTTCATCGTCTTGAAATGAAATATCTGATTCTTTAACACTGTCAGTGGAATTCTTTGTAATATTTTCTGATTTGGGTACAATTATATCTTCTTCTTCTTCTTTATTTGTTGTAGCCTGAGGAATTACTACATCAGTTTGTTTTTTAATTGTTGATGATGATGATGATGCTGTGGAGGATGTGGCTAACCTCTGCTGATTTCTCTGCTGACTACTAACCTTAGGTGTACTCATGTTTTCCTCTATTTTTAATACATTTTTTCTAGGCGATAGACTTGGTCGTCCCGACTGATCCATTGATTGATTTTTAACATAAGTTAATAGTGGACTCCACCTAAGACGCTCCGGTTCAATCAAAATCCGATTTTTATTTCTTTGGAGTTTTTCATGATGTTCGTTGACTTTTTGCCAATCGACTTTAATGTTAATTTGATACCTAATATCGTGTTCATTTTTGCGTAGTTTTATAAAATTCAATAGTTCTAAGGCTAGAGCTATATCTACCACAGTCAAACCCGTTTCTAGGGCAATTTCATGAAAAGTCATTTTCTTGTCATTTCTATGGTCATACATATACTCTAGCATAATTGATTTCCAGTATGAAAAATATGAAAGCCTACCCAAGTCAGACAATGGTTTTTCGGGAGTACCCAATTGTCCCTCCTCTCGACTCAAGAGGTAACTGAAATCAATAAGAAATCTACCAAAACCCTGACGTTGAAACTGGGGCATTGTCAAAATGCACGATACATTGTATTTTTGGGCACAATGTTTTTCCTTTGAAAAATATCCCACTAAATGACATCCTTTGGTGTCGTTCTTTGTTAATACATAGAAAAGGAATGGCTCCACATCATAGTACAATGTTTTATGGTCCAAAAAGAGTTTCGCCAAAAGGCATAAGTTTTGACAATAGATTTTATTTATATTGCCGTCCACCTCAAATACTGAAATATCCTGATGACGATAGATTTCAGTTCCAGGCGGCTGTTTCCAAGAGCATTTATTCTGATGACGATCCAAAACAGAACGGCTTTTAGTGTATTTCAAACAGAATTCACAAAGATACAATTTAGCCAATCTGGTTTTAAAAAAGGAAAAAAAAAATGTATGTAAAGTACAAAGGGAAGAATATATTTTGGTATGCTAAATTCGATAAATGCACAATTTTTTTATTACTTTTGTTTTTCTTTTTTTTATACTGAGAGTCCAAGAACCTTCAAAATAAACAAAAAACCAACCTATACAATTTCTAATGCAATTTTTGAGTTTATCAATTCTAATTTCAAAAAATTGTAGCATTGAGTGCACAGCGAAACTTTTGTAAACTATTGTAAATTTAAATCGAATATCAGTTTTACCTGGCATATTCCTGTGGAAATGGGCTGGAATACCAGGTCTCAATGTGCCATTTTCCAATTTCAATGGAACCAGGACAACGTTCGGCATTTGAATTAAAAAAACTGGGTTTTGCGATCAGTTTGCTGGGACTTTCCATAGCTCCTGCAATTGTTTTACGGGCTCTTTCTCTAATCGCTTTGTAGACATCATAGTCAGCTTGCGAGACACCATTTGGCAGGGGCTGAGAATCGAAGGGGTTTTCATCCGCTACTACCTCCCAGGGATGTTTTTCCAATTCTGGTTCTTTAGGTGCTTCCTCTGGTTTATCTAGACACTTGGCTTTATCTATGTGCTCCAACATTTTATATTTAATGATGTTTTTTTGCGACAGATATGGTATATCCTCCTCTTCTTCTTCAACGGCCATAGGTACAGGCTTCTTTTCCAAAGGCATTGATTTAAGTAAAACGGCTTTCTTTTGCACTGGCGGTGCCTGGCTTTCATGTGCTTTGGGCAAACCATCCGCTGTTACTGTTGCTGTAGTGGGCTTTGGTTTATATTTTATCATCATTGTAGGCTTTTTTTCTTCTACCGGCATTGTTGAAGAACTTTCAATTGATTTTTCCTTTTGCTTTTCCGTAATTGTTGGTTGCTTTACCTCGTTCATCGTGTTGTGTGGTGGTGCGCCAAGGGATTGGTTAAGGGTTTGGGGTTTTTCTTGTTGCTGGCTTGGCATATCCGTTATGCTTTGCTGCTGTTGTTGTTGTTCCTGTTGGTCTGTGGCTATTGATGCAAAATTTTCGGTGAGTTTTCTTTTGACCGGTTTTAGATTTTTCATCAAATCATTTGCCCCATTGTTGTTATTGCTGCTGTTATTGCCATTGTTACTATTGCTGCTATTGGCAAAAATGTCTGGATGACTCTTTGCAACAGCCGCAAATCCCCATTCTTCTTCTTTCTGTGGTTGTACCAAATTTAGATGTTTGCTAATTGTAGCTGCACTTAATAAACCCTCACACTTTTGTTTCTTGTAGATCTGTGCCAACATGGCATTCGATTTTGATTCACTATTTTCTGAATCATAGTCATCATCATCATTGTCATCGTCGTTGTCGTCACAATCAGAACTATCGCTGCTGCTTTCAGAAGAATCTGAACCACTACTGCTGGTCGACGAACAAGAATCCGAAGACGAAGTATCATCATTATCTTGATCGTCACCGTCATTGTTTTGTTCTTCGTCGCTGTCACTTGAAGAGCTTGAAGAGGATAGATTTGATAAAGTTCTCTTACGACCTTTTTGTGTCTTCAGAGTTGTTTCCTGCTGATAAGCTGACATTTGTTGTTTAAGTTCTTCGGCATTGGCTTGAGCTCTTGCCGCCATGGCCATAGCAGTTGTTGATGATGGTATAGACGTTAAATCAAACATATTTGATGGAACTTTAACTGGGGTTGCTTTGGTTCCACCTTTAACACGGGCAACAGACCAATACTTATCTGGAGAACTATTGGGTGTAGTATTCGAAATATCACTGATGTTGGCGGCCTTAGATGATGGAGACGGGGTTGTCAATTGTTTACATGTTGCAGCTGCATTTACAGCAGCATTGCTAAAGAAACAAAAACAATAATTTTTTTATCCGCTATCTCTTCAATACCTACAACTATAAACTTACCGATTTTTAGCCAATACCATCTTCTTTTGGGCATCTTTACCCTTTACCAAACGGAAAACATCTGTGTTTAGCTTGAGACATGTACTGCATCTGTAGGGATGTTTAGGCTTCTTGTCCGGTATCGTATCCAAACAATTCAAGTGAAAGTTCTTTTGACAAACATAACATTGCAAGAGGCAGGGTCCTTTGTTGCCTTTGCCACAGGCACAGCATTTGACACAATTCTCACAATACCATGAGCTGCCTTTGGTAACAAGCATATAGAGCAAAACAAATGATTGTGTTTTACATTTTGCTGCTATATTGGCACAAGTTGTGTGCAATGAAATTCCACATTGTTTGCAAGAACTTAATGGCTCAGGAATACCATTTAAATTTTTCTGAGCATTTCCTGAACAATGCTTGCAGGTATCATTTCCCTTTAAGAGATGAATTGAAAAAAGAATTTACTTAGAATTAAAAGTTTTCAAGAGTATGATTAGGAGATTTCAATATTCAAAATTGTGAAAAGCAATAAAAAAAGATGTTAACTTTTAAGAAAATATATTTATTATAACCAGGGCAGCGACTTTCATGCAATTGAATGTTTATTCCGAATCAAAGAATTTGCAACAAAGTGGCATAGATTTGTTATTGCACATTTTTGCATATTTTGCATTTAGGTCCATATGTTTTAATACTTACAGTGCAAGCTCGATTTTCGTGACTAATTAAAAACCAGACCTGTGGCGAAAACTGAATTTTCGCGATAACAGAACCCAAAACTTTAATGAAAAATTTTATGTAATTTTTAAAATTAGAATTGTTTTTATTGATATATTTTCATTTTAATATTTTTAAAGAAATTGGAGATTTTGAGTTGCTTTTTTGGCAAATTATTTTTTAAAATAACAGCTGCTGTCGGCTTATCATTTTCCATAGCCCAATATAATAGGCATTTATATTGGATTTAATTTTTGGAGCAAATGATTTCGAATTATACACTGCTGTTCTGAGTTTAGAGGGTTTTGATTTAGAATGGATTTCTAAAAGCACATGGAATTAAAATATTCGGAAATTTGCTGTTTTTGTATTTATTTACATATTAAGTGCGTTCCCGTACGTACCCAAAGTTAACGAAATTTACCCAAAAGCGTTCCCGTACTCGAAAATTAGGTAAATGAAAGCGCTAATGAGAGTGTATTAGTGTTTCTCTTTTTACTAAAATTTACCCAGACTTTTTCTTCGGGTAAACTTTGGTAACACAGCTGATGCAAATATAAAAAAAAACAATTGTGAAAATAAATTTGAAATTTTGATTAAATCATTTTTTCTTCTTCTTCCTCTTTTTTTTTGATTCCGAAAGAAAATGTTAAAATTTATAGACAGTTTTTAAAATAATCTTTTTATGTATTAAATGTTCTACAAATTTCAATATTTTAGTGAAAATATAAAGAAAACAATTCAAAATTTTGTTCACAAATGTTTTTTTAATAATTTAATATTTCATAGAAAAAAAGTGCATTCGTTTTTACTTTCACCCAGCTTTTTATACACGGAATATTTCACAATTCCACTTTAGAATTTCTTTGTGGATTCGGAACTGAGAACAGCGCCGATAAATACGGTTTTCAAAAATCGTTACATTTAGGGTCTGTTTGTTTACATTTCTGAGTGCAAATTTTGCACTGAAAACGATTTTTATTAAAAAAAAAACTAGTAAAAATAGTAAAAACTAACATGTAAGTAAACAAATAGACATTTAAAGTGAATTTTTTAGTTTTAAGTGTTTATTTTTGGTGCATATTATTTGCGTTTTGGTGCACATTTTCCATTAAATTGCAAATTTTAGCGCCCATTTAGAATTTTTACTGCATATTTTAAGCATATTTTCAATTTTTAAGTGCGCAGGTATTTCGAATACTGTATATGAAAATTCGTTTGCAATAGGGGCTGGTCATTTGTGGATTAGCTTGCCGAGGAATTTGCATTCATTCCATTTTTCTTTAGACTCATTTAAACGTAGGATTCATGAGTATTTAACTTCTTCCTATTCTTAATCATCGATAATTGAGGATTTAAACTTATTTTGTATATAACTGTGTAGTTTCTTTGGAGGAGTCGTAGGTATTTTTATTAGACTTAAGTACTTTATTCTCATAGTATTAATATGATATTGGTCATTTAGGCTACTTATATTACAAATGAATAAATAAATGATATGAAAAGTCTGTAGGTAGAATCCATGGTGTAACAATATAAATGTGCGGCCCTATGTTCCACTGGGAATTAAAGGATTAAATATATAACAATATAAAAGTAAAATTATTAGAAAATATATTTTAAATTGAGATATCCCTGCAAAGTAAAATAAAAAAAACAAATCAAAACAAAAGAAGAAAAACAAACAGAAAATTTTAATTATTTTTGAATTTTATTTTTAAAAAAAGTTTAACTTTAAAGAAATTTATTTACACCAATACCAAAGGTCATATCGCTTGGAACTAAAAAGCAAGCACGACTCCATGCTGTCCTAGAAGAAGGGCATAAAAACTTATAGATTAGTGTGTTAGTTCTTCTGGTGTGCTTCAAGCATATTTACTTGTGTCACGATCCGTGCCGCCAGTTGGTGATTGGTGAGGTAAGAAGGGACGACTGCTGCTAGCTGCATGTGAAGCTAATTTTTTACTGTTTCCAATTATTCGACATAGGCGGTTAACCGGTTATTGCATTATTCGAAAAATCACTAAAACTGATTAACCGGTTATTCGGGTCGGTTATTCGAGAAAATTGGCGATTAATCGATTAATCGTTTAAAACAAAATTAATGTATTTCCTTAACTCTTTACCAACAAAAACACTAACAGCTTCCTGTTTTTGTTAAATATCAACATGACACATGAACACGATGTATTTAAAAAAAATTTTCAAATTAAAAAAGCACATCTACACTAGAGAGAAAATGCTAGAGATAAAACAAAAATCACCTCTAATTAGCTCTTTTTTGAATGAGTAGTATTTTGGAGTGTTTTTGCTCCATCTCTAGCAGTTTTCTCTCGCGTGTAAATGTACCTTAAAGTTGAAAAGTTTCGGAATCTGAGATTATCTAAATTGAAACATTTCTTATACTAGTAGAAAAATTTATGTAAAATATAGCTGAAGCTATTAAAAATTAGTTAAAAATGGCAAAAAAAAAACTGTTGAAACTAGGAGATTTTTTTATAAATATTAGTAAGTTAAAAATAGCATAACTCAAGGTAGATTTTTTACTTCTTACGAAATTTTTTTTTAATCTGTAAAACTTTGGATACAAAATTTCTTTGAATGCAAATTTAATCATTACTACAATAAATATAATATTGCATTTAAAAAAATTATTGTCCAAAGTTCTTCCTCCTCCCCTGAAGAAATAAAAAAATTTAGTTCCATTTGAGTAAAATATTAGTTAATGAAAATACCAATTTACTCTACAAAAATTTGCAAAAAAATTTTCTGAATAGTAGAGTTAATAGACTAAAGAATATCATAAACAATTGTTAAATTTCTCAGTCTTTTTTCCGTTTTTAAGGGCCATTGACAATAAACAAAATTATCCAAAGTTTGAGCTAACATTCCCTTCTGTATTTATGTATTTAAATAAATTCTAAATTTTTCCAAATGTATTTCCGAAATTTCTATTTTTATTTTAAAAGCATTTTTTCAAACATACATACTTTCTCTTTCTCTTAAGTCTCATAATTCCTATACAATTTTCATTATGAAAGAGAAAACATGTATGTTTGTAAAAATGCTTTTAAAATAAAAGTAGAAATTTCTGAAATACATTTGGAAAAATTTGAAATGTAATTGGAATTTTATTAAATACATTTGAATAATTTTGAAATGTATTTGAACAATTTTAAAATACAAATATAAATTTCTTAAGCACAAATAAAATATATTAAAATATATTTGTAATTTTGAAATACATTTTGAAAATTTTAAAATACATTTTGGACAATTTTGAAATGCAATTGGACAAATATCAAAGTTTTTTATACAATTTTAAACAATATTTGGACAATTTTGGAAGATTTTTGGATAATTCTAAAACATTTTTGAGTGATTTTTGGACAATTTTAAAACATTTTTGGAAGAATTTAAAAAATTCTGGATAATTTTGAAACATTTTAGACAATTTTGAAACCTTTTTAGACAATTTTGAAATATATTTGGATAATTTTAAAACATTTTCAAACAATTTTGAAATAAAACTGAAAATGGTGTAGTTGGAGATGTTGTAGAATTGATGTGGTTTTGAATCGATTATACACACTTTCTTTGGAGATGTGAGAAAAGGTAGAGTTTCTACAGAATTAAGATGTCAGTTGAAAGTTGTGGGACACATATTTGAAAAAATGCAACCTTGCCTTGAAGCACATGGGAATAGAATTTACATTAGTTTTAATTTTTAAAATAACAGAATCAAAAATCGCCGACTGTATTGATTAAAGCCTATAGAGCACTTCGACGCTGATCCAGCCAGACACTTCGTGTATATAGTTTTAGAAACACCTTTCTTTTGCTTTAAAAAGGTATCTAAAGGCTTAAAGACCTCTTTCACTCAATTTTAAAAGAATTTAATGGTATTTTAGTAATTTTATGTTTATTCTAAACTTTTCTTGTAATTTTTTAGCCAAAGTTAAGAAAATTATGAAGTTTTGGGGAAAAAATAAGGGAAAAATCCCATACTAAAATTGTAACCGGTTAATCGACCTGTTTTAACCGATTATTCGGATCGAATAATTATTTGAGTTTTAAATTATTTGTTTCGACATTAACCGAAATAGAGGCGATTAATCGAGGAATCGGTTAATCGATTAACCGAATTGGAAACACTATAATTTTTTAAGGACTTTAGAAAACCCATGTCAAAAAACTAGACAACTATCTTTGTATATCAAACAGCATTTGCGGGAAAATAAAAAGCAAATGCATGTTTTTTTGAATAATATTTTAAATTTTTCTTTTTTTAATAAAAATAAGCAAATGTCAAACTATATATTTATTTTTGTTTTGTTTTTTCTTCCGTTTGACGTTGCAGGGAATATAATTATTACACAAATGACGACATTATCTAATAATTTTACCTGGGTAATTGTACAATCGGTAGAATCTACTGAAAATGACAGTTAAAACAATGCAGTAAATTCAAAAAATCCCTTTTGCAATTTAGGTGACATTATATGGTATGACCTCTTATGTGAGATAGGGTTTTTCTTAACAATAAAATTATAGCAAGCTAAATAATAGCGGAATACTAAAAAAAATTCAATTTTAAATTAATTTGCAGGGATATTTGTTAAAATCAGTGTCATATATAATGAAAGTCCTTGGTAAATAGATAAAAAAAATTTGATTTTTCGATGACATCGTTTTCAAGTAGTTAGGTAAATACCTAAAAAAAACCGCGTCTTTTTTATTTTCAAAAACTATGGATAAGTTAAAAGCCACTAATTTCCTTTAAATTTTAATTATAGATTCGTAATCTTCATAGACCAGATTTGAGAAATTTATTCATATAAGGCATAAACAAGGTTGGCACAGATGTATATAATAGGTCCATTCGATTACTTTTCTCAGTCAAGTCCAGTAAGAATTCCTCAGTACAATCTTTCAGAGAGTAAGACAAGATTTACTCTCAAAATAAAATTTTCCCAAACATGTACGCGAACAGAAAATTTGCAACAATTTGCAAGTTTGTACACACAGCTGATTACAACACCAAATATACAAATAATTTTTAACTGGTCGCTATGAAAGAAGACAATTTTTATGTTAAACCTTAAGCAGAACATTTTTTGGAAGGTTTTCTTATCTTTTCCATAATTTATTTTGAAAGTTTTACTGCTTTGCATTTCGATAAAATAATATAATTGGAAAATAATTTTTTTTTATTTACCATAAACAATCATATGTTTTCGAAACATATGTTTTTTTCTGCTTGCAAATTCTTACTGGCAAAAATTTATCCAGTAAAAATTTGCAAGAAAAAGAAGAAGACTTAGAAACTCTCAACATAGAACTGTCACTTTATTCTCTCTTTTTTCTTTCTGTTTACTGAGTATTTATGTAAACGAACGCCATCCAGTAAAAATTTTTACAAATTTGTACAAATTATCCAGTAATCGAATGGACCTAATGATAGCAGTCAACAGAGAAACATTAAACTGTTACCGGTGATTTGTAGCGCTTTGTGATTACAAACTCTGCTGAACGTTGTTTTCTTCGTTTTGTTTTTAAATACATTTTTATATACTTTCCTTTGATTTTTTTAAATTTTTGTTTTTGGTTTATATTCGTATTCCAGCAAAAAAAAAAGAGATGCCGAAGCAGTAGAAAAAGCACTACACTTGGTGATATATATGTATTTCTTATTTAAAATAAATACTAATGATTTTAACATTGAGTTGTCATAGAAGAGGGGTACTGTCACTTCAAAAGCTCTTTTTCATCAATTAGTTAAAAAAACTTCTTCCCAAAAAATATATATTATTTTTTTTACAAGTTTTTTTATTGCAGCCACCGGGTATCGAAATAGCGACCTCGTGATTGCTATTCTATCTCTTTACCGCTGATCTATTCTTTGGTATGAAAGTTGACTGGCATAAAAACACCACTTTGTCATTGCGAGATATTGTGCTTTATTCTCTTCAATAAAAGTATAAATTTAAACAAATTAATTATACACCGATTTAAACAAATTAATTATACATTAATTATACACGTTCAATATTATTGATCAATTTTTGATTGTTTACAAATTAATTGAAGGTCTGTACCCTATATTGAATGTGTATCAATTAAATTGAAAAATTCAAAATGTTTGGATTTTTGTTTTTCAATTTTATATTATTGAAAAGTGTGTGGCCAATATTGAAATGTTAGTTTTTTTAAATTTGTTTTTTGTTGTTGAAAAATAAATAAATAAAATTAAAAAAAGGATATAAATTATTGCAAAATAAAAAAGTAATCACTTTAAACGTGGTTTTATTTTAAAATCTGCAAAATTTTGCAATTTTTCATAGGATGGAAAATATTGATCAATTTTTTTAACTTTTATTATTCTAATAACATTGAAAGTGTGTGCGAAAAGATCAAAAAATTTAAATAAATTATATTGACCGTGTGTGCTCGGCTTAACACTTCAATATTGGCCACACACTTTTCAATAATATGAAATTGAAAAACAAAAATCCAAAACATTTTGAATTTTTTTTAATTTATAAACAATCAAAAATTGATCAAAAATATTTAAAATGTATGGTGCACTTTACACTGTATACACAAATATCAAATTTAGAAATAGTCAACTATTTTTCCAAGAAAAAGTCGATAAAACCAAAAAAAAATAATTTCAAGCTAATTTTCTTTATTTTGTTAATTTTAAATTTTTTTCAACTCCCAAAAGATCACCGTTGGGTAAAATGCCATGAATATACAATTGTTTTTAATAAATGCAGATGTTGGAACACAATTTATGGTAAGTTTTTCTTTTTGATTAGCTCTTTTCGGAAAAATTAATATTTTTATTTTTTTTTTTGTACAGGAAGGCCAGAAATAAAAGACAAATAACGGTGGGTCTCATACTGCAGGTTTAAACTTGGGTTAATAGTTAACCCAAAAATTTGTTGTTTTGTGTACATTTTTTTGACATTTTATTTTGTTTTTAGTTTAGTTAAAGTTAAACCTATAGTATGAGACCCACCGTAAGAAAACAATTAAAAAGAACACGAATTACTATCAAACCATTTGTGGAAACATAAACATATAATTTAAAAGAAAATAATTAACAATATGCATTGAAAAATTAATGAAACAAAGTAAAAAAAAAGCATTTAAATTTGTTCTTGCGAAAATATTAATAAAAAATTTAAATAATTTTATAAAACACTCATTTATTTCCAGAATTCCAAAAAAAAATGTTTTTTACTATTTATCAATTCTTAAATTTTAACTGAAAAATAGTTCCAAATAACTAATTTCTCAGTTACACATGTTGATATTGTTTTCAACTAACAATTTAGTTATCTTCAATTATTTTTTCAACTGAACCTCAGTAAGGGGTATTTCACCTGAGACTCAGTTGAAAATTTAGTAGTCATTAACTGAGAAATTTTTTCGGTGTACATATTAAAAAAAATAAATAAAGAAAAATTAGAAAAAAATTAAAAAATATTGATCCCTCCAGGAATCGAACCCGCGATCATCTGTTTCTAACGGATACTTGTGAAGCAGTGAGAGAAGTAGTTTTTTACTGCTTCATCAAATCGTTCGATTTGAATGCTTTGAGTTTATAAATTTGTTTCGCATTCAATATCAATAGAACATCATCAATTCATTATGCGTTTGTTCGAAACCCGAAAATACGTATTCTTTCCTGCTGGCTTTATCGATTTTTTCAGTTTTTAATCTCTGTAATTTGTGAATTTTATCATCTTTCATTGATTTGAAAATTATTTTTTAAAAAAATATTGAATAATACATTAAAAAGCTGAAATGTTTGATTTTATATCGTTCGAATGTTTGATTTTATAGCGTTCTCGTCTAAAAATTGTTCGTTGTATACAAAAATGTGAAGGTAAAAAATATCGTACTTATCAATATAATACGGGTTTTCATATAAACTTGTGTTCTACACATAAACGGTTTAAACCTGGTATGTTTATGAGTTTAATGTCAAACTCCATACATAAAAATTATGGGTTGTATTTATACAAGGTTTACAAGGAATTTACGAGTTTATATGAAAACCCCTAATAAGATTGTTTTATTCGAATTTTATATAAATATTCCATACAAATTACGGTATTTATAAATTATTAATGGGGTTACCCCCATATATAAAATGGTAAGTGCTTTATTGAGACCAAAAAAATCATTAATGAAAAATGTTGGCGTAAGATACCAACCAGGTAGAAATTGCCGACGGTACAAAAAACAAAGCACTGGCAAAGCGTTGGTTTACAATGGTACAAAAAAAAAGCATTGCAAAAGCACTTATTAAGAACGCTTTGCCAAGCTTTGTAAAGAGTGCTTTCCCAATACTTGTTTCATAAAGTTTATCACTGCCCAGGTAGAAATTGCCGACGGTACAAAAAACAAAGCACTGGCAAAGCGTTGGTTTACAATGGTACAAAAAAAAAAAAGCATTGCAAAAGCACTTATTAAGAACGCTTTGCCAAGCTTTGTAAAGAGTGCTTTCCCAATACGTGTTTCATAAATTTTATCACTGTTTATGAAAACAAAAACCACCGGCAAAACATCGGTTCAAAACGATTTGCCAACGTTAGGTAAAAGGACTTTGCCAGTGCCTGTTTTACAAAATTTATAACCGTATATAAAAAATATCACTGGTAAAACATCGGCTTAAAACGAATTGCCAATGTTTGCTAAAAGGACTTTGCCAGTACTTGTTTCACAAAATTTACGACTGTACTGTTTTAATAGTGTTAACTTATAATTTATTTTTATTAATCTTATTACTAATTCGCTTTTATTACTGAAATTATCAGTATTTTAATACAAAAAATCAATGTGCTCAAAACACTTATTTTTTATATACAGAAAAAATGTTTTGCAACCATTTTATTTTAATCCAGGCTTTATACTCAGAAAAAGGATTTATGTTTTAAGATTACTGTTTTTTCGAAAAACTTTTTTGTAAAAATATTGTTTTCACTCCTAATATTCTCAATTTAAAGTAAAAACAATAATTTCAGTTAAATTTTTCTTTATTTCAAATAAAAACTGTTAATTAATGTTGATTGTTTTCAAATTATCCTAATTTCCAATATTTCAATGAATTTTCTAAGAAAAATCTTTAAATTTTATCAATTTCAATTGAAAATGGTTTAATATTACAAAAAATACGCAGAATGTAAGTTTAATTTTTTATGTTTTGTTTTTCGATTTTATGTTATTTCATAATTTAATCTTTAATCAAATAAAAAAAAATCTAAAACTTGAATCAATTGGGTTTTACTAATGTGTAATATAGGCATCTCTTTCGGCATTTAAAATGCCTGAAAACCACTTTTTAGTCCATTGTAATTGTACTTTTCAGAACGTTGGCAGAGCACTTATTTTACCATTGTTACCAATGCTTTGCCAACGTTCGAAAAGATAGACGGCCAACCGAAGATCGACGTTATCATTTCAAGGTTGACCCAGTACTTTAATTTTCGAAAAACGGACGCTCTGCCAGCGCTTGTACCACCATATACAGTGATTTGCCAACGTTTTGCCGTTTGTATTTTTCTACCTGGGCATGTACCTTGCAATATTACTGCAAATTTTATTACCAATAGTATTGTGGTTTTGCACTAAGCAGTGCAATAAGATCTATAAATACAGCACAACTGCTTTCTTTTTTTATAATTAATATAAAATTGCACACCAGCCAGCAATTTCGGAGCGCTCATAAATAAGATTCTTAAATATATCATAGAAATGATTGTTTTTTTTGAAAACACTCTTTTTTGGTAGAAAATATGAACCCTCAGAAAACAATCCAAAAAGTTGTCTTTACAATCTAAAAAGCTGTCTCAAAATGAGGGTTCATTTTTCGGACTCAAAGAAGATTCCAAAATTATTTAAATTTATGAGGAAAATTTCGATTTTATACGTTCTTTTTTCTGAGTCATTTCTGAGTACACGGGGGCTCCTTTGGACGGACCACTTTCATAGGAAAAAGTGGGAAAATGTTTATGTTTTTGGAGCTCATTTCTGAGTCATTAATGATCATCTTTGTTTGCTGGGCAGTAGTCATTACATTATAAAATATACATAAAAAACAAACATATTTTAATTTTTGTAGTATATTGTACATACGCCGTCAATTTTATTGCACAACATCAAAGGTTGCACAAGAATATTTTAAGTGTATGGCTACCCTTAATAGACTATTTTAAAATACAATAATTGAATACACAAATTTTGTAATATGTAAACACAAAAAAATATTAGCTAACATCATCTAATTAAATATTTGTTTAAAATAAAATTTGATTTTAAATAAATATTTAATTGAATTAATTAAATCTTGTGAATTCTTTAATTGATTCAATTAGTCGCACAAATTTTTAGTAATTGATAGTATCATTTGCGTGGTAGGTGCAAAAACAGAGAAAATAGTAATTGTCTAGAACAATTTGGTAATTAAACCCGGTTTTTAATTTTTTGTGTGTACATTAAAAATGATTTTTTAATTAAAATATATAAAATATGAAAATTAACTATAAGTCTACTGTACTTACAATTTGAACGGGTATATCTGCCGATGCATTTGAATTTCTTGGAGTCGTCAATGACCGTCCCTTTTTATACAATTTACCCTCCTGTATGAGAAACCCCGATTCAAGTGCCTTTTTTATCGATTGTTTTATAACAGTCTTGTAGTCGGCATCATCGACAAGTTGAATATTATTAAATTTCTGTATATAATTCTCAATACTCTTTAAACTTGAACCCTCACATTCACCCAAATCGTGAACAGCTCTGGCCACAATTTTAACCAAATTGGTATTCTTTTCAATGCATATTACCCGCTTAGCCATGGGTGCCTTATAGGAATGCAAGCCTTTATTGTAGACTTTGATGACGGCCCCAGTTTCTACAATTTGTTCCAATTTCTCGGCAACAATATCTTCGTGAAATTTGTGATGAGTGCCAATGGCTTGACATATGCGTTGCACACTGGGTCGTTGTTTTTGTGAACGAATTTTGGAAATTGCATCCAAAATCCATTTTTGCCACACATCCAAACTGATTTCTTGGGTGGAGTCAAACATTTCGTGTCCAGTTTCTTTTGGAGGGGAAGAAAAGCAACAAAACTATAAAACATGTACATACATACAAAACTGACACGAAAAGAAAAAAATGCGTATACAAATTACGAATACATAATTTTTTCAATTTTCTTATATACACTCTTTACATACTTGTGTTGAATTCTTTATGTTAATAGTACATTAAAAATAATTTTTTGAATTGCAGTTTATTATTTTTTATAATATGGATATTCAAATAATTATTTCAGTTGAATAATATAATCAAAAAACTTATTTTTTCACAAACTATGTTTACAAGGCAAAATATTGACAGCTAATCGTTACTTTAAGCAATTGCATAAAAAAGGTGGTTGTTAGTGCTTAACAGCCACTGGAATGGTTACTCGAGTTTGTGTGGTCAAAATACTATGTTTCTAAAATAAGCCTTTTGAATGTAATTTCTTCTAACTAAAACTATTAAATCCCATAAAAATATTAATAATACCTATTTAGAGATGTAATTTTTTGTTTTAAAATGATTTAATTATATACTAAAACGATTTTAAAATTTTATAGTTCATAATAAATTTACTATGTTTTTTAAAAAATACAACACTGTTTATCATCTGGTAATTTTTTCAAAAGTTTTTATGATTGTAAAAATAGTTAACTCGTGTGGAGAGTTTTATCAATCTGGCATCTCTTAAAGAAAAATCTCTTACAGATTAGAGTTGTAAATTTTCGTTAATTTTGAGTACTCGAAACTACAGAATAATTTTTAACTGAGTACTCGACTCTATTCAATCAGGTTTTCATACATGTTTTTCTAAGAGTTTTATTTTCACATAGTTGTCTTTTCATAGGCTATTTTTGTGGTAAATTTTGCATTTATGATTAAATAAAATATTGTAATAAACACACTGAGTACTCAAAAAAACAGGCGGTACTTTGTATCCAGTACCCAAATACGCACCACTTTTACAACTCTATTGTAGATTTTTTTTTGTGAAATTTGGACAAAGCGAGAGAAAATTCTGCTCATAGCTGGTTTTGTGTTTATTGATAGGTTTTAGTGAATATATTAAAAAAGGTGTTCGAATTAGTATATATGTTAAATAAAAATGTTAACAAACTGCAAAGAAAAACAATTAGACTGGCATAGAAATTTGCATGTGTTGTGTATATTTTAAAAACGAACTACTACACCACCACTACATCGGCAACTACGACGTTTACTTCAACTCTACAAAAGACGGCAAAGAAAGAACACAGAAAGTCACGGGAAAACAGATAAAAAGCAAAAGAAAAAGAACATTTTTTCCTAAAAACCCAATAGAACAGACATTTATTATATTTCTTTTATACTTGTATTTGCATATCTACAAAATCTGAAGGAAAAAGTTGAAAATTTATTAATAACTAACAAAAAAATATATGTATTTATGTATGTATATTGCTAATTAAACAAACAAAAACAATATATAGTTAATACCTATAATTCTCCTAACTTGAGGTATCACCATAATTATCATCTTTGTGACCACCAGCAGTAGCAGCCTCAAATTATAACTAATAACAGGCAACAACAAACAACATAATAATCTGTATTATTAACATTTACAACAAACACAAAATCAGCAGCCGTAGCAGAATCCATAGCAGATATGCGTGAATTCAAAGTAGTTGTACTGGGGTCTGGAGGTGTGGGCAAATCTGCCCTTACTGTTCAGTTTGTATCGGGTTGTTTTATAGAAAAATATGATCCGACAATAGAAGATTTTTATCGCAAAGAAATCGAGGTGTGTATTAAAAAATTACTAAAATTTTTATTAGTATTAAGAACTGTGGAGTCTATTCTGTCCTTGACTTTATTTCTTCTTTATAATATCCATGCAAATCTTCGGATTTTAAATTTAGAAGAAATTAGTTTCCATCAAATCTTTGCTTAAAAACTAACATGGTATTTCTTAACCCGTATCATAATTCTAAGTAGGTGTGAAAAGGTCAATGGATTCTGAGTCATAATAAGAGATTTTCTTGTTGCTCTTATCTGTCAAACTAAACAATCCTTGAAATGTTCAATAATTGTAGTATTTCCCATTATATCAGTAACGAAATAAAATTGCATCCCAGCAAGCATGGCAATACGAAGAAGATTCCCCGATCATATTACCAGGAAGAAAACATTTATTGCCGGCAATATCAATTTCGTATTGCGGAAGTTTCTTCCGTCGGGAATAACTGTTACCCGAAAGCAATACTTCCAGGCAACACGAAAGCAATACCCCAGGAAGATAAATCGGCGATATCGCTAAGTTATCACCTGGAAGATAAAAAGGTGATATCGCCAAATAAACTCCCCGATACAATATAAAGGATTTATTTTTTCATTATTAAATTTAAACCTGAAAAAGAATATTTGCATACATAATCCATTGACCAACACATTAATTATATTGATTTCATTGTAGCCGATTTTTTCCGCGCATTAAATCTTGATTTTTTCGAGGAATTTTTTTCCTATGTATCTTTTGATTGTTTTTATACAAATTTTGTTTTAATTTTTTCCAAAATGACAAAGAATTTCAAACAAATTTTCTTTATCTTCCGGATGATAACAAGGTAATATTACCGCAATATTATATTATAAAAAATTATGACATAAAATTCAATTTTTGAATTATATATTTTTTTTCAAATATCACCGAATTATCTTCCAAGTAATAAAAGGAAGACAATTTTAAAATACTACTTGATTATATTTTAAAATACTACTGCTATTTTGCAGTACTGGCTTAACCAACGACTATATAGACTAAAGACAAACCACCAGATTCAACTGCTGTTAAAAAGTCTCTTTAATTTTATATGCAAACTGGTTTTAAGAGAAACAGTTTTTAGTGTTTTTTTTAACGCGTATTTTTTAATATTAATAAGCAAAATTTTGTGCTAATTATACAAAACTAATGCAGAGAACATATCAAACAACACAAGTGCACTTAAAAATTTAATTAAAATTGCTGTAAAACAATAAAAATAATTAATTAAAAATACCACTTTTTCACGTTTTTTGTTATTTTACATTAAAACTCTCTTAAAACCAGTTCAGTTTTTCAGATGAGAGCCGTGGATAGTGCCTGGTTATAAATGTGATATGACACCGAATCAGCTAAAATTATATCATTCACATTGTTGATTTTGATGTTATTTTATTGTCGTTTGTTGTTAATAAGATACAAAATTAGGTCCCAGCATAAACAAAATAGTATGTATTTTATTTATTAGTGGTGTTTTAAATAGGATGCGTGAAGTATTTTTGAACATAGTCTTGCAACATGAATTACTTTTTTTTATTATTATTATAAGCTGTACTTTCGCCCTTACCTATTAATTTTTTTAACATGTTTATTTGTCTTATTAGAGGCTAATTGAACGATTTTTCTTGTTGTTTTTCATCTTAATTTGTTTTATTAAACTCTAATAAAATTCAAAACATTTTTTTTAATACAAGCCTAAGTATTTAAAGCAAATATACATTAAACCGATCAAAGTTTAAACAAATTTTAAACAGTTAATCCCAGTGTAGAAAATCATTACCAAATATGTGGTTATGTAACTACATACTTGGTAATGGTAACTAGTTACTTTTGTTATTACATTTCTTATTACCTTTATATGGCGATGTCGCGAAAAATAATGAGTTATGGTTACACACCAGCATACGAAAAATAAAAAAAATATATCGTTAACTGTGCTTACCAGTACTGACAAAAATAATGAGTCTAAAAATAGATTTTCAAAAAAATAAATTATATAAAAAAAATATTTTTTATTGTATTTTTTTTTAAATAAAATTTCCTGGTGCGGGAATCGAACCTGGGTCTAGATTGCCAGTCAATAGCTCTACCATCTGAGCTATATCGACATGTAATATTTAGTAGATAAAATCATATTTGACCTGCTGCACACAAAGCAGCAGGTCAATTATGCTTACTCGCCAACATACAAAAAATCAAAAAATATGTGGTTACATATATCCTTACCAGTGTTTAAAAAATATTGAGTCTAAAAATAGATTTCCAAAAATTAAAAAAAATCTAGAAAATTATTTTCTTTTTGAAATAATGATAAAAATAAGTCATTATCAGTAACTCATTACTATATGTTTTAGAATAATGCAGAAGGTAAGTGGATGTCATTACTGGTAGTCCAAAAAATAATGATATGTCATTACCGTTTCTACACTGGGATGTTCATAATATTTTCGGTATAATCGAACATACACACATGATCATAATAATAGATACACATTGGCAATTTATGAAAAATGGATATTATTCTTGGAAACCTTATCTTAAATATCGAAGTTGGACGAAGATATTTAGATTTTAACTAAAAAAAATTGTATATTAAAAGCGAACTTTTTAACAAAATGCGAAGAAAAAAACGTTGTAGCGCTGAAAAACGAAAAATAGTTCAAACGGTGAGAAAACAAGATAAAAGTTTGCGGGAAATACATATCTAATAACTTCCCAGCAAAATCTCAGTAATGGGTGCACATTACTAATATCTAACTAATAAGCAGTAGAATTAGGGTGTACTGCATATAATTCGATGTCAAAACTCATTATTTTTGTTTGTTTTTGTAAGTAGTTGTCCATATTCGCTGCATGAAAAAACGCACAAAATTTGTGCACCCACTTACCCGCTGCATTATAAAAGTATATAAAATAAGTAGTTACCAAAATAAGTATTTATTCGTGTGCTTATACGCAGTTAAAAAATAAGTGGTTACAAGTTGTTAAATAATACGACTTATTTATATACTTACTAGTGGTTAAAAAATAAGTAGCTATCAAATTCACATTATCTTTATATGTAAATAAGTAGTCGCGCGAAAGCTAGACTGCTTATAAAAACGGCTTCGTCTAACAAAAATAACTATTACTGACGCCGAATTATAAGTAGTAAAAAATTTTAGTTTCATTATATAACCACTTATTTGGTAATGAAAAATTTTGCTGGGTTAGGGCGTTCTTTGAATTTTGTACAAAATGCATTGACAAAAAAGAAAAAGATCGTGGTAGACATTTTAAAATAAGCCCAGAAACCAAGGTTGGTTACCGAAACGAATAACGGTAAGGGTAACGGTAAAGGTATCAGATTTCGTTTGTTTAGGTAACGGTAAATGTAATGGTAGTTAAGACTGTTTCGGTAACGGTGTACCGTTATCGAAACAGCAATACCGGTACGTACCGGTATTAAAAATTATGTTAAAAACATATAAAAACAAGTAAAAACATGGCATATTTTTAATTTTAAGTACTGAAAATACAGATTTTAAGCTATAAATTCAATACTGGTAGTTTTAATAAGTAAAATTATTATCTATAAATTTTTTGTAAAAAAAACCACTCAAGATTATAAAATAAAAAATAAAAAAATTGTAATTTTTATATAAAATAACAAATACCGGTAAAATACCGTTAACTACCCATAAAAATAACGATAACGATATTTAGAAATTTTTTTAGAGGTATCGATAACGGTAACGGTATTCAATTTTAGCTATAACGGTATTATAACGATAACGGTAACCAACCTTGCCAGAAACAGATCAGAAATTAACCCTTATAGGCACATGAGGTCAAAATAACCCCATATTTTTAAAATGTAAAAAATGCCATTTTACATGAAAATCGATATAAAAACCATTAATTAAGATTTTCTAGAAAAAAAAAAAATAAAAATTAACCTCTTTGAATGCATGGTGTCAAAATTACCCATTTTTTATGTTAAATAACGTTGGTTGACTGAAAAATTTATGTACACGCAGAAAAAAAAAGGTGTAACATTTACAAAAATTAGAGTAAAAGTTTACAAAGTTCCGTGGTAGATATACAACTACATAAAATTAACGACAAATTTGTAAATACGCTTAGGTAAATTTTCAAAGAGATATATATATATATATATATATATGTAATTAAATCGAAGCCTTTGTTTAATATAACAACACGCAAAGGAAAGTAAACTTTTTTCTTTTAGTAAAAAAAACATGGTTTATTTTTTAAATAAATAAATAAAAGAAAAATTGCAAATTCTGTATTTTTATTTTAGTTTGTTTAATTTTAATTAATTAATTTTATTTATATTTTAATATGTTTCTTTGTCCTAAATTCCTCTGCGGCCGAACTGTAATTGTATTTTGTGTTTACTAACACTTCATTGCTCTATTCGTCTTTTCCGTTCAATAACTGTAGATATAATAATGATGTATATGGGCATTTCCATCATGTCGAACGGGACCGTCGAACACCTTTAGAGTGGAAAAAAGTCAAAATTAAACGGATTTTTATTTTGACAATAGGCTTTACTTATATCTTTTTATTAGCTCTACAATTGGTGCTGAGTTTGATTTTTAGCAATTTTTCGTTTTCAAGATAATTGTAAAAAAACAAGGCATTCGCACGGGACAAAAACAGAAGTGGTTTTCGCGGCTAACAATTAAAATGCCGATTTCAGCGAAACCTGAAGCAATATTTCAATGTGACTAATTTTACACTGTTGTGCATTAATGTCTTTTAAAAATGGTTGTAATTTTACCCAAAAACGATTCATATTATTTTTTTAATTTAATTTTATTCACTGTCGCACGGGACATTTTTTTCCACCATGAGATTTATGTTGTTTCTGTTGCTCTTTTTACGAAATTATATATAAACAACCTTAGTAAAAATGTTTTTAAATCGACAGAAGTATTCAAGGTATTTATTTTAATATAATAAACAAAAAAAAAACCTTAAAAGAAATGTGTAGTATGAATTAACCCAGCAAAATTGTCGGATGGAAAGAACCCACTGTAGAACAACTTGTACGTGCATGCAACCTGTTCTAATTTATGTTCTATCATCGGTGATTTTTATTTCAGTTTGTCCCAATAGCAACAGGTTCTTTTCCTACAAACTAGAACAGGTTACTTTGGAACCGGTTCTAGAACCAGTTATAGAACTGGTTCCGCGACAGTGAAACCTTCCATTTTGACTCCCAGGAATCAGATCTAGAACCTGTTCCACGTAACCGGTGGTAAAAACACCTGTTCTAGAACAGATTCAGAGGCAACCAGTTCAAAAAACTTTTGCTGGGAAGTATTTATTTATATGAAAATATAAAACACAGTTTTTTTTAGAATAGGCAGTCCTAGCTGCTTTTACTTCTTGACCATGGTGCATGCCAATTTTAAAAAATTTAAAAGTATGTATTTGCATAAATAAATGATTTACATATGAAAAAAAAAATTCAAATTTTTAAGTTTCACACTTACGATGTCGCACGTGACCAAGTGTGTATAAGTACCAAGATCACAATTCTTCTTATTTTTCAGGTAGGTTTTTTTTATTTTAATTATATAAAAAATCTCTGTTTGTAATCAATATTTGATGAGCTTTCTGCGTGTACTTTCGACGCACTGATAATAAATGTTGTTTTTCAATGTCGCACGGGACATCGAAATATGCGACAATGCAAATCAAAAACTTACAGTTGTTTTCAATCGCATTGTTTTTTATGCATGGTTTTATGACTCTTTGTACCTATAGAAATATTTTAGAAAGCAAAAGTCAATGCATAACGTCTCTGTTTAAAAACTTTTATCAAAACAAAATGTGCAATAGAAATATCCAAATAAGAAAAGATGCGCTTGTGCAACTTTGCATTCGAATACCTCGAAATGGGTTATGAATAAATGCAAAATCTTTTTACTTTATTGAAATTTGATTGTTTCCCTATGAAAATATGATAAAACAAAGTGTTTTCAAGAACTTTTAATATTTTAGTCTCGGTGGACCTTTCGGTGGAAATGCCCATATATAAAAACCATTTGTCTAAAAAACAAATGAGAATTATAAGACACATTTTGCAAAAAAAAAATTGACTAAATAAAAAATTACTATGTCTGTAAAAGTGTTGAATACCGAGTACTCATTTCCGATTTCTTTTTAGGGTACCCAATGCTGAAAAGTAATTACTCAATACTTTTAGGCTTGTATTTTTTCAACAAGTTAGCAATTTTGACATGAAAATTACAATAAAAATATATTATTTTTGTTTTTATTTGCATTAATATTTTTTATTTTTGTTTGCATTAATAATATTATAAGATACAAACTTGAGAAAATCCAGCATCATTATTCTTTTATATTAGAGATGTACATCCACCATATTGATTTGCATACGTCAAAGGAAATTCTAAGCGCTTTTTGACATTTACCTGTCTTATTAGAAAAATATACATATTGCTTATTTTGTTTTCAAAATTTGATCAATGCAAATTTTACATAGTACGTTTTTAAATAAATTTCACCAATGTAAAGTTAACAAAGCACGTACTTAGCCAACTTAACAACAAAAAGCATTCGTAATTTAGCAAAAATGCATATCAATTAATTACCAGGAATTTGGGACTTGTATTTTTGAATTAGTGCAATACTATGCATATTTTACATAGCAGGCTTTTTAAAAGATACACCTCTTTTTTTTCTGCGTGTAGAAACCATAAAAAATGTTGTACCAGCGAATTGATTTTTGAAAAACCAATACTGGGAAAACGCTTTTTGCAAACGCTGGCAAAGTGCCCCAAATGAGTTTTTTCCAGTCATTTATATTTAACACCGCGGTTACCCAGTGGTAAGCCAGTGCTTGAGATCTTGTACCAATGGCAATTTCTGATTGGGCTCTTTTAACAAAGCGTCATTTTTTAAAAATGTTCTACCAGTGAATTGATTTTTGTAGCGTTGGCAATATCTGACTGGGTAGCATTAAACATCATTTTTTAATAACGTTAACATATCATTCTAAGGCGCAGTTTTTAGGATGTGGATTATATTTAAACCTAGTTTAACGCAGTTTGTATCTGGGATACTGCTTTTAAAATGTAGTTTATTTTGTTTTATTTCAATAAAGAAATAAATTATACACGAGAAAAAGTTTTTCCTGCAAATTTTTGTTAATAAACTTGGAAATTGGTGACAAAATTCGTTTTCGGTTTAACTAAACCAAGTTTACCTGGCATTCTGAAAACTCGGTCTTAGCAAATTCCTTGTCAGTTTTGTTTTTTATTATAAACGATTAATAGATATGAATAAAAATTACTAAAGTGCTTATGCATAATAATTTGAAAACTTTATAACACATTTATAAAATGAATTTTGTATGAAAAATCTGTTTTATAAGTAACTTATAAATTTTAAAAGTGATTATGCATATGACCCTAAGACTTCATAGTTTTAGTCTACTTGCGAGTATACAAAAAAAATTCTTTTGTATTTCATGTTATTCTACAAGTGTGGGGATAAATTTTAAACAAAAGTAATTACTTCGCAGTAATTGATAAGTTTTATTCACATGACCCATTGTTTTGAAAATGCTATTACATATATCGTTTTGCGTTTTATAAACAATGAATTGTTAAATTTTAAAGGAATTAAATGTGCTAAAATCCCAAAATTTATTTAAAAAATTGTGAAAATAATCTGTTGAAGGCATGTCCCTATCCGGATTTCATTTAATTATTAACGAACTATAAAAACTAATCAAAATTCGTTAATTTCCTTATAGGTGGATAGTTCACCATGTGTGCTAGAAATTTTAGATACTGCTGGTACAGAACAATTTGCTTCAATGAGGGATCTCTACATCAAAAATGGACACGGGTTTATTGTTATGTACTCCCTAACAAATCATCAAACATTTCAGGTAAGTAGTATTTAAAATAACAAAAAATAAATATTCAAACATCTCTCTGAACAATTATAGGATATATCCAGCATGAAAAATGTTATAACACGTGTTAAAGGAAGTCAACCAGCTCCCATATTACTAGTCGCTAATAAATTAGATTTAGATTGCCAAAGAGAAGTTTCAACTGCCGAAGGTATAATCATCAAATCACATATAATATACTCTCCATATCATATAATCGTTGTGTTTTCTTTAGGTAATGCCCTAGCACAACTCTGGGAATGTCCGTTCATAGAAGCATCGGCAAAAGATCGTATTAATGTTAACGAAGTATTTGCTACAATAGTACGTGAAATGAATATGACCCAGGATAAAAGACAGAAAAAAAGTTATTGTTGTTGTGCTCTTTTATAGAAGGATTTTGATAATTTTTATTACAATTATTATGCACACACGTACATATTATAATATAAATAAAACTAACAATAATACTATAATAATAATTGAAATAATATAATAATGATGATAATGTTAATTATATACGTGAGGGTCAAATTTTGATAATGATGATGAATAATTATTAAAAAAAAAAAAGAAATTGATGAAATTGAAATCATCATTCATTAACTTTTTTTTTAGCTAATGATAAATATTTTGTGTATGCCAACATATTATGTATAGTGTATTAAGAAGCATAAAAACATATAAAAAAATACCACAAAAAACAATAATTTTGATTTACTTAAAATGATAAATTTTGAGACACTTGCAATACTAACAAAACAAAAACAAAAACACTCATACATATTTGTAACATCATGTATCTTTGTCAATATCCACAAATTTTCCTTTTTATGTATGGGATTTCGTTCCGTTTGTTTATTTTTTGTTTTTTTATTTTTTTATTAAGAGTTATTTTAATCCGTATTGAAAACAAATAAAAAACAATTGCTCTAAGAATAAAAATAAATGTATAAACAAAAAATTAAATGAAAAGTTTTCCCCATTAATAGGATTATTTAAAATGTAAGTTTAAATTAAAAATCTAAATACATATTTTTAAAGCATTTTACTACAATTTTTATTCTGGCTACCTAACATAATATTAACTCCAAGTTAGCAATATCATAATTTTCATTTGGAAGGTATGTTGTTTAGATATATATTAAAATATATAAAATTATATTAATTATAATTTCCTTTCTTTTTTTATGTAAAACACCAAGTAAAATCGAAATCATTAAAAAATTACGAAATAATGTCTGAAATTATAGATGAGGTTTTCTGCTCCAACTGTCCGGTTTAAAAAACAAGGTATGTTAAAAATTAATTTTCAGAAAATTAAATTAAAAAGTAATAGGGTAGAAAACAAGTTTGCACCTTGTTGAAATTCATAATTGGAAATGCCAAATATATAAAGGTGATGATCAATATTAAATAATATAAGCGACAATATATAAATATTTATAATACTACTTCTAATTAATTTTTAATCAGGTCAACAATAAACGTTTTCTAAGTAATGTCCTATAGAACAGTTATACATAAACATACATGTTTATCATAAAATTGGTATGGAAATGGAATAAGTATTGCTTCATTTGAATCAGTTATTTGCTGGTGAGCTATATTTAATTTTTGAATTCTGTAACACAAAAAAATTAAAACCGTAATTATCGAAAATTGAATATTGTCATTTTGAAAAAAATATTTAACGGTTTCAGAAAGCTATTGCTTTTTAAATTCTATAATTTTGCTTACAATATTCTTGAAACCATACAAATTTAGCTAACGTTTTATTAATGTCCTTTTTTAATAAATTAAAAATTTTTTTTTATATATACAGTGGTGGAAAATTTAATAGGAACGATTCAATTTTTTTCTAATTTTTTATTCGTTGCCTTTTTTTTTTAAATCAAAATAGTGGCTAAATTCGCCCCGGGAGGCAAATATGTGGTTTAGAATATTGTGCAGAATTTTAACATAATGCCTGTTTTTTTTTGTCACTTGTTTTAAGTGGGCGTGGCTTTCAATGAAAAATTAGCGATATCGACCTGTTATCAAATTACAGAGTAAAATTTAGGGAGTACTGTAATACTGTATATTTTTGGAAATTCTACAAAAAAATTTTTTTTTTAATTTTAAGTGCTTATGCATAATAATTTGAAAACCTTATAACACATTTATAAAATGAATTTTGTATGAAAAATTTGTTTTATAAGTCATTTATAAATTTCAAAACTGATTATGCATATGACCCTTATTCTCGTTGCCTTTATTTTTAAAGATCAAAATAGTGGCTAAATTCGCCCCGAAAGGCGAATATGTAGTCTAGAATATTGTGTAGAATTTTAACGTAACGTCTGTTTTTTTTCATTTTATCACTTGTTTTAAGTGGGTGTGGCTTTTAATGTAAAATAGTAAAATTTAGCGAGTACTGATCGGATCTATGTATATTTTTGAAAATCCTACAAAATTTCCTTAAGTTTTGCATTATGTATTTTTGTCTAGAAATGGTCGCCAGACCTAAAATGACAGTGCCTTAAACATGAAAAAATGTTTCTTTGTTTTTAGCGATTTTAAAATAAAAGCCGTGTTTTCGACTTAACTATATCCGTTAACTCATAAAAAAATTCAAAGTACATAAAAACGCGTTTAAGACAAAAACTAACACATTACTTTTCGTATGTACGTTAACTTTCAACACGGATAATTATCAACGTTGAAAACTCAACGTTTATACATTTTCACATCTAACGTAACTTGTTCGCGTTACTTCCTAAAAACTTTTGCTGACGTGCGTTGGATTATAACGGAACAATTATAAACATAACCTGTTTATTTTTTTTTATACTACAACCTACTTAACGTTGATAGGCATGAGACAAAATACAGCTAATGTTAATATTAAAATATTAACATCGATGTTTTTGTATCGAGCGGACCACTGTTTTGTTTTAAGGGCCATTGGCCTCAAGTATCCCGTTCTAGTATCTGCCCACCAGATCTCAGTTGCTACAACCCTAATGTACCACCCTAATGTCAGAAAATTGAAGCTCGCAAAAAATCATAAAACTTTTGCTAAGGAAGTTTATCGATAATTCCAGCAGAATTTTTTTTTATTTTTTGCTGAACATAGAGGTTGCTTTTTATTTTTTGCCTTTTTTAATTTTTTCTTCATTGACCAGCAAAACACTGGTCTCCTCGGAGCAAAAAAATCGATGTAACACACTTTAAAATCCGACTGTAAATGCCGAAGCTATAACGAAAAATTTAATTGCAAAAGCCACGAAAAAGAAAGATTTGACCACTCTGCGAATGATGTAAAATGTCCATTACGTTGTCTTTACCTGGAAATTAGAACAACCTGAAAGAATTCTCAGAGGAACATCATATTACACCATACCAAAACTTTTCAGTATAAAACTGAAGGCTTACTCAATGTTAGTAATAATAAAACTAACAAGAATATTATTTATTATAAATAATATAATATATCCATCAATAATGTTTTATGTGCAAATCAATTCAATTCAAATAACGATCTCGTTAGTGTAGATAAACTCTTTAATATTCTTACAAAATATATGGATGGTCTGCAAAGGTGCCCATCAAAAGTACAACAGATTAAAGATGTTATGTCTATGGTTAAAAATGCCCATGGATTGCAATAATACAAGAAGAATGCACTCTCTAATAGATACATCTCTCTCTCTCTCTCTCTCTCTCTTTATTTCATAGCTCTTGACAGAGCATACTGACATAAATTTGAATATTGAAAAAAGAAAATAATATCAAAATTATTAAACAAATAATATATATAAAAAATAGCAAAAACAAAACATCTGCATTTATATTATACACTAGATAGTCTGCTATTTTCTCTCCGACCTGCTCTGTTATTGGCCATGTGAAAAGCTTCTCCAAGTGTTGCACCAATGAGAGGTTTAAGCTGGACTGACCACCATGTTGGAGATCTTCCTCTTTTTCTACTTCCTTCCACCTTTCCATCCAAAAATAATCTTTCCCTGGTACCTTCTCTTTTGGCAATATGTCCAGAGTATTTTATATACGACCTGCTCATCAGTCTATCTTCTGTTTTAAGTTCCTCTAAGATAGATGCGTTGGTTCGGAATTCAGTCCACAAACACATATTTCTCAAAACGATAATTGCTTCGTAACCTAGTGTCTTCAAATGCAATGAAATGTGCAAAGAAATTTGAAAATAATACATAAAGCAACAACAACGAAAATAATTTTGTTGTTGCTTTGTGTGTAATTCATAAATTTGATGGCATATTTTATTGCATTTGAATACACTAGGTAAAGTATTATGCCATGCTGAAGCCGGTTGAAAAAATAAAAAATCTTGATATTAAACAATAATTTTTTTTTATCAAAACTTTTTAAAAAGAATATAAGTTACAATTGGCCAATTTTTTTTAATGTCCTTTAGGACATCTTATTGTAATTTTAACATTTTTGAAACATACTTTTATCAAAAGCGTGACAGTTGGTGTTGAATATCTCATATTTAAATGTGTAATCATGTAGATTAGAACTTTAGGTATGCCACTTTGTTCTTCGTCTCCGGCTTTTCATCATGAAATATTCATTTTCGCTTTCCAATACCATGTAAATGGGCATTTTTATGTTAACGTCTTTTTGTCGCTTATAAAAAATTTCAAATAATTAGAGTTATTTCGTTTTTTAATTTTAAGATTGTATTTTTTTGTTTGTTTACTAAAAAACGAAATTAATAAAATATACCAATTTTTCACTGTCCCCTAAAGGCAATTTTATATATCTAATAATTCTAATAAGTAGTATATAATATATTGAAAAAAAAAAAAAAAAATCAAAAAAATATTAAAATTTACACACTCTTTAAGTATTAAACATTTTATAATGCTTTTAAATTACCAATTTTATTAACGTCTTAATGTAAGTTTCATGAATAATGTAACATATTTTTGTAAAATAGTGTAAAGAAAAACTAAAATGAAATTGAAAAATGACGGCGAAAAAACACAATTCCTAAAACATCGTTAGGTCTTATTTAAACAGGAATTTAGGACTTTTTTCTTTTTTTTATAAGCATTTATGTCACTTATAACGAAAACAAAACAAACAAAAAATAAGAGCGTTGATTAAAATATGTGAATTCTCATCTCGTATATAATTGTAAAATACTATAAAACATGCAAAAAGTTTTGACATAAATTACTAAAACTATGCCATAATAAACTAAAAATTAAAATTTTATGTAATTTTGTTATATGAGTTGCATAAATAAAAAAATTATATACACCAGACAACATAATTCCCTATTATACTAATTATTAAAGGGAAGAAAAATTGAAAAAACAATGCATATACAACAATCCAATCGTGTATTATTTTATAAGAGATTGTTTTATTTTACAAATTGATTTTCGATGTCTTCTATAATGTGTACTATTAAAAATTAACTAAAATTATTTGGTATACTTAGGCGAACAACTAATGTTGTGGGAGGATCTTAACAAAATATCATCTGTTGTTAAAATGTTTAATAATATCTTGATGACAAAAACATTACACATCGTGAAAAATTTGCAAAAAAAAATATTAATAAATATAATTATGGGCACTATGCCAACCATAAATTCAAAAAATGATAACATGCAGAACAACTGGATTCAGTTCAATACACAGATACACTAAGAGAATTATCTGCAAGATATTAATGAATTTTTGCATAAAACCAATAAAGTTTCGCTGTCACTCGTCCATTGAAACATTTCATTGAATTAATGAAGTCTTCAGAAAATGTTGTGAAAATTTACAGTTTATTTATTAAAAGTTTTATGAAAAATAAATTCATTAAAATAAGGCCTTTTGATTAAATTTAAAAACTTTTTCATTTACTTTTTTAAGAAAACTTCATTAGTTTACTGAAATATTTCATTAAAACTCGTCCAACAAAATTCTCTCTGTGTATGCCTTATTAACCTTTTATACACAAAAAGAAAAAAATGTCTATAAATATTTGATGCTGCAGTGTGTTGGTAAGTACGACAAACATTTTAATTGATCTTAACGAACACTGTGCAACAGCATAAAAACAAATATATTTTTTAACAAACTTTGGTGCGCTGAATCCAAATTTGGCAAAAAAAAAACGATCCATGGACCTTTTTGAGAAATCGCGCTTTTCATATTTTTGGTCGATACCACTGTTGCGAGAATTTCCTCGTCAGAACTAGCGATTTTATTTTATCCCTAGTGGAAAAAGTTGTCGAGTAGTTAGTTATTAACCAAAGATCTAGCGATTTTTTATCAGCTATAATACTTATACTTTCTAAAAACCAATTTTATGTTGAAACATATAATATTCACATTATTTTATTATAAAAAATAACCTCTTATGCGATGGTTGTGAAGATTCTACCGTACAACGCCCTCTATTGAATATTTTAAATACTAATATTCAATAAAAATCGGAATTCATATTGAAAGTTAATCGTCTTAAGTCTTCTTTTGAACATACAGTTTAAATAATTTGTCAATAAAATATGTTAACGGGTTTCAAAACGATTTGACTAATTTTTAGCAAAATTTTTAGTTAAAACACTGATTTAAAAAAAGATTTTAGTTATTTACGTTTTGTTGTAGATTCCTTCCCATAAATGTATCCCAAAGAAGATTCGCAGGCAAATTTCTTTTTATGTAAAAACATTTTTAATTTCAAGTAAAAATTTTGTTAAGAATTTTTCGAACAATTTTCTATGTTCATATGAATATTCATGTTGGATATTAGAAGTGTTTGTTATACCCTACACCACTACGTGGAGAGGGTATAATAAGTTTGTGCTGATGTTTGTAACACCAAAAAATATTGGACCTAGACCTTATAGTATACCGATCGGCTCAGAATCACTTTTTATTTCGATTTAACGATGTCCGTCTGTCTGTCTGTCCATGCATTCTTGTTCGCACTCTACAGGTCGCAAATATTAAGATATTTTGATGAAATTTGGTACACCGACCTATGTCGGCCCAAGCCTATTGATTTTGGTTGAAATTGGTCCATGTTTAGACCTAGTGCCCATATAATGGCCCGCCCCCCAAAAGGCTTTCTACACGCTACAGGTCGCAAATACGGAGATCTTTCAATGAAATTTAGTTCGCTGACTCACATGGTCTCAAGGGCAAAGCCTATTGATTTTAGATAGGATCGGTCCATATTTGGACCTATCGCCCGTATGGGCTATATTTTCGATTTTCTCTTCTTTTATCATTTTATAGAAAATTTTGACACAAGTCCGTTTTAACCAATTCGAATTTCGGATCCAAACATTAGTTGGCTTTTAACCAGACTGGTGTTTGTTAACACAGTACTAAAGGTTGGCAAACAGTAATACCCTAACGAAATAATTTAAAATACCGTTAACCTTAAAATATCCTAACGAAATAACTTACAATTTTGTATATCTTTCTCTCAAAAGATCATACATGAAATATTGAATTTCAATTTCTATTGGACAGATATGCTGTTGTTTGCACACACACACACACAAAGTGACGGTCCGTAAAATTGCCAAAAAAAATTCTAAAAAAGATTATCGTTAACCCTAAAATACTACTAACAAAATAACTTAATATACCGTTATCCTTAAAAGAACCAAAACGAAATGGTTTTAAATACCATTAACCCCAAAATAACTTCACAAAATAACTTAAAACACAGATAAAATTAAAAAAAACCCTAACGAAATGTTTTTAAAATAACGTTATCCACTATCATTAACTTTATGAATCGGTTGCCAACTCTGGTTTATTTTCAAAATTATTTGTAACTAATTCTTAAGAACTCATTTGTTAAATTTTACACAATTAATTGTGGAAATAAAATATTTTTATATTACCGGCTATTACCATACACCAATTATCAAGTACTGTTTAGACATTATCCTTTTTTTTTTTTAAGCGGGTAGTTAATAGTAAGTCAGTATTTTATATTTTAAAATAATGCAGAAAATAAGTCGGTTTCATTATTGGTAGTATAACCGTCAATACCGTTTCTACACTGGGCAGGTATGCAGTTACATAATCACATATCTGGTAACGATTTTCTTCACTGGGTAGGTAACAAAGATTAAAAAATACAATTTTTTTCAGTTCAGCTTGAAATTTTTTTTATTAATATTTTTTTTTTTTTTAATTGTATATAAAACTAGATGCATGCACTTCACTTGCTTGTTTTATAATTACATATAATAATAATTCTAAGTATTGTCTCATTCGATAAATAATGGTTCTTAATATTTTTTAATATATAATTTTTTCACAATCTTATTTATGCTTAACTATAAATGTATGCAAATGTTGTTATAATCAGGTTTGTTTCTATAATAAATTTATATGTATAAAGTATAAAAAAAGTTTTTAATATTCTTTATATATAGATGTATATATGTATACATTTATATATATAAAGATTTCGTGTTAATCGTTTTTTGTTTTTTAATGTTCCTCAACAAGAATTACAAATATATATATTGTATAAACGTTCGTTTAAGATCGTAACTTCTATTTTTTTAAATGTTGGCGTAGATAGATTTTTTTAATTTGTATCGTTTGTTCGTTAAATTTGAAGTTTCATTTTAAACCTTCTACTTTTCATTTCGTTTCTTTTGTATCATTTTTTTCAGTTTTTCGTCGTTGTAGTGGTATTTTTAACTTTTTTAAATTGCGGTAGGCGGTTAAAAATGGAAATGTTTGGTTGTTTTGCCTTTTAAGCCATGGTCAAGGTACCGGCACCTAAGCCAAATCCAACACCTTTGGGACCAAAGTTACGACCATAACAAGATCTGCAATATATATCACCATCGGGGCCGTCATTCAAGTTTGTTGAATCCAATGATTTGCGACAATCGGCACAGTGGAAACATCTCTTGTGCCAAATACGGCTCTTGCTGATCATTTGTTCGGCAGCGAAGACAGCATAGCCACAACGGGGACAGCCTCCAGAAGATTTAGTGCCAGAAAATGGTTTACCGTCAGGACTGCAATGGATTAGAAACATTAATTAGTATAATGGCATTAAGCTCCGTTTGACAATGTTTCGTTTAGATTTAACGAAGTAACAAATTCATTAGTCAAATTCCTACACAGGGGGAATTTTGCTGGACAAGTTTGAATGAAAATTTTCCGTAAACTAATGAAGTTTTCTTCATAAAGTAAATGAAAAATTTATTAAATTTCATGAAAAAGCTTCATATATTTTATGACTCCAATTTAAATGAAACTTTTAATAAATAAAATGAAATTTTTCACAACATTTTACGAAAAATTCCATTAATTCAATAAAAATTTTAATGGACGCGTTCAAGGGAAACTTCATTAGTTTTATGCAAAAATTCTTTGATATCATGCAGATAATTCTCTCAGTGTAGTTAAGAGTACTGTGAAAGCCGGGCTAAGTTGCTATTTTACTTACTATGCCATGGTAGATTCACCTGAGGTGGACACTAAGGTGGGAGCGTGGCCATAGCCAAAGCCTTTAGGTCCAAAGTTTTTGCCATAACAGGCCTTGCAGTAGATTTCCTTATCGGGTCCATCACAAGCCACCATAGAGTCCAGAGGACGATGGCATTGACAACAGCTGAAGCACTTCTGGTGCCACATTCTAGATTTAGACAATTGTTGTTCCGCAGCAAACACAGCACCACCACAACGAGGACAACCCTCACCTTCAGGAGCTAAAATAGAAGTTGTACTGGGAGGGGCAAAGGGACGATTGGCAGCAATTTGCTCCTCACTGTAATCATTAACATACATTGATTAAATATCTATGCATATGTCTGTACATTTATTAGAAATTATCAAATAATAACTTACGTCAAACCATCAGTTTGTAAGAATCCAGAGCCACAGGCAAAGCCATAACCATGAGGTCCCCATTTCTTGCCGTAGCAAGTTCTGCAGTATACCTCATTATCGGGACCATCGCAAGCAATGACTGAATCTAAAGTCTTAGTGCAATCCCTGCACTTGAAGCACTTTCTATGCCATTCACGGCCTTTAGACAAGACTTGTTCAGCGGCAAAAACTACACCACCGCAACGAGGACATCCCTCACCGGCACGAGCTTGAATTTTGCTTACATCAATGTCAGCTGTACGAGGAGCCATATCACTAAAGCAAAACGATTAATAATGTTTGTAAGTACATATCCATATCCAAAATTTTAAACAGATGTAACTTATTTATATAACATATATGTATGGACAATTAAGGACTAAAGTCTACATATACCCAACTATTTTATGATTGTGGAGAAATTGTAATGATAATGAAAAATCTTTTTATGTTAATAATTAAGGCACTATTAAATAAGGTTATTTGTAAAAAAATTGAGAAAATGCACAAAAAGCCATATCTTCCCCTTGTAATCCATGTTCCAAACTTCAGGGCCGATGCGGCACGTGTTTCCGATTATTCTAATTTTTTGGGGGTCCTACATTTTTACCCAAATAAATATTTCCAGGGTGTAGCACGGTCAATAACTCAAAATTTATTTTCCTCCAAACAAGCTTTGAGAACCCTATTGCACAACCATGAAAAGTGAAAAATATTTTGTATGTGTAGGACATATTGTGCCATTTTTATATAGAAGATAACAGTGATGCCATATCTTGTGCAAGAGTATTCTACATCTTATTATATGGTGTAGGGCAAAACGACGATAATATTGGCAATAATATTTGCAATGATATTGCGTAGTGTATGGCTAGCTTAAACCAAATATGCATACAACTGATCCATACACTTTTAGAATGTTGTCAGTAAAATCAATTACAATTACTTTCAATAAGTTGTATGGTGCAATTTATTTTAAATTAATTTATAATGCAGCCATTTTTACGGTTAAATTAATAGACTGAGTTCAAAATGGTCCCGATATTTATTAGTCGAGTAATATATATTATATTATATTTATTATTATATTATAAAGTACAATCGTATCTTTTTTGATGTTGTCTAAAATATAAAATACGATCCGAAAAATATTTTTATCTAATCTAAAGGATCCGTCATTTTTTTAATCAAATTTTGTATTTTGGGATACATCGAAACATTTTGTAAATCATAAATTTTTTTTAATCGTGTAATTTAAAAGTAAATTGAATAGATTAAATTCTTCTATGAGTGTATTTTAAACTAAATTTTTCTATGAGTGTATTCTATATGTGTGTGTATGTGGGAAAAAGATCTGTGAAATTTAAACAAAAACAGAAAGAACATAGTGGAAAAATATTTTATATTAATAATTTTTTGAGTTGTTTACATTAAAAACACTGATGATGATAAAAGTTTTCGAAATGAAGATACACAAATACAACCTAAAAATGCACAAATTATTTATGTCTAAAAAAATATATAATAATCTAAAAATACATTTATAGACATCACCACCGACTGTAAAATATGTAGAGACAGACATACTACAAATATCCAAATATATACGAGTATGTAGGTATCCATTGGTTTAAGATAATCTCGCAAAATACAAAGTACATACAGCACAATTAAAATTTGAGAATGTGGAAATCTATTCTATATATTTAATAAAATATACCTTTGCCACTCGATATCTTTTATATCGGACATAAGACCTAAAGATGACACTCCTATATGACCATAACCTCTGGTACCGAATCTCTGGGCATAACATCCTTAAATATTGCAGTATTAATAAATAACTTGTTTTATTTTTATCTTAATAACAAACAGAGTTTAAAAGAATTATTTTTTTTTTGAAGATATAATATTCCTTAAGATGAAATTTATGATTTTAATTCTTTTAAAGCTCTGTGTGTATCTTAGTGCGGGTAACTTGTCTAAAAACAAAATAACCAGAGTTAAACACTAAATATTTTTAATTTTATACAAATTTGACTATTATTAAGCACTAAGCTCTGGTTATTTTTTATTAACAGGTCTCAGTGCTATTAACAATAAACAAATAACCTAAATTAACACAAACTGAAGATTTAAAAAAATTAAATTTATATTGAATTTGACCTCTAACACATAGCTGAAATTTAGCTTAAACATTTGGTTGTTTTGTTTATTGTTAATGGCCTTTATAGTGGTATAACATTAACTTAAAATACAAAAATAACATAAATTAACACTAGCACAACCTTGCATGGTCTTTCAGTCGTTTAACACTTACCCATTGGCATAGCAATCGGACTGAAGGGCGCCACCGCCCTGTCCATAACCGTAACCTTTAGGACCGAATTTTTTGGCGTAACAAGCTGAATTTTCGCAATTAATTAAAAAACAAACATACATTAAACATTAAAACATATATTAATACATAGAACCCGGCAAACTTTTTCAAATCTGATATTAATTTCATATAGCAAGTTTTCAAGTTTAGAAAATGTTACATTAAACTAATAAATATATATAAACAGTTCTTTTGATTATAGAGAAAACTCTGCTAGATTGGAGTAGAAAAATGATAATTCGAAAATTTAAAACAACAATTTAAAATCGTTAAAAAAATTTAAATATTTATGCAACATTTCCTTATAACCATAGTTAGTTGTTTGGGTTTCACGTGAAAAAAAAAAATTTTGTACTGCATATAAAGAAAATTGTGTTAAATTTGTTTTCATGCAAATTTAATACACAAAACTATTAAGTGTGTTTGTTTACATGCTATTGTTTATCAAATTTACTCAAAAATCCGTTCGAGTACAAAAAATTGTAAAAAATTTAAGGGGAAATTTTACTAGCTTTTACTTGAAAATTTTCTTCCAGCAAAAACTAGTAATATGTTTTTTCGTTTAACAAATGATAAAATTGAACAAGTTTTTATATGAATCTTTATTAAATTAATTAACTCTTATGATTCGCCTTAAGACGATTTTCGTAATTTTTTTGTTTGTTTACTATTTTAAAAATTTTTTTGTTCGAGTACTTCTGAATATTTTGACAACTTTTTCAATATTTTTTCTCTTTTACTAGTTTTACTATAAATGTACTCATACAAACCTATTATTTTTCTGGTGAAAAATTTTATTTTTGGTATGAATGTATCTTTCTTATAAAATAAAAAAAACATTAATTTAAATTACGATTTAGGCCTTCAAAGTTCGAGAGATATTTTTTTTCACGTGAAATTACTCCAAAGTAAATTGATTTTTGTATTAAAATTTTACATTTTAATTCGTCAAATTAAATTTACTATTGAAAAAATTTGCTGGGAGTGTTAGTCTAAAATATTCACAAAAAGACATAAGTTCCTAACTTTTCCTGCCAACCCATATTACAAAACAATTATATAATATATTTGTCTTTTTTATATTTTTTTAAAATCTTGCCACTCTAGAGCATATAATTACCTTTACAATAAATGTTTTTATCGGGTCCTTCGCAGCATAGAATGGAATCTAAACCTTTAGCACAGTTACCACATTTGAAGCACTCTTTATGCCAAGCCTACAGGATTGATAAAAATAAAGCAAAACAAACCAAATATAAACATCAAATTTGGGAAGGTCTTTAAAATTTAAACGCGTTAAATTTTCATGTTACAATATATAAACGAAGAAATGTTGGAAGACACGCCACTCCGTTTTTAAAATATTTTTATGGAAATTTTATACATAATTGGTCGTTACATTTTAATCTATTATTGCCGATGGTGATCTAGAAAAGATAGTCGTCTGAAATTTTGTATTGTGTGTAGGTTCCCTTGGAGATTGGATATAGAAATCAATCAAATGATATTAAAAAAACAAGTTCTCAAATCTTAGTACTCTTTTAGCTTAGTTTTATTACACCAGACAAATCTTAAACACCACAAAGATAATCTAAGTTCATCTTTTAGTGTGTTCAATTTCTTTAAAAAAAATAAAGACCTTGATTTGAAGGTAAGGGGCGTGACTTTAACATTTGGTAACCTGAAAGCTTAAATACTTATTTAAAGAAGTTATTTTTTTTATAATAGATTTGCAGGAAAGAAATAGTTTTGCAAATTTAAATAAAAATCGAAATTAATTCCATAAGTATTCTTTAAATTGATTAAATATTCTCTTTAAATTTGTTACGAGTACTTGTGCGGTAAAATTTCATTGAAAATTAGCAATTAATATAAATCAAAAGCCAATCCAATGAATTCAACAATTATAATATCCTGATGATGGCAACTAGTGCTAATAAAAAATTGAACAGTGATTATGTGTATTACATCAACTTCTGGCATGCACTACAGGTCAATTTTTTATTTTTATTTTATTATCAAATAAAAAAGTTAGTGCTTGATTTAAAACAAAAAATTATTCAGTAACTTTTATAAAAAGTTTTATACTGCATTTAGACTCAACAAAAACTACCTAGTTTTTGGCTCTTGCTAGTTTTTACTTGTCAAAACGCATATATAAAAAACAAACAAAAACTAGTTTATTTTTAACTTCACAATTTCCTTGAGCTTAAAGTTTGTTTTGTAAATATAAAAAGTTTTTTATTTTCAATATTTCGCTACTCCATTGTGTAGCATCTTCAGGAAATAACAATTAAATTAACAAATTATAAACAATTTGAAAGTTTGAAGAAAAAAATATTTTTTGGTCAATTTTCACAGTTTTTTGGGAGTTGTGGATTTTTTTTTTATCTTATCTCAAATAATTATTATTCAACGCATAAGAATTAAACAAAAAAACACAACACATCTTATGTTCTTATTTAACTCATTAATTCAGCTACGTAGAGATACGTTTACGCTCGAGTAACTCAGGCTTTGTCCTAATTGATTTCAATTTTAACGGAATATGCGATAATCGGGCGTAAGTCGTATAAAGGGTCATTTATGTTAATTTTAAGTAAATTCGATCTCTAGCTACTTGCCGATCAAAATGTAATGCAATTCTGTTACATATAGTTCAAACTATGGTTCAAACTACAAACATTTCAATTCACTACACTACGAAGTAGACAGAGAGTTATCACAAATACATATCGGTAGTGACATTGAAAAACAAATTCGGTGCACAAGCACATTTTACACACAAACTTAAACAAAATAGACATTAATTGTTTAACAGAAATATGTTTAGTTGTACGTAAAGTACCTCTGCAATAGATATCCTTATCGGGACCATCACAATGCATAGTTGAATCCAATGTACGATTGCAGAGCAAACATTTAAAACATCTTCTGTGATAACCCTTTTTATATGAGTTTAAATAAAAATTTAAACCTTTATTAAAATCTAAAGCAGATATTTTTGTTTTTGTTATAAAATACACTTACTCTGCCTCTGGCCAACATTTGTTCGGCGGCATAAACATAACCACCGCAACGGGGACAACCTTGACCTTCTGGAGCTTTGGCAATTTTTCTGGGTTCAAGACGGGCACCATTTCTAACGCCATCAATATCACTAAAAATATAGAAATATAGAAATTAATTTTCGCTTTTTATCACAGCTGTAATTAAGATTTTTAAGGCCACCTATGCTCCGGTTAGAGTTAAAGGAATATGTGTACATATATGTATAAGGTTAGCCAACTATCCCGCTATAGGAAAAATCATATCGTATCAATGTCAAACTTACATTATATTTAATTTTCAAGAATTTTTAAATTCCTTTAAATTATTATTAATAATATACTAAAATAACCGCTAAATTGGTTAATATTTAATAACGCCCACTTCGGCCACTTTTTAGAAAAATTTTAAAAGTTGTTTAATTTTTTATTCATATCATATAGGACAATAAATACTGTAAGTTTGAAATTGATACGATATACTTTCATATATAATTAATTAATTTGATTTCAATTATTTTATGACTAGGATTCGATTATTTTATAATATGATTATTATACTAATTTAATTCTTCCAAGAGATTGCCCAGTCAGAAAATTACAAACGGGAAAGCGGAGGCAAAGCACTTTAACAGGTGGTACTGGCAAAAAGTGCTTTCCTATTCTCAAAATGATAACATCATTAGACAAAACGACCGGCTGTTCAAAAAGCGCCGGAAAAGCACTCGAGGAACAAAATTTTTGAACGTTGGCAAAACCAATAAATAGGTGATCTGGAAATATATTTTCCAAAATAAAATTTAAAAAAAGTTTATATGTATTTTATATTGCTCTACCCACTGAGCTAACGACACATATAATACTTGGTGGCTAAACACATAAGTGAGTGATAACAACTGGACAACTAATGGCTGTGCTAAAATGCTAGTACTGGCAAACAATTTTTGTAACTAATATGCCAGCGTTGGGAGAGCATAAAAAAATTGGTCTGGAAGGAGCTTTCCCACAAACAAAAAAATTGATTTTATAAAACAAAAAAAATTAAATTAAAAAAAATCAAAAAAAAATGTTTTCAAACCTTTTTTAACGAAGCACCAGCATTTTTATAAAATCAGTAGTCTACCAGTGAATTGATTTTTGTACCACTGGTAGCATTGGCTAGGTAGCACTGAATAACCACTGGTTGCAAACCTTGGCATATCACTCTAATCCAATTCTTTGCCAGTGGTTTTTTTTTGTAAACCACCGAAATTTTTCTAAAACAAATACTGGCAAAATGCTTTTTGTAAACGTTGTCAAAGCTTCCCAAATGAGTGTTGTGCCAGTCATTTAATTTTAACACCGTGGTTACCCAGTGGAATGCCAGCGTTTGATTTTTTGTACTACTGGCGATTTCTGACTGGGTTATTACTTCGTTTTTACTTAAGAGGTTTGATCAATACAGATATGGCTAGATGTACGTATGAGAGGTTAATCACAACTGGGTCGATTGTCGACCGACGACAGCAAAAGTCGTCACGATTAATTTAAATTCAGCGACAATCGACCGTCGACATTTGTTGACGTTTAGAAAAAAAGGAAAGCAAAACAAGGATATGGTTGTATTTGTTTCACCACAATTCTTCACCAATTCAATTGGTCTTTCACTAATTCTTGTTGTTTTATATTTTATTGTATTTTATTGTATGAAAAAGCAACTCTCGTTGTCGTTGTCGACCCAGTTCTGATTAATCTCTGAGTTATATTTTATTTGTGTGCTCTCCCAGCAAAACCTTTCATTACCATGTAATGAGTTTTAGGTATTGTAATCTTAAGTGTTCACTAGTTACCTTTTGATTACTAAACTACTTATTTTAACATGGTGATGTCATTGGAGGAAAGTCATTACACTGATGTTACCTGTAAGTAGTTTATCAGCTGTTCTATAAATAGATGTTAAATATAGATTTTAAAAAATATAAAAATTTAAAAACCAATAGGAGCTGACACGTATTGATCAGCGTACCCCACGATTGTCAGGCAAACACTCTAACCATTAGACCACGACATCACTATGATTTTTAATGCTTTAACTTATGTACACATTTATTATTGCAACTGTTATACATGTCTATTTTTCACAAAACTTGTTGTTATTAAATACTGCTTAATGAACATCAACATTTCTATAAATAGATGTTTAATATAAATTACAAAAAAAAAAACAACAATGGAAGCTAACACGAGTTGAGCAGCGATCCTCATGTCTGTCAGGCAAAAACGATAACCACTAGGCTACGCCATAGTTATGGTTTTTAATGATTTAGAACATATATTATTGGTTTCAGCTATTGTGAAATAGTAATGTGTGGGGTATAATTATCGGTAACTCATTACATTCAGTTTAAAAGTAAGTCAACGGGTAATGAGATATGAGATCTAAGTAATGCATGTAGTAATGACCAGTCATTACCAAGGTTTTGCTGGGCTGCTCTATCCATACAAGTTACCTATGTCGTATGATTAATAAATAATAACAAATTCATATTACTCATACGTTTCGTAGTACATTTTATAAAGAGTTTAATATTTGGGATTTTTAAAATAGGTACATACATACATACATACGTACGAGCATATGGGCAACTCATTTCCAACATAACCAAGGTTAAACAGATAACTCCATATAAATTTGACATTCATAACTATGGTTAAGCAATAAACTCAGTTTATTTTAAGATAAGTTAGCATGTCTACACTAATAAAAAAAAGTTAGTACAAAAGTCTGTTAAACAGGTTCTGATTAAATTGAACTAATTTTTCTGTTATTTTCTCTAAAAAAGTCCGTACAAATAGGTAAAAATTTTACTAAAATAACAGGAAATAGTACATGTATTTGCGCCAGCACAATTTTGACCTATTTGTACGGACTTTTTTTTATGAGTGCATGAGGGAAAAAATATTTACCTCTAAAAGAAAATAATTATTTACTAAACTCAAAAAAAAGTCAGTAAAGTCAGCAAAAAATGTTGCTGTTTTTTTAGTCAGGAGCGTGCTTGCAAAAAAGTTGGTAATTTCAGCAAAAGGTTTGCTGAAAATCAGCGAGCTGATTTTTAGCAAAAAAAATAGTAATCTTAAGCAAAATTTTTGCTAACACTTAGTCGATTGGAAGTGAAAAAAATCCTTGCTAAAATCACTAAACTTTTTGCTGAATATTGGTAGACTGAAAAAAACTCAAAAAACTTGTACCGAAATTTTACTTTAGTTAATTTATTTGATGAAAATTTAAATATAGAAATTGTGTAGAGTTGTTTTCATTTTTTATCATTTCCGTTGTCTGTACTACATCCAGACAAGCTGCGACATCTACATCTTGTCTATCTGGTTGTCGTCCACGCTATATATGCGATTATCAGCACAATTTTTGTAGCAAAATAAATTAGTAAAACATTAGTTCGAAATTAGTTTAGTGCTAAAAAAATATAAATAAAACTTTTGCTGAAAACGGAATTTCAGCAAAAAAAATTGCTGAAAACTAGTACACTTGATATACAAGACGTTTTACTAATTTTTTTACTAACTTATTTTTTGAGTGTAGAGTGAAGTTCTGTTAACCCTTTACTATACCCCGTATCGGAGAAATAGAAAATTAAAGCTATAATGTTAGTTGACTATCGCTTCGGAATGGATTAACATTTAAAAAAAAAATTGTAATATTCTCTTTTTGTCTAAACTATGCCCAGAGCTTTGAATTCGAATTCAATTTTCTTTAGAATGAATGAACTCCTTTTCTTAAGTAATTCACTGAATTCGTTCAACTGAACGCGTTCAAAAAAAAAAAACAAATTCAAAGAATTAATTCAATTGCTACATTCATAAAAAAAAGCCCGTACAAATAGTTCAAAATCCTGCTAAAATAACAGGAAATAGTATCTGAATTTGCGCCAGCAGAATTTTCAATGAAGTAAAAAATCATGGTCTGCTAAATTTAGGTAAGCTAAATTTTACATACTGCTAAATATACGGACAATTTTAGTTAAATTAGCTAGGAAATTTGAGCTGAATTCAGCAGAAATTTTACCTGATTTAACTAAAAATTTCTGTTAAAATGTCGATTAAGATTTCGACTTCCGGGATCTGACCCTAGACGGGGCCATATTTATTATTGGGAGTATATGTGTCTGATAAGGGTTACTTTATAGGTACAGAGTGACGAATTTTTGTTAGTTTTTGAGTTGGAGTGATATTTGTAAAACGTATACGTGGCGCTATCCTCTGAGTCCTGGAGAAAATTTTTTAACTGATTTTATAATTAGATATTAAACTAGATGTGTTATTATCGGGAATGTACGCCAGATCGTAAATGTATTTTTGGCAATTTTTAAAATATTTTTTTCTGTTTTAAAAAGCTAATTTTTTCAAATTTTCTAAATTTTCACTTTACATGCTTCTCGCTTGAAAACCGTTCCTTATACAAAAAAAAGTTTGAAGGCGACAAAAGTAGATAGTTAAGTTTTCTATGGATATAATACAACTTGTTTAATAAAATATTGTTATTTATTTGGCGGGCTTGGGCGTTAGAGGGTTAACGTTGATACGTATGAATGAAAATACAGCTATATTTCCTTTTATTAATTCAAAAAAATTATATCCGTACTGTATTAATACACCACTGAATTCGTTGAATTTCATTTTCGTTCAGTGAATTAAAAAAAAAAAATACATTCAGTGAATTGAAAAAAGTTACGTTCACTGAATTGAAAAACGAAAAATTCCGTTCACTGAATTCAAAAGCTGTTTTCTGCCTTTCAGTACATAGTGGAGTGTTTTAAAAATATTTGGCAATAATTCAGCCATTTCTTATTGGTTACTATTCTTTATATAAAAATAGAAAAAATATTTGAGAAAAGATGAAAAAATCCAACAACTCCGAAAACACTGTGAAAATTTTCCAAAAATGAGATTTTTTACTCGAATTCGGAATTGTCTGGGGGAAGAAAAATTTAACTATTAAACAAAAGAGAATGTCAAAAAATTGTATACAAAACAGCAACAAATTTTTGGGTTAACTATTAATTAACGCTTAAACCTGCAGTATGAGACCCACCGTTGTGTTTACAAATTACTACAACCGTGTGCTGGAAAATTGTAAAATCGTGGCAATACAAAAACAAAACATGAGTCACAGTACAAAACATAGTAAGATAACATTGTTGCATTCATCATACACATGTAACACCAAACGGTTTAATATTTGACGTTTACAAAATATATAAGAAAACAGAAAAAACTCTATAGAATTTTCGCGCCGTATCATTCTAACTAACATCATTTGAACAAAAGAGTTATTAGGTAACTGAAAAATGTTCAGTATGAAACCCAGCGTTAATCCTCGCTGACTCTTGAAATGTTTTATCTTCGTATTTTATTATTTATTAGCCAAATATTCAACGTCATTGATTTCGAATCAAATTTGTATTTAAGCGAACAGCTGGATATGTATGTCAAGGTCAGAAAATATCGTCTTTCTGTTACAGAATACATCGAGCCCTCTTCTAATTTTTTTATGGAACTAAATGTTATATCATGATTAAAAAAATTATCCACAGTGCCCCTTTCAAAATTTTTTATTTAATTTTTGAGATTTGATATAAAAGCATGTTTCATGTGAAACTTATGAAAAGTAGTCTTTTGCTTTACGTAGCCCAAAAGGCCGTTAGACGGGGGATAAGTGTAAAACATTCATCCGTAGAAACATCTTTTGTATGCTTTCATATTTATTTTTTTTTATCTCATGTATTTTTAATATGGATTTTCTTTATTCTAAAAATAAAAATTATTAAGTATAACAAAAATACAAATTTTATTTACGATTTATATATGTATTTGGCGTTTTTCGTAACTAAAAAATTTTTGTTTAACGAAAAATACATATAATTTTTGTAAACTTAAGCAACTTAGAAAACAATCACCCGAACTATATACAAAATTAAAATAGTCTTTAATTTGAATTTAACATTTTGGATGTAGTACAGTATAACTCGCTTGATACGAACTCAGATAAGACGAATTCTCAGTTAATACGAACTAATTTAGAAGTCCCGAAGTTTTGGCAACAATTTCAGTACAAAAAACATCGGTTAATACGAACTCGCTTAAGACGAACTCTCGGTTAAAACGAACTGTTTGTGATAATCCCACAAACAAATTTCTATATAATTTTCCACTTTTAATACGAACTTTACAAAATTCGACAATTTTTCTGACAAATTTTAAACCGAACACACACAGACATTTTTTCTTAAATATATTGCAAACAATATATTTATATTTCCCTGATTTATATTTCGCGAATTAAATCATTAAACATATAATTCAATAGAATCAAGATTGAATCAATTGAAATTTGGATAAATCACATCCTAACTTTATTCAATATCAAATCATTGATTTAAAGTAATAGTGAATTATTTACTGATTCATAAAATGAATCAATTTTAATGCTAGCCTATTCAAAAAAGAATTATCTTTTTAAGCTCTGGCCCTCGGTAGGTTTCATTGGGTCATATGAATAAAACTTAGCAATTACTTCGAAGTAATTACTTTGGGCTTAGGAATGGCTTTTAACTCCAAATTTACCAATTAGCTGGTAGAATAGCATGAAATGTAAACGAAAATTAAAAAATTAAATTTCTAGTCTACTAGATTTGTAAATTACAGACTAGATTTGTGAAGTAATTGCTTAAAAAACCCTATATTTCCCCCTATTAGTAATATCTATTTTTTATTCATATGATCCATTGTGTAGCGATTTTCAAGATATATCGTTTTATGTCACTTTTTGCGAGAACATAGTTGTTTAAATATATCAAGGTTGGTTACCGTTATCGTTATAATACCGTTATCGCTAAAATACCGTTTCAAATTGAATACCGTTACCGTTATCGATACCTCTAAAAAAATTTCTAAATACCGTTATCGTTACCGATACCGTTATTTTTATGGGTAGTTACCGGTATTTTACCGGTATTTATTATTTTATATAAAAATTACAAATTTTTTATTTTTTTATTTTATAACCTTGAGTGTTTTTTTACAAAAAATTTATAGATAATAATTTTACTTATTAAAACTACCAGTATTGAATTTATAGCTTAAAATCTGTATTTTCAGTACTTAAAATTAAAAATATGCCATGTTTTTACTTGTTTTTATATGTATAACGGTATACCGTTACCGAAACAGTCATAAATACCGTTACCTTTACCGTTACCTAAACAAACGAAATCTGATATCGTTACCGTTACCCTTACCGTTATTCGTTTCGGTAACCTACGCATAATGTTATTTGACCACAGAGCTAATTTAAAAATGTCACTTATTTGCATCGTTCATCCATTTTGGCAGAAATCCAAATATGTCCCAAAAACAGTTTCAAGTATAAACAGAATCTCTTCAAAATCTTCATTGTGGTTAATTAGTTATAACTGCTTATCTGTTTTCAATCAACTAATTTTTCAGTCAAAATTTTACGCATTTTGTAGGCGATTATTTTTCTAAGGTAAGCGATGATGAATAAACTAAACACAATTAAACACAATAAAGCGATTATTGCAATAAAATTTATCTTTCAAACCTGAAATTAATTTTTTGGGACATTTTTGGTGTCAACATGGATTAACGTGCAACAAAAAAATATTTTCTTTCTGAGGTCAAATAAAACCAAATCCTGTTTCATGTTGGTTGCTTTTTCAAAAAATGTATTTTTGAACACTTTTTTTAACCGAAAAAGTAACTGTAAAAAATACTGAAGACTTAAATTTGCCGAAGGGTTACCTGAAATTTGTTTCCTTTATTCTCTAACGTTTGGTTTCATACACACAATTCGCACGAATTATCTTGAACCCTCTTTGAAAATAATTCTTTTTGAATTATTTTCCTAGTTTACACTGGATAATGAAAGTACACAAGGTTAATGAAAGTTGTAATACGCATCCTATAAAATTTTCTCTGTATAGTGTTTTTAGCTTTCTTATATATTTTGTGTTGTTTATTACTAATAGATATCAGCTTCAGGTTTTGCAAGAAAACTTCACTAAAAACAGTGTTGCAATTTTCCAAATTTTTAATGTTGCTCGCAAATAAATAAATTCTTTATTCTTCCGAGGTTTTCAAACAAAATTGCTATGCGAATTTACAACATTTTTCAGATAAAGAGAAAATCAATTTTACTTTGTTCCTCCATAATCATTTTTAAAAGTAACCCTTTATGAATAACTGAACAGATTTAACATATTTATAAATGCCACGAATATACAAAATAAAGCGTGTTTCTTAAGCTTATAAAAAATAAATAAATACAAAAGGCTTTATCATAATTATGAAAACATAAATGTTTGTCCAATGAAACATTCACTCGTCATCGAAAAAGAAAGCAGACGTTATCACTTCCAAATTCGTTTAAAATTTAGTTAAAAATAATGCTGCAGAAAAAAACTGCTAAATTATCAGATTATTTTTGCTATGTATTAGTAAGATAAGTACAGCAAAAATAAAACTGTTACAATTTTTTTTAGTTATATTCGAGTTAAATTTTTGTTAATAGAAAATAACAAATTAACCTGCTAAAATCACAATATAATTTTGCTAAATAATTAGTAGCCTAAGAAATCACGAAAAAATTGAAAATTTTCGAAGTTTTTTTCGATTTTGTTTTTGCTATTTTTAGTTTACTAATATTTAGCAAAATTTTCTGCAGATTTTACAGTATAATTTGTCATTTTCAATTAACTAAAATTTAACTTAAATATAACTAAAATTCTGTAAATTTAACAGTTTTATTTCTGCTGTTCTTATTTTACTAGTATTTAGCAAAAATTTAGATTTATTTCTATGAGTGTACATGAGCCGTTTGAATTTTTCTACCTGGGTAGGCATAACATAAATAAATTTTTGTATATGACACATTATATATAACAAGGGTGGGCACGGATTTGTCACCGAGGGCCATAATGTGTTTTTTCATAAATTATACAGGGCCGCACCATACAATAAAACAGAAAATACAAATCTTGAAGTAAAACGAAAGCGGAAGGAACTAATGTTTTATTGTTTTTTTTATTTTTGTATAACAAAAAAACGGCTTTAAAATCCATCTATTCCAAAACTGATTCCACAAGAACTTATTGCAAACTCAACCTTTTCAAATTCTGATTTGGTATTTTTGAATTACATAAGTAGAATTCAACATTATTGGAACACTTTTTTTTTATAGTTTTTGCATTGATCCGCGTTATAAGAGACTGAAAATTATTCCGACGACAAAATCATTTATAAAAATTCCTTGATTCGAATATTTATTTAGCAATTAAGTTGCGCAAAGCAAAAAAAAATCCCGCCCCTTTAAAGGGACACTATGCACTAAAAGATTAATTTAAACGATGCTACAAACTTAAAGATTTTGTCAGTAATTTGAGTCCTTTTGATAATTTAAACGCCGACTTTTTCTTTCACAGAGACCAATGCGGTGCAGTATTAAGACCAGTGCGGTGCAGTATTATAGTCAGCACTAAGTACGAATTTTAATAAATCTTTACTTGAGTAGAAAATAAAAAATTTCTCAGTAAAATTTAAGATTAAACTCGTGCTTTGTGCTGACTATAAAACTCGCCGACTCAACAAAAAGTCTATAATGGTGACTGAAAGTTTTGATGTTATTATTCGAAATTTAACTATTTTGCGCCCTTCGGTATATTTTGGTAATTTTAGCAACTTTAGTAGAGAAAATTAGTAACCGTTACTAAATTTTAATAAAATTGTTGCAAACTGTAATTATAGTCAGAACTAAGATCGCTTTTTGTCTTAAATAACAAATTTCTAACTAAAATGGCCCTAAGGGTAAGATCGATTGTTCTTTAAATATCTTTAAGTAAGCAATTTTCAAATCGATCCGAGTTCCGACTACAAAATTTTGGCCCTAATTTTTTATCTAAAAAATTTTCGAAAAAAAACTACTTAAAAAAATTGCGAAATAAGGTATTTAAACAAAAAAAAGTTTTTAAATAAAAAAATCGAAATTTGAATTTCAACAAGGGCCGCACAAAAATCAGCAAAGGGCCGCATTTGCCCACCGTTGATATATAAACTACTTCTCAGCAGCAGTGTTGCCAAAAAATTTTCAAAATAAATGGCTAGATCCGACCCAAAAATCGCTAGTAAATCACTAGACTTATAAACAGTGCAAGAATTTAGCGATTTTATCGCTAGATTGTGGAAAAATGGTACTTAAAGGAGTTTTTTACTCAAAAATTTCTTTAATATGTTCATAAGAAGTGTTGTAAACTTGTAAATAATAAAAAATTTTACGATTAAGCTGCAAATAATGAATCCCGATTTTCATTGAATTAATATTAGTATTGAAAATATTCAAAAGAGTGCATTCTACAGTGAAAAACTACATACCCTTATTTTATCGAAATGTGTATTTTTTAGAAAGTTTTTTTACTAAAATCGTTTAAGAAGTTGTTTTTTTATAATAAAAGAATATCAATATGGAAATTTTACAATATTTTTATACCCTACACCACTATGTGGTCAGGGTATTATAAGTTTGTGCTGATGTTTGTAACACAAAAAAATATTGGTCCTAGACCCACCTTATAGTATACCGATCGGCTCAGAATTTTTTTTTTATTTCGATTTAACGATGTCCGTCTGTCCGTCCGTTCGTCTGTCTGTCCATGCATTCTTGTGCGCACTCTACAGGTCGCAAATATTAAGATATTTTGATGAAACTTGGTACACCGACTTATGTCGGCCCAAGGACGACGCCTATTGATTTTGGTGAACTTCGGTCCATGTTTAGACCTAGTGCCCATATAAGGGTCCTACCAAAATTATATTGTTTATACGCTGCAGGTCGCAAATATTAAGATATTTTGATGAAATATGGTACACCGACTTATGTCGGCCCAGGGACGAAGCCTATTGATTTTGGTGAACATCGGTCCATGTTTAGACCTAGTGCCCATATAAGGGTCCTACCAAAATTATATTGTTTATACGCTGCAGGTCGCAAATATTAAGATATTTTGATGAAATTTGGTACACAGACCTGACGAATCCTATTGATTTTGGTGAACATCGGTCCATGTTTAGACCTAGTGCCCATATTAGGGTCCTACCAAAATTATATTGTTTATACGCTGCAGGTCGCAAATATTAAGATATTTTGATGAAATTTGGTACACCGACTTATGTCGGCCCAAGGACGAAGCCTATTGATTTTGTTAACATCGGTCCATGTTTAGACCTAGTGCCCAAATAAGGGTCCTACTAAAATTATATGGTTTATACGCTGCAGGTCGCAAATATTAAGATATTTTGATGAAATTTGGTACACCGACCTATGGCAGCCCAAGGACGAAGCCTATTGATTTTGGTTAACACCGGTCCATGTTTAGACCTACTGCCCATATAAGGGTCCCCCCAAAATTGGCTTGGTTACAAACTGCAGGTCGCAAATATTAAGATATTTTGATGAAATTTGGTATACCGACCTATATCAGCCCAAGGACGAAGCCTATTGATTTTGGTTAACACCGGTCCATGTTTAGACCTACTGCCCAGGTCTAAACATGGTCCCCCCAAAATTGGCTTGGTTACAAACTGCAGGTCGCAAATATTAAGATATTTTAATGAAATTTGGTTCGCTGACTCACATTATAGAAAATTTTGACACCAAGTCCTATTTTAACCCATTCGAATTTCGGATCCAAACATTATTTGGCTTTTAACCAGACTGGTGTAGGGTATTGTATAGTCGGCATGCCCGACTTTAACCTTTTTACTCGTTCAACATAAAACTGATTTTTATAAACTATATTACGGCTGATAAAAAATCGCCAGATTTTTGGCTAATAGCTACAGAACAATTTTTACCGCTAGGGGCGAAATAAAATCGCTAGATCTGACGAGAAAATCGCCGTTATGGCAACACTGCTCAGCAGTTAAATTAGAACTACCAATACCTTACTTTGAACATCATGCGCCGAAATTTCAATGATCATTATCAGGGCAGCGACTTTCATGCACTTAAAAATTGAAAATATGCATTTAAAATATGCAGTAAAAATACAAAATATGTACTTAAATATGCATTTAAATGGAAATATGCACTAAAAACCAAAAAATATGCACTAAACATCCAAACACAAGCTCTCAAAACCAAACGATGCACTTTAAATTTACCGGTTTTTAAAAATCATATTTATTACTCGAAAGCGTTTGGTTAAAAATTAAATCCAATATAAATATCTTAAGTAGATGACAACTTGATGTTTTCCTTCTGCGTTTAGGTTTGCAAATTCTTATTTTTATTTATTTTTCATTAAATCTTATTTTTATTTTTTTTTAAATATGCAAAAATATGCAATTTAATGAAAAATATGCAATAAAAATCATAAAATATAAAAAAAAAATATGCACTTAAATTCAAAATATGAAAATATTTGCAACAAAAAATTGATGCCATTTTGTTGTAAATTCTTTAATTCGGAAAAGTATTTAGTCAAAATCATTTTTGGATTAATGACTAAAAACATGTATTTGCATGAAAGTCGCTGCCCCGGTCATTATGCTAAATACGAACAAATTCCATCATCTGTTGTAAGCTGTTAAAAATTTTAAAGTTGCTCATTTTTATCATAATGTGTAAGGAGTTTTAAATAGCATGACGCATAAATTAAGTGGTTGTTGGTAAGGTATTGTACGTATTTATATTGAACCCACTATTATTATTCTGGGAAGTTGTTTGTTAGGAGTTTTACACAAGGATGTATTTATATTGTACTATTATAATTCATTCTTTTAAAAGCTGTGTATCACTTATTAAGGTATCAATTTCGAAGACCTTACTTTTTTTTTGATATGATTCTAATGAAAATTTTCATTAATATAATACACCGTTACCTTGGCGACGTTTGATAAAGTTTTCATAAATATAATAAAGCGTTCTCACTGTGTGAGGTTTTGTTGTAACTCCAATAATTTGTTATAATTAATATTAGCATTTGTTTATATTTACATAGTAGTATTATTAATATTAATTCTTTGCATTTCTATTATTTTAAATTGTTGTTTAAAATTATTGTTTAATTTCTTTCTTTGCATTGGCTGTATATAAAGTTTTGTTAGATGTTATGTGTTAATAGTAAAAATTAGTTAATTGTGTTAATGATTATTTGTTGAGTTAATTAATTGAATTTTTTTTAAATATATTTGGCTAAGCCATGCGATTCTTTTTATATATGACAACATCTTTTTCTCACCGTTTATCTTTTGTTTTACATTTAAACAAATAAATTAATTACGATTACATTTTTTGTTTTGTGTGTGTGTGTTTTTTTTAATAGAAGTCTATTTTATTTGACAATTTCATTTCATAACAAAAATATATATACTATATATATTTTATTAATTATATTGTATTTTTTGTATATGTTCATTATTTTATAAAAAAAGACGCAAATTAAAAAATTAAATTAAGAAATAATAATTAATAATTATTATGATAGAGTTATAACAAAAATACAATCATGTTTTTCTTATTTTGGACATCATCTACATAATGCAAACAAAAAAAAATAATTTATATAAAAAAGTTTAAACAAACAAAAAGATTAATAATACAAAAAAATTATAATATACTTGTTGTTGTTAAAGTATAGGAGAGAGTACCACTTCTCGTTTTTGATCTGTTTTTGGTTTTTACGATATTTTTACATATAGTGGGAACGTCGGACGCGGTAGAAGGTGGTAGTGGTAGTAAACAGTAACAGTGGTAGTGGTAGTAGAGTAGTAGTAGTTAACAACACAAGGACTAACTCAAAAACATAACATTGAAACTGAAACAGATCAAATCAATCCTGAATTCCATCGGTGCGTATAGTTAGAATTCGCCAGTAAGTAATTTAGTTGCTGTGATAATACGAAAAATTTAACTTAGTATGTGTTTTGTGATAGAGAATTGTTTTTTTTTTTTTTTTGGATAGTATAAGTAGTAGAAATAGTAGTAGTAGATAATAGCATAGGTGAGAATATAAGAGAGTATAACTAAACTAAACTATTAACTTATCTACGTATATATTAGAGAATATATAGAAATATATATATTTTTGTTGTACAAAATGAAAAGTGTGTGTATAGAGTATGTATTTTTTGCTCTTTTTTTCTTCTTCATAGAAGAAGAAAAAAAGATTGAAAAAAACGGAAAAATGTAATTAAAAATAAACGGTGACACAGTTATATATACATAACAACTTGAGGCTGTCATAGTAGTAGTGGTAGTGGTGAGTGTATTATTTTTTTTTTTATAAAGAGTATAAGTGTACAAAATTTCTATATATAAAATCACATATACAGTATTAGTGAGGAGTTAAATTTGTAATTTGTGTTTGCTAATTGTGGAAAAATAAAATAATTAAAAAATCATTAATGTTTTACCTTTATACTACACTAATATTAGATTTACACTTAACAAGAAACTAGTATTTTTCGAAAACTTCATGTGTTTGCTTGTCAAATTCCATACAAATTTTGAATTAAAAACTAAGAGTTTTTAAAAAGCACTTGTTATTGTTTGTAGTGAAAATTGGGCTTTAAGTTTTTGCTTTGAGCTTTGGTATTTTGTTTGATATTGAAGGATTTAAAACTTAATTTATTCCTCAAACAAATTTCATTGTTCTCTTTTAGTGATACATTTTAAAAAATCAAATTTGGCATTAATATTAATGAGTTTTTATATAAAATCAATGAAGTTTTGCTGAAACTCGTCCATTAAAACTTTTCATTAAATTAATGCAATTTTTCATTAAATGTTGTACAGACTTTCATTTATTTAAAGCCTTATACACTCAATGAAAAAGTTTTATTAAAACTAGATTCATAAAATATATGAGGCTTTTTCATAAAATTCAAGAAGTTTTTCATTGTTTTTTTTGTGAAGACAACTTCATTAGTTTACTGAAAAATCTCATTAAAACTCGTCCAGAGAAATTTTCCATGTGTATAAAGAAGGAATGATATAAATTTTTTTAATTGCTGGAAAGATTTTTGAGTTACTGCCACACGATTTCTTGGTTTTCTCTCTTTTTTCCGCTCTTGCTTCTTATTTCAAAATCTGCAAAAGTTTTACGAATTTCGAAATAAATTATTTTCTCATTTTTTTTGTATTAAATTCGAGTACAAAGAGCATATAATATAAATGTGAAAAAATTAACTTATTCTATTACTCCAAGAATTTTCGTGTTATAGCAACTACATAGATTTTATGTTAAACTTTATGTTTTTTTATCTCAAAATCATTTCTGATGTTAGTATAGTATATTCATGACACTTTTTTATAAAACTTTTTCTTGACGTACAGACCGTTTACACAGCAAAATTTATTTACTTGATTATAGTTAATCCACTTTTTATTCTTCATCGTTTGCATCATTATTTACAATTAGCGGATTTTACACTAGCGGTGGGTGTCATACTGTAGAGTTAACTTTAACTTAACTATGAAACAAAAGAAAATGTCAAAAAATTGTATATAAAGCAACAACAAATTTGTGGGTTACCTATTAATATGAGACCCACGGTAAAGGTTATTAGTTAACCCAAAAATTTATTGTTGTTTTGTGTATAATTTTTTGACATTTTCTTTTGTTAGTTAATTTAAATTTAACCCTTCAGTATGAGACCCACCGTAAAAATTTAATTTTACAGTTAAAAGTTTAACTTTGTCAGTTTAAAATATCAAAGTGGCACTGATATTGATCTGGCATAAGATGAACTTGAAAAGGTCGACGCTAAAATATTATTGTTAATCGAACAGATTAAAAAATGATTTGCTTTATTCGACTTATTAAGAGCTCGATTAAGCAGTTTATCCGACTTTTACTGGATTAATTTTTCTATCTATTAGTATTTGTTAAGATATTGTTTTTATATTTAAATTTGTTATATTCTGGTATGTGATAAAAATGGATTGATTTTGATTTCGATCGATTTGGTTAAAAATAAAAAGAGGATTTAAATTATTTTTGATCTCTTCAGTTAGGTATATCGCTTTAGATATTGCTATATTTTTAAACTAAAAATAATACAAATTACAAGGATTGATAATCGTTTTAATGTCGATCAATTTTCCGCATGGTCGATTTTCACATTTTTTTTCTGTAATTAAAAACTATGAAAACAACCAAGTAAAAGTTTGCAAAATATATGAAGTAATTCTCGTTTCAGATTGGATTTGAGAAAAAAAGAGATAGATTTATATAAGTGCGAAGAAGAAAGCAACAAAATCCACTCAGCAAAATCCACACCAGCATTGTAAAATGACCTAATATGTTTGCGATATTTCAAGAATATATGCTAAATTATAGTTTTAAATTATTATATTTAAATAAAATCCAGCCAACACATTTATGTGCTCAGAAATTATGACTCATAAGAGACATTGAAATATGATTATTTTCAGAGTGCTTAAATTTTAAAGTCATATTTAATGAGCATTTTCAAAAATATTTATAAATTTTTCGGCATTTATAAATGTCTCAAATATTAATCATGAATGTTTCCGAAAATTTTGAAATTTCCATTAAAGCTCATCTTTAGGAGTCTTTTATGAATCCTAAATCAATGCACAAAAATTCTCTTTATCGGCAAAGCTTTCAGAAGTTGTCAATACTCTTTTTATCAGAATTTTCGGATATATGTAAATTGTTCTTTGGAAAGCTTAATTTTCCTATTTAGCCTACCAAAGTATCACAAATACAAAAACAATAAAATAAAATAAATTTAAAAACTTTTCGCATAACAAAAATTTAAATCGACATGTGCTTTAAACTTATAAACCGATTTAATTAAAATATTTTTCCACAATTTTCATAAATTTTCAAATTTTTATATTTCACTCCACTCTAATGTATATACGATTGTAGCAATTCTAACTATAACGTGAGATTTTCGTGATATCGTTAAGTGAAATGCAATTGAGGGTCTAACGGGTTTTTGTAACTGTTTTCATGAGAAATATTTTTGAAAAAAACTCTGTAATTTTATACAATTTTGTTTTTTTTTCTAATTGCATTCATTTAAAACAACGATATCGTACTGAATATATTTGGTTATATGAACTCTCTCATATTATTGATGTTATATGTAAATGTATGGTATTCATTGTATATTCTTTATATGGATTTTTTTAGTTTCTTCAAAATATTTTTCTCATATTTTAATATTTTTTTGTTTAAACTTTTTACAATACAATTAATTGCACTTTAGACGTATACATACACATATTTATATCTCGAAAACTATGCACATCAAATTATTTTAGATCTCGTTTTTTGAAACATTTAATATAATTTTTGTTAGGTTTAATCCTAACTTGAAAATTGATATTGGCAAATTTGAAAAATACAACTTACTCTCTGTTCAAATGAGCACCGGAGTCCATGGAAAGGCAACCAGCACCACCACCGAAACCGTAACCCTTAGGTCCATATTTGCGGGCATGACAATTTTTGCAAAACAATTCCTTTTCGTGTTCTGTGCAGTTTGTAGAGTCAAGAGCTTTGTTGCACATACCTAAACACAAAAAAAACAAATGTTTTAGGTTAGTTTAACACTTGTAACACATTTTTCACAATATATTTCTATATCATATAACTGTGATCTCAATTTTTTTTTTCGTTTGGCACATACCACATTTGAAACAGGTCTTGTGGAATTTGTATCCTCCGGCAACGCGTTCTTCGGCAGCGTATACGGATTTACCGCACTTGGGGCATTTTGGTGTTTCGACGGGAGTGAAAGGCATTTTGTATTATGTGTTTAAATCTATGTGTAAAAATTAACAATAATTAATTCTATTTATCCACTTAAAAGGTGAAATTGGAAAAAATGATCAAAATATTTTTTATATAAAACAAGTACAAAAATTCACTTTACCGCGCTGAGGTACCACTACGTGAAAAATACCGATTTAAAATGAACTTCAGTGGTACTCAGCGCAGGTAGTCTTTATTTCATAGTGCACACGGCACAACACATAATAGATACAACATTAGAAAAAGATAGTCGAAGAAGAGCGAGATACAGATTTTCACACTCTTTTTGCGTACACCAATTGGCAAAATGCACACGGAGTATTCAATAAATCCCACAATATTTTTCTCAACAGAGATTGAGATTTCGTTGTGTTTTCTTGGCGAGAAAACGTTTGTGTATATTCCTATCCATCAACCATCCGTTCATCCATCTATCCCTTCTTCGTATCATAAATTTTCCAAAGCATAATAACTACATTAAAAAAAGTGATAATTTTTCCTAAAAACTTGTTGGGAGTATGTAGAAGTTTTGAAAATACTCATTTTTTCTCGTCTGAAAAGAGCATCATCGTTAATATAATTTATAAAACAATTTGTTTGTACCTATAATGCGGAAGAATTTCAGTTCAGATGTAACTGACTGTATTTTTTGATTTTTTATTATTATTTCTTGCTTCATTATTATTATTATTTTTTATTATAAATAACAAATCTATTTTTAATAATAAACACTCATGTTTGTTGTTAAAAAAACTATATATATATTCCTATTGATCTACATATATGTATGTATGTACAGTATGTATACAGAATATAAATTTAGAATGCATACGTGGCACTCATATGGACTAAATGGGAGCTATTCGATTTTTGTATGCATAATATTTTTAATTTTAAATGTATTCATATTTTAAAAATAAAAACACGTTATTAAGGATAATAGCGTTGGTATTAAACAATTTAAAAATAATTAATATTTTTAAGTTATCCAATTATTTATAGTCGCCTTAACTATATCCCTTAACTTCTAAAAAAAACTCAATGTACACAAAAAATACTAATACTACATTACTCTTCGTATGCAGGTTAACTTTCACCGTGGATAATTATCACCGTTGAAAACTCAACGGTTATCCATTTTCACATCTAACGTAACTTCTTCGCGTTACTTCATATAAAGTTTTGACCACACATACATACGTTCATTTATAACGCAAATATTATAATAATTAGCTGTTTAAAATTTGTTTTAACTCTAATCAGTTTTACATAAATTTGCCTTTAATATTTCACGTTGATAGGTAAGAGAGTAAGTACAATTAGTGTTGAATTTATAAAACAAAAAATGTATAACTTTTGTTCATTAATTTATAGTTCGAAAGTATATTTATTTTTTGAATAAAATGGCGTCATAAAAAGCCCTTTAATGTGAATGTCTTACACATAAAATTTTGTGTTAATTAACACCAATTTTCGATAAATAATTTTTTTTGCCCATTCTATGGATATGTCATGTTTTTAAACCAAACCTTGCCGACATTAAGACGCCCTGTAGTGGAAATAATTGTAGCTAAACTTAACAAGTTTACATGACAAAAATTTTAGTTTGTATAATTTTCTAGAAATAAGTTTTTCAATTAAAAACATTTAAGTGGGGCGTATTAACTATATGTAAACCTACACCACACAATGATTTGTGTCGCATTCCAGGAAGAAAATTTCAATTAACGGTGCAATAAATAGAGGAAAACAATAGAAATTGGGTCTGGGTCAAATAATTTTGCCAGTAATAAATATCAGCACAAAGACATGCCCTGTATCCGATAGTGGAGGTATGTTATAATAAAAAAAAACGTGTTTAAAATGTTCAAATCCTGATTTCTCTAATACAGAAGTGGATGGGGGCTCCCGACTATATTCCAGTTTCCGAATTGATACGTTGCGTAAATATCAACTAGACATCCAGAATGGCGAAAATGAATTTGTTGGTTTTTGTCTTGGGTCTTGAAACATTAAACGTGAAAGTTTTTGCTTTCTGTTTGGGTCGGACGCCCAAAAGTTAGTTTATCAATTAGTTTTCGTGTTCTACTTTCCAAATTGGTACATTCAGGGAACTTCTGCTGTCATGATTTGTTATTTGTTTAAGTAATATTTCAATTTTGTTGTTTTCAAGTACAAAAAAACATTTTTTTATTTAAAAAACAAACAATATAAAATATTGAGATATTGAGTAGCATTAATTTTATACAGTCATTTTGTTAAAAAATAAACCAACAAACCATTAATTTTTTGTTAGTGAAATATTAAGTTTCTGTACTCAGAACAGCTGTATATTTAATCCTTTAATTCCCAGTGGAACATAGGGCCGCTGTGCTAAATAGTAAAACTTTTAGAAGGGCTCCTAGTCTTAATTAGTTCAAACATAATGGGGTTTTATGGGATTTTAAGCAGAATATAAAGCCTTGTTGGAATAAGGATAATTTTCCTAGCTTGCTGATTATTTTTATATGAATACCGAAAATACCGAAAATTTGGTATTTGAAATTTTCCAGCACAGAAATACCGATTTCTCAATACCCATTCGGTATTGGAAACCCTAGTCCAAATTCAATTACAAATATTTCAATTGAAACTCTACTTCCCTGCAAGTATTTAGAAGATATCTTCCAAGAAGATATTAAAGCGATATCTCCTATTTTTCATTTGAATGAAAATAATCAAGTAGTATTTTGAAATTGTCTTCCTTTTATCATTTGGAAGATAGTCCGGTGATATTTTGAAAAAATAATTCAAAAATTAAATTTTTTGTCATAATTTTTTATGATAATATTGCGGCAATATTACCATTTTATAATCCGGAAGATAAAGAGAATTTGTTTGAAATTTTTTCTTATTTTGGAAAAAATGAAAACAAAATTTGAACAAAAACAACCAACAGATACATAGGAAACAAATTCCCCGAGAAAATCAAAATTTAATGCGCGGAAAAAATCGGCTGCGATGAAATCAAGATAATGTGTTGGTCAATGGATTATGTTTTGCAGATATTCTTTTTCAGGCTTAAATTTAGTAATGAAAAAAATAAATCGTTTATTTTGTACCGGGGAGTTTATTTGGCGGTATCACCATTTTATCTTCCAAGTGAAAAATTAGCGATATCGCCGATTTATATTCCTGGAGTATTGCTTTCGTATTGCCTGGAAGTATTGCTTTCGGGTAACAGTTGTTCCCGATGGAGGAAACTTCTGCAATACAAAATTGATATTGCCGGCAATAAATGTTTTTTTTTCCTGGCAATATGATCGAGGAATCTTCTTCGTATTGTCATGCTTGCTGGGTTCAGTTGAGTACCCATATAAAAATAAATTTTTAAAATAGTCTGCAATTTTTTTACATCTTTGTTTTTTGCTACTTTTTAAGGGGTTACATGACATTTGCGGCAGAGAAAACAGACCTTTTTTTAAAAATTCATAACTCAGTCGAAAACAAACATTTTTCCAAAAAATTTTATTATTGTAGAGAATTGAACAAATTACAAGAAAAAAAAATTCAAAAAAATATATTTTTCACTCCAACATGGTTTTATAGAGCTCCAAACTGGCGGCAGAGAAAAAAAACGGGGCCTCGTGGTTGCGGCGCTGGGAGTCGCAAAAATTGTCCGATCTGGAAAAAAATTATTTTTTTAAATCTTAACAAAATTGGTTATTGTATGAATAACCAATCGAATAATAATAAATTTTTTTTTTCAATTTTTGGTGATGTTCCAAATTTGAAAGTGTGTTTTTTCGAAAAAAAAAATATTGACTTTAAAAATTCATAAAAAATCGAAAAAAAATTTATTATTATTCGATTGGTTATTCATACGATAACCAATTTTGTTAAGATTTAAAAAATTAATTTTTTTCCAGATCGGACAATTTTCCCACAATATTTATTAACAAGAATCACTACTATATATTGTGGTTTAGTTTTAAAGCCGTCTTTACATTTTAATTCATAACTTTAGAGAGCGTTGCTTATTCTCAAAGAGAAAAATGACTAGAACAATTCCAAATATTTTGAGTAAAATCAAAAAACCCCACCCGTCTATTGGGGCATATAGGCATATTTAAATTTAAAAGATTTTACTAGGATACCAAAAAATCTTAATCCATGAGACACTTTCTAATGCCATTTTCATATTTATGAGACCACATCCTACAAAAGATATATTTTATTATTTTGTAACCTAGTGTCATCATCATCTAATTTTTGTTTACATTTGGTGTACTTTTAATTATCTCATTTAATTCGGATAAGAAATAATATTCATTACTTAACATTAGTTGCATTTTATTTATTATTTGAATCATTTTAACTACATACATACAGTGTAAAACAGCGTAGTAGTAAACAATTTATTTGGAAATTCTTTGTACACAGAGAAAAAAATCATAGAAAAATAAATAATTATATCATACCTCAATAAATGTCTTACTTTTTATGAACATCATTAAAATAAGTATTAATTAAATTAAATATGACTCTGGTTAAAATAAATTTTCTACGCACCGGAATGGCTCGGAGCCCATTGGACCCCGACCAGGGAATGCCAACTCAATAAACCAGCAATGTGTGTTTAATAGTTGCTACCTAAAATAACCGATTGCTCTGAAATTTTAGCATGCGGTTGAGGAAGTATCCTTAGGTCCCCCCACTTATACTTAATTTTTAGTTTAATTTCAAAGATGTTTCTACTAAATTTAATGTTATTTCTGCTTGATTTTAAATGCTTTTTCTGTGTGTAATTTCAACGAAAGGTATTATTATTGTTCCGTACAAAATTTTACGAAAAAAACTGTTGTATGAGAATAATTCTTTGTTTTAATTATCATTTTTCTATATATTTTAATGTGTTTTTAAAATAAAACATATTCTATTTTTATTTAATGTGATGCAAAAAATGTTTGTGCTTTGAAGAATTTAATTTGAAGTGTAATTATGTCACCCACCTAAAAAATTCTCTTAAGGGGGGTAACAACAGCATTTTAAAGGGCTTATTGAACGGTTGTCAAAAATTCAAATAATATTTAAAAAAAATTTTTTTTTAGTTAAAAGAAGTGTTGTTTTCAAAAAAACAATTGGGGTTTCTAGAAGACGTTCGTTGTCACACGAATGAGTGACTACATGTATTTTGTTTTTGTATTGCATGTATTTTGTTATTATAAATATTTTCGTTCGTTTGACGAAAAACGTTATCTAGAAACACCACCATAGTTTTAAATTTCACCAACCAAAGTTGCCACTTTATTATTGGCATTTTTTTAAAAAGTCAAAATCGGCTGCCAATGCGCAGCCTTCATTAATTATCGAAAAATAAAAATGTAAAGTAATTCTAAATAAATTATCTATTTCTTATCGCCAACCGATTTTTTTTTTTTTGTTTTTATCTGGCAAATTTGCTACACAAACTTAAAAATTCAAAAATGGCAAAAAAACAACTTTGCTTGAGGATATAAAATTTATTTCATTAAAATTAAAAAACGGCTACGATGGGGACTACAGTTTTTTCTAGCTACAAGAAAAAAAAAACCGTGCGGAAACAAGTAAACCTGCCTTGGCTATACAGTGGCATCCGATTTTCAACTCATGGATGTGAAAAAAATCGTTTAAAGTCTAGTCTTTTTCATTGGGTTTTTTTAAAGACTGCGTGCAATTCTTGCATCTTTGATGCAGTTTTTACCTTTTTGTTCTGCCATGTTATGCGATATAAGATCTTCAATAAAAACAAGTTTATAAAATGGCAAACAAAAAATGTTACACCCTAATTTAACGCATAGAATATTACTTGGAGAATAAAACATATTTTACAAAACAAATCAAAAACAACATGTGGAAATTTTATTTCTTCGAATTCTTATATTTAAATTTTCGGAATATATAGAAAATATAAACAATTTTGTTTTCTGTAGTCGATACCCTCCTTAAATTTTAAGCAAATAAAAATTAATTGTACCCCGACACAAAAATCAAAAATTTTTATGGATGGATTGAGACGTGGAATCATCAATCACTGTGTTATTTAGCTCAAATCGATATTGACTCTCCAAACAAAATATTTTTAAGATCTAACATATAAAGATTTTAGTACAGTTTTGTTTGTATACGAGTATTTAACCCATATAACCCACACTACCATTTTCAAATAGCTAGTGAAATTTAAGTATATATGAAAAAATTGTTTGCTTTTATAGCTGAATATGCAAAAATATTGACAAATCGATACCATTTTGCTGCAAATTTGTTGATTTGCAAAGATATTTGTTTAAATACAATAAATAAACATGTATTTACCAAGGTTGGTTACCGAAACGAATAACGGTAAGGGTAACGGTAACGGTATCGGATTTCGTTTGTTTAGGTAACGGTAAAGGTAACGGTATTTAAGACTGTTGCGGTAACGGTATACCGTTATCGAAACAGCAATACCGGTACGTACCGGTATTAAAAATTATGTTAAAAACATATAGAAACAAGTAAAAACATGGCATATTTTTAATTTTAAGTACTGAAATTACAGATTTTAAGCTATAAATTCAATACGGGTAGTTTTAATAAATAATATTTTTATCTATAAATTTTTTTTGTAAAAAAAAAACTCAAGATTATAAAATTAAAAATAAAAAAATTTGTAATTTTTATATAAAATAATAAATACCGGTAAAATACCGGTAACTACCCATAAAAATAACGGTATCGGTAACGATAACGGTATTTGGAATTTTTTTAGAGGTATCGATAACGGTAACGGTATTCAATTTGAAACGGTATTTTAGCGATAACGGTATTATAACGATAACGGTAACCAACCTTGGTATTTACGTGAACTTCCTAGCCAAATTAATTTTACAGAGACTTTTTTAGTGCATCTGGAAGGTAACACTATGCTACAATACTTCTGGGCATGGACAATTCCTATGCCAGATGAATGTATTAGGTTAGTGCAGTAAAATTCCTAAAGGGTTTGGTGACGTATGGGCACAGTCAAAGTTTATGGCCATTTAAATTTCGAATTTTTGGCCAATACTGCATGATTTAAAACCTATTGTAATAAATTATCTGTGCTAAATTCAGTTTGCAAAAATAAAAAATAACAATAACAAAGCGTATACTATTAGAAATAAATCTGTAAAAATAGCAGAAAAAGTTACTAAAAATTAGTTAAAAATGTTGCTGCAGAAAAACTGCTGACATTAGTAGATTTTTTTGCTAAATACTAGTAAAATAAGAATAGGAAAATTAAAAAAATTTAATTATAGTTGAGTTAAATTTTTGTTAATGGAAAATAGCAACTTAACCTGCTAAAATCAGCAAAAAATTTTGCTAAATAATTTGTAGCCTAAAAAATCACAAAAAAATTTTAAATTTTCGAAGTTTTTTTTAATGCAAATAAAAACCGAGCCTTTCAGCAGTTTACAATTTTTTAGCAATTATTTCTGCTGATTTTAGCAGGATAGGCTGCTATTTGCTTCAACTAAATTTAGCTTAAAAATACCAAAAATTTTGTAGATATAATAGTTTATTTTTGCTATTTTTAGTCCACTAATATTTAGCAAAATTTTCTGCAGATTTTACAGTATAATTTATTATTTTCAATTAACTAAAAGTTAACTTAAATATAACTTAAATAATATAAATATAACAGTTTTAATTTGCTGTTCTTATTTTACTGGTATTTAGCAAAAAAATCTGCTAATTTCTGTTTTTTACAGATTTATTTCTATGAGTGTATACGCTTTGTTATTACATGCTGGAAAAATTTAAAGATATCGCAGCAGGAGATAAATGCTTATAAGGCCGAGACAATACTTGTATGGGAACGACTTCAGCGTTATTTCAAATAACTCACACTACAAGAATTCCTTCAAAATTTCAGCGATATTAAAAGCTTTGAATCCCATCATTAACTTGATTTCTTTGCAAATGGACTCATACCACTTTCAACATATTGTTCAACAATTATAATACAAAACTATTTTCGATGCAATTATTATTATTTTGAATCCATTTGGAAACAAATAAAATATGGGAATTAGGGAACCCCAATTTCAATTTCACAATTTCATTCGAATTAAAAACTAAATTTTTCGAAAACAGGGGTTATTTCTTTAATTTTGCCAATGATTTTTTACAAGAAAAAAAAAACGAAAAAACTGTGGATGTAGATCACAGAACGACGCTGATTATTCAATAATGACTTGTATAAATACACGCAGGAAAGAGGCGCTGTTGAATATGTTTACAGGCAATTATTTTTAAGTTTACAAACTACCATATACATATATGTTTGATGTATGCTTCCAATTATTTTATTTTTATTGTTATTAAGGCACATTTACACGAGAGAGAAAACTGCTAGAGATAGAGCAAAGAGTAACCCTGAATAGCTTAAATCATTCACAATAGAGATATTTAGAGGTGTTCTATCTCTAGCAGTTTTCTCCAGTGTGTAAATGTGCCTTTATACATGTGTTTCCAGACAAACAATGTAATGTTTCTATGTGAGTCATTATTTCCCACCTAAACTAAGATATATTAGTAATTTAATTTTATCATTATTATATTTGTGGAATGCAAACATAACAATCATAAACGTATATATATTTGCAGGCAAACATATATAAATTTACAGGCGAATATATTATATTTGCAAGCTAATATATTTTATTATAATCACGGCGCATATATGTATATTTATCGACGGCGTTTCCAAACATATATACATATCATGCGCCGTTCCAGCAATTAATATAAGGGGAAAAATCATACGCCACAGTAGACAAATACATTGAGTTGTACACTGAGGCGTATGATTTTTCCCCTTATATTAATTGCTGGAACCGCGCATGATACATATATATATTAGCAGCAAATATATTACCAGTATGGCATTTTTTCAGCGTGTAGTGATAATTAGGGAATAATAATTTTCGTTCACATTATTAATTAAATAAAAAAAAACATTTGCAATATTGTATATACATATATATTATTAACCATGAAGGCTTTTAAAATATTTATGTATCTTTTTTAAAATTAAATTATTAAAAAATAAAAATTATTATTTATACTCGTATCAAACTAGTAGTAGTTGGTAGTTTATAGTATTTATGTACATTATTTTTTGCTTAACTAATACTAAAAATCATCGTTCTCTTCATCATCAATGTTATTATCAATATCATCCATGCTTTTTTTGTTCAAAAACATGTGATGAAGGTTTTTTGTAACGTGCAAATATTTCTTTTTTAAATATTTCAAAACGTTTGCTATTGAATGTATTTTGCTGTTCACGCCAAGATGGACGAGCGTTTTTCTTTTGTAAACCCCAATGGCAGGTGAAGACAGGAGTCAAAACGTAAAATGAATAGCCAGCAACATACATCTCGTAGACCTATAAAAAAATAGAAAAAATTATTTATGTACTACACCATATCCAAATTTAAGAATTTCAAAATTATTAATATATTATTATTATAAATCGAAAATCGAAATTTTCGCTAAGCTCTGTTATTCTATGCACGGTTTTTAAGAACAAGGTGAACAACATATACAAATGTTCTTTAATTCAGTGGTGTTTATTACCAAAAAGTGTAAAATGTGGGCGTTCTATATGGTACAGTAAAAAAAAGCGAATTTAGGCTTATTTGGGAAACGGAAAATTTTTTACAAAAAACCAAAGTAATTCATATTTCAGTAATAGTGAATATTTAGCAAAAACTTTAAAAAGGTACATAAGTGTATTTTTTTTAAGAGAACCAACGCTAAGGAAATTCTTTCTATTAATTAACGTGTTGCTTTCCTTGGAAAGGTACTAGGGAAGAAATGAAAGGTTGTGAAAGATGAAGGGCTTCAAATATTATAACACTGTAATTGAGCGAGATGCTGAATCTTAAAGCAGTTGTTACAAGCCATCTAATGAAAAATTGCCGAACTTTGTTGAAGCTTTTTAATCATATTTAGCCCTATTATGTTATTTTACTTCGGTGGGGTTAATTGCTATGGGAACACCGAAGGAGGACTTTGTGATATATTAAAGGGATAAAACTCATACGCATTATTTTTCTAAATTTATATAAAAAATACATTGACACTACTCATAAACTCCTACAAACGCTGAAGTTTGAAATGGTTTGCATAAATTTTGGACCACAACTTCATTTTCAGGCTATAAAGAAAAATATTTTTAATAAAATCTAAAAACAATTTGAATTTAGTAAAGTTGAGGTCAAGAACAATATGTATCTTGCATCAAGTATTGTCAAGTATACACTAAAAGAAAAAAGTCCCTAAAAAATTTTGTTAAAACTACTAAAAACTAGTTAAAAATGATGCTGCAGAAAAAAAACTCCTAAATTAGCAAATTATTTTTGCTATATATTAGTAATATAGGAACAGCAAAAATAAAACTGTTAAATATACAGAATTTAACTTATATTTGAGCTAAATTTTCGTAAATGGAGAATAGCAAATTAACCTTCTAAAATCAGCAAAATTTTTTGCTAAATAATTAGTAGCATAAAAAATCACCAAAAAATTTAAAATTTTCGAAGTTTTTTTTGATTCTTTTTTTAAATGCAAATAAAAATCGAGCCTTTCGAAAACAGCGGTTTACAATTTTTTAGCTAATATTTCTGCTGCTTTTAGCTTTATTCTGCTATTTGCATTCAACTAAATTTAGCTTAAAAATGAAAAAAATTTTGTAGATTTAACAGTTTATTTTTACTATTTGTAGTCTACAAATATTTGGCAAAATTTACTGCAGATTTTACAGTACAATTTGCTATTTTCAATTAACTAAAAGTTAGCCTAAATATAACTAAAATTCTGTAAATTTAACAGTTTTAATTGTGCTGCTCTCATTTTACTAGTATTTAGTAAAAAAATATGCTGCTTTAGCAGTTTTTTCTGCAGCATCATTTTAAACTAATTTTTAGTAACTTTTTCTGCAATTTTTACAGATTTATTTCTGTGAGTGTATTATTGTAAAAATAAAAATCGTTATACAATATTTATCCATCCATGTCCATCGATAACTACTATTTCTGGGGATACGAAATGCCATTTCCAAAAAAGAACTTACTTGGGTAAATAGTCCACGTGTGAAATACCTTTTAGACATATTTAGACTACACTCAAAAAAATAGGTTAGTAAAAAAATTAGTAAAACGTCATGTATATCAAGTGTACTAGTTTTCAGAAATTTTTGAATCAAAAACTAAAAGGTTGTAAAAACTACTAGTTTTTAGTTGTGTAAATTGCACTTATTTTGAATTTAGGCTGAAAAAAACTACCTAGTCTTTTGGTCTTGTTACTTTTTAATTGTCAAAACGTATGTATAATTAAAAAAGTAGCAAAAATTAGTTTTGTACAAAAAACTCAGTCTAAATGCAGTATTAATCAAAAGTATATAGTTTTGTTTTGAACTGAATTTTTATTATACTACATTTATACTTGAGCAAAAACCACCTAGTTTTTGTACAAAATTAGTTTTTGATAATTTTTTATATGCGTTTGGACAATTTAAAAACTACAAGAGCCAAAAACCAGGTAGTTTTTGCTCAGGTATAAATGTATTATTAAATACTTTATTATTTGAAAAACTGTAATTTGCAAATGAATAACAACACACAATTTTAAATTAGAATAAATATTAAAAAAAAAATTGCACTTGTGTTTCTTCTATATTTTTTCTAACAGGGCGTATCGAAAATTAATTATATACTTCAGCAGGTGTTTCAAAAATAACACTTCTGATAGTTTTTTTCCTTGGTTTTTGGCAAAACCTTGACAAAATTGATTTGCAAATTGTATGGAAAAACTAATTTGGTTTTGTTGTTTTCGGCTCCAAAACTAAAAAAGTCCAAAAAGTATTAGTTTTTATTCAGTTTAAATATTTTCCCCTCAATTCATAAATGCTTTGTAAAGTTATAGAGGGTTAAGAAAACGTCATTTTCATACAAAATTTGTTCAATAAACCTCCTATAATTTTACAAAGCGTTTATGAATTTAGGGGTTTATATTTAAAATATTTTCTATAACCTAAAAATGCAATTGTGGATCAAAATGGATACAACAGTTTTTTTTTTTGTTGAAATTTTTCTTAATAAGCTTTATGTGACAAAACGATTGATACCTATTTTTCAGGAAAGAAACAACGTTTTTTGCGTCAATGTGGAATTTTCAACGCTTGTAGAGTGCTATAAATACCCTTAAATATATATATATTTTTCCACAATCAGCTTCAAAATACGCATCGTTTGAGTGATAATAGCTAATGTCATTAAATATTCGGGACACCCTAATGCATGTTCATAAATAAGAAATGATTTTTTTTTAACCTGTGAATTTCGTGTAAATCCATAGCCCACAAAACGTTCATCGTGCGGGGGTACATTGTCCAAAGCCACATAGAAAGGTTCGTAAAAAAATTCATAATTTGTCACTTGATGACTAATGGCAATCTCCTGGTCATCATCTGTTTGGCTATTGGCAAGCCAACTATAAAGAGAAAAAACAACGAATAGGTAACAAAACAGTGAAAACGAACGAGAGATAGACAGACAGACAAAAACATTGTCTCTGCGTGAATCATGTTTTCATATTTTTAGATCGTTCATATAAAGATTTTTTTCACACCTTGAAAAATTTGTAGCATATTGATTGTATATGAAGACTTTTTCGTGAAAAGGCCTTGCTAAACCTCTTTTAACCAGCCGCAGTAATTCGGTTTTACTGGATGGAAATCGCACACGATCATCAATCTCAAGTGTGGGTATTACGTAAGCACACAATCCCGTCGAACATCTGGCCGTTGCAAGAAACTCATTTAGCAATGGTACAATATTGTTGCTGGGTACGATGTCGACATCTGTGAGAAAAACATATTTTGTTTGGCAGCCTTTGCGTGCGAAATTGCGCAAATGATTTTGTGGATAGAGATTTCGCGTACGCCATCGTGTCGTTTCCGTTGTTCGCATTTGCAACATACTCTGCAGAGTTTTCTGTGGATTTCGACAATCAAACATTTTCAGTAGTTTATACGAATCGGCCGTTTCATGTTGAGGCTTTCTATCTTGAGGAAATGCCAAATGAAATGTTACATTTGTACGCACAAAATCAAAGCATAACCTTAGATAGGTAATATAGTGCTGTAATATGGTAAATTCATCACTACCGGCCACAAAGACTGCCACCGATATGGGTCCCTGCCATTTTTTGGCCACCTCGGCCACAGAAAGTAATCGCTCTACTGAAGTCTGTGTGGCTAAGCATACTAAGCTGTTTGCGGAGGACTCTTCGTAGGTTTCACCCACTAAAGCAAAATCGAATAGCTTGTAGACACGTTGATTGTCCCATCGTCCTAAATTAAGAGGTATATTCTGAAATGCCAATGATGATGATGATGATGTTTCTAAATTATTAAGATTTTTTACGAGTTGTTGCGATGATAAAGACGGTATATCTTCATTATTTGTACGCAGAGGACCACTACTGTTGAAGGTAATTCTGGCATTAGAGCCAATCAATTGAGCAGCATATGGAGTGATATTTTTTCCGCAACTATGTGATGTTGTAGCGCATTGACTTAGAAAATACAAACGCAGTGTCCATATTAGATTACAACCCAATAAGAGAATCGAGGATATTTTTATCGGTGAATATTTTTTGAAAATCTGAAAATAAATAAAAAGAGTATAAGTTGTTATCTCATATTGGAAAATTTTAGATGTCGCTTGCGGTGTTTTACTAATTGTTTTTCTGATTTTAAATTTTTCTTTCTTATGTAGAAATTTAGTTACTAGTAGGGTACATGGACTTCCTAGTCCATGTACTTATAATCGTGTTAAAGGTACATAAAATATATATTAAAAACCAAAAAAATATGTATTAAAATAAAAAAAAAATACATTTGATATCGTCGGCTTGCCTGCAAGTAGTGCTATGTGTTTTTAACAGGTTTTCAGGAGAGCGAAAAAAAATGATTTATATTATCGTTTTAAGATATTTTATTGACATCATATGCTTTAATGATTCATGAACTCATTTACTAAAATCATCATTAAGGCATATGATGTCAATAAAATATCTTAAAAGGATAATATAAATCAGTTTTTTCGCTCTCCTGAAAACCTGTTAAAAAACACATAGCACTACTTGCAGGTAACCGACCATATGGATTTTTCCATTATTATTTAGTTTTATCAGTTAATCTGACGAAGACTAAAGGTACTTTTAATATTTTCATATTATTTTTGTCGTCATAACAAAAAAGCATTAATATTTCTTTATGTGACAATTTTTTTTTTATTGTAAAAGATATGAATACTCGTTGCAAAAAAATTTGCCTTTATTTACAGAAAAATTTGGAAAAAAAATATGAATTATTAGTATAATACACACTAGCAAATTTATGCTATTTTGTTGACTTGTTGATTCGCAAAGGTATTTGGTTAACGGTATTCTCCAACTAACTAGAAAAACATGTATTTTCGTGAACTTCCGAGCCCAAGTTATTAAATAAACAAGCAGTCTTGTACTTTATTGAATGTATATTTTTCATGGTTGGCAAACACTAACCCTAAAATACCAATAGCGAGTTCAAATCCTTCCAAATGACTACCGTTAACTAACGAAATTATTAAAAAATACCCTTAATCCTAAAATACCCTAACGAAATAATTTAAAATATCGTTAACCTTAAAGTATCCTAACAAATTAACATTTTTTATTTCTTCTCCAAAAAGAGAATCCATGAAATACTGAGTTTCAGTTTTTATTGGACAGATATTGCTGTTATTTACATACACATATGTAGTATAAGGTTTCAGAAATTGACGGTCCGTAAAGGTGTCAAAAATTTCAAAAAAGGACTGTTCTTAACCTTAAAATACCAATAACGAAATAACTTAACATATAGTTAACCTTAAAGTAACCAAACGAAATAGATTCAAATACCGTTAACCCTAAAATATCTTAACGAAATAACTTAAAATACCGATCATATTAAAATACCCTTCCGAAAAACTTTTGAAATTACATTATCAATTACTGACTGATATTTTGTATACGTTGCGTATGAGTGTTCTTAGTTTCAATCATTAATAACACTCATACGTCACGTACGGTTTTTGAAGTTAATACATACCATACTTGGGACTAGTTAATTGAATGGACCAATTAATTGATAATTTAATTGGCATTACAATTGACCAATGCCAATTAAATGTTTTGGCATTACAATTGATCAATGCCAATGAAATTTTTTTGCAATAGGCATTGTTCAATGCCTATGCCCAATTATAATTGATGAAAAAATATTTGTTTTCATGTTTCGATAAAAGAACAAATTAAGAAAAAAAAATTAAACATTCACGTGTTTTTTATCTTATGTATATTCGCTATTTTGTCAAGTTTACATTACTAGAGGCTGATCCATCTAGACTAACCAGTGTTAAAAGAAGAGTGAACAGCAGTATACTTGATAAAACTTGATAAAATATCGAATATTTATAGTGTTTATAGCTCAGAAATTTTACATTCTTGCCTTAATGTCCTTTTTTATAAAACAATATTTTTTGTATACAATGCTCTTTTCTTCAATTATATGTACATTTCATTACCATTGTTTTAAACAATGACAATTGAAAAAAATTCATTGCTATTGAATGGTAATTCAATTTTTTGGCATTGGCATTGAGATCAAGTAATGCCAATTAAATTTCAATTCCAATGAAAAATTCGCAAGTTTGAAACATACTCGTAACAGTTGTTTAAACTGTACACATCAAAGTTTTTATTAAGCCGGGTTAGGCACCCAAAAGTTAGTCTATCAGTTAGGTCTCGAGATAGACTAATAACATTTTCATAATTTTTCGAAGTTTTCAACCTTTAAAATACTGAACAAATAGAACCAGGAGGAACTAAGCCAAAACTGGACCTATTTTTTTGTGCTTACAATAAGATTTATAGATCCCGTGCCATATTATTTAATCTCAGGTAGAAGCTTTCCATGGCAACTGGGTCGAAACATGGACAGAGTTTAGCCATTTTGAATCGCGTAGGTGGGTATACGCCCTGTCCCTCAGAGTGATGTAGGGTATAAATACTTACCATTTTGATATCACACAACACCTGAGAATTTTTTATTTTGTTTGTTCAGTGATGCGAATCGAAATTGAAAATTTCTTAAAAGACAAAAATATATAATTAAAATTATTTTAAATCAATGCAATAATTTTACCTCCTACAGGAACAAAATTGCGTTACAATAATATATCGTATAAATCTCCATTATGTTTATTCCAACCGCATCTAAAAAAAAATAAATAACATTCATATTTAAAAAACTTTAAGAGCAAACAATAATCAGACGCTTCATAATCCTATATAGCGGTATCCTGTAAATTTTTGAATAACAAAAAATATATGTGTATATATTTATATGATGCTTTCTATAGCAACTGTCCAGCTAAAATCGTATTAATATATGGGAATAACTTCTTCAATTTTCCCAAAAAGTAGGCGAAGTAGTAGCCACACTTAAAATAATGCGTCAGGAGGAAAATCTGTCAAACCGGTTTCAAATCGATTTAACTAATTTTTAACAAATTTTTAGTTGAAACACTGATTTAAGCAAAGTTTTTAGTTATCTTCATTTAACACAATACTAAAAATCCTCAATACTTTAACTAATTTTGACTGTTAATTTTTAAGATTATTTAAAACTAAATATTAAGAACCCATTCGTTAAATTTTACAAAATTTATTGTTAAAATATATTTTCATGTTACTGTTATTACCCGGCAGATGGCACCACCAATTTATCCGAAGTTTTAAAGATTGCGCTATTTCTTTCCCTCCCGATTTTTTTAAAATGCCCCATATCTCAAAAACTAAGAGAGATAGAGCAAACCCATAACCATATAATACTCCAGGGAAAGGGGTTATCTCTAAAATGGACCTTGGAAGGGCCTTGGACCCTCGGAAATTTTTAATAAAAATTTTCCACTTCATAAAATGGCCCATATCTCAAAACAAAGTGAAATAGAGCAAAACGGACAAAATTTTTGCTTCATGGGAGTGCCCTTACACATATGTCCTCACATGATATGGACTAGGCGGGGTGGGTCCCGTGACCCTAAATTTAAATAAATTCTACGACTCAGTATAATTACAGATAAAACTGTAGTTTTAAAAATTTCTTACTTAAATTTAGATTTGTTAAATTTAACAAAAAAAAAATGGTGTTAAAATCAACAAATTTTATTTTAAGACAAAAAAGAGGAACAAATTTTTCTGTTCAGCCAACAGACTTATTATTTTAAGTGCATACCCGGTGAAAAATGTCCATATATGAACATTTATGGTTCAACCATATATGTATGGATCCGAAAAATGAGGTAACACCTAAGTATATATATATATGAACATATACATTTATTAAATATATGCGAATACATGCGAACGTTGCTGTCCTTTATTATAAGGTTGTACGATAGATATAAATTTATGTATGACATTCAAATTAGGCGCTACATATGTTCCTTTTTTTATTCATGGCATTAAATATAATTCCATATTTATCCAAATATGAGTTCCTTTTACATATATGGAAAAATGTATTCTTCGAAATATGTTCATATACAAGTCCCTTTTGCATAAATTGAATAACATATACTTTCATATTTGTCCATATATGAGTGCCATTTCCATATATGAAATAACAGATGCTTCCATATATGTCTGTATATGAAATTTTTTCCATATATGGAATCACATATACTTCCATATATGTTCATATAAAATCCATATATGTTCATAAAAAATCCACATTTGTTCATATGTGTCCATACATAAACCATATATGAACATGTTTGAGCGTATATGAACATTTTTCACCGGGTAGTTAAATATTTTCCAATTAGTGAAACTTCATTGGTTTTATGCAAAAATTCACTAATATCATGCAGATAATTCTTTCAGTGTATATACTTTTCCTGTAGCGGAGCAATTAGTATGTAAAGAATCATTTATGGCAATTCATAAAAACCCTTGCTCTCCAAAATAGAGCTTAAAGAACAAAGTTGTATCATGGCTTAAAATCATGGCATTTAAAAATAATGATGGCGAAGCCAATATGGAGGCACGAATTGAGAAACTACTTTCGGATCGTATTTACAGATTCCCAAAACCCTCGAATGCCAAATTCCACGCGATGCACTTGTTAGTATGATTTAAGTTTATGCAACCTACATTTTAAACCATGATACAACTTTGTACGTCAAGCTCAGTTTTGGAAAGCAGATGGTACTCCTTTGACACGAATTTCCCAAAACAAATTCTTTACACTCTGTCATATGTTTCTTGCGCAATTTATACATATTATGCCAGTCCCCGTACTTTACAGATGTAACCCGAAACAACCTGGAATAGCCCAAACAACAAGTATTTACACACCATGTTTAGTACGGAAATACTTTCGCGCTGTTTTGATTAACGCAGAGAACTACAGGAACAGACAAAATGTCTCTACTTGGAAAGTTTATTTTTATTAGGTTCATAGAAAAATTATTATTACAGGTTAATAAAACGAATTTTCTATGCAAGTTTTTTTTTATTAATTTCTTATTGATTAACAAAAAGAGAAGTTATTAAAAACGAACTATTAGTAAAATTTGTCAAATTGAAGTACTACAACAAACATTTGACTAAAGTAGTAGGTTTCATTCAAAATATAACTAATACTTCTAAATCAGTTGTTGTGGTGCCTTTTCTACAGATAAGCAATGTCTTTTTTATGGAAATATTTTTTTTTGGCAATTTTTTAATAATAATAATTTTTTTTAATCAATTTATAATAGTTTTAACTAGGTATTTATTTTTTATTCAAAGCAATTTTTTGTATTTGATGAGGGTGGGTTAAAGCGAAAAAGTGTATTTGTTTGGTAATTTGGAAATTCGTACTCTTTTGGAGTTTTCCAAAAATAAATAATACTATATTAAATACTAACTTTCGGCAATATTAGCAATTTATTTACAAAATTATTTTCTTTATTTTTCATTAAAAAATACTAAATTTTTTATCAGAGTTATTTTGACACTTGCTTTAACTTTTTATTCTTTACAGTTATGTATCCTGACATTTTATTATCCTTTCTGTAAAATATATATAAACAATATGAAATGAAACAACCCCAATATACAAATATCTATGAAATTAATTCAACTTAGTTTTATAAAGTGCAGAATTTTTCAACCCTTAGTTTTTAGATTAATATTAACAAAGATTATTTTGTGTGTGGGTGTGTGTGTGTGTGTGTGTGTGTGTGTAGTTTAACTTCCAACTTTGACTATTAAAGCCCAATTTACACAACAACCACAACAAAATTGAAAAAGAGCATTTTTTTTGGTATAATTTAAATTTTGATAGTTTTTTGTTTTTTTCGAAACTGCAAAAAGCAGAAACACACACAAAAATACTTAAAAAATTCTTAAAACATCTGTTGTCGATGTCAATGCTCTGTTTACGTAGATCTTAAAATGCAATAAAATATGCCATAAAATTTTAAAATCACACACAAAGCAACAACAAAATTGTTCTCTTTGTTGTTGTTTTGTGGGTATTTTTAAATTTCACGGCATATTTTATTGCATTTGAGGACACGGGGTTACATCATCATATTTTTTTTTTTGGAAATGAATTTAAACAGAAACTTTTAAGTTTAAGACCCATTTACAATAATTGAAACTTCTAAAGAAAACATCGATTTTTTATTAAATTACGAAAATTTTAAAATGAAAATTTCTTAAATCAAAAAAAAAAAAAATTGATTACAAAATTTTATAAAACAAAATTTTCAGAAAGGGTTCTTTTTTTTTGATAAAAACAGTACAAAATGTAAGTCTGTTTGGTTACTTTTCCAGTAAAGTCCAGTAAAAAATACTCAGTAAAAAATTTACAGAGACTAAGACAAAATTTACTTTTAGTAAGAAAAATATCCACAAAACTACGCAAACAGGAAAATTGTAAGAATTAGTAAAATAGTTAAAACAGTTGATTGTAAATGCCAAATGTAAAAAAATATGCAACTGACCAATATGGAAATGTTAAAACTTGATGAAAAATGTTGACTAGAATACTTTAATATTTATAACTTTGAATTTATAAACATATCTACGCTCCACCGAGAGCTTTTAGAAATAGTAATAAATTCTTTTATATTGATTTTCATAAAACTGATTATGCTTTAAATGAACCTGTTACTAAAGCTATGAGATTATTTAACAATTTTTGTTATCAATTAGACATTAGTCTCCCTTTTTTTGATTTTAAAATTCTCTTTAATAATTTATTCTAAGTTATTGTAATAATTTTAATATGCTAGTCTGTAAGGATTATATTGTATCCATAGACTTAAAAGCCTAAACCACATAAACGCAGTGTCGACCGCAGTGCGACGTTTTGTCGATAAAGCTGTTTTTATATCTTCTCTATTTGTCACTGCCGAGAAATTAGAAAAGTTTCTAAATAAACAAGAGCAATTTCTAAACAAAACACAAAAATAAATTTTTAAAAATATTAAATCCTTTTCGCGAAATTCAAGAACAAACTTTGACAGCACTGCCACTGTCCACTGGCACTTTCACTATGTGGTTTGGGCTAAATAAATAAATAAATATAGAATCGTATATTAGGGCGGTCCCAATTTACCCGAAACAACAATTTGCACACAATTTTGACTTTCTGGTAAAATTGGGTACCCACGGTAACATACGTGGAACAGAGCTAATATATATTTTGTTTACTAAAAATACAAGCATATGTTTTTTAAATACATGCACAGATTATACCAGATACGAATCAGCTGATGTGGGCAATATGGCCGACAGAAAATGAGCAAAACAAAACTCAAAAATTTAAGAAAAACACAAAAGATAAAGCATAATAATCTAAAAACAGACAGATATATACAAAAAATGCACAATACAAAATGTATGGAGATTTTATATTGTTATCTCCCTCTTGACCTGACTTCCATGTAAACAAAACCATAGGGCAATGCTACGCGTTCAAAATATATTGACCGCGATCCAGTATCGCGATATTTATTGAACGTATAATAGCATGCAGTATTGATGGATCGCGATCCATATCGCAGAATAGCCCAATATTCTGAAATCCAGATCGCGGATCACGGATCACGCGATAAATATTGAACATGTAGAATATTTCGTGATATCAATTCGCGATACAATATTAAAAAGTGAAAGAATAAAGAAAATAAAACAAATAAAATAAAATACGCAGTGCAAATAAAAAAGATACAACATTTATAACACATTTCTTCAATGAAAAAGCAAGCAAATAGCTAAACAGGTTTTCTTTTTTTTTGTTTTCTCGCGACATTTTTAATAAACGACCAGCACAGCACAAAAATAATGTAAATACTGACGCTATAAATATTGAACATGTAGCATACACGCCCGATTCATTAAAAAGGATCGCGATCCAAATATCGCAATATATATTGAACGTGTGACAGTGCCCATACGGTTCGAGAATACTTTGTTGACACTTGTCATCGGTGTCACATCTGGTATTAATCTGTAATCTGTATCCAGTAAAAACTTGTAACTTCTCTGGCATCGAACTGTCACTTTACTCTCTCTTTTTCATCTCTTTTTAAGCCCGGTATTTTGTTCGTACTTTTGCGAAAAAAGCTGTCAAACTCCATATAAAAAAATCATTTTAACTTGCGTCGAATTGTTGCGAAATTGCAGTGGAATTTTGTTCGCATCAATTTAATAGACAGGACCATTTGAAAATGTAGCGAAAAGGTACATTTGGGTTAATTATGATTGTAACCTTTTATACACCATAAAAAATATGTGCATTTTAATGTTTTTATTATATTAGTGTTTGAGCTCCAAACATAGAGCGAAATTTGTTCGCCCTTTTGAACAATATACTGGGCTTTACTGAGTAAAATTGTAATAAAATTGCATAAAAATGCAAAAAAAAATCGTAAAAAATTTTATTTTTATCGATTTTTTTGTTTCTTTTTCGTTTAAATTTTATTATTTGTTATTCACACCTACCTCTTAATTACCATAAACCATGTTTAAGCGTTCAACAGTGTTTAATTGAGATGTTTTACAGCACATTTTTCTGCCCTTAAACTCTTAAAATTATCATGTTTAAAAACTTAACCCTTCTTATGTGGAATTCACACCTACCTCTGAAACATTTTAAATCGTGTTAAAGGTGTTTTTAAGTGTTTAACACGATACGTTAAGCCTGTAAATTGTCAGTTTAATTGAAAGGTTTCACTCATGACTGATCCTGAAGGTGTCACAACTCATGACTGATTTACATTTAATTTTGAATGACATATCTTGAATAGCTTTCTATCTTCATATGTATTTGTCTTTGAAAATATATAGTTTCGTGAACGGTTAAGTTCCTCACTGTATAACTGTAGTTTTTATGGATTTGGGACGTACAATTTTGATTTAATGCTAAAAACTTATTTTGATATCCTGACCTAGTAATAGTATATTTGTTTTGTACCATTATTTTCGTGGGTTTTTCTAATTTACATGTTTTCAGTTCTGTTTGCAATATTATTTCCTAATATAGGTCAGGCACAGTTTTATCAATACATATGTCGGTTTCTATGGCAACAAATAGTTTAAACATCAAAGAATTAATAACCATAAAATTTGCAAAAATGAAGATTAGTAGTAACTTATATTTAAAACTAAACGTTTGGTATCACCGGAAGTGATAAGATTAATAGTAAGATTTTAAACTGACCACTGATTATAAAATAAATTTAACTTAAATAATACATATTTTGGGTTCGGTAATTTGAAATACATCAAATGTACCGATACACAAAAAGGTTATTGGAATATATTAGAAAATTTCTATAACACAGAAGAACTTCTTAAGTATTCATGATTTAATATTGAAGTCTTTCATTTGGAGGAGTTTGTGATAGAAAAATAAATTTTAGGTTGACCAGTTTAGTCTTACAGACTTCTTTCAAATTAAATTCACAATTTTAATAAGTTGTCAAAAAAATTCATTTACAAATAGTTTCTTTAGACAAAATGTAAGAAAAAATAAATTAACGATTTTCTACCAATATATTTATCTCCATCATCATAACTTTTTTTCTTTCCTTATTTTGTTTGGAGCCCTTTTTTGTATGTGTGCTATAGCAGAGGTTTTCAATTTTTTTTCTGAATGGGCGATTTTCTAAGAATCTAAAAGTGTTTCGTCAGCTAAGTCAAAAAGTTTCTTTATTGGAAAAACGACTAAAGGCTTCATTAGTCTAATCGTAAAGTAAAAAAACGTATCTGTAATCAACTCAATGTGTTAAAATAATATAGAAATATATTTTTATCTTTTTTCTATGCATTGAAACTGTTGTCAAGTAAAATCGTAAAAAAATTCTGTTGAAAATAGAAATTTTCTATTTTATTACTTGACATTTAATTCTATTCACAAGAAAAAGATAAAAAATACAATATTTTTATTTTTTATACTCTTTGTATCCATTATGAGAATGATACGTTACTTTTTTTACGATACTTCCAAACTAATTTGGGCTTAAGGTTCTAAGCTTTTTTTAAGTAAAAATTACCTTAAAATATTAGTGGTTTCCTAAAGGAAGAATTCCTTAGAAGTTCTTCATTCAAATATATTCCGATTCTAACCGAATTTAGCAAAGAAGTTCTTAGCGGTGTTATTTAATAAAATTTTATTTAAAATAATATCTAAGGCCCAATGTTCAGTTAGCTACTAACTTTAACTGACAAATTTGTAGTAGTTTCCCATATAAAATTTGAATTAAACTATCGGCTAAATTTTAACTGTACATTCAGTAATCGGTCCTAAATTGTATTAAAATCTAAAACTAATAAACCCGTATGTAGACAATTTTATCTATTTTTAATTGCAGCAGAATGTGTGAGACATACATATCTTGTTGTTTCCATGATTCCTGTTACTCTTTGTGTTCACCGTCATATTATTGTTGCCCCCACAGTCATGTAAAACTATATTGTCGTTGCAGTCGTCACCGTCATTGCTATTGTTATTGCTGGAAAAGAAAATGTTTATTGTAGAGGCGACAACACAAAAAATATGGTAAATGGTGATGCTGATCATCAAACACGTGAAAATGCTTTCTTTTTATGTTATTTTTAAAAACACCAAAACGCTCTGTAAAATTTGTATTTATGACTAAATAATTATTAAAAAACAAAAAAAAAACAAAACCTTAAAATGAAAACATAAAATAATATTTGAATGCATTTTTATTAAAACGGAACCTTTCAGCTTATCTAAATTTTCAAGATGGATATTTTTGCCAAACAAGACTTTCACTCAAAAAAGTTTGACAGTTACTACATGACAGTTGTTTTTTCTAGTAATCAGTAGTTGTTGTTTATAACAGCAATTACAGTCGTTTTTCTATGGAATGAAGAGTACTGTAATTTCGTAACAGTATTTTTACAGTAAACTGTTGTTTTTGTTAATTATTTACGGTGGGTCTCATACTTTAGGTTTAACTTAACTATAAACAAAAGAAAATGTCAAAAAAATGTACACAAAACAACAACAAATGTTTGGGTTAACTATTAACTAAAGTTTAAACCTGCAGTATGAGACCCACCGTTAGAAAATAAAAGATTTCGTTGAATTATTTTGAATTTTAAGAGTTATATTTGTTATTATTGATATATTCCTAATTTGCAAATAAAAATCAGAAACTTGTATTGTATCTTCAATGCATAAAAGCATAATAACTGGAGAACGGGTTGGAATTTTTACTTCGAATTTTAAATAGGCTGAAGTAACATATTTTTGTAATCTTTACATTAGAAAAAAAATTATCTGTATGCCACCCACCCTACTATTTTTACCACTAATACTAAATTTATACCTGAGCAAAAACTACTTGGTTTTTGGCTCTTGAAGTTTTTAATTTGTCAAAATACATACAAAAAAACAAGCAAAAACTAGTTTTGTACAAAAACTAAGTGGTTTTTGCTCAAGTATAAATGTAGTATAAAAAACATTTGACTAAAAACATCATTTGGTTGGTTTTGTTTTTTTTTTGTCATTTAATGAAGTTAATACTTGCCATGTTTCCAGCTTCATCGTTGATTTACTTTTAAATCCTTTAATTTTATATTGCAATACATTTTATCATATATATTTCATTTTTGCAATATTATTTCTATTTTTTTTATTTATTTTTATAACGCAATACATTTTGTCATATTTATTTTTGGCATATTGTTACTTTTATTTTTTGTAAGTAATAAAATAAATAATCCCCTTATATACAGATTTAATAACTTTTTTTAAGATTGCAGTTCTAAGGGATAGGACCAAAGGGCTCAGTTGGTTTATTTGAATAATAAATAAAAATAGTGTAAAATTTATTTGACTTACGATGGGTCTCATACTGCAGGTTCAAACTTCAGTTAATATTAACCCAAAAATTTGTTGTTGTTTTGTGTACATTTTTTTGACATTTTCTTTGTTTGTAGTTAAGTTAAACCTAAAGTATGAGACCCACCGTTACTGGTTAATAATCAGCAATTCACAACAAATGGGGGGAGGGGGAAATAAACTGTCACAGCTTGTTAGACGTTTTCATTTTTTTTCGTGGTACTTATTATAAACGGTATTTTTAAATAAATTTACCTGCTTTGCTTGATTTGCATGATCTCGTGCTTGAACGTTAGCGGAGCTGGATTCAAGCACATCTGCAGCACGTATCATGCAAAATAGTCCGAAATTGTGGTACTTTTATGCAATTCTGATACTCTATTACAAAATTTGGTGAAGACAACAAAAGTCAAATATATTGTCAAATACTCGCGTTACCTATTACAAAGCCATCTGAATGATTTTGTTAACTTTTGTTGTTGTTGACACTCACCTACTATTTTATTGTATTTTTTTTGATTAACGAAAGAATTGTAAATTACAAAAAAGAAAATAATAAAATGTCAAATATTAACTTTTAAGCGAAATTTGTTATTAAGTCTAAATATTTGCAAATAAAGTTCTAACAATTAGGACAAGAATAAAGTCGATAAACAATCAAAAGGTGTGAACAAAATTTTGCAGAGAAAAAGTCTGTATCATAAAGTAGTCGATATGTATCTGTGAATATTAATAGTTTTTCCATTTGCAAACAGTTTTTCCACTATTAAGTTTTGTTTGTTAAATTAGTAATTAAAAGGAGAAAAGTCTACAAGTTGAATATGATAAAATAAATATAAATAATTAAGAAAATGATATATTAACTTTTTTTCACTGTGCAAATAATCTGTATCTTTTATAGTTACAATTGTAGAATTTAGTACAAATGTATGTACGTACATATATATGTCAGAACATAATTAAGAAAAAGTATCTTATTAAAAAAGGGATATAAATTTAAACTGAATTAATAAAACAGGATTTCACGAAAATGGATCAACAAAAAGACGAGTTAAATTATGTGGTGAATCCACCAAGTGAATCGGGTGTGTTAAACAAGCCGGAAAATCATGAAATACAATCACAAACCAGAGATATTCCACCTCCTACAATAGCCGATTATAATAAATTACAACGAAGAATATCAACTGATAACGGTGTCAGTAGTTCCGGCGAAGGTGATGATGGAATACCAACACCTGCTGAAACCTCTGCTTTACACCAAAACCCTCAGTTCTCAGATGATAGGCCATCATCAATGGATGTTTCAAATACTGAAACGCAAAAGCGTAAGACACCCGTTGGTACCTATGTGGAAATGAATAGCCATCTGGCCAAGAAACAGTTAATTGCCCAAATGGCAGACGAAAAGAAAAAATCAAATTTGAGGAAAAACATTCGCGAAGTTATGGACACCAATCAATTGGATACAAACACCTTAAGGGCCCAACATGAAGAATCGGAACGTTTAGCCCGTGTAGCTGAACAACAAAAACTTTTAAGGGAATACCAACAGAGGGAAGCTGTTTTAACCCACTTCGATCGTTTTGTTAATGAGCACAGAGTAAGAGATCCTGCCGACCTTATACCACAACCAAGAAAGTCAACAAGTCTTCTAAAATTTCCACCAGTCCGCGATCATTTACGGGAGGGAAAGCAAATAATACCAGAAATGCAATTGGAAAACAGTTCAGATAATAAAATAATCGAAGGAGACAGAGATCAGCCACCAGCTGAAGTTGTTACCATTGAAGACAGTTCAGATGATGATGATTGTATTGTATTATCCGATGATGAAGCTGAGCTGGAGGAGGATAATGATAATGATGATCCCAATAACAGCGGAATGCATGTCAAGGACGAATTTAATGTAGCCGATCATTTGGGACGTGTAGTTATCAATGTAGGACATCCCGAGGATGAGGAAGATATATTTATAGCTCCACAAATAGCTCGTACCATAAAACCCCATCAAATCGGTGGTGTACGTTTTCTATTCGACAACATTATCGAATCGATAAAACGTTTCAAAAGTTCGGGCGGCTTTGGTTGCATTTTAGCCCATTCTATGGGTTTGGGTAAAACCCTTCAAGTGGTTTGTTTCTGTGATATATTCTTACGCTATACCCCATCAAAATCCGTGGTCTGCGTCATGCCCATTAATACTTTACAAAATTGGTATGCAGAATTTGATATGTGGGTACCGAAACACTCTGATAATCCAGACTATATAAGACCACGACACTTTGATGTATTTGTACTTAATGATCAACAAAAGACTTTAACAGCCAGAGCCAAAGTCATTCTACAATGGAAGGAGCGTGGAGGCGTTTTACTAATTGGCTATGAGTTATATCGCCTGCTGGCCCTCAAGTTGAGCACTACGGGAAAGAGGCGAAGTAAAAAAGTACAACTTACAAACGATAACGCCAATGAATCTCGTAGTCGTTTAATGGATGATGTGTACGAGGCTCTAGTTAAACCCGGTCCCGATTTAATAATATGCGATGAGGGTCATCGCATAAAAAATGCTCAAGCGGGCATTTCTCAAGCCCTGAAACAAATTAGAACACGTCGTCGTATTGTTCTAACAGGCTATCCCTTGCAAAATAATTTGCTGGAATATTGGTGTATGGTTGATTTTGTAAGACCCAATTATTTGGGCACAAGGACCGAATTTTGTAATATGTTTGAACGTCCCATACAAAATGGTCTTTGCGTAGATTCCACGCCAGACGATATAAAATTAATGCGCTATCGAGCCCATGTTCTGCACTCTCTTTTAGTGGGATTTGTCCAGAGAAGATCTCACACGGTCTTGCAACAGTCTTTGCCCGAAAAACAGGAATTTGTTATTCTTACACGTATGACTGAATTACAAAAGCAATTATACGATACGTTTATGAATGATATAGTACGTACGAAAAATGTCCCCAATCCATTAAAAGCCTTTGCAGTATGCTGTAAAATCTGGAATCATCCCGATGTATTGTACGACGCAATGAAAGTCGCTGATTCAGGTCTGGATTGGGACATAGAAGAAGTAGATGACATATCGATTTCATCAAATGTAAATAAAAATGGATTTCCACCTCCTGTGCCTACTCCATCATTTAGTATAGATCCGCCCTTGACGCCGTTATCACACAATTACTCTACACCTTTAATGTCAGGAGATGACAAAAGTTTATCATCACAAACACAATTCCAAAATCAAAATAGTTTTAAGGAGACCCCAGGAACTGTCCTGCTAGCATCAACATCAGCTTCAACAAAAGTTAATAGTTATCAACAAGGGTAAGGTTAAATGATACATGAAAATCATTTATATATTTTTAAAACTTTGTAAAAATAACCTTTTAGTTATCTTTTAAAATTTTAAAAATTCGATAAGGCCTGCAGGCTATAACACATATTTTAGGGTACAGCTACAGACAGAATAACACTGCATGACACTCAAAAAATTAATGAAGATCTGACCATCAGTTCTATATATTTCGGACATGCTGATTACAATGGCGTACTTTATTTTTCGATCTAAGGTACAGATTTTTCGCTAAATGTCTTTAAATTTTGGCGGGTTTCCATTTAGTTTATATACAAAAATTTTCAAATGCAATCAATATAATTTTTTTGTGTTGAAATATAGGCACAGAAGCTGTATTCATATTTAGGCTTAAAATTTGATGCATAAAACTTGATATTAAAACCACTGTTCGCGTTTTTATATGGATTTTTACGGTTTTTAAGGTTTTAACTAATTGAATCGCTGAAAGCAAAATCGGACTTAAATGATATGGCTTAGTAAAGAAGCAATTAAAAGGAAAATATTTCAACAAAAAAATTTATACATTTTTTGTTGAAATATTTTATACATTGATATGTTCTTAACTAATAATGTGGATGAACAGTTGTTGATTTTAAACAACAACTTGCAGTTTTTGCATACTATGGTTCCTTTGAGGAGGTGTGTGATTCGAAATTTGAATGGAGGTTGGTTCAAAGATCCTGTAATACAATTCCATCAGTCACTTAGGGATCTTGCGTACCGCACTTATTTGAATGATAGAAGTGATGAAAACTGGAAAGTTTTTTGTAGGTGCAGAAATCGTACAAAAAATATAATTAGGAAAAAGAAGAGAGAGGCTCACGGATTGATTTTTAGGACAAGACCAGCAAGGAGATTTGGTCTATTTTAAATAGAAAAGGTGTTGTTGGTAAAGCTGATGACCTTGAAGTAATTGATCCTAATTATTTAAACAACTTATTTCCTTCTAATCAAATTTTAAATAATGACAGCGTTGTGCCTCGAATGAATGATAATGGTTTTTCTTTTCGTGCAGTAGATAGTTATGAAATGAACTTAGCTTTTAACTTTATTAAGTCAAAAGCTATTGGTTATAATGGCTTTGCTCTTAAGTTTCTTAAATTGTTGATTCCCATAATTGGAAATTACATTTTACATCTGGTTAACACTATATTGACCACCTCTGCTTTTCCATAGCTATGGAAAGTTGCTAAAATTGTTCCTATAAGGAAGAATAATGGGGTTAGTAGTACTGATAACTTGAGGCCGATTTCTATTTTACCAATTTTATCGAAAATGGTTGAATACCATATGAAGGATCAATTGATGTTGCATGTTAATAATAATCGTTTGCTCCATGATTGTCAATCCGGGTTTAGATGTAACCGTAGTACTACATCGTTGCTTATTGGTCTAACGGATAATATTAGGCGGAAAATTGCTGACAAAGGTTTTTGTGTTTTGTTGTCTTTGGACTTAGCAAAAGCTTTTGATAGGGTTAGCCATCCGCTTTTGATTCAAAAGTTAGACAGATATTTTGGTTTTTCCTGCTCTGCCTGCAAATTAATATCGTCTTATCTTTCGGATAGAAAGCAATATGTGTTCAGTAATGGCTCTTGTTCTGGGACTCTTCCTGTTTTCAGTGGTGTACCCCAGGGGTCTGTACTTGGGCCTTTACTTATTATGTTTATAAATGATATTTTTGATATTTTGTCAAATAATATGTGTCTTCCATTTGCGTTTGCAGATGATGTTCAGATTTTATTTAAAAGGGATAAGGAATTTCCTGATGTTATGCAGAGTATGATAGATTTTACTGTAGGTTTATTAGGTAATTGGATGTGTTCCAATTATCTACATATTAATTCTGATAAATCTAAGGCATTGTTGTTTGGTAATAGTTGTATTAATAACTTTTCTATTAATTTAAATGGTAATGTTGTTGAATTTGTAGATAAAGTTAAATGTCTTGGTGTGGTGTATTCAGAAGCTTAGTTTTGAGGACCATGTTAATAATGTTGTTTCTAAGGTAAATTTTACTTTGAGGAAATAATACAGCTTAGACGTTATGCTTCCATTTAATGTTAAGCTTAAGATTGTCCATGCGTTAATTATGCCAATTTTTTTATATGGCTTGGAAGTCTATTCTGGGGCTTTGGGTTATGTAATGAAGAAGGTAAAGTTAGCTGTCAATCGTGTTATGAGATATTTATACTCTCTTAGATTGTGTCAGCACATTTCGTCTTATGTTTTAAAATTTTAAGCATGTTCATTTGATAACCTTGTTCAAATTAGAAATATGCAGTTTTATAAAGTGTTTAAATTGCAAATGCCGTTGTTCTTGGTTGATATATTTGAATTTGGTAGATCTAATAGGAATAGACAATTAGTTATTCCAAAGCTTACACCGTTGTTAGGCCGATCTTTTTTGTAAGGGTTGCTCGAAAATACAACAAATTTCCACCTGACTTAAAGACTTTTAATTTGTCTATTGATACGTTCAGGAAGAAACTTTTTGAAGAATTTTCACTTAATGCTTAATTTTTCAGGCATTGTTTTTTTAAATTAAAGCTTACATATACTATTTATTTTTTTTTTTTATAGAATTGAGGGAATTTAGAAACTATTATCGCTAATTTTTTTAATTTTTTATAACTTTTACTTTAAATTTTTTGCATTTAATAATTTTATTTTTACATTGTTATTTAATTATACATCTAATATTATATTTTATACCTTAATTTTTTTTTATTTTAAGCAAATTTTATTGCTTGTTTTGTTACTTTTAGTAGAAATTTGTAACCGATTATGGCCTATAGGCTAGGTTATTGTAATAAATAAAAAAATTAAGTAAAATATTAAGCCTAAATATGAATACAGGTCCTGTGCCTATATTTCACTACAAAAAATTTATATTGATTGGATTTGAAAATTTTTGTATATAAAAAACTAAATGGAAAACCGCCAAACTTTAAAGACATTTAGCGAAAAATCTCTACCTTAGATAAAATAAAGTACGCCATTGTAATCAGCATGTCCGAAATATATAGAATTGATTGTCAGAGCTCTATTAATTTTTAAAAGTCAAGATTTTGTCATGCAGTGTAATTGATAATGGTCTACTTATATTGCCTGCGGAACAAATAAACTATAGCAAACACAACTCAATTAGACTAACATCAACGAAATTTTTAACAATGCTATTTTTATCCTCTGTTATTAGTATTTTTGCTTTGAATTTTAATTCTTAAAGTATCGTAGCTTGTTCTATTCAACTCTGTTCATCAGCTTATGAATCACAGATCTATTGAACGACAACGAACCCTTAATTTTAAATTTTTGATTGCAAAAATTTTGAAAAATTAAGTATTTCAAAATAAAATTTATTTATTTTAAATTATATTTGTACAAAAGATATTAATCGCTGCTTTTAAATATTTATAATCTAAGTTGGAATTAACTCGCGGTAACGAAGAATAAAAGGTGGTCTGACTTTAAAGAAAAAAAACTTATTCAAAATTTTACAATTTTTAAGAAACCAATTATTGTACATCTTATTGTACGGTGTAGGGCAAAACGACGATAATATTGGCAATGATATTTCGTAGTCAAAATAAAGTCAAAATATTTCTTTACCACTCGTTATATAGTTTTGTAACTTTCTTGTATTAAGGGCTATTAATATATTCGGCCAAGCCGAATAGGCTCGATTATTTTTTCTTCGAAATTAAAAATTAAAAGCAACTGAAAGTTTTTTCTTACTGAAGTTTTTATTTTACAAACTCGATGGGATGATTTATTCTCAATTGCTCTGTTTTTCAATAAATAGCCCATCAATGTTTTCGGAATTAAACCAATTCGAAAATCCTGGTCTAAACCCTGTAGCCTTTAATCAAGACTTACAATCATCGTATTTTTCCTACCCAACCATGATGAGTACAATGGGTCGACCATTGCAACCAAACTATGTGGGATGTATGCTTAAGCAGTCAGCAAACGAGTCGGCGACACATACCGAGGATTCTCGTAACTCGTCATCGGAAATAGTGGATTTGGATACCAATGAAATCAGAACCATTGAAACCGATATTGATATGGATCAGAATATATCAATAAGCCGAGAGGATCGAAAAAGAGATGATTGTTCAGAAAAATCAATTGCTCTAACTGAAAATGATTTCAAATCTGAAACGGACAGTCATTTGAGTAACTCAATAGCCACTTCGGAAACTAATGATAGTGAACAAAAAAAGAGTTCAGAAAAAATTACCTATGACTGGGCAATGAAATTTATGAAGAAATATGAACCGGGCCTTATAACGAATTCTCCAAAAATGGAAATATTTTTTTGTATTCTTAACGAGAGCGTGATCCTTGGAGATCGAGTTTTATTATTTAGCCAAAGTCTTTTAACTTTAAATCTTATTGAAAAATTACTACAAGCGAATCGCATGCCAGGCAGTGACAACAATTGGACATATAATAAAAATTATTTTCGTAAGTATATTAAATAAATGTAAACATTTTTTTAATAACCATATGTTTTCCTTTGTTAAAGGTTTGGATGGTTCAACCACTTCTCAAGAAAGAGAAAAATTCGTCAATGAATTTAATTCGAATATAAATATAAAATTGTTCCTTATATCCACAAAAGCTGGTTCTTTAGGTATTAATCTAGTAGGAGCTAATCGCGTTATAATTTTTGATGCCAGTTGGAATCCATGTCACGACACTCAAGCAATTTATAGAATTTATAGGTACGTTTAAAAAATATTCTATTGTATCTATGAAATCATATTGAAAATGTTAATAATGAATGAGGGGTATGTATAGTTGATCTATTTATTTGTTAAATGAATGTTTTAAGTTCGATTTCAGATCATAAATTAATATCACTTCCTGTTTAAATTATTTTTCAAATTAAAAGAAGTTGATATAATTTTCACAAGTAAATTACAAAGAATAAAAAATTAATAATTTTAACTTAGATATGGCCAGGAGAGAGCTTGTTTTATATATCGTCTAGTTATGGATAGATGTCTGGAAAAAAAAATATACGATCGTCAAATTAAGAAACAAGGTATGTCCGACCGTGTGGTCGATGAATGTAATCCAGATGCTCATCTTTCCATAAAGGATGTTACAAATCTCTGCTATGATTATGACGATGATGATGATAAAACTCATACTTTTGAATTTATAAAGCCCTTGGAAACTTATACAGATACAATAATGAAAACCATATTGATTGATTTCAAAACACGTTTAACCAAAGAACCGTTCTTCCATGAAAGTTTGTTAATAGATCGGAAAAACGATAAATTATCGCAGGCTGAGAAGAGATTAGCACATCGTAGCTATGAAATACAAAAGAAAAGCTCAGCAAAGACAACGATATACTCAAATTCTAGCAGAATTCAATATCAAACAGTACGTAAAGATGGTTCGCTTATTACAAGACCAGTAGCATCGGTAGGTTCCTTATTGTTTTTGCACAGTAACATTGTAGAATAAAGGAATATGTATTTTGAATCGATTTAGGTACGTCCCATTCAGGCACCCAGAAATCAAACGACACAAAAGAATAGTAGCGGATTAAGAACCACGCGTTGGATACCAGCAGAAGTGTGGCAAAAACAAGGCATGACGGCACAAGAAATGTCTCTACCACTAGGTAATTCTTTGTCTTATCAATTTTTTATATTAACCTGAATACTGATTTATCTCTCTCTCTCTCTCTATCTATCTCTCTGAATCTTTAGATGTTGTCATACCCACCAATTCGAGTAATAAGTCAAAAATTATTATAAAGGCAGGACAGCGTGTAATGGTATTAAAATCTGCCAAGGGTATTTATATGCAATTGGATAGTGGAAAAATTATTGCGATAAGAACTTTAAATAAACCGGCTGTTCCCGCTGCAGAAAAAAGCGATGTTATTGATATTACCGGAGAATCAGAAAGTTCATCGACAAAAGATGCCGTAAAGGTTGAAAATTCAGAAACAAATAATACGGCATCTATTCCAGTAAAAGGTTAGTAGTTGTCCGCCGCACAAACGCGTAGTTGTTTCTAGGCAACGAAATAATAGTTGGACAATTTGAAATTAAAACTGTTAACTCTTCTCCTATGTTGACATATTAATATACAAAGTCTCCACACGTTTTTAACGGATCAGAGGATTAGTTTCTATTGTCTACATTTATAATAACTTCGTATTGAAAACACAAATTATATTATCGTAAGTAATTTCTAATTATTTCATTTTAGATTCGGATTTAAAAATGGATAATTTAGTGATAAATGGAAAACAAACTGGAGAATTGACAAAAGAATCATCCAGCCAAATAGATATATTTAATAACGCTTCTTCTAACGTAGAATCAAATTTATACAGCAGCAGTAGTAGTAATAATTCGATCGATATAGAAAATAAATCAAAGTTAATGTTACGATCTAACAATGATACTCATGAACTTAATTCTTCACATTTTCATCAGAGACAACAGACACAACCGCAACAACAGCAGCAAACACTAGCGCAACCGGCTCAGCAACCACAAAATTCTCACGTGTCTCATACTCAAACACTTAATGAGCAACAACAACCACACATACAGCAAAATTCACCTCAGATACAGGCTTCGACTCATACGCAGTCACAGTTAATGCATTCCCAAACTCCACCAACATATAGCCAACATCAACCCTATGCGTTTACAGCACCACAACATCCTACACTACGTAATTCTGCACATTACACTACGCGGCCAACTGAAATTAATTCATACAATTCATATCCACAAACGCCGTATACAGATTATCAACCCTATGGATCTCAACAACAAAACGCACATTATCATCCACCAACCACATCGTCGCATACAAATATTGCTCCTGCTGCTCATCAACCTCCTCCTCCACCTGCATCACAAACCAATTCAGCTTCCTCGTCCCATCCACCCTCGTTATCCGATTTTTATGGTTCATATTATCCTCAGTGGTCGACATTTATGTTGACAACGCCAACTCCCCAAAATAATGAGACTCCACATTTAATGCATAGCCCATATCCGCCACTAGCAGCTCCAGCTCACACACATTCCCATCATGCTAAAGTGCAATCAAACTCTCATCCATGGCAGCAATATCATCCATAATAATTATAAAATAGTATTTATACAAATTAAACATACAGATAGAAAAAGTAGGGCCACAATTCACACATAACTTACATAATAATAAATCAGAGTTGGGCCAAAATAATTATCATTGCCATTACTTTATGTAACACATGTTTTATCTTCATTACTTTACGAAAAGTAATTGTAATGAAAATGGGGAAAGAAATGTTCATTACATTTTTATATCGTACACCATTATGTGGGCAGTGTATAATGATTTTGGGCCGAAAGGACCCGTCTTTTAGTATAACAATTGACTGTTTTAGTTGGTTTAGCAATACCCGTCTGTCTGTCCATACGTGCAAATATTGAGATATTTGATTGAAATTTGGTGCACTGGCTTATATCGACCCAAGGACGATTTGGTTAAAATCTGCCCATGTCTAAGCCGACTTTGATTTTTTCTACAGTCATAACTTTATTTGCATATTTTTTTCATTTTCATATGAAAGTAAAAATATTTACCATTGCATACCAGTTATGGTAATGATATTCTATGTCGTATTTTGTTTAATCGAAAAGAGAAAATATTTCATTACAAATAATGAATGTTACAAAAGTAATGAAAATAAGTAATGAACATTACAAAATAATTAAAATTACTCCCAACTCTGTTATGAATACATATAAATTAATTTATAAAGTATTAATTTAAACAATTATTATTATTGTAATGAATATGATTAGATATTAAGAATACATTCAATACAAAAACCTAGCTAAGTAATAATTGAAATAAACTAAATAAAAGTATAATTTTAAATGATATGAATTAAAACTAAATATGTATGAATTTTTCTATTTAAGAACAAAATAAGAAGAAAAATTAATGGAATTTATCTTAATATTTTAGAAATGGTGTAGATCATGGAGTCAATTTTTTTTGTCTTTTTGGTACACAAAGATAATTAATAATGTGACGGTTAACAATCGCCAAAAAGATATGAAATTGATTTTCAGTTGTTAATATAACATATTTTAAGAATATTTTTTATAACTTTTTTACGCTTTCTTTCTATATATATTTAAAGATTATTTTTTTACGGACACGCTGGTGCAAAAAGATATTCCGCATGCTGTGTTAATTTAGTTTTTGGCCTCTGACAACATAACATATCTACAAAATGGAACATGTGATAAGGGTAAGTTTTTACGTATGTAAGGCAACATATTTTTATAGCTCATAGTACAAAACATGCTTGTTAAACAATTGCAATTTTTTTATTGTATATTTCTGAAACATAATTGGAAAAGGTGTATTGGCTAATTCTAACTATTACATTTCAAATCAACTGTCCAACTTTTGATATGCATATGTACCTTTGTTAAAATTTTGTTAAATTCATCTTCACTAGAGTAAATCCAATGTACGTAAGCCTGGCGCGCGACCATCATGGCATATTGCACAGTCCTCATTGAGAATTCCTACAAGTATCCCCTTGTAGCTTCCTTGGCCATATGCTCCGCGATACCCCACAAGTATTCAAGTTATTCCAACTTGATATTGTCTAACCTTACGATATTTCCCCAATAAACTCGAAAATCTCCACCTGACGTGCCAGGAGATCCGTTTGTATCGAATCCCTTACCAACTCAGAGTCACTTCTCGTTCATTCATCAGCTAATTTGTTTCCCATCATCCCAATACGTCAATAAGACCGCGTGCAGATGCATATGAACAAGGGATTCAATACAATCCCTGATAAATCGCGATCTTATCGTACACTCACAAAATATCCCGTAAAAATAGTTGAAAATTTTATTAATTAACCGAAAATAGTACCAATGTTTGCTCCTACATAATCAGTAAAGTTCAGAACCATGATCTAAATTTTTACACACTGCTAAATACACAGATAATTTTAGTTAAATTAGCTGAGAAATTTGAGATAAATTCAACAGAATTTATACCTGGAAACCGAGACAGGCCCATATTTATTATCAGAAGTAATGATGGTTTATAAGGATTAACTTTTTCTATTTTGCTCTATCTCGCATAGTTACCGAAATATAAACTATTTTATGATTATACAATAAAAAATATGAAAATATACCGCCATCTCCAAGTGATATTGATAGCGGAGACACAAAAATATATTTTCCCATTTGAAAATGATTATCGTTTTTGAAATTAAGAAATACAAATTAATAAAAATTAAATTAGAATTACAAAAAATATTAGTTCAATCCTAAATTTTAAGAAAAATAACCAAAAAAATTAGTTCAATTGAATCAGAATGCGCTTAACATACTTTTGTGCTAACTTTTTTTACGAGTGTAGAAACGCTACATTTGGCCGGAATTCGCATGATGTTATATATACCTCCGAATAACAAGTTTACGGTGTTTTTATACCAACAAACTTCATGCAGTACAATACTGTATCCCCGAGAGCGGCAATGCAACAGTGTTGCAGGTAATTTTTTAGATTTCCCTAAATTATTGGAAAATTTCCCTTGATTTAGGCGCTTTCAAACCCAAGATTTTTTTCTTACAAAAGAAATAAAAATTTCAAGTGGCTAATTTCCTATAGGAAAAAAATTAACTGTCTATAAATAAAATTTATAATTTTTTTTTATAAGTTTAGGTTTTTACTCATTGAAAACATAAAATTATATTTTTTCAAAGCTTTGTATTAAAAAATATATTTATGGGCCTGTTTATTACGAAAATACTCTAAACGATAGCAATTGATAATAACTTTCGTTAAAAATATATGGGAAACAAAAACAAATTTTCGTTACTTTGCTTTCGTTTAGACCATTTTCGTAATACATAAAACGGGGCTAAATAAGACAAAAAATTTATGAATTTAACTATATTTATAAATTTTTTCAGATTTTTTGCAAGAAATCCCCTAATTTCCCCTAAAAAATTCTTCAACGAAAAAAATCTCGTAACCAGAAAAACACCCCAAAATCTGAGTAAAAACCCCCAAACCTGCAACATTGCAGCGCAAGTTTTGATAACACATCGGCTGAAAAGTCCGCAGGATAACCAATAAAACAAAAATTTTTTGGCAAAATTGGACTATATTCATAGAAAATATATTCTACTGAAAATTTGTTAAATTTACAACAAATTCGGTTCTTTACTATGACCTGCACGTGTTAAATTCATTGACGGAAACGCCAAATTTGAACTACTTCTATTCTTGAGTTATATTTTTTCTGGAACTGGTAGTAGCTCAAAATTTGGCATTTCCATAAATGAATTTAAAATGTGCCGGTCGTAGGAAAGAACCGGTACCGTTATAAATTAAAAAAATTTTCAGTAGAAAACTATGCCGGCAAGCATGTCTCTATGTGTTGCTGTAAATGTAGTATTTAATTTTTGCACTTATTTTGAAGGTAGAAAATATATGTACCCTACAATAAAGAGCATGCTTTAAAAAGTGGATGCTCTTTATTGTAGGGTACATATGCTTTCTAGAAGATGAATACCTAATCGGGTTAATATTTGATTAATCAATAAGACACAGTAGTTTGAATTTCTTAAAATGCAAAATATGAAGAAAATTTTTAAATTTTCCCTTCACTCCACTGTCCAATTTACCCCACCAAGATACAGTTTTTTCTTACCACCCTGTATGTTTTAATTTGTCACAATAGCATTTGTTGATTTCCAAATATTTCGAAGTTACCCGCCAATAAATGTTATTTCTGTATACGTCTCTGTTGAAAATACTCCCCAGTTGATGTTGCATAAAAACTCAGCCTATATTATCTAATTAGACCATAGTAGTTTAAATATTATATTAATTTTCCAAAAAACAGAAGGAAATTCTACTATATGGAAACAATTCATGGTTCAAAGACTTGACAACGAACGATAAAACACCTTGATGTTGTGGCACGTTCTATTGTTGATTATCAGTTTGGTAAGTTAAAGGAATAGAGGTGCATAAGAATATGATAATTTCAACTATGTACCCACAGCCGTACACATGTCCATTATGTTTTTTTGAATAAAATGCACCAGTATATGGACAAGGGGGTGGAAATAGTTGTACATTATTTAGATGTACTTACTACATATTGTATAGGGAAAGTAAAAGGTAAACAAACCATGACTATTATTGTTATACTAGATATTTCACTCAAAAGTAAGGCACAAACCATAAAATTTGAGCAAGTTTATTCTTTTATAACTTTTTTTTTTTTTAGTATTAACCCCCGTACGCTCTCTTGTGCAAATATTTGTTTAATAGTATAATTTTCGTAATTTTCAAAAGAAAATATAAGATAAAGAAGTAGAGAAAACAAATCTGATGCAATTGTTATGATTAAGATCTTATACATACATTTCCTGCAGGAGATGCGAATACCCAATTTTAAGCTCTCCACCATTTTGATTCTTTAAAAAAAGTATTCAAGCGATTGCAGCTGCGAATGTGATTAAATCGTATTAATAAATTAATAAGACATTCGAACATTATAGGGACCAATTATACATAACATATGTATATATGGGATTAAAATCAGTCCACGTTGTGCATAAGAGGGTTAAAATTTAAAATGTTTGAAAATAACGAAAAAGTCAAATCTATTTGTAATATATGTATGACCAAATGACTATAATACATATATTTTTATTATGAGTTTTATGTGTGTTCATCATCTAAATATCTATTTATTGTGCAAAACTATTTATGAGTATACATATGAATTTAAAATCTTATTATTTTAGATTAAATTATTTTTTTTTCTTTGCTACTACATTTTGTTTATCTTAAAACCAACCATATTGTTCATGCGGCCACTCATCATGAGATATACTCGTACAAAACGATCGTTTTTTTTACTAACAACCATATCACTCTTTTTTTTCTTCCTTTTGACCAAAACAATTTACACGGCATACTGAACGTATTGTGTGTGTTTTTGCGCTCATTGTCGTCAGTTAGTCAACCAGTCAGTCAGTCAGTTTGTTTGTGCAAACTGTTTTACTGGGCAGCCAATTGGAACGAACTATACGTTATTTTTGTATCGCACTCAAAAAATACGAAAAAAGATCGTACAAATTTTTCGCTCAGTTGTTGGTAGTTCACATTTTGATACATTCATTTTATTCGGTACGGTTAATATTTTTATATAAAAAATTTCAATATTTCGTTTTTAATTCAAAACTAAAAAAAATAAAAATCAAAATAATAGTTTTCTGTGTTTTGTGTTTTCATCACATTTTTATTTTAAATAAAAATAATAATGAAGTTGTTTATTATTTTCTCATTTAGTTTATGTGTTTTATATGTTCAAGGTAATTTTCAATTGAATTTCCAAAAAAAAAAATCGGTTCAAACTATATATAAATATTCAAAATTTAAAAATTATATGTATTATTACTACTGTTTGTATGAATCATACATGTGTATGAATTGAAAATTCAATTTAATTTTTTTTCGCCATTTTCTGCATTTTGCAGTTATTTTAAGTCATAGACGAGCATCCAAATTGAAATATTATACAAATCGACTTGAAATCGTGTGTTTTTCTACGACGTGATTTAGTTTTATTTAATACAAAATTTACTTATTATTTATTTATTTTGATACAAAACTGCATAGTTAAAAATAATAGTTTTGGTAGCATTTTTATTACGCTCAAAATCTAGTTTAACCTTGATTTGAATTCGAACGCAACCTAAAGTTTACACTTGCACTGAAATTTCGATATCCACCACTGCGAAACAACAATGAAGAAAATCTTATAGACGTTAACTTTTTAGAGAATGTATTTATTAGAGCTTACTATGTGTGTTGTATTCAAAATTGAACATCTATACACTTTCCTTCATTGTTTTTTCGGAGTGGTGAAAATGTGAACATAATTATTTTACACTCAGAAATGATGTACGTAACAATCCACCACAATTGGCATCAAAAAAAAGTTTACACTGTGATTTAATTTAAAGCTATGTATTATATGGAGTCCTGACCTCCAAAATGACTTTAGTGACGAAACAAACATTTTACAGCAGAAAGCTTTTATATGAAATTTGAATATTTTTTTGCTGCCCAATTTTCACTTTTATGGGTTATAATAATAATTGGGTTATAAATTGGGTATAAATTGGTCGAGAATTACCCAATTTTCGTTTTTCTCGAAAAGTATTTTTTCTTCTTTTTAACAATTCAGATCCAAACATTTTTGTTTCTCAAATTCGGGATATTGGACATTTATATTATAAACAGCTCTTGGGGCTTTTAAATTTACGCGAACTAACTTTCATGTAATACTACATTTAGAGATGAGCAAAAATTACCTGGTTTTCGGCTCTTGTTTGTTTTTACTTGTCAAAACGCATATATAAAAAATTTATTTTTATCAACACACGAACAGTTCAAATTAAGTAAAATTGCAATAAATTTTAACTGCATTTAAAGAGTTAAACGTTACTTAATTGCAGTAATTAACTATGCCTACTTATAAGAGAATAAAAATTCTTATGTCGCGCGTAAGCTAGACTGCTTATAAAAACGGCTTCGCCTAACAAAAATAACTAGTACTGACGCCGAATTATAAGTAGTAAAAAATTTTAGTTTCATTATATAAGCACTTATTTGGTAATGAAAGATTTTGCTGGGTTCTTTGTTCTACACTGAAAAATTTTCCTTTATGCAAATTTTTTTTTTTTCAACTAGCCACCAAACTTTGTAGTATGTCCCTAGATTATAAATTTAAAAAAACCGCACTTAAAAAATTGTAAAATTATGGCGGAACGCGAAAAGACTTTTTGGTAGAAAATTTCAATTAAAAAACTTAATCAGCGATTAACATTCTGCAAACAAATATATATACTGATGCAAAAAGTTTCCTTTTGACAAATTTTTTTTCGCGATTTTGTTTTTTTGACTAGCCACCAAACTTTGTTGTATGAAATGGGCATTATAGTCCCTAGTTTATAAATTTGAAAAAACCGCACTTAAAAAATTGCAAAATAATGGCGGAGCGCGAAAAAAGACCTTATGGTACAAAAACTGAATTAAAAAACCTAATCAGCGATTAACATTCTGCAAACAAATATATTGATGTAAGAAATTTCCTTTTTGGAAATGTTTTTTCGCGGTTTTTTTTTCAACTAGCCACCAAACTTTGTTGCATGAAATGTGCATTACAGTCCCTAGATTATAAATTTTAAGAAACCGCACTTAAAATATTCCAAAAAAAACTTTTTGTCTTATTAGAGGCTAACTGAACGATTTTTGTTGTTGTTTTGCATGTTAATTTGTTTTATTAAACTGTAATAATATTCAATACAAGCCTAAGCGTTAAAGACAACGATATATTTATGTTTTTAATTTATAATCATTTAAAATATTGCATATTAAACCATTATACTAGTTTTTAGCTTTTTTTCTGAAGCAGCGTATTGTTATATATATATTTTTTTTTTCAACAAAAACCAAGTTTTGAGAAAATGTTTTAGAATTACTATCCACTGCAAACGATTCCATGGAACTGGTTCTGAAACCAGTTCCAGGGATTCAATATGTAAGGTGTGACTGACGTAGAATCAGTTTTAGAACTAGTTCCAGAACTGATTCTAGGGCAACCAGTTCCATTTTGGAGCTATAGAAGTGGTTGCTTTTGGGACAATTTCAAACAAAAATAATCGGTGTTAGAATCGACAGGAGAAGGGGTTGTAAATGAAAAGTAGCTATTCTACAACCGATTCTTTGGAACTGAAAATTTTCCTGAGATGAAGAACTATGTATAACTTCCCAGGAAAATTTTTTACAATCGGTAGCCATTTTTGTTACATGAACACTCATTCTATACATTTTTTATGTTTAAAATAATCATATATCATTTCCTTTCAGCTATAAACGGAATAATCTTACATGATATTCATGTTCCTGAAATGGTCGAAATCGACAATGAGGAGGATGAACCAATTAAATTGGATTGTGAATATGAGCTAATTAATAATCCTTCATATTTGGTAGTGAAATGGTTTATGAATGATAATAATATATATCAGTGGATTCGAGGACAACAGCCGTCAGTGTTGGTTAGTATGCGAACATATTTATTACTTTTGTTTTTTAGGGGTGCTAGAAAAAGTATATTTTTCAATAAAAATGTTTTCTTCTTATAAATGAGCTTTAGAAATTTAACTGTTTATTTCTTTTGCTTAGCCTTACTTCAAACATCATATTGGAGATATAGAACCAACAGCATCTGACGCTAATCATGAGTACCGAGGACTTACACTTATCAATCCTTCGATCGAATTAAGTGGAACATACAAGTGTTTAGTACAAACGGATCTTGATTCCAAATCAAAGGAAAAAGAACTACGTGTTGTCGATACGAGCAATTACACTATCACATTTGAAAACCATCCAGTACAAAATGAAACTCACTTGGAATGTACGATTCTCAATGTATTTCCTAAACCAAGAATACATTTGGCGTAAGTTTATTAAGTGATTTTTTATTAATTTTTTACAAATTTAAAAACTCTATTTTTGAAATAAAAAAAAAATAAATAAAAAAAACCAGATCAGCGGATGAGTCTATCATGCTAACTAGCAATGAAACTCGCATAGAAAAACGAGATAATGACTATTATGATGCATCTATGACGGCAGTGGCACAGAACTCTGATAATTCAGATACATTTTCATGTTATGTGACATTTGAGGGTTTGCCATTAAACCTTACAGCTGATGTTCAGACATCGGGTGTCGGAAGTAGAAGCCCTGTTTTATGGACGATAATGAAGGTTATTTGTTTTTCGTCGGTGACATTTTTGTTGAAGTTTTTGTAAATATTTTGTTATTTTATTGAATGTTTTAGTCAAAAAAATTATATATAATACTTATTTAAGAATGGTTAAAAACTAATTAGATTACATTTAATGTACATATACAAACATATAAATATTACTAAATTACTAAATAAATGTTTACAATTTATTTGCATCTAATATGTTTATTGTTCTTGAGAAAAGTTGTACGAATTTGATTAATTTCTAATTTAAGTATTATTCTTTTTTAATAAGCCCAAATCAGATAGCGAAAGTGCCAGTGAACAGTGCAGTGCTGCCAAATTTTGTTCCTGAATTTCGCGAAATCTGTTCAATATTAGCGTTGCTTTGTTGCTCGTACATTATCGACGTTGAAAAAACGGAAAGAGTTAACATATTAAAATCCTAATCGACCTTTTTTTCAATATAATCAATGTTTGTTTTTAGAAATTTCTTCTTAACATGCCCAATGACAAAATTTGTATGGGATTTCATAACACATATAGGAACAAAGCGAGCCTATTTTTAAGAATTTCTTATGGAATTTTAGGCGTAAGCCCAAACCATATAGTGACAGTGGCAGTACTGTCAAAGTGTTTTACCGCAGTGCGATGTTTTGCCACTACTGAGAAATTATAAAGTTTTTTTAATAAACAAAATTTCATAATAAATTCTTTAAAATATTGAATAGTTTTCACAAAATTCAAGAACAAAGCTTGACAGCACTGGAACTTTCACTATTTGGTTTGCGCTATCCTACAATGGAATTTTAACTGACGCATTTGTCGATTCACATAAAAAATTTAAATTTAACTGTTAGTTATATTTTAACTGAACATTCGGTAATTGGGTCTTAAAAACACATATGTACGTCCTTGGAAAATTTGATTAATATCTCATTTAAGATTTTTTTTGTTTGTTCTTGGGAAAGAAATTGTGTTACTACATACATAAATATTTCATGTTTTTGTTTATGAGAAATCCAAAAAATACGCTCATCAATGTGAATACCCAGTGAGGCACAGGGTTGGTAATGCAGTACCCTTCATATGATTTGCATTGATGGTGCAAAAAACTAGAATCTAGAAACTAGCAAGTGTCATATAGGCTATAGGGTTTTGTATTGCAAAAATTAAAAATTATTAAGAAAGGAATCTTTCGTAATATCTAAAATAAAATTTTCAAAATATTAAGGCGCACATAGACAAATATAATTTCTTTTAAATCCTTGATGTCTTTCACAGGATAAAAGGACACTCAAAAAAGTTTGTCGGTAGAATCTACTAAAAATGACAGTTAAAACAAAGGTATATGCAGTTAAAAAGGCTTTAAAGGTAAAAACCTTTAAAATAACTAAAAATTTTGTTGAAAAATAACTAACAAATGCATTAAAAATAACTAACAATATCGTAAAATTAACCAACAAATTTTAAATACAAAAAATTTAAAACAACTGACAAAATAAGTAAAATCTGTTTTTTACAGTTAATTTTTTTGATATTATAAAAGTATTTTTTATTAAAAAAAATATTTTTTTTTCTTTCGATTACAAAATATGACATTTAAAATTTGAAGTAAAAACTCTGAACTGTTCTCCAGTTATTATGCTTTTATGCATTGGAGATGCAATACAAGTTTCTGATTTTTATTTGCAAACTAGAAATATTTCAATAATAACAAATATAAACTAAACAAGAATTTTTAAAATTCAAAAAAAATCAACGAAAATTTTTATTTTTTAAATAACTACCAAAAATAACTGTTTGCTGTAAAAACTGTTTTTGTAGTTGTTTATTATGATATTAAAAATAACTGATTTAAACAACTGTTACGAAATTACAGTACTTTTCGTTAGTTGTTTTCTTAAATAACCGTCATAAAAGTTGTTTTGCATTTTTCTATAGAAAAACTACTGTAATTTGTGTTAAAAACAACTACTGATTACTACAGAAACAACTGTCATGTAGTAACTGTCAAACTTTTTTGAGTGTAAATATAAAATTCGAAAAAAACAAACCAAATATATTTTGAGCTCTTTTGATAAATTTTTGGGCTTGTTTGCTGGCTGGGTATAAAATAATTAAAAAACTCCAAAATATTTTTTTAAATATTTTACTTCATAAATGTACTAAAATTTTATTAAATTGATAGTGTGCCATTTAACTAACAGTCGTTTATGGCAGAAATTACACTATTGTGCCACATTTACCAGCAGTGTCATGAAGTTTTACAATTTTAGTTACTTTTTGTATAAGAGATTAATCAAAGCTGGGTCGACAACCCATGCAAAGTATTTGAAAAAGCAATTCAGAGGGGTAACCGCGTAACTCAATTCGAAAAAAAATTTTCGAATTCGTAAATTTTGTACCTTTCGTAAAAAGAAAAGTTTTATCAAAAATCTTAATTTTTGAATTTGTATGTGTAGAGTACAAGGTTTAGGATAAAAATAATTTACAAAGTTGAATTTTTATATAGATTTGTATTTTTAACAATATTTGCAAGATTTACGAATTCGAAAATTTTTTTTCGAATCGAGTTACGCGGTTACCCCTCTGAATTGCTTTTTCATATACTTTGCATGGGAAGCAAAATATCGCCATATCGTCTATTTTAGAGGTTAATCACAACTGTGTCGATTGTCGACCGACGACAGCAAACGTCGTCGCGATTAATTTAAATTCACCGACAATCGACCGTCGACATTTGTTGACGTTTAGAAAAAAATGAAAGCAAAACAAGAATATGTTTGTATTTGTTTCGCTACAATTCTTCACCAATTCAATTGCTTGTGCATTAATTCTTTTTGTTTTACATTTTTTTGTATTTAATTTTGTTTTTTGCGCTAAATTATGTATTTTTATTTTCAATTATATTTCTTCTGTCAAAAAAATAATTTTTTTGTAAACAAAGTACGAATTTTTGCAACTTTAATACGAATTTCTGCAACTCTGTTCCCTTAATTAGTCAAAAATATGGCAACAATTTGACAAATATTTTGAGTGTGTGTTAGTGTGTCGTCACGAAAATAGAATAGATTCTATTACGATGACAAATCGCCGGACGACATGGCGACATTTTGCTTCCCATACAAAATATATGAAAAAGCACATGTTGTCGTTCTGATTAATCTCTTATTCTCATGACGACACACTCAAAATATTTGTCAAATTGTTGCCATATTTTTAACTAATTAATGGTTGCCATTAGCACAGAGTTGTAGAAATTCGTATTAAGCTGCCCACACACTAGGGAACATGCGTGACGGAACAAAAAATATCAAAAAATTTTGTAAACACGAATTGCATGATCTCAACACGCACACACACACAAACCCACTCACACATTCACAAAAAAATGCTCTCTTTTTAAAGAATGTTCCCTAGTGTGTAGGCAGCTTTAGAGTTGCAAATATAATTGAAAATAAAAATACATAATTTACCACAAAAAAGCAAAATTAAATACAATACAATGTAAAACAACAAGAATTAATGCAAAACCAATTGAATTGATAAAGAATTGTGGCGAAACAATACAATCATATTCTTGTTTTGCTTTCCTTTTTTTATAAACGTTTAAAAATGTCGACGGTCGATTGTCGCTGAATTTAAAATAAACGCTACAACTTTTGCTGTCGTCGGTCGACAATCGAACCAGTTGTGATTAATTACTTAATTGTGATTAATCACTAAGCATCAACCGTGTTACTTTAGCAACCATTAGTAACGGGTTTTAGCGCGTAATATTACGTATAACATTTCGAATTTGGGGTTAAAAGTTTGTAAAATTGTTAAAAAAAGTGTTTAAAAATTATTGTGAAATAAGCTAAACTGTTTATTTATATAAACAAAAAGTGTGTGCAAATTATAGTTGTAAACAACGACCACATAGACTAGTTTTAGCCCAGAATATGTTGGTGTAGTTGATAGCCGGCCAGCTTTGTGTGCCTCAATGAAATAAAAATCTTTGATGACTTAAATAAATGGAGCGGAAGGTATGTTCGTAATAGAATTGTTTAAAATAAGCTATTTAGTTTATATATATGTTATTGCTAATTTTTGGAATGATAGTGATCTTTTACTTATCTCGTATATGACGGTTATGAGCAACAAACAATTTATAATTTTTAGTTATTCCGCACAACGTTTAACCGGATTATATTAGCGAATAATAAAGTTTAAAGAAATAAAATGACCCGCTGATGCAATTTTTTTTTAGTCGCACCTTTGAAGTGGCCGATTATACGAAGCTTTACTTAGCAAATCCTGTGTTGGGCATACCCCAAAGGTGAAAGCCCGGCTCAAGGTCGGCTACGAAAGAAAGCTTTACAATCTTCTAAATGAACCACTGCAGGGTGTAATCGTAAAGCTCCTGAAAAAGGTGTCTTATCTGCTGGTTAACCCTTTCACTACCGATTTTTTGTTTGTGGATGTATCGTTATTTTGACTTCAGATTCTTGTTGAGAGTCCTCAAATTAGAATAAACTAATAAATTTATTTACAAAAGTGTAGTTTTTTTGCATTATCAAATTTTATATCATCACTGTGCCTAAGAAATTAGCTATTTATTTTCAAAAATTATTTGTGGGGTAGCTAAATTATGTCTATTTTATGTGGAAAGCTTGGAGTTTCGTTTATTGACAAATTGCTATTTTCTTAGGCGCAGCGGCGATATAGTCTTTTAAAGATTTGTACATTGTAGTGTACAAGGATAGTGAAAGAGTTAAAGTTATTGCACATATCAATAGAGGACTATAGTATCTTGCTAAGTATGAGGAGAGAACAAGCTGGTTTCTCTCGCAGAAAATAATGTGTTGACCTTATCAGCAGCCTAAGAATAAAGGATTCCCATGCTGCACCCCGTTCCAGTATCTAATGCGAGAAATTTGCCAATAGATAAATGCATGGTCACCCTGTATTTTAAATACATAGGCTTGCCAGACCAGAGTCAAAGAGTTCATATTATAGAGAGATATTATGCTACTCTTAAATCTCTCGAAAAAAGGCGAAGTCGGTCAAATTCGATAAAAAAAAATATTTTTCTCCTAAAAATGAGTTGAAACATTTTGTCAATTTTGTTACATGTGTGATGATAAATGATAGACAACATGTGCATGTTCCTGTACGTTACCGCGGGTACCCGCGGGAACCCAAAACAGCCCAAACAACAACAATTTACACGTAATTTTGAGTACGGGAACGACTTTGGGCTAGTTTGTGTAACTTCGGTAAAGTACGGGAACAGACATAACACTCACTCCCTCTTTTACGCCCACAATTTTTTGTTTACTCTTTTAACATATTTTACTCAAATTTGACCAAAAAAAATGTCTACAAATGATAAATAAAAAGCTTCAAAAATATGTATGTTCCCGTACTTTACTGAAGTTACTCAAACTAGCCCAAAGGCGATCCCGTACTCAAAATTGCGTGTAAATTGTTGTTGTTTGGGCTGTTTTGGGTTCCCGCGGGTACCCGCGGTAACGTACGGGAACGCACATAATGATGAAAAACTATTACAAAGTTTTAAACATCTAGTAATTGGATCATTATTGTCATAATTTGTCCTGTGAAAATCCTCATTTAAACGTCGTTCATGACGTAAATCACGTGGAGGGACATGTATTTCTAGATCAGATAAGTCTTTACATCTAATATGATTGGATAATATATTATATATAAAACATATTGAAAATGAAGATCTACGATCTCTTAAAGATTGTTGGCCGAAATATTTCCGTCTAATGTCATATAAAGGCATATTCTCAGGCCAGTTCATTTTTCTAAATACTAACTTAGCAAATAGCTCTTGAATTCTCTCAATTCTCTTAGAATGAGTAGCGGCATAAGGGTTCCAAATTAAGGAACAATATTCTAATTGACTTCTTAAAAATGCAATATATGATTTTTTGTCAACTTCTTAAATCTTACATGCTCAAGAACGCCGATTTAGATAAGAAATATTTTTTTGTAATATGAAATGATAAATAAAAAGCTACGTACCACGTTTTTTTGAAAAAAATTTAGTTTTTTTGTAAGCAAAAACCCGAAAATTTGGATTTAAGATACACAAAAATTTAGAAACAGAGACAAACAAATATTTTTAGTCGAACGGTTATATTTGTCCCCAAAAGCATACGTACTTTATTTAAGCATTTTTAATTTTTTTTTTTTTTTTTTGTAAAAATAAAAGAAAAATGATTTATTGATTTTAAATCACTAATTTAATTTTTCCAATTTTCATAATCAATTAAAGACACAATTCAAAATTATTTTATAGAAAGGTGTATTGAAAATATAGCGCCTAGTGTTTCCAATTCGGTTAGTCGATTAACCGATTCCTCGATTAATCGCCTCTATTTCGGTTAATGTCGAAACAAATAATTTAAAACTCAAATAATTATTCGATCCGAATAATCGGTTAAAATAGATCGATTAACCGGTTACAATTTCAATATGGAATTTTTCCCTTATTTTTTTCCCAAAACTTCATAATTTTCTTAACTTTGGCTAAAAAATTACAAGAAAAGCTTAGAATAAACATAAAATTACTAAAATACCATCAAATTCTTTTAAAATTGAGTGAATGAGGTCGTTAAGCCTTTATATACCTTTTTTAATCAAAACAAAGGTGTTTCTAAAACTACCCAAAATACACGAAGTGTCTGGCTGGATCAGCGTCGAAGTGCTCTATAGGCTTTAATCAATACAGTAGGCGATTTTTGATTCTATTCTTTTAAAAATTAACACTATAGAATTTACACTATTTCCATGTCCTTCAAGGCAAGGTTGCATTTTTTCAAATATGTGTCCCACAACTGTCAACTGACATCTTAATTCTGTAGAAACTCTACCTTTTCTCACATCTCCAAAGAAAGTGTGTATAATCGATTCAAAACCACATCAATTCTACAACATCTCCAACTACACCATTTTCAGTTTTATTTCAAAATTGTTTAAAAATGTTTTAAAATTATCCAAATATATTTTAAAATTGTCTAAAAAGGTTTCAAAATTGTTTAAAATGTTTCAAAATTATCCAGAAATTTTTTTAATTATACCAAAAATGTTTTAAAATTGTCCAAAAATCACTCAAAATTGTTCAAAAATGTTTTAGAATTATCCAAAAATCTTCCAAAATTGTCCAAATATTGTTTATTGTTTAATTGTCTAAAAAACTTTGACATTTGTCCAAATACATTTCAAAATTGTCCAAAATGTATTTTAAAATTTTCAAAATGTATTTCAAAATTACAAATATATTTCAATATATTTTATTTGTATTTAATAGTGTATTTAGACTGGGCAAAAACTAGTAGTTTTTAGCCATTTTTAGGGTTTCAGCCGAAAACTACAAAATTAATTTAGTTTTTCCATCCAATTTTCATACAAACTGAAAACCAGGTTCTACCTGGTTTTTGCCAAAAACCAAGTAAAAATATCTGAAATTTGCATTTTTGCTACACGCGGTATCATTTATAATTAATTTTCGATACACCCTGTTACAACGAATATAGAAGCAAAGCAAGTGTCAAAAAAATATTTTTTAATTTTTTAAGAATATTTCTGTTTTAGTTTCAAATTGTGTGTTGTTATTAATTGTTAAATGTATTAATAATTTTTTTACATTAATTTAACAATAAAAAATAAAGAAAAGTGTGTAATAAAAAAGTGATGTGACAAAGAAAAACTAAATAACCAGTGTAAATGACTTTGCTTTTTGTAATTTAGTTTTGTACAAAACCAGGTGGTTTTTCTACAAAACTAAATTACAAAAGCCAGATCATTTACACTTACTGTTTCCAATTATTCGACATAGGCGGTTAACCGGTTATTGCATTATTCGAAAAATCACAAACTGATTAATCGGTTATTCGGGTCGGTTATTCGAGAAAATTGGCGATTAATCGATTAATCGTTTAAAACAAAATTAATGTATTTCCTAAACTTTTTACCAACAAAAACACTAACATATTCCTGTTTTTATTAAATATCAACATGACACATGAACACGATGTATTTAAAAATAATTTTCAAATTAAAAAAGCACATCTACACTGGAGAGAAAATGCTAGAGATAAAACAAAAATCACCTCTAATTAGCTCTATTTTGAATGAGTTTAGCTATTTTGGAGTGTTTTTGCTCCATCTCTAGCAGTTTTCTCTCGCGTGTAAATGTACCTTAAGGTTGAAAAGTTTCGGAATCTGAGATTATCTAAATTGAAACATTTCTTATACTAATAGAAAAATGTATGTAAAATATAGCTGAAGCTATTAAAAATTAGTTAAAAATGGCAAAAAGCAACTGCTGAAACTAGGAGATTTTTTTCTAAATATTAGTACCTTAGTTAAAAATAGCATAACTCAAGGTAGATTTTTTACTTCTTACGAAATTTTTTTTAATCTGTAAAACTTTGGATACAAAATTTCTTTGAATGCAAATTTAATCATTACTACAATAAATATAATATTGCATTTAAAAAAAATATTATCCAAAGTTCTTCCTCCTGAAGAAATAAAAAAAAATTTAGTTCCATTTGAGTAAAATATTAGTTAAATGAAAATACCAATTTACTCTACACAAATTTCCAAAAAATATTTCTGAATAGCAGAGTTAGTAGACTAAAGAATTTCATAAACAATTGTTAAATTTCTCAGTCTTTTTTCCGTTTTTAAGGGCCATTGACAATAAACAAAATTATCCAAAGTTTGAGCTAACATTCCCTTCTGTATTTATGTATTTAATAAAATTCTAACCCCTAAATTCATAAACGCTTTGTAAAATTATAGGAGGTTTATTGAACAAATTTTGTATGAAAATCATAGACCCAAAATAACTGTTATATTTCTTAAAAAGTCACCACCCAAATTTTTTTAATTAAAATATTTCAATAATGCACTATATTTTATAAATCATATTGCACAAAAAAATCACAAAGTTTAGCAAAGATTTAAATTTTTTCAATTTTTATATTTTACTCTATAAATTTCTGTTGTTTTTTGATTTTTATTTTAAAACTTTTTATAAAAGTTACAGAATGATTATTTTGAAAAAATTAAGCAATAACTTTTTTATTTGATAATAAAATAAAAATTTTAAATTGACCTAAATTGAATGTCGGAAGTTGTTGGAATATACATATTTACACACTTTAAATTCACTGTTCAATCTTTTATTAACACTAGTGGACATCATCAAGATATAATTGTTGAAGTCATTGGTTCTATGGCTTTTGATTTATATTCTTAATTGTTATTTTTTGATAAAGAAAAAAAATCACAAAATAACTTATATTATTTTTGACAAAATAAAAATCGTGTTTGGATTGTTTTTGTTTGAATTAAAAATAAAAATCAAACAGAGCAAATAAACAGAAAATTAAAAATATTCAAACAAGAAATAATTGTAAAACAATCAGTTTTTTAAATAAAAGTTATAACTGTTACGTCCCTGATGAAAATGACGTTTTGTTAACTTGCTATAACTTTAAAAAGCATTTATGAATTGAAGGGTATATTTTTCCAAATGTATTTCAGAAATTTCTATTTTTATTTTAAAAGCATTTTTTCAAACATACATGCTTTCTCTTTCTCTTAATTCTCATAATTCCTATAAAATTTTCATTATGAAAGAGATGTATGTTTGTAAAAATGCTTTTAAAATAAAAGTAGAAATTTCTGAAATACATTTGGAAAAATTTGAAATGCATTTGGAATTTTATTAAATACATTTGGAAAATTTTGGAATACATTTGGAGAATTTTGAAATACAAATGGAATTATTTTGAATGCAATTTTACAATTCTGAAATACATATTTAAAATTTTTAAATGCAAGTGAATAATTTTGAAATGTATTTGAACAATTTTAAAATACAAATATAATTTTCTTAAATACAAATAAAATATATTAAAATATATTTTTAATTTTGAAATACATTTTGGATAATTTGGAAATGCAATTGGACAAATATCAAAGTTTTTTAGACAATTTTAAACAATATTTGAACAATTTTGGAAGATTTTTGGATAATTCTAAAACATTTTTGAACAATTTTGAGTGATTTTTGGACAATTTTAAAATATTTTTGGAAGAATTTAAAAAATTTCTGAATAATTTTGAAACATTTTAGACAATTTTGAAACCTTTTTAGACAATTTTAAAATATATTTGGATAATTTTAAAACATTTTTAAACAATTTTGAAATAAAATTGAAAATGGTGTAGTTGGAGATGTTGTAGAATTGATGTGGTTTTGAATCGATTATACACAGTTTCTTTGGAGATGTGAGAAAATGTAGAGTTTCTACAGAATTAAGATGTCAGTTGACAGTTGTGGGACACGTATTTGAAAAAATAAAATAAAAATGCAACCTTGCCTTAAAGGACATGGAAATAAAATTTACATTAGTTTTAATTTTTAAAAGAACAGAATTAAAAATCGCCTACTGTATTGATTAAAGCCTGTAGAGCACTTCGACGCTGATCCAGCCAGACACTTCGTGTATTTTGGGTAGTTTTAGAAATACCTTTATTTTGCTTTAAAAAGGTATCTAAAGGCTTAACGACATCTTTCACTCAATTTTAAAAGAATTTGGTGGTATTTTAGTAAGTTTGTGTTTATTCTAAGCTTTTCTTGTAATTTTTTAGCCAAAGTTAAGAAAATTATGAAGTTTTGGGGAAAAAATAAGAGAAAAATTCCATATTAAAATTGTAACCGGTTAATCGACCTGTTTTAACCGATTATTCGGATCGAATAATTATTTGAGTTTTAAATTATTTGTTTCGACATTAACCGAAATAGAGGCGATTAATCGAGGAATCGGTTAATCGATTAATCGAATTGGAAACACTATTTACACTGCTTATTTGGTTTTTCTTTGTCACATCACTTTTTTATTAAACACTTTTCTTTATATTTTTATGGTTAAATTAAATAAAAAAAATTATTAAAACATTTAAAAATGTATAACAACACACAATATTAAACTAAAACTGAAATATTTAAAAAAAATTAAAAAATATATTTTTGACACTTGCTTTAATTCTATATTCCTTGTAACAAGGTGTATCGAAAATTACTTATAAAAGAAATCGGGTGTATCAAAACTGCAAATTTCAGATATTTTTAGTTGGTTTTTGGCAAAAACCAGGTACAATCTGGTTTTCGGTTTGTATGAATATTGTGTAGAAAAACTAAATTAATTTTATAGTATATTTAGACCGGGCAAAAACTAGTAGTTTTTGGTAATTTTAGGTTTTGAGCCGAAAACTATAAAATTAATTTAGTTTTTCCATACAATTTTTATACAAACTGAAAACCAGATTCTACCTGGTTTTTGCCAAAAACCAAGTAAAAATATCTGAAATTTGTATTTTTGATACACCCGATTTCTTTTATAACTAATTTTCGATACACCCCGTTAGACCGAATATAGAATTAAAGCAAGTGTCAAAAATATATTTTTTAATTTTTTTTTAAATATTTCAGTTTTAGTTTAAAATTGTGTGTTGTTATATATTTTTAAATGCGTTAATAATTTTTTTAATTTAATTTAACCATAAAAATATAGAGAAAAGTGCTTAATAAAAAAGTGACGTGACAAAGAAAAACTAAAAATTCAGTGTAAATGAATTGGCTTTTGTAATTTAGTTTTTTACAAAAACCATCTGGTTTTTACTCAGTCTAAATTCAGCATTAAAGTTTTCGGCTCAGAAACTAAAAATGGCCAAAAACTACTAGTTTTTGCTCAGTCTAAATATACTATAAGAAAATTATATTTGTATTTTAAAATTGTTCAAAACATTTCAAAATTATTCACTTGCATTTAAAAATTTTAAATCTGTATTTCAGAATTGTGAAATTGCATTCAAAATAATTCCATTTGTATTTCAAAATTCTCCAAATGTATGTCAGAAATTTCCAAATGTATTTAAAAAGAAATTCTGTATCCAAAGTTTTACAGATTAAATACAAAAATTCGTAAGAAGTAAAAAATCTACCTTGAGTTATGCTATATTTAACTTACTAATATTTAGAAAAAAATCTCCTAGTTTCAGCAGTTTCTTTTGCCATTTTTAACAAATTTTTAATAACTTCAGCTATATTATACATAAATTTTTCTATTAGTATAAGAAATGTTTCAATTTAGATAATCTCAGATTCCGAAACTTTTCAACATTAAGGTACATTTACACGCGAGAGAAAACTGCTAGAGATGGAGCAAAAACACTCCAAAATAGCTAAACTCATTCAAAATAGAACTAATTAGAGGTGATTTTTGTTTTATCTCTAGTGTAGATGTGCTTTATTAATTTTAAAATTTTTTTCAATACACGATCATGTGTCATGTTGATATTTAACAAAAACAGGAAGCTGTTAGTGTTTTTGTTGGTAAAAAGTTAATGAAATACATTAATTTTGTTTTAAACGATTAATCGCCAATTTTCTCGAATAACCGACCCGAATAACCGGTTAATCAGTTTTAGTGATTTTTCGAATAATGCAATAACCGGTTAACCGCATATGTCGAATAATTGGAAACAGTAATAGCGCCTTAGTTTTCTTAAAGCTTTCGTGTAGTTTTCTTTTTATTTTAACCTAAAATAAATCAGAAGATATGTTTTCTATCATTACATCCTTCAAGATACAGTGAGCATTTAAGAGTCAACGCCATTATCGTTATTTTAAAAACTTTTGTTTTGAATGCATTTTGAAATAACTAATTAAATAAATAAAACGAGTTGTTTTTTTTTTCTTTATTTTTTTATTGTTTCGATTTGTTTTTCCATCATATATATTAATATATATTTATTTACTTTGTGTTTTGGCGAATACTTTGTTTATATATTAAATTAAAATTTAATTTCACTATATATGCGTATATATATCTTATATAATGCTCATACACATTCATTCATATATATACACACGTCAAAATTATTAAAGGTATATAAGATATTTTTTTTGTAATATTTTATTTGTTTAAATAAATTTTTATTCCTTAGGGTTTTTGTAAACTGGTGCGGATCATCTAAGTTACACAACAACAAAATGTTTGTTTTATGTATAGTAAAGTAGGAAGAAGTAGTAGTAATAGTTGATTTACTTTAAGTTTAAAGGTGGATTTTTAACGCAGTTAGAACACCACTACCACTTGCAAACAACGGCTTCAGGAACTATAAAATTGTATGAATAAAATTTGAAAAGAAATAATATTATTATATATATTCGAATGAAACTGTCAAATGAATATACGCGTTAACAGGTCCTTTTTGCATAAGTTCTGGGGTAAAGCTGTAAGGAGAGAGGGGAGTAAAAAACAAACCAAAAGAGGAAAACAATCTTATGGCTAAATTCTCCTTAACTACTGTATGGTTTAGCAAGTGAGATATTGGAATCATGTATCAGAGATAGATAAAGAAAGCTACAATGAATTAATGGATATGAATTAATTTATAAATGCACTAATTTAATGCTGTAAATTGTATACGCCATTCACGACAAGATTTTCAAGTGTGTGTTTTTTAATAAATTTACAGATGAATTGCAAAAATTTATTGTAAATAAAATACTATTTCAAATTAAAACATTGTCCAAATATATTCGAAATTTTTCTAAGGGCGAGTAACTTATTTCCAACATAACCATGGTTAAACGTCAACCACAGATATTTCTATGTAATTTTGACATTCATAACTATGGTTAAGCACTAACCTCAGTTTATTTTGAGATAAGTTAACAGGTCTAAATTTTAAATATATATTTTAGACTGGCATATCTTAAAATAAATAGAGTTTAATGCTTAACCGTAGTTATGAATGTGAAATTTATATGAAAAATATCTGTGGTTTTTAGACTTGTTTAACCTCGGTTATGTTGGAAATACGTTACCCGCCCTTAATCTATTAAACCTGCATATTTGGATAATTTATAAATTCAAACAGATCATTTTGATATATAAGGGTTCACCACTTCACTATAAAATTTAATATACAATCAGAATGTATGCAAGCCGCTCAACTGGATCTGTCTGACATTTTAACGAGTTAAATTGCTGTCAAGGTGTTTATTTTTTAAATTATATTTTTCATATTTTGCATATTTATGGAAACAATTTTTAATATTTATTAAAATTTAACCATAAAACATAATCTATCGCTTTCTATTAAAACTTCTTGAAATTTTGGACAGAACCAGTGAGTGTTTAGCAGCAGTTATGCGACTTAGACAACGAGCGTATAATCTCGATAATGGCTATGACTGACATTTCAAGAAGTTTTAACAGAAGATGATGGGTGAAGATTAATGGCCAAATTTAAATAAATATTATTATTTATTCTTCAATTATATAACCGAGCCCAAATGGTCATATATGGTTAAGAAATAACTACTACACAAAACTACTAAAATATATATAAAAAAACAAAGGTAATAATATAAAAAGATAATTACAATGAAATAACTACAAGTAATATTAAAAATTATATCAAATAATATGCAAAATATGACAAAATTTTATAAAAAAAGACTAAACCCCAATCTACATAAATGTTAATATAACACCAAACGCACCAAAAAGTAATACATCCGATTCGCCACTTCTGTTCCTTTGAGAATAGGCTAAAATTAACAGCAATTAAAAGAAGGTTGCATTCAACTTTAACTAATATTGCAGTTTTAATAGTAAAAATTTCTGCATTATTATTTAATAATGAATTCAAGCACAGTGTACATCTTCTTAAAGTCTGGGAATGTATTTATGCCGTATTTATGGGATTTTCACAACATGTTTGTCGTGAGGTGAAACGAGTGACTAATTTATTTTTGTATTGGCATGCATTTTCTTATTGCATTTCATCTGGAAACAGCATGTATGCCTCATTTTTTACAATGTGCCGATATCTACTAACTGGATCTTAAACTGACAAATTTGTTGTGGTTCCCATATAAAATTTAGTTGTTATTTGTTAAAATTTTAATGGGACATTCATTAATTGGGCCTAAGGCTCACCCTAAGGTCTGCTGATCGAAGTTTTTATTTTGAAACAACACTAAATCGTTTTTTATTGTCTTTCGTTTATAAACATATGCAATGTATTCGTACAAGCGTGTGTTTTGGGGGGTTTTTCCAATTTACAAAATGAAATTACTAAATTATCTTATTTTTTCCGTTGCCTTTTTGGTATCTGTTTTATTATTTAAGCAGCTAGCATCTTAGAAAAAAAATAATTTAGTTTTATGTTTTTTTTTTTTATGAAATACATCGGGGTTGTTTGCCTTTTTTGTCACTAATGGAAGTCGGGGTTAACTGAAAGGGGGAAATAGGTTTAAAAATAATTAAAAATCATACAAAATATGATTACAATCGGAGCATGAAAATGTTTTTGTTAGTACGAAAAACAAACCGTGTTTAACCCACTTCATAACATAACATATTATTCTTTACAATCATCATTATGTCTGTTCCCGTACTTTACCGCAGTTACCCAAACAAACCCAAAACAGCCCAAACAAGAACAATTTACACGCAATTTTGAGTACGGGAACGCCTTTGGGCTAGTTTGTGTAACTTCGGTAAAGTACGGGAACAGACATATTATTTACACCTTTTCGTGTTTAAGGCGAAATAAAAACAACAGACATCGGAAATTATGTATAAAATGGGTTAAAGTGCATCATAAATCATAAACAACATAGTTAAGTGTTTTAACAACTTTTTATATGTTGTTTAGCAACTAACGGTGGGTCTCATACTGTACGTTTAACTTTAACTTAACTATAAACAAAAGAAAATGTCAAAAAAATGTACACAAAACAACAACAAATTTTTGAGTTAACTATTAACTAAAATTTAAACCTGCAGTATGAGACCCACCAAGGCTTTATTGTAACGGTCAGTCAATAAAATTGATTAGTTCGTATTTGTGTAGATTAAGGAAGCCAGCTTTTGAAAAACAAGAGTTACTTGGTTTTACTTTTTTCTTTCTTTTTGTTTTGTTTAGTATACAACTTATATTTTAATTTTTACGGTTATGTTCTGCTTTTCACTTTGTTTTTAAATTGAAATTTTTACTGTACCAAACTAGTAAATTTAATGGATTGATTCCGTAATTTTTTATTCGGTCTGTCCACGCCTTGTCAGAACCAACTTTAGGACAAAAGAAATGTTTTCTAGAATATGTATTTTAATGTCTTACAAAAATTTTACGATATTTTTTTTTTTTCTTGAAAAAAAAAGAACTAAAACTGAATGAAGTTTACGTATAGCCCTATGCTCCTTGCAGGAGTAAAAGGAACAAATATATATATAGCTAGACAATATTTTCGAAGGGGGCACGGACCTAATGGCCCTCAGATAGGCGTATCTACGCCAAAGCAATTAAACCAGTGGTGCCCACAAAGAGAAATGAGAATGTATTAGTTATGTTACAAAAAAAAGAGAATGCATTGGTAACTATTGCATCGTTGTCGTTCGGGTTGTGTACGTGTAAAAAGCCGATTAATCTTCGTCGTTCTAACAAGTGTTTGGGCGACACTGAATTAAACTAACATCAACGAAATTCTAACAATTCTATTTTTATTCTCTGTTATTACTGTTTTTGCTTTGAACTTTAAGACCGAGTTTTGGTAATAAGCTTGAAAATGTCTGACAAAATTCATTTGCGGTTTAACTAAACCAAGTTTAAATGACTCGGCCTTAGTATTAGTGTCACACCTCGTTTTATGAAATTCATATCTGATCGACAACTTATATTTTATGAAGCTCAGATTTATGAAAGACAACGAACGCTTAATTTTAAATACGGTTACAAAGATTTAAAAACAGCGTTACAAAATCCTTTGGAAAACTTTTAGATTATGAAAAATTTTTAATTTTTAATACCGTCTTAAACATACGGAGATTTGAATTTAAGGTCAAGGCATTTCCATAACCTGATGTGATTTGATGTGTATTTGGATTCAGCGTATAAAAATCCTTTAGAAACACCTTAGTTTTTGGGGAAAACCTAAAGTTTTAATTCATATTTTTTGAAAAAGCCGTTCAATCACAATTTTAATTCATATTGCAAAATGTTTCTTAGACACCGTAAATACATATTGAAGAAAAACTTTTCTGGCGTTCACTCCCTTTTAGTCGTAAGGGATTTAAATATTTTGATATTTTTTTACTATTACTATTTTTTGTGTAAGATTTTTCCAAAAAGTAATAGTGACAATATTATTTAAATAATTCTGAAAATTTTCAATCAAACTTAATTTAGTGTGAACTTAAGTCATAAATGACGAACTAAACTAACTTTTTTTTTTTATTTGAAAACATTCCAGTGCTCAAAATTATCAAAAATGTGTAATGGCGGCCTTACTAAATTTATTAAAACTACCCGTTAACCTGGCTGGTAGCCTGGTTTTGCTTTTACCGTACCATACAAAACATTTAAAATAATGTCAAACATTTTTTTTTACAAAAATAAAATGTTCAAAAATAAAAATAAAATTTGGAAAAAAATTTTCAACAAAAATAAGTGGAAATCCTGGCGAAAACATAAAATTTCAACTGAAATATTGGACCGATTTGTCTCATTTTATGCCAAATTGATTAGGAGAATAACAAACAATTTGAATAAAATTGTTTACTAGGGACATGATTGTGATTTATACAGTCGGGAATCACTCAATTTTAGCGATAATAACGAAGGAAATTTAAAAGAGAAAATATTGGGAAATTTTCATTTTAAATAAAGTGTAAAATGCAGAACATGACCGTTGTTACACTAACAAATTAATCTGTACTAAATTAATATAAATTTTTAAATGTTTATTTTTCTATCCTTAATTTTTGTTTAAAATGTAATGCAGATCCTTAAATGAAGTTATTTTAATAATTTACATATTATTTCTTTTTTTTTTTTGTTTTTTTTATTACCACTATTAAGCTAAGTTTACGTTTTGTCTAAAACATTTTACTCTCTCAAAAAAGAAGGCTATTTTGTTTTGTTTTCTTTTTCTTTAGATTATTTAAGTCACAATAATACTTCTAAAACCTACAATATATGTATTTATATATAGTAGATAAAGAGTTAATAAAAAACAATAAAAACATTTGTTCTAACAATTTTAAATTATAAAGAAATTGAAATTGTTTGTTACAAAATGTTTCTATTGTTTCATCTTTAGCTTTAAACTATGTATTTTTTTTAATTTAAATAAATTATTTTTGTTGTTTTTTTCGAAACTGTTAAGTACCGAATGAAGGTCATAACTAATGCCTGAACTATAATGGACCTGCATGAGTTTTAATTGTAATTTAAGCTTTATTTGTCCACAAAAGATTTCAAATTTAAATCTATAATGGATTCTTTTAAAAATGTTATTGAAATTTGCAACTACTTCAATTTTATGAACTTATGTTACATATCATATCAAAATTATTCTGTAACACTATGGTTCGATTTGTTAATTTCTGTTAAAGTTACATTTTTCTATAAAAATATTAAATAATTTACATATTGCAAAGTTAATTTTAAAAATACTCTCTTAAAAATTCTGGTCGTTTAATAGAATTACAAAATAACTCTCTTAAGGGCGAACCTAAATTAAATATGCAGTCAATTATAGTTCTGGTTTAAAACAAACAAAAAAAAATATGGAAACCTAATTTATTCTTAAGATTTGACGTATGTTTGAACTTTATGATCGTATATTAAACAGATTTTTTTTCTATAAAAAAAAGAGTACTTGGTTTTTTTATTTCAAAACTTTCCTTTGCATATTTTAAAACTTTTTAATCGAAACAAAAAACCAATAAAATTTTCTTAATAAAGAAAAAGATGAAGAAATTGCACTAATTATATATATATAAAAAAAAATAGAAAAAAATAAACATGTATCAGTTGTTAAATGAAAATTTTTACATAAAGAGAGATTCATTCAAAACATACATTAATTATTATAGCAATCATTCAATTCAGATCAGATCATTACGGATCTAAATGTTTTAGATGAGAAAAAAGTTTCCAGTATTTTCATATTATATTAAGCTTATTATTAGTAGTAGTGAATAAACAATAAGTAGTAAAATGGTTTTTGTGTTTAAATGATTTTTCCATTTTTTGTTCAAAAAAATAATTATGTATAAAAAAGGATAAAGCGTAAGAAAAAATAATTAGTGGTATGCATAACGATGATTATTGGTTTAAAGATTAGAGTGGGGGAGGAAGTTTTTGTTAAAAAGTGTGGTATTATTATTTTTAAACTTAAATATTTAAGACTGCATAACAAACAAAAGGCCAAAAAATACAGCCCACATTAATATAATCCCGTGCACTTTATAAATGGGATTCTCACCGTCAGCGATCTTTCTAGCAACAAATTTAAGTGTTTCATCTAATAAAACTACGGGAATTGAGAATTTCATCACAGTTATCCATTCATCGGTACCCAAAGGTGTCACCTGGAACACTTGCTGCAAGAGTTGAAATTAACAAAAACAAAGAAAAGAACATAAATACAAGACAAGCCAAAGGTCACCCAATATTGTGTACTTACAGAAAGAACCTCCACATGGAGAATGACAAAGTGCAATGAGAATGACAATGCCATTGAACCAATCAACCACATGTTGCACCATGGAGGCATGGAAATCAAAGATTGATTTTCAGACAAACTATTTATAAGAAAAGGAAATGTAAATAAATGAAAAGTGTAACGGTTGTGATAAATATTTTTAATAAAAAAAAAAAAATTAAGTAAAATAATTTTTTGGACCCAGCCAACAAAGTTTGGATACTTTTTTGGGGGTTCTTATTCTACGATTCTACTCAAATAAAACACATTTTTTTGAAATTTTCAAATTTTTTGTCGAAAATTGCTCATATTTTGGACGAAAATATAGCCTTCTAAAGTGAATCATAAAAGACACAAAAATTTGAGCCAAATTATTAAATCCAAAAGATGGTTCAGAAATGACTCAGAAATGTAAACAAATTTGAATATTTTGTGAACAATTCAAAAAAGGCTCAAAAAATTGATTAATTTTTGAGCCTTTCGAATTTTTCTAATTTAAATCTTTTTATTTTGAGTAATTTTTGAATCAAAAAGAAGGCTCTTTTGGCTGAACCACTTTCATACAAAAATTTTTTCAAAATCAAAAAAGATGTCTATTTGGATGAACCACTTCATACAAAAATTTGAATTTTTAATAATATTTTTTGATTCATTTTTTGGCTTGTTTGCTGGCTGGGAAGCCCAAAAATTAATAAAAAAAAAGCTCAAAAAATATTATTAAAAATTCAAATTTTTGTATGAAAGTGGTTCATCCAAATAGACATCTTTTTTGATTCAAAAATGACTAAATAAAAGATTTAAAAAAATTCGAAAGGCTCAAAAATAATAATTTTTTTGAACCTTTTTTGAATTGTTCACAAAATATTCAAATTTGTTTACATTTCTGAGCCATCTTTTGGATTTAATAATTTGGTTAAAATTTTTGTGTCTTTTATGAATAATTTTAGAAGGCTCATATTTGCGTCCAATAATGAGCAATTTTTGACAAAAAATTTGAAAATTAAAAAAATGTGTTTTTTTAGTAAGTTTTGAATCATAGAATAAGAACCCTCAAAAAACCATAAAAATTTTGCTGGCTGGGGAGTGAAACACAAATTTAAAGTGAAATAAAAGTTTCAAGAAACAAGAAAAAAGTTTTAGTGAAAAAAATGTTTACTATCGTTAGTTGTTTCTTTTTCGCATATCTTCTGAAGTATAATTAAAATACAACATTTTGAACCAAAGGTAGGACACTTGAACATGAAGTGAACGAAAAATATTAGTAAACGGCCTCATATTAAAAAAATAATTGTAAGGGTGAGTTCCTAAACGTCAAAACACATTGCAGTGTTTGCGGTTTTACTACTGTTTCGATGCAAAGCAAACAAGTGTGTTGCTTACTTTGTAATAAAAACATGTCAACAAAGCATCAACAACATTTGTGATGCACAGTTTGCTTTTTATATGCGCATCAATCGCGTTTACGAATGCATGACTTTGTTCAGTTGCATTGCAAATGACGTTTTGGAACTCAGCCTAATTTAGACAGATGTACAAACTGAGAGAGAGATGGTAAGATGGAATAACAGAATAAAAATTATGCCCAATTTTTCCAAAGGTTATATAATATCACAATAAATATTTATATTTTTATATTTTTTACCTGTTCATGGCGTTCAACATTTCAATGGTTACCAATACGGAAAGAGCCATGGTCATGGCATGAGGATCGTTGAAGATTTTACAGTCGATACCTTTGAATTCATCACCACCACCTAGGCATGACAAATGATGAGTGAGTTGCCAGTAGCTAAGATGAGGACCAGTTTCACAGAACATGAACCACCAGGCAGCGGAACCGACAGTAGCAGCTCCTACATAACCACCAATAGCCATATAACTGTAAACGCAAACAGTATTATAAAAACAACCAGGTAGCTTGAACCTATTAAACTTACCGGAAGAACAACCAGCCAGAAATCAAACCTTCATCAGCCTTACGTGGTGGTTTTTCCATAATGTCCAAATCGGGAGGATTGAAACCAAGAGCGGTGGCTGGAAGACCATCAGTAACCTATCAGACAAACCATGAAGAAGAAAAAAAATCAGTTCCTCTTTTGAACTTTAATCTAATAACTTGCCCTAATCTTACCAAATTCACCCACAACAATTGTACAGGAATCAAGGCTTCTGGAAGACCAAGAGCGGCTGTCAAGAAAATCGAAACGACTTCACCAATGTTCGATGAGATCAAATAGCGGATGAATTGTTTCATATTGTTGTAAATGGCACGACCTTCTTCAACGGCAGACACAATGGAAGAGAAGTTATCATCGGCCAACACCATCTCGGCGGCAGACTTAGCGACAGCAGTACCAGAGCCCATAGCAATACCAATTTCGGCCTTCTTCAAGGCGGGGGCGTCATTGACACCATCACCAGTCATAGCGGAGATTTCATTCATGCTTTGCAAGTATTCAACAATCTTTGACTTGTGTTGGGGTTCTACGCGGGAGAACAAACGAGCACGAGCACAGGCAGCCTTTTGTTCAGCGGGAGACAAATCGTCGAATTCACGACCAGAGTAGGATTTGCCAGTGGTGTCTTCATCTTCACCGAAAACGCCAATACGACGGCAAATAGCTTCAGCAGTGGCTTTGTTATCACCGGTGATCACAATGACGCGGATACCAGCGGCACGGCAGCGAACAATTGAGTCGAAAACTTCTTTACGTGGGGGATCCAACATACCGACAACACCGACAAAAGTAAGATTAACTTCATATTGATAGAATTTGGTGGAGTCTCCCAAGTCCATGGAATCGGGGCTCATGGGGCTATCGGCTACAGCCAAAGCTAAGCAACGCAATGTATCCCTGCCAGTACCGTATTGACCAGTCAAGGTGAGGATCTTAGCCTTCAAAGCGCTGGTAAGTGGGACCTTGCTGCTGCCTACGCGAGCGTGTGTGCAACGTTCCAAAACACCTTCAGGGGCACCCTTAACGAATAATTTGGGTCCAGTGCCGAGGCGAGAAGCCTTAAGAGGTATACAGTAGGAGGACATAGATTTACGATCGCGAGAGAATTCCAAGGTGAATTCTTTCTTCCACTTGGTTTCGATTTCTTGACGTACAGCGATGGCAGCGGAACGACGATCCAAACCGGCTTTGTTGACACTGAAGGGATTCATTTTTTCGCCCAACACGATGAGGGCGGTTTCGGTGGCTTCACCGACCTTTTCAAAGCACTGTTTGAATTCATTGTAATCAATAGCCGAGTCATTGCACATAATGCATATGGTGCCCATTTCCTGCAATGTTTCATATTCGGCAGCCTTGACGCGTTGACCGTTTAAGAAGACTTCGCCAATGGGTTCGTAGGTGGAACCGGTAATTTCGAATTCAGAGAAGCTGCTGTCACTACCTTCAATCTTGTCGAAGATGAACATGCGAGCTACAGACATTTGATTGGTGGTCAAGGTACCGGTCTTATCAGAGCAGATGACAGAGGTACAGCCCAAAGTTTCAACCGAGGGTAGGGAACGGACAATAGCATTCTTCTTGGCCATACGGCGTGTACCCAAAGCCAAGCAAGTGGTGATGACAGCAGGCAAACCTTCGGGGATGGCAGCGACAGCCAAAGCTACGGCAATCTTGAAATAATAAATGGCTCCCTTGATCCAGGAACCACCATGTGCGGGATCGTTGAAGTGACCAATGTTAATGGCCCACACAGCAACGCAAATAACAGAGATAACCTTTGACAGTTGTTCGCCGAATTCATCTAATTTCTGTTGCAAGGGGGTTTTGATTTCCTCAGTCTCGGACATTTCGACTCTGATCTTACCGATGGCAGTGTTAAGGCCAGTGCCGATAACAACACCACGAGCCTTACCGGCAGCAACATTGGTACCGGAGAACAAAATGTTCTTTTTGTCTTGATTTACAGCGCGGGGATCGGGAATGGCATCAGTGTGCTTGATCACAGAAACCGATTCACCAGTCAGGATAGACTGATCAATACGTAGGGTGGTGGAGTAGATGTGTGTAATTCTAATGTCAGCTGGGATTTTGTCGCCCACCGATACCTCGACAATATCGCCGGGTACGATTTCCTTAGCTCTAAGTTTTTGTACACCTGCTTTGTCCTGGCGGACAATTTTACCCATTTCAGGTTCATATTCTTTGAGGGCTTCAATAGCGGATTCAGCATTCCTTTCTTGCCAAACACCGACAACAGCATTGGCTATTAAAATAAGTAAAATGACTAAAGGTTCTACAAATGCAGTGAACGAATCTTCGTGTTCTTCAAAAAGTGCTAAAACCTATACACAACACAACATACACAATATCGAAGAGACGAGACGAGAAGAAAAAAGCAACGAAAGAAGAAAAAAGGAAAGAGAATAGAAAAATATAGTTAAAATATTTACAACATATAACTTTTCTTTAAAATAACATATTACCAGGGCAAAGAAGTTCATGCACTAAAAATAAAATATATATCAAAAATCGAAAAATATCCATTTAAAATTTTTAAAATATCCCTTAATTGGTTTATTTCACCGTTTTAAATTTTAGTACAAATTTGTAAAAATGCTTGCTGGCTGGCGGTCTTTAATACAAATACTCAATAAACATGAAGAAAAAAGAGAGAATAAAGTTATTTTTAGATGATGAGAGTTGATAAATTTTTACTGTGTACCTATTCTGAATGGTTTGCAAAGCTGTTTAAGCGACGAAAAAATCTCTTCACTCATTTCAAACTAATGATAAACAATGACACCTTTTATCACTTCATACCTAGCAAAAGCAGGGTTTCAACTACTTACCAGCCTATTTACGCGTTTAATTACTTTTGCTCGCCATGTCCCAAAAGTGAGGAAGAAAAACATTTTTCTTTTCAAGAAAAAAATTGTGCAAATAAAGAAATAATTCTCTTTTTGTGAATTCCCTATAAATCGAATTCAATTTTTATCTAAAGTGAAAGAATTCATATTTTAATCAAATTAGTCTATACTTAAACGTATACCGCGCTACAAATAATGTATTATTGAAAGTAAAACAAAAAAAAAAACAAATTTTTCTTATTTATTTACTGATAAATGCGCTTGGTTTACCTCTGAGTAATACAGGATTAAATTTGCTGAACGGGAAATTGTCTTAAAGTTTTTCCCCCCTTTTTTATATATACTCGTATCGAGATTTTTTACTTTTGTTTCAATTTCTATATAGCTCAGTTATGTTAGATAGTGGCCCAAAAAAAACTGGTATAGATGTCGCTAAAAGCTGGTATTTGAAACAAAAAATTGGTATACTCACACAACATATGTTTAATACGATATTATACTGCTTTATTTCCATAGTATATCGGGGGTTCGTTAAGGTTACTATCAAAAATAATAATTGAATGCTTCACTTGCCAAATCGATTAACTCCATAATGAAACATGAATGAGTCTCAATGAGAAAAATGAGAAAATAGTAAATATTTTTTTTTTTAATTCTTGTTAAATTATAAATTTTGTCATTTAGTAGTATTAGTTTTGAATATTTTACAGTAATTGACCCCTTACTAAAGTGGTTTGAAATTAAAGTTTTATAAAATTCTGAGAGTGGAGTTAATCGATTTGGCAAGTGAAACATTCAATTAAAAAATTTTTATTTGAACTTTAATTATCAATTATAAACTATATACTCGTACATATTTTGTAAAGGCATAAATTTATCCCGATACAGCGATTTTTGTAAACAAAATGTATAAAAAATGTCTGTTCCCGTACTTTACCGAAGTTACACAAACTAGCCCAAAGGCGTTCCCGTACTTAAAATTGCGTGTAAATTGTTGTTGTTTGGGCTGTTTTGGGTTCCCGCGGGTACCCGCGGTAACGTACGGGAATGCACATAAAATTAGATTGTAGCCTGTTGCCACACTTGTGAATAGTATTTCAAGTTTTGTGGCGGTTAAAATGCCAGTAAAACAACTGTTTTCTTTTCTTCCTTGACACTAAAAAAAAAACTAAATTGAAATCATAAATTATAAAAGTTGGTATTATTGCGTACCAACACAACTTTTAGTTGGTACATGGTACAAGACCCTGAAAAATGGTATGTGTACCAATAAATTGGTACGTCCTGTTGCGTAAGACGTACAGTTGTGGCCAAGCATTTAAGTCAATTCAAGTTTTTTTCTAATTTTATTATTGTTGCCTTTATTTTTAAAGATCAAAATAGTGGCTAAATTCGCCACGAAAGGCAAGGAGATGGTTAAGAAAATTGTACAGAATTTTAACGTAATGTTTGTTTTTTCATTTTGTCACTTGTTTTAAGTGGGCGTGGCTTTTAACGATATCAACCTGTTATCAAATTACATAGTAAAATTTAGGCAGTACTGATCGGTTCTGTACAAACTGTATATTTTGGAAATCCTATGAAATTTCCTTATTGCGTACCAACACAACTTTTAGTTGGTACATGGTACAAGACCCTGAAAAATGGTATGTGTACCAATAAATTGGTACGTCTAACATCACTGATATAGCTTTCAATTTTCGTATATTCACAAAACAACGCAAATTATTATTTTAAGCTAGGCTGATGCATGTTCTGTGATCCGGCAAAAGGATCTCATCAGAACATGAAGTTTTGGAAAAGATCCTCAAGAACAGACAGCTTAAACAAAAAACCTATTAACCATTCAGCTGCGTAAGACGTATATATACGTTTTTTCGTAACTCTTTCCTGTTGCGTAAGACGTATATATACGTCCAACTCAAATAAGTGCTACAATTCGGTAGGAAAAATTTTATTTTTTTAAAGCGAATACTGTGGGCAGCTTTCTAACTGTTAACAAAAAATCGGTGGCATAAGTATCTGCATTTAGGATTCATTAGTTTTTCATCAAAACCCTATTATGTTGCGTAAGACGTATATATATTTTGTAAAAAAAAAAAAAATTAATGAATCTAATTTGTTTAGCTATTTTCTATATTTATAAAACAAATTGAGAACCAGCGTTCAAGATTTATTATCATTTTTATCAAATCTCTATCCTGTTGCGTAAGACGTACAGTTGTGGCCAAGCATTTAAGTCAATTCAAGTTTTTTTCTAATTTTATTGTTGTTACCTTTATTTTTAAAGATCAAAATAGTGGCTAAATTCGCCACGAAAGGCAAGGAGATGGTTCAGAAAATTGTACAGAATTTTAACGTAATGTTTGTTTTTTCATTTTGTCACTTGTTTTAAGTGGGCGTGGCTTTTAACGATATCAACCTGTTATCAAATTACATAGTAAAATTTAGGCAGTACTGATCGGTTCTGTACAAACTGTATATTTGGGAAATCCTATGAAATTTCCTTAAGTCTGCATTATTTTTATCGACGCAACAGACAAGGATCTTTTTAATTTTCTCAACGCAGTAGAAAGTTTAGCATTAGTTTCCACCATGTTTACTTATCTCTGAACGGAATTTTTTTTTTGTTTTTGTTTTAATCACTGAACTGATATGAATTAATTCATTTGATTTGATAAAACTATTTCTTAAAATTGAATAAATTATTTTAAAAAGAAATCGAAAGGGTCCTAATGGGATTTATATCCATTCAATGATTGGTCATTCTGAATTTAATTCGTTAAGTTTCAATTCAGAATTAAAAAAAAATGATTTAAATCTATTTTGCACTCAGTTTTAGTGTAATATGCTTTAAAACATGGATTTTTGGCAAAATATTCAAAAAAACAAAATGCATTTATTGACAAAATATGCAACAAAATACCCATCAAAATAT